>VDFB02271358.1:993413015-993531469 GCA_007258455.2 Sequoia sempervirens | reverse complement strand
TGTAGAGCATGATCAACATGTTGAGCATGATTAGGCTAGAGAAGATCAGGAATATGATGTGGCCCCATCAGGTAAAGAGGACCACTCTAAAGTTCTTTTAAACATATTTAATTGCAATTGGTGTATTAATTAATGTAACCTTTCATGTCTCAACTTTAGAGCATGTAGACCGTGATCAACGTGTTCAACATGATCAGGCTAGAGAAGATCAAGAACATGATGTGGCCCCATCCAGTAAAGAGGACCACCCTCATGTTCTCTTAAACATTTTTAATTTCAATTGGTGTATTAATTAATGTAACCTTTTGTGTTTCAACTGCAAATTAGGATTTAGAGCGTGTTCAACATGTTGAGCATGAGTCTATAACAAAAGTTCAAGAACATGATGAGGACCCATCAGGTAAAGAGAACCACTCTAATGTTCTTTTAATTAATCAAATACTTGTAACAATAATAATAAAACATATCAGTTTAACATTTCTTTCTTATTGCAGCAGATCCCCCCTTGAAGCGACGTCCACATCATGAGAAGACGACTACACGTACATTAAGATCACAAGCAAAGGGCAGAACAACTAAAGGGGGGGACATATATTGATTTAGAAAACGACACTCCACTTCAGCTTTATGTAGCTTTCAAAAAGAAACAAAAAAAAAGTGATTGTAATCATATCATGACAACCATATTTTTGATAATATGTAAAAACTGAAAGAATGATTATTATATGTTAACGAATGAATGTGAATATGTTAATTAATGAATGTTATATGTTAATGAATGAATGTTATATGTTATTAATGGATGAATGAATGAATGTTATATGTTATTAATGGATGAATGAATGATTAATGTTATATGATTGGGTATGGGGAATTGAGAGTGATGTGAGGGGGGGGGAAATGAGCTTCCACCGCACGTGGTTGGCCTTGTTAAGTAGAGAATATTAAACTATACTCAAAACAAAGAGAAGCTCAATAAGGTAATGCACTTTTCAATATAAGAAATGTATCGTTTGAAGCATCAAACCAATATGCAGTCTGTATGTATGATCAGTCATCAGTCTCCGCAATGGTACATTTCCATGAATATATAATTTTTTTTTTTAAAATTTTGCTTCTTCGTCGCAATTTCGACAATAACCACCGATTAATCAATAGAAAGGCTCGACGAAGTTTCTATAGCTGCGATGATGATTTCGTCGTAACTCCCTACACATTTCGTTGCCCTTCTGACGATATTTCGGCGTTACTACCACACTACTCCTTGCCAATTTCGTCACACTTTCGATGAACTTTTAGTGTTCTTCCGACACTAATCCTTGCTAATTTCATAGAAAATTCTACGAACTTTTGGTGTGCAGCCGATGCTACTACTTGCCTATTTCGTCACAAATTCGATGAACTTTTGGTGTTCTTTCGACGCTACTACTTTAGTATTTCGTCGCACATTCAACGAACTTTTGGTGTTCTTTCGACGCTACTACTTTAGTATTTCGTCGCTATTTCGACGAACGTTCCATGTTGTTTCCATGCTACTACTTGCCCATTTCGTCGAACCAATGACAAACTTCTGGTGTAATTCGTCGGTGGATAAACAAAGGTTTCATCAATATTCTGACAAAATCTCGAGGTATTTCACGATGCTGCCGACTGACGATTCTTTGCCGTTATTTCGACGTTTAATTTGTCGTCGGCCTTGCGATGAAAAAACAGCGACAGAAAGATTTTTGCCATTGCGTCGCTCTTCCGATAGAGATTTGTCGAACGACCAACGAACGCCCGTTGGAAAATGGTGTCAAATCTAGTAGTGGTATTTTATTTTCTCTCAATGTCTGTATTCTATGGAAATGCCATTAATTTTTTTAAAAAAAGTAGTATGCTATGTGTGATACTATCAACAATGTAATTATATATTGATTACTCTTTATTTTTACATAATCTAACATATTTCAAACTTTTCATAGGCTGCTTAACACATTGAAGGCAACAAAGGAAAGACTAGAAAATCACGGGAAACACAAACTTGGCTCTGGTGGTTATATGAAATTAGCCGCATGAATTGTAAGTATCAATAAATGAAATATTGCATCCAAATTATAATAATTTGAAAACAATTTTGGTTTTATCACACCATAGAAGCAAAATTCATGATCTTCTGCAAAAATGTAGGGCTCTGAATTTCAATAGAGTTCCCACAGAAGAGGACCTGAAGATTGCCTTCCAGCCTATGGAGTCGCTGAACGCCTAAGAGTCTTGATGCAAACACAATCTTCCATTGCATCCGGACATAATGTAAATAAACTCAATAAAGTTTATTTAAAATTGAATACTTGTGCAATCTATTCAATATTAATTTCCACCATAAAGTAATTACATGCCTATTTGTTTTAAACATTCAAGCAATGATAATACCATGACATTGGAATGTAGCCTGGTGAGGGTGGAACGTAACGTGTAGATGAAGGTCATGGTGGGAATCTCGTACTTTAGAGCATGTAGAGCGTGATCAACATGTTGAGCATGATCAGGCTAGAGAAGATCAGGAATATGATGTGGCCCCATCAGGTAAAGAGGACCACTCTAAAGTTCTTTTAAACATATTTAATTGCAATTGGTGTATTAATTAATATAACCTTTCATGTTTCAACTTTAGAGCATGTAGAGCATGGTCAATGTGTTGAGCATGATCAGGCTAGAGAAGATCAGGAACATGACGTGGCCCCATCAGGTAAAGAGGACCACCCTCATGTTCTCTTAAACATATTTAATTTCAATTGGTGTATTAATTAATGTAACCTTTTGTGTTTGAACTGGAGATCAGGATTTAGAGGGTGTTCAACATGTTGAGCATGAGTCTATAAAAAAAGTTCAGGAACATGATGTGGACCCATCAAGTAAAGAGAACCACTCTAATGTTCTTTTAATTAATGAAATACTTGTAACAATAATAATAAAACATATCAGTTTAACATTTCTTTCTTATTGCAGCAAATCCCTCCTTGCAGCGACGTCCACGTCATGAGCAGACGACTAGGCGTACATTAAGATCACGAGTAGAGGGAAGAACAACTAAAGGGGGGACATATATTGATTTAGAAAATGATACTCCACTTCAGCTTTATGTAGCTTTAAAAAAGAAACAAAAAAAAAGTGATTGTAATCATATCATGGCAACCATATTTTTGATAATATGTAAAAACTTAAAGATTGAATATTATATGTTAATGAATGAATGTTATATGTTATTAATGGATGAATGAATGTTATATGTTATTAATGGATGAATGAATGATTAATGAACATTATATGATTGGGTATGGGGAATTGAGAGTGATGTGAGGGGGGGGGAGGGGCCAAATGAGCTTCCACTGTCACATGGTTGGCCCTGTTAAGTAGAGAATATTAAACTATTCTTGAAACAAATAGAAGCTCAATAAGGTAATGCACTTTTCAATATAAGAAGTGCATCATTTGAAGCATCAAACCAATATGCAGTCTATATGTATGATCAGTCGTTAGTCTCCACAATGGTACATTTCCACGAATATATATATATATTTTAAATTGATGCTTCTTTGCAATTTTGACGAATACCATCGATGAATCAACATAAAGGTTTGACGAAGTTTCTATAGCTATGATGAAAGTTTCGTCCTAACTCCTTGCCCATTTTGTCACAATTTCGATAAAATTTTGGCATAGTTTCCACTTTACTCCTTGCCCATTTCGTCACACTTTCGACGAAATTTTGGTGTTCTTCCGATGCTACTTCTTGCTATTTTCATCGCACATTCGACGAATTCTTGGTGTTGTTTCGACGCTACTACTTGCCTATTTCGTTGCACTTTTGATGAAATTTTGGTGTTGTTTCGACGCTAATCCTTGCCCATTTTGTCTAAATGGCTACGAACGTCTGCTGTTGTTTCGTCGGTGGATACACGAAGTATGCATCGATATGCCGACAAAAGTCTGAGCCATTTCGCGATGCTGATGACCGATGATTCTTCACCGTTATTTCGACGTTTAATTCATCGTCGGCCTTTTGACTAAAAAATAGCGACAAAAATATTTTTTCCATTTTGTCACTTGTCCGAAAAAGATTTGTCGAATGACCGACGAATGATTGTCAGAAAATGGTGTCAAATTCAGTAGTGTTAGATGTGCTGATGGAAAGATAGATGAATCTAAGATTGTTGCTAAAGTTCTTAGATCCCTACCTGATTCTTACAAAGTCAAAGCGAGTGCTATTGAAGAGATTTGGACTATAACAAACATAACCAGAGATACATTGGTTGGTAAGATGACTGCTTTTGAGTTTGGTGATTCCCTTCCTAAGGTTGAGTCTTCATTTAAGGCTACTACTTTCAGAAGAGATAGACAAAGATATGATCCGGGTGAGAGTTCATCTAGAAATACATTCGAGTACGAGGATGAAATCAGACAGATTGAAGAAGAAGAAAGAGAGCTAGAAGAGCTAGAAGCACTTATTTTGAAAAGAGTACCAAGAGGAAAAGGTAAGTATGAAGGAAAATTACCTCTTAAATTATTTTCTTGCAATAAGATAGGTAATTTTGCATCAAGGTATCTAGAAGGATCTGCTAAACCAAGACATAACAAGCCCATATTTCAGAAGGGTTACTATGCTACTGATGAATGTGTGACAGATGATGAATCTGATAAAGGAAATAGAAGTGATGATGAATGGGTATTTATTTCTATCAAGGAAAATAATATTGTATCTATTGAATTTGTTGGTTGTACAAATTTGGAGAAAGCCCCGGTTGCTCGAGTTGAAGAAAAATATGAATGGGTAATTCACAGTGGATGTTCACATCATATGATAGGAGACAAAATTAAGTTTGTAAGCTTGGAAAATATGATGGTGGTGTTGTGATATTTTGTGATAATATAGCTGGTGTGATCCATGGAAGAATATTGAGTTCCAGAAATGAAATTGCATCTAGTACAAAAATAAAAGGTAATATCTTTCACTTGAGTGTTGCTAGTTAAAGTTGCTTGATTGCTCAAGTTGATGAAAGTTGGTTATGGCATAGGAGGTTGTGTCCTGTTAAATTTGATAATATTGTCAAGATAAGTTCCACTAAGGATATGAGAGATCTACCTAAGTTGGTGAAACCTACCAATGCAATAAGTAAGGAATGCCAATTGGGAAAGAAAACTAGGATTTCATTTCATAGTAAAAAGAATTGTTCAAATGAATTGTTAGAGCTTGTACATATTGATTTGTGTGGTCCCTCTAAGGTTAGAAGTTTACAATGTTGCAGGTATTTCATGTTACTCATTGATGATTATTCTAGAATGGTATGGGTTACTTTCTTAAGGGAGAAATTTGAAGCACTTGAAAATTTCAAGATCTTTAAAGCTATGGTTGAGATAGAGATAGGTTTGAAGATTAAATGTCTGAGATCAGATATAGGTGGTGAATTCACTTGTGGTGAATTTAATACTTTTTGTGAAGAACATGGAATAAAGAGACAATTATCTACACCACAGACCCCTCAACAAAATGGAGTTGTGGAAAGGAAGAATAGAACAATTGAAGATGCTACTAGAACTATGATGTTGGAAGGAAATGTTCCTCATATCTATTGGAGAGAAGTCGTGAGTAATACTGTGTACACACTCAACCAGGTACAAATCAAAGGTGATACTGGTAAGACCCCTTTTGAGCTATGGACTAGTCAAAATCCTACTGATAAATACTTCAAGATATTTGAAAGTAGATGCTATATTAAGAGAGATGAAGACATAGGAAAGTTTGATGCTAGGAGTGATGAAGGTATCTTTCTAGGTTATGCTACAAAAAGTAAGGCCTATAGGTGTTACAATAAAAGATTGAAGAAAATGGTTGAAATTGTAAATGTTAAGGTTGATGAAGACTTTGGTACACTATCTAGAACCTATGGATATGAATCTAATGATCAGGATGATAGTACAAACAAAGGAAAGCAAGTTTAGATTACAAATCAAGAGTAAATCAATCTAGTAAATCAAGAAAATGAAGAAGGAGAAACTGGTGAAAGAGTAGAAGAAAGATCATAAGAGCCTAAATTTGAAGAAAATCCTAAGAAGACTCTAAGGTATGTAAGATTGAATCATTCAAAAGATAAAATTATAGGTGATAAGAATAAAAGTGTCCAGACTAGGAGAAAGATTGTAGAAGAGTATTGCTTGATTTCAAAGATTGGGCCTACTAGTGTGAATGAAGCATGTAAAGATGAGCATTGGATTGATGGAATGGAAGAAGAGTTAAAACTAATTGAAAGGAATGATACATGGATTGTTGTTCCCAGACCTAAGGATAAGAATGTCATTGGAACCAAATGAGTCTTTAGAAACAAACTGAATGAGCAAGCTGAAGTGGTTAGAAACAAAGAAAGAATGGTATGTAAAGGATATTCACAAATGGAAGGAATTGATAATTTTGAAGAGACCTTTTCCCCTATTGCTAGAATTGAATCTGTAAGATTATTTCTTGCCTATGTTGCTCACAAGAACTACAAATTTTATTAGATGGATGTAATATCAACTTTTCTAAGTGGTGAATTGGAAGAAGTGTATGTTGAGCAACTTGATGGATTCCAATTGACTGATAAAGAAGATATGGTGTGTCAGTTGAAGAAAGCATTGTATGGACTCAAGCAAGCCCCTAGAGAATGGTATGCTAGATTGGACAAGTATTTACTGAAGCTTGGATTTAATAAAAGTACTACTGATAGTAATCTGTATTTCAAGAATGATGATAAATATTTGATTGTTGAAGTCTTTGTTGATGATATTATTTTTGGAGGAGATGATGCTTTGTGTATGAAGTTTTCTAATGAGATGCAAAATGAATTTGAGATGTCTATGATTAGTGAGATGAAATTATTTTTGGGATTGAAAATTACTCAGCTAGATAAAGGGATTTTCATATCTCAGTCCAAGTATGTGAAGGAATTGTTGAAGAAGTTTGGTATGGGAGATTCAAAGCTAGTTGGTACACCCATGGTGACCAGATGCAAGTTGACAATAGAAAATGAATCTCTAAAAGAAAACCAAACAAGATACAGATCAATGATTGGTGGATTGTTGTACTTAACTCAAACTAGGCCTGATATCATGAATGTTGTATGTATTGTTTCAAGATTTAAAGCTAATATGAAAGAATCTCATGTGACTGTTGTGAAGAGAATTTTTTGATACTTGAAGGGAACTGTTGATCTTGGCCTATGATATCCTAAAGATGATGATCTTACTTTGAGTGCCTTTACTGATGCTGACTGGGCGGGAGATGTGAATGACATAAAAAGTACTAGTGGTGGAGCATTTTCTTGGGTAAGAAGCTAATTTCATGGTTAATCAAGAAGTAGAATGCTATTTCCTTATCTATTGTAGAGGCCAAATAAATTGTTGCAATAATTGTACTCAAGTCTTATGGATGAAACAAATGTTGAAGGATATAAAAATTATATATGATGAGCCTATTGCTATATTCTGTGATAACTCAAGTGCTATTAACATTTCCAAGAATCTAGTGTTGCATTCAAAATAAAGCATATATCTATCAAGTTTCACTTTTTGAGGGAGAAGGTAAGTGAAAAGGAAGTCAGATTGGAGTATGTGCCTACTAAGGAGAAGATTACAAACATCTTTCCCAAGTCCTTGCTTAAGGATAATTTTGAGTATCTCGGAGGGAAGTTAGGGTTGATTACCCCTCCTAATCAAAACTAAGGATGCATTGCATTGCATTAGGCTATGCATTTTATAGTCATACCTTGTCTCATATTGATGTTGTGGTGGCTGCTATGCATGGGGAGTAGTTAGATGTTCAAAAATTCATATATATGGTTAAGATCTTAGAGAACTTTGTCATTGATGTCAAAGGGGGAGAAGTTTCATGTGAAAAATTGGTGATTATCTAAGGTGAAGAGCCTTATGGGGAGAAATATTATGTGAAAGTGTTGAGGAGAAGATGAGTCAAAACCTAAGCAAGAGCCAGTTGCATTGATGTTGTTTCTCGCATCATGTGTTTCCAGCAATGCCAAAGGGGGAGATTGTTGGATGTTGTGGTTGTGTTGATGATATGTGGCTCTCATTGATGTCAACACTATTAACCTAAATGTATTTGAAGCTATATATGTCGAGGATATTGAGAAAATTGTAATAAATGAGTTCCAGGTTGTCAGTGGTGAAGTGAAGTTTAGTATGGCGGTTATTTTTGTGCATTGTTGATCAGAGGTTGTGGACTAAAGGGGTTTTTGATGAGTGTATCTATTTTATCCATGTCAAGTTTCAGAGATCCACATGAAGATTTGATCGAGTTATGAAAATTTCCATTTGGACAGGTTTTTTGTTTCTTCAGTTGGTGTTCCTAATTGAAGATGATGCTATTTCAGTTAGTTCAGTTGCTACAAATGCTTCTCTTATGATTCATGATTCTTGTGGATTTTTCTAGATATGATCTATCTTTGTTGCATGTCTGCATTGATTGTTGCAATTGTGGTTGGCGATTTTCTCTTGCATGTTCATGTTTTTCTTATTCTTGGACGACATAGTGTTTGTAGCGTATTATGGATCTTCGAGGAGAAATTCATTGAAGTGTCTTCACGCTGGAGATGTTGATTTGGGTCCTTACTAAGTTGTGGCTAACCTTGGTTGATTCACATTGACAATATTTAATGTTTTGGGCTAACAATTTATATTCATTTTATTATTTCTTTGTGGCCGACTTGTAGCGATGAAATTTCATGTTGCAGATATATAAGAGAATTTTTTTTTTTGAATTTATGTGTGGAAAAAGGTGTGATTCTATGTGTGTGCATGAATAATTTTCTAAATAATTTGAATGCATAGAAGAGTGTGAAGAATTGTGAAGAAGTGTGAAGAAGAGTGAAGAAGAGTGAAGAAGTGTTCATGTGCTTAATTGGAACTATAGTGAGGCATTAGTAGATGCTATTTTCTCAATTCAAAATATGATGGATTTAATCTAAATCTCTTTGTAAGACAGTGTGTCTTCCTTTGTAATTGAGCAATGAGCTCTAGGCAGTGTGCCTAAATGCATGTGCATTCCCCATATTTCATTTTCATTATACTTTTAATAGGGTATTATCTTGTGGACTGACCTCCACCATGGTTTTTCCCCTAATAGGTTTTCCACATAAAAAATCTTGGTGTTATGTGTGTTTATGATGTGTTGAAAATGTATGTTTTCATGGTTAATAATCAAAGAAAAGAATAAGGTTAATAAGTTGAATAAGTTTTGAATTTCTATGACAACTGATTCAACCCCCCTCTCAGTTGTCTGCCCTTGTATTTCCAACAACATGAACTAAGTAAAATCCCTTTCAATGTACCTTACACTATTTTTCATTTACAGTAACTGTTATATGGCCACCTTGCATAACACACTTTGCTTGCCTATGGAGCCATCCTGTTTGTTCATGAGTTTCAAGCATATGAAGTTTTTCTTGCCTCATGAACCCTGTTGTTCGTGTTGTGTTGTGCTTTATCAAATTTATTAGGAAGCATAGCTTTGGTATGGTTAGAGTATGGGAGCCAAACTTAGGTGTGACTTTCCCATAGCCAGTGTCTTGTCTATGTGAGTTCATGCCAGCCACATGCATATGTGTCTCACTGGGGGCTCACTTAGTGGATTGTTTGATGTTCCACTAGCCCTTGTGAGCATGTGTTTGGTTTTCATAGTGGCCATCGTGTTACACTTGCAATTTTTTTTGAACAAATAACTTAGATATAATCCATATCACATTGGACAAATGATCAAGGCTTGATCCACCCTTTTTGGATACTCACCCAGTGGAAAACCTACAGTTCCATTGCCTCAAAGTGAGTGTCTATTTTGGATAAATAGCTTAGATTTGATCCACAAATGTGCATTCAAAAAATGGTCAAGGCCTGATCCACCCCCTTTTTTTTTCTTTCTTCTTTATGTCATTAACATTATATGTTTGTGTATCTTGATGCTACATATCATGCACCTTGTGTGTTTCCTCTTGTGCCTATGTTGGTTTTCCATAGGATCTTGATCCTAAGGGCTTAACCACCCTCTTGATTTTTTTATCCTATACTATCCACATTGGTACACTTGGACCCCTCTTGAATGTCTACTTTAGTCTGAGTTTGAAGGAAGTTCCTCCTCTAACTAAAGTGGGGGCTAAATGTAGTGTAGAAAATGGTATCCCTTTTCAAACTTAATTTGGGAATAATTAATATTAAACTAAGCCTAATGTTTCCTTGATTAGTGTTGTAATGTGTTTTTTCACATTAATTTTAGGGCCCATTTAAACTAAATGGGCCTAATTGTGCCTTATTTAGGGTGTTGTAAAGTGTATCTTTACACTTTCACACTAATCTGGGGATTTATTAATTAATTGGGTTTCTCTATGCCTTATTTGGTCCTATTTTGTATCCACAAGCCTAGTTAAATGCATTTTTCTATGGATAATCCTAACACTTATCAAATAACCAATCACAATTCAATGTTTTGGGTTACGTGTTCCAGATCAAGTGATCTAGGACTCATATACCACATTGGGTGTATGAGTCCCACCTCGGTCTTGGTACCTAATTTCAAATTGCACATTAAGGGTATGTGTAAGATCATCATGGAAAAAATCAGAAAAATCAAAGTTAGGCAACTTGACGTAAAAATTTGAATAAGTTATCAATATTATTTCAAAAATATGTTAAAATAGAATCCGTAGCAAATTGAATGTTGTTTCTAAACTATTAGGTTTGTTTAAAAAAAAGAAATCTATTTGGTGAAAATTTAAAATTTTAATGCAGCAATACTTAAATTTCATATAAAAAATAAGAATTAGGTGTTTGTCTAACTACCCTAACCTCAATAAAATGATAATATTTTTTATAATATTTTATATATAAGTAGAGGAATCATGTTTCGATGTGATGCATATTTTTTTATAATTTTTTTGCAAGTAAATAATTAATTATGAATTTTTTATTACAGCTTTTAAAAAATATAAAAAACTCGTATGTCTGAGCACTTTAACTTGGTCAAAACTTCATGAAATTCAATTTTTCTTTTTTTAATCCTATAGTATCCAAAGCATAGAATGTGAAGCATTTTTTGGATTCAAAAAATGTGATACCGTTTGAAAGCTATAGATGTTTTTCAATCTATCTATCAATCAGGACTTTAGTCATAATTTGAATAGAAAATGAATAATAATTACTTATTAAATTCAAAGTAAAGCATAATTTATATTTGTGGAAAGTCAAGAATCTCTTTAAAAACACTTTTCATTTCATCAATTTTGGGTAAAAAAATGTCATCAGCCACATACCCATCATATTGCTACATTTTGGCCCATCACGATCCTGCACATACCCTTAGACAAGATGTAGTTAGGGAAAATTAGATATAAAACTAAAACAACAAGATATCAAAACCCCAAATAGCACAATAGAGTATGAGCAAGCATGAAAATCAAAATAACAAGAGAATGCAAACAAAAATCCATGCTAAACTCAATTTATCTCCATCGCTCTTCTCCAGTTCATATGAGAATGCAAGAATTCAAAGGTTTGATGAGGGAGGAATGTTGGTTTCTCGATGTTTCAAAATAACATTAAGATGAAGATGATAGATGGTAGAGGATAGATAGATAGATGAGAATTTTGGAAGAATTTTGGTAGAGTGAGGATACTAAAAGAAGATGATCCAAATGGCTTGTGTGAGGCTAGATTTATTGGCAAGAGTTGATTTGATTCGATGACCAAGATTAAATTTCAATTATGTGATGTGTATGGCTAGGATTAAAAGTTGATTTTTGTGCTTATGACACACATTAAAGGGGGCTATTATATGAGGCTAAAATTAGGATGTGAGGGAATAAGTGAGATTCTATTATTTATTTTGTAGAGAAAAGATGCCTATGACGCAAAATGAATGGGGCTTAAAATAGGATGTGAGTGGGAATATCATAATTTAAATAATAAAATTATTTTAATTATTTATGCATGTGAAGAGTTGTAGTCAAGTGACACATGTTGCAGTGTGGTAATAAGAGAGATTCCCAAAATTGATGATTCCCTTCTTTATCGTTTCAAATAAATCTTCAAATAAATGAAATTAATGATAATGATGATGATTCCCTCCTTTATCGTTTCATTCATTCATTAATTTGAAGATTGATTTGAAGGAGTTGAATTGATGCATTGAATTGATTGGAAGAAGTTATTTGGTTTGATTTTATTGCTTAGACTTTTGTTGGCTATTTGAGTTGTTTGTCTTTCTTCAAGACCCCTTTCCATTTGATTTTGTATTTTTGGGGATATTTGATTTTTTTGGGTATTGAGAATGTTTTGATTTTTTTTTGGATTTTGATGATGTTTTGATTTCTTTTGGGATATTTTAATTTTTTTTGGATTTTGAGATGTTTTGGATTTTTTTGAAGTGTTGAAATGTTTTGAGATGTCATTGGATGAAATTTTTGGGTAGCCTTTGTGCTAAATAACAATGACAAGGGAAAACCAAGTCTAGGTGCAAGGAGATAGATGGGATTGATGGATGAAAGGGTGGGTGATAAGATAAGGGGTAGAAGGCTCATAATAGATGGATGGATAAAAAGGATAGGTCATCATGAATATAATGGATGTATGCATCATAGGAGAGAAAGGTTGTGATCTCCAAAGACTATGTTGCATAGGAATAACATGCCCCATTCTAGGTACAAACGATTTTCATGACAAAGCTTATGACAATAGGATAATGATAGGCTTGTTTGGAAGGGTGAGGTATATCAAAATATATCCAAAGCATGTTTTAACCTTTTTCTCCCTGTTTTTATCAAGATCAAAAGGAGGAAGAGAGGATGAATGGAGTCAATATGATAAGTATATGGGTATGATGGAGAAGGATTATAAGATATCAGATGGAAAGAAAGGATATGATAGGATGAAAGAATGTGCCCCCAAGTGTAAGTGACATAGAAGATCAACCTACTCATGATGCCTTTTTTCCAAGTTTTCATCATGGTACTTATCTAGGGAACTTGTTTACTAGGTTTTCATCATTGGACGAAGGGATTTCTCTTTTTTTTTTTTTTGGAATAGGAGAAGGATAGGAGGGACTCAAGTGTCTAGTTCCATGGAAGGTTATAGTCCGGCTAGATGGATATCGTTGCATGGACCATGTTAAGTGTGCTCATAGATGTTGGTAAGGAATTGCATGAGTGTGAGATGAATTAGGTATATGTCAGATTATGAAAGGTTTATGCAAGGATGGATGGGGAATAGTGGATTATGATGTGTATTGTATAAGACTTATGCAAAAGAATGGATGAAAGCTATATGCAAAAGCATGGACCATATGAAGGTGATTGGGAAGATATGTAGGATAGTAGTTGAAGGATGGGGAGATAGACGTATGTGGGAATGGAATCATGACCAATGATTGCACACATCATGTAAATATTGAAGCTTTTGATGGAAAGGTGATGTAGGAAGAAATGGAAATGTTTGCTTAGGAGATGGTTGACAAAGTGCTTTAGGTACCCACATAGACTTAGAATTTTTATGATTTTTGCTTTGCTAGTGGGTTTTTTGAAAGGAGTGAGATTTTTGGATGGAAGAGGATAGTTAGGATTTTTGTGATGTGAATGCCTCGTTTGACTTGATTTATTTTTTCTTAGGTACCCAAACCATTTGTTTTTAGACTTTTCTTTTGAAGGTATGGACTTATATTTCTTTTTGGATGTACTTGGATTTGACTTTTTGCTATTGTATGCTAACGAATTAGGACCTTTGGGACTTTTTACTTTATTTGTAGAGGCATCCAAATTTTTATTTTGGAATCCCTTGGGTTTGGTGGAATGAGTGGAAGCTTTATGTTTAGACAATGTGTGCATTTTTTGTCATGATTAGGATTTTTAGAGGATTTATGGGTAGGTGGATAAGGGGATTGGATAATGGGGATATTAGATATTGGGAGTAGTGGAGGTAGAATAGATGGAGGGATATTAGGAGTTGGAAGCAATGGTGGTAGAG
Source organism: Sequoia sempervirens (assembly GCA_007258455.2). Classification (NCBI taxonomy): domain Eukaryota; kingdom Viridiplantae; phylum Streptophyta; class Pinopsida; order Cupressales; family Cupressaceae; genus Sequoia; species Sequoia sempervirens. Next base: position 993,517,438 of record VDFB02271358.1, on the reverse strand, counting down.
TGAATGGTGCAAGGTGTATGGTCACATTCTTTTGTGATTTTTAGGATGATGGACGTGGAATGGAAACATATATTTTGGGTGTATGATAGGGCTTATGATGGAAGGAGGTGGACTTAGGATGCGTGTAGGAAGTACCAAAATCTATATATTGGTGTCCTTGTGGTGTATATCCAAGTCCATAAGAGCATAAAGGGACCTTGACATGGATTGGCTCCAAAATACCTTGTTCATGAAGGCCTAAGCCTTGAAAGTTCATGTTTTGAAGCATGTGATGGACAATAAGACTAGGTGTGTTTTGGACACTAAACACAAGTTCATTATTAGTTGAAGTAGAGGAAAATGATTGTTGCTATCCTAAGGAGGAACATTCATGGATGAAGGTGGTAAGACCAATAGGATATGGTGGTGGACTTAAGGTGGGATTGATAATTGATGTGGAAGTGTTATTTTTTTTATCTTATATTTGTGCTTGGGAGGCACATGTCTCATTGTGACAAGTGAGAGTTTGTGCATCATGGATAGGGCTAGATGGAGTGGAAGTTTCTTTACTTCGAAGGGAGGCCATGGAACGGGGTCAATGTTCAAGTAGGTCAACAAAAATTGCATGATGTGGATATTGGGTGTCTTGTTCATGAATGGTAGTAGGGGTATGGATAAGATCAAGTTTCCCATTGATAGGTTCTTCATCATGAATAGTGTCTTGATCATGGAAAAGATATATGTTATGGATAGATTGAATGAAAATGATTTGATATTGATTAGTATGAGGGCTTGATGTTTCCCCATGCTTAGGATTAGGCTCTTGACATACCTCTTGGGTTGCTTGAATGGAAGTGGATGAGGGAGGATCTTGGAAGGGCTAGACATGTTCTTGATGGTTAATCTCATGAGGGAATGATGGAAATTGACTTGGGCTCATGGGGGGAGACTCTAGAATAGGTTCAAGGGGTTGTGGGTGACATGATGGAATTAGAAGACTAGGCATGGTGTTGGAAGAATCCTTGATAGTAGCCCTTGGGTCACATCCTTTATAGGTGGATGGGTGGATTTGGGTTTCCTTTTGTAATGTTTGAACTTAGGGCATGGAATTAATGGAGGATTGGATGATGATGTGCATAATGAAGGGTTTGATGGGTTGGAATGTGTGGGGCCAATGGATTTGGACTAGGACATGGTTGCTTTAGGATAGGCCTTTGATTAGATGGTGGTATAATATATTTATAGGATGCATGAGCTAGATTGGTATTTCCCTTGTCAAAGATGGCATTAAGACTTAAAGGATTTTGATCTTGTTGTGAAGGTGGAATTTGGATCACATGTGCTTTTTGTGGTATGAATTGACAGGTTGATGTAGGTTTGACATGAAAAGAGGTGGTATAAGGTGATGTGGAATTGTTATGGAAGGATGTGGGATAAGGTGATATGGAATTGTTTTGATAGGTAGATGGATTATATTGATATGGAATGGAGGGAGATGCCACATAGGAATGAGGTGGAATTAATTGGTATTGAATGAATAGAGGATGATGTGCTTGTTGGGTTTGACAAGTGGCTATGATATATTGGGATTGCACTATGATATGTTTCATTTAAGGTGATTGGCTTGCTTGAGGTTGAAATTGTTGGATGAGGTCTTGGAGCCTTTGTATAGTTTGTGGTGCTTGATAAAGAGAATGGAGGTCTTGGAATTGGGGTACTAGGTCTTCTAATGTTCGCATGGTGTAAAATGATGTTGATTGGATTAAAGAGATGATGATGATTAAGATATGATGTGGAATGACAATATTGGATGATTTGGATGATGTGGCAAGTGTTTATTAGAATTTTGACTTGGGAAATATCAAACACAAGATCTCACATGTAAATGCATGATCATACACACCAAACACAATGAATTTTTTTTTTCAAGATTAAATGTTATGATTAATCAAACACTTGAATACACAACATCAAGCCTAATGTTAGTCAAGTGGGTGTAACTGATTAGGTCTTAAGCTAGGATCATGCACGAGGTTGACTAGGGATGATTTGAAAGAAAAATCCTACCACATAGTTGGGAGAAAGGGGTAACCCACCCTTCACATTTACTTCCCAAAGGTATAAATTTCTTTGTGGCTTAGCCAAGAGTGACAAGATTTCAACTCCCAAAGGAGGGTGTCTTTTGATTCACCTCTCGATTAAGGTCATCCCTTGGAGTGGTGTGTCTCTATTCAGACCTCCTAAGAATGTTATGACACAAACAAACCAAGTGAGGTGTTTTTGATCTCCAAGATCACCTTGTGGTGTGAGGAGAGAGTATACACACACACACACTTGATTCACACTTGTAGTTGTTAATTTCCCTTTAGAAAATCAAAATGTGTGTAAAATAGTTCAAGCATTTGTTCCTTTAGATCCCAAAGCCAAATGTGTAGGAATATAGTTGTTTGTTTTAACCAAATTTCAATGATGTGAAAACAAACAAGATGTTCTTTTCAAGCTGAAAATTAAAGTGTGTGATCAAACAAGTTGTTCTTTTTAAGCCCCAAATTGAAGTGTGTTGACAAGAAATGATTAGAGATGAAAGATGGAATGTGTGCACTTGATTATTTTCATCCTTAAATATGATATAGATGTTGATTCCAGTTTTGTTCCAGCTCATTAAATTCACTTCCAAAATCATAAAATGATATTATAATGCAACAATAAAAAAAAGCTCATTAGATAAGGAAAATTACAATTTTAGATATATAGCTGAATTATATTTGATTATTTCAAGACATTTTTTATCTAAAAACTAAAAAATCAAAGAATATACCCTTGCTAATTTTCTAAGATTTTTCCAAAAATGTAAAGAAGTCAGAAAATTTTCCTATTTTGCTCCCAAAAATCTAGATATGAAAACCCTAGAGAAAACAAAGATCAGATCATTTAGCACCATATTTGACCTCAAATAAAAAATGAACCCCATTATAATTCCAAGAGCTTCCCATAAATGTAAAAAAATATGGAAAATTTGTTGATTTGTGACCAAAAAGTTAATTTTATGAAAAAACATAAAATCACAATAACTCCTACAAAAATGGTGATAAACCCACAATTTTTCTTTTGTAGGTTCCTTAGATGATGAAACTTTTTTTGTGAAAATATTGTAGAAAAATTTGTAGCCATTTGGAATATATGAAAAAATATTTCAGACCTAGTGTTTTGTCCAAAAAATGGTATATCTGCAACAAAAGGTTAATAAAAACATGCAAAAAGAAAGCTAGACCAAAGGATTCACATCGGGTTCACCAATTTAGTTAGGTAAAATTAAATATAACACTAAAAAAATAAGATATTAAAATCCTAACTAGAACAATAGAGTACAGGTAAGCATGAAAATCAAAATAACAAGCGATGCAAACCCAAATCCACGCTAAACTCAATTTATCTCCATTTTTCTTCTTAACTTCACATGAGAATGAAAGGTTTCAAAGGATTGTTGATGGAGGAATGTTGGTTGCTCAATATTTCAGCATAACATTAAGATGAAGATGATAGATGGTAGAGGATAGATAGATAGATGAGAATTTTTGGAGAATTTTGGCAGAGTGAGGATATTAGAAGAAGATGGATCTTAATGGCCTATGTTAGGCTAGATTTATAGGAAAGAGATGATTTAATTTGATGGCCAAGACTAAAATTCAATTATGTGATGTGTATGGATAGGATTAAAATTTGATTTTTATCCCTATGATGGAAATTAAGTGGTTACATGACACGATGCTAAAACTAGGATGTGAGGGAATAAGTGGGATTCTATTATTTATTTTGGAGTGAAAAGATGCCTATGACGCATGATGAATGGGGCTAAAAATAGGATGTGAGTGGGAATCTCATTATTTAAATAATAAAATTATTTAAATTATTTGTGCATGTGAAGAGTTGTAGTCAAAAGACACATGATGCAATGTTGTTATAAGTGAGGGATTAATTAAAATATTTAATTTTAAATATTTTGAGACATGTGAAGGGGAATTAATTAAATAAATGAGATTTATTTAATTAATTGGGAAGGTGATTAAGTGGAATAAATGGGATAAGTGGGATAATGTAATGGCCTAGGGTAAAATATTACAAGATGTCTTACAAGGTCATTTATCGACTAGGTAATGTTATGACATGGACAATTTTGGGTGTCTACACAAGACACTCCTAGAAATTTGTGTCTCAAGTTTCAGGTTTTGGGACTCATACCCAAGAACTAGTGTATGAGTCCTACTTTAACCACGACCTATTTTGAATCAAATTCTTGGTGGGATTTTATTCTCTTAGATCTAATGTTGGCTTGTAGTGTTGTAATTTTGAGAAATTTGGCATAAACAAGTATAAATACAAGGTTATTTCACTTAGTTTCACCTAGCAATCAAGAGTCAAGCATCTTATCTCATAAGAGCATTATAGAGTATTCAAGAGCATTTCAAGAGCATTCAAGGGTAGATTTGTAGAATATTATTGCAACAACTCAAGATCCATTATCATGTTAGAGGATTGATGCATCATGCATGTGGTTTTCAGATAATGTTGTGATGTATTGTTCAAGATTGATTCAAGTATTCAAAGGCATTATCTTTCATCAACAATCATGATCAAGATCTACATCTATTGAGGCCACCTCATGCTTTTTTGCAGATCTAAAAGGTTTAAAAGAAGGTTCTATTATTTCATCTTATGTTTCATATTTTATTTCATTCATGTTTCATTTCTCATTAAGGTTTGATTACCAAAATGAGGTTTGACCGAGGAAAACCCTATCCCCTAACAAAAGAACACTTTGTCTCTCTCTAATTGTGTTATTTAAAGTTTATAGATTGGAGAAAAAGTGGATATGATTGCTTCAAAAGTACCAAAATGACAAAGTCACAAAAGTTGTCAAAGTTGTCATAAAAAGTTTTCAAGTCCTACAAAAACTCAAATATAGAGCAAGATATCTAGCCTATTTGCATGAAACTAGTGGTAAAGTTCTTACTTAATTCATCTTCAGAGGCTCACAAAGTTTTAGCTCAAAATTCTACTCCTAGAATACTTCGTGACAAAACAGGACACTTGAAATAGTCTGGGCATATGAGTCCCAGTACACCACTTTTATTAGTCCTTAGTAGATCCAGATAAGTCACTAGGATGTTGTAGATCCTGCCCAGAAACCCTATATTAGGACTAAATTTCCTAGTCTAGCGTATGAATCCTAGTACACCTTAAAAGCATCATTTTTTAGGGTTTTTAGGCCTTCATTAGTCATCTTCATTTCTTCAAGTACATCTCTATCTTATTTTGTTTATCAGTATGATTACATGCTTTCAAAGTCCATTTTCTATGTCAGCTAGCTAGATTTGTATATTTCTTTCATTCCCATATTTCTAAGCATTTTCTTAGTGGTGAACCCCCTTGTAATCACACTTAAGGAAACCATCCTAACCCTAGTCCATTCCTTAATGAAGTCAATTGGTTGAGGGATCTTGGTTTCCTTTTGAACATGAACTAGAGCAAAATAGGGTCCTTTAAGTTGTCAATCTCCCACACACTATTTCCTTGTGTTCATTACTTTTTTCTCTTTATAGGAAGATATCTCAATTCATTAAGGTCCTTCTTATAACTATAGTGTTCTTCATTTCCATCCTTCTTGCACTATGAAAAAGTAGGCTTCTCCTTCTTAAATTATTCCCATGTAGAGGGATGCTTATATTCTTCTATGAAATTAGATGTGGATTATGTGTTCTTCTTAAGCTTGTTCTTGTTCTTCTCTTTGCTACTTGAAGGCTTCTCATCCTTTACAATCAAGGCTTAAGAGTTTGAAGACTTCAAAACACCCATTTGAATACACGCATGCTTCTCCATAGTGAGTTGCATAGAAAAATCCTTAAAATAATGCATTATAAACTCACTCCCAAAGGAATTTTTTGTATAAGAGAAAGTAGACACAAACACTAAAAATTAAAGTCCTAGCTTTGAAAGAACACTTAACGCCAATTTTGTATCTAATTTTTCAATTTCACAATCCTTCAATTGTGTTCTTAGTGACTTGAGTTTGGTGATGAAGTCCTATATGTTATAAAAATTACATGGATTGAGAATTATTAATTCATTCTCCAATATATATCATTGAATTTCATCTATTTGTCCAAATAATTTTGACAATGTACTCCACATAGCCATGGGTGTATCCAAGTGCTCAATGTGAAACAACTTAGGAGAGACATGCAAGCATAAATAGGCAATGACTTCTTGAAAACTATTCAACAGCTTATTCATTTTAGACTCATTATCTTCTCATTCACTAACAAGCCCATGAACTAACCTATACAACCTCTTAACTCTTAGGAATTTATTATTTTTAGATTTTCATTTATGATAGTTAAAAGGTGTTAGAAGTGGAACTAGAATTTGCTCCATGATGAAACAAGAAGGAATGAAAAAAAAATAGAGGAATGCAACCACAACCACAAGAATATTCCCTCCAAATTCACTTAATCAAATAACCCCCTCAAAAATATATGATCTTGTCACTTTATGTTTAGTGCGATTACAAATGTCACTTGCAAAAAATAGAAAAGTGGTCTTGATATTAGTACATGTAAATACCAGATTTTCCCATAGAATCATTGTACATTTTTTTTTACTAAATGAGATCTATATTATTAGACCACTTAAAATTACATGAAAAATTACTCACTTTGAAAAAAAACTACATCTAAAAATGTTATCGTACAAGCAAGAACAAAGCCTTGAAAGTTCCCAAAACGAGAATGACTCAACAACACTTATGAAAATCTAAGATTTCTAGAAAATATAGAGACCAAAATCTAAAACCATCTATATGAGTATGAAGAGAAAGAAATTCTACCGCAAATCAATTTTTTTTTTGTGAAAAGGTCCTAAGCCCTTGAGTTATGAGCATTTGAAAATCACCCTTCAAAATCAAAATATAGATGGAAAGGGGGGCCTAAATTTAAAGAGGCCCCCTTGATGTCATGTTGATGTCATTAAGAAATATTCCAAAATATTTAGCTAAAACAACCAATTTAATTTGACGTCCAAATGACTGTCACAGGTCTAGCAAGCATCGACAAAATCTTGGTGGAATATGCTTTGCAAGTGAAATATATGGCTGAAATCTTTTAAACAATGGAATCTTTAAAAATATTCTAGAATATACCTTTTATTGACTGACCACCTATAAATTTGGGTTTGGATAGTAATGGTGCCACATGGCGATGACTTAACCACATGGTATTGGGTAAGTACTACAAGTCTACAAACTTGATTGATCTACATAAAATTCTTTATTTGATTTTTTTTACTTTAATTAAAATTTTATAAAAAATAAAAATATAAGATAAGATCTAATACCAAATAATACTTCTATAAAGATTCTTGGGACCTACTAGGTGAACTAGATAGGTAAGAAACCTTATTCACACCAACATATGTCTTCTAAATAAAATACCTATGTTATCATATCCTTATCTTCAAATTCTACTTTTTTAAACTCCCAAAATTGACAATACTAGAAATTTATTATCCCCCCATTGTCTTGCATGTTGAAAAGTTTCAAATTAATTACTCATTTTCTTATATTCAAGGATAAACCCTATGCTATTAATGGTCCATTAAAAATCCTCATCAAAATATCATATTCAAAAACATTATATAAACTCTTTGCACTAGCATAGCATAAGCATATGCTACATTAATTTATCATTATAGGCACTTACATTTATGTCTCATGTTGTTATCTTATTCGTTGACATAAGGTTTGAATATTATCAAGGAAGCTAAAAGGATTTTCCTCTATCTATATGGTAGACTCTTAATGTGCTTTTCAACACCATCATTTCTTAAAACATATATATTTATGCAAAGGCGATTACATTCCTCAAGGAAACTAATGCATACAAAATAATTACTCTATAAGAACATAAATTCACAAGAAGAAATTTATTGTGGGAATCAATTTATCCACAACAATAGTTTAAAATTTTGGTATCAATTTTCTTTTGTTATATAATTTTAATTCTAGTATCAAATTTAAGTTTTGCCAAAAATAATTCTAAGATTTCAAACAATGCAAGGAAAAGATTAAAGTCACATTGAAATAGCTAATAACCCCTTATCTCTCTCATTTTATTTGATCCATAGCTACATATTCCTATTGCAACAAAAACTTAATTAATTTAAAATATATATTTTAATTATTAGTCTTTCTTTTACCTTGAACTGTAGTTAATTGTAAGTCATGTATTTATAAGAAGTTTTCTTTTCCTTTTTATTGTTTTTATATCTATATTTCTTGTGGGTGCATTATCAATCATAACAAAATACAATGTACATAAATATTTGTATAAAATACAATCTGTATAAATGTTTGTATAAAATAATTTGATCTTTGACAAATGTTAAAGAGTCCATAAAAGTACATATTCCACTCTTTTCCCCTTACACTGTATCTATTTTTGGATTTGTATTTAATTTAGTATTTTATTGTTCAATTTGTATTTTTATGAGTTGGCTAGTTGTAAGCCTATTGTTTACTTCACCATTGTTGATACTTTATCCTTATAATTAGACTATTTGGATCCTTTACAAATTTCTCCCACCTAGATAGAATTGTTGACATGAATATCTATTGAACATGCACTAGAATAATTAGTGCCTAGGGGATGAATCAATATGCTAAAAGATCTCAAATCTTTTGAAAAAAATAAATGACAAACTCTACCACATATGCAAGAACATGAAGGATAGAAATAATTCAAAACACCACACAACACTAGATGTACATGGAAAACCCCAAAGGGAAAAAACCATGGTGGGAAATGTTGTTAGGAGCTACTATCCTAATCCAACTTGAAAAATGAATAACAGTTACAACTTTATTTTAGGGCTACAACCTAATGAAGCTACTACTCCTCGAAAAGGATTTAGGGTCACTCCGAAGAAATATAAAACTCCATGAAGAATTTAGTTTAGGGCTATGACCCAAGGAAGCAACTACTGCATGAGCTAAGAAAAAACTCAAAAATGTTTGCAGCATGATAGTCCTTCTATTGTTGGAATTTGACAATGAAGCTCAATCCTTTTGATGATTGCAATTCTTCTTTAAAAACTCTTCTACAACTTCTTCAAATATCTTATCTATAGCTTACTGACTTATTGCTTTTAGCCTTCAACAAGTTTTTCTTTTGGCTTACTGCCTCCAACAAATAGTTAGGTGCACTCTTCACTTCTCTTTTGTCATAGAGATGTGATCAAATTGAATCCACACAGAATCTACCACTTTTTCTCTTTCTCTTTCAATCACTTACATATACATCATAATGAATTATTTAAATAAAGAAAAATGGGTTCACCATATGATTCACCTGTTTCTTCTAGTTTCATTCAATATGTGTGTTACAAAGTGTTAATGAGAAACAATAACCAAAACTAACCCAACTAATAGTCAAAAAGATGATAAGGAAAGGGTCAAATGTTGTGTACCTTTCACCAAAAGTTCTTTTTCAATCCTCACCGAGGATTCATTCACCCTATGGTGAATGGGTCCCAGCTAGGGCTCCAAAAAATCAGTTTCTAGGTTATGTTCTTCTATGTCTACACTCTTAGATTCTAGTCAATCACTATGGGAAAGTTGAAAATAAAACTTGTAGCTTAGTTTCTATGATTTGACAAGTTTTCTTGCAACTTTGACAACTTTGCAATTTTCTTCAAATTTTCTTTAGTTTCTATGTTTTGTTAGGGAATGCGGGTTTTTCTTGGTCAAACCCCATTTTGGTAATTAAACCTTGTAATAAAATAGAAATGCATGAAGGAATGATGAAAAACTCACCAAAAATCAATTGAAACCTTGGAGTAAAAATATGCAAACTTGCATGAAGTGGCCTTAAGAAATGTAGATATTGATCATGAAACTTGATGTGAAACAATGCCTTTGGTATTCTTGATAGATCTTGAACACTACATTACCACATTAGCTCAGCAACATGCGTGATGCACTAAATATTTGACATGATGAAATGAATCTTGTTTGTTGCAATAATCTTCCCTTGAATGCCTTAGAAATACTCTTGAATGCTCCTATAATGTTCTTGTGAAAGTACTCTTGATTTCTTATGAAGATATAGGATGAAACATAGTGAAATGACCTTGTATTTATACATATCTCATCATTAATTCTTGAAATTCAAGTATCAAAATCTGACATTAAATTATGGATTTCAAATCATTAAAATACTACCAAAAAAATATTTCAAAGAGGGGTCCTATGTCTAAGTAAGGACCCATTCGCTATGTGGTGAATGGGTCCTAGGCCACTTACCTAGGACACACATCGAACAAGGTGAAATGTTATGCAAAATTAGGATCCTAGGACTAAGTGAGGATCCATTCACCCTATGGTGAATGGGTCCTAAGTCACTTAAGTGTTGTGTAATGGAATTTATGAATGTTAGGTTTTATCACTTAGAAATTGAATTTAATTAAGCTTGAATTTGAATTAAAGGGGCCAATTAAGGAAAATTAACCTCGATTAATAAATAAATCCCTAGATTAATATGAAAGTGTAAAGATACACTTTACAACACCCTATATAAGGCACAATTAAGTTTATTTAGTTTAAAAGGGCTTTAAACTTAATGTCAATGTGTAAAACACATTAGAACAGTAAATTAAGGCATCATTAAGCTCATTTTTTTATTAATTATTCCCAAGTTAAGTGTGGAAAAAGGGATACTTTTTCCTACACTACAATTACACATCATTGATGACTCTTGTTGATCTATCACACTATTGCAAATATGAGTAGTTAGTGTTGTCATTGATGTCAACAAGCTTATGTTTGTGTTGTGATTAAAATATCAACTAGCGATGGTTGAAAATTTGTGATGATACTTTGATTAGTTTCATTATTTTTTCATTAGTAAGTGCTACTAGTGTCAACCTCTAGTGTTACTTTGATAAGCTTCTATTTTTTGGTGTTGTTTGGTTGAGTTGCTAGGTTTCGGTTGGTTTGGTTGGAATGAGAAGGTGTTCCAGATGATGAGAATGGGTTTGTGGTGCTTAGTTTCTAAGTGCTTCTAAGAAATTCCAAACATTGTGTTGTAGTGGTGTTTTGGTTTTGCTCCGTATTTCTTTTGTGTTAATGATCTTCTTGTGCAGTTTGGATATTATGGTCAAAGGTTTTCATAGGTATTATATCCAAATTTTCTTGGTCTAGATCATTGTGAAGGGAAAGTCGTGTTCACTAGTGTGTGAACTACATGTATTGTAGTGTTGTATTGGAGAAACAGTTTTTCTTTGCATTTCTCTATAGTTTTCTTGGTGATAAAAGCATAAAGAAGATTATTTGGTAAAGGAAAGATATAGTTTTTTTCAGTGATGGGAGGATTGAAAACCTTGATAATATTTTGTATATTCTAGGACTTGTTAGAAATTTACTTTCAGTATCCAAGTTGAATGATTCTAGAATGCATGTGACATTTGACAAATCTAGTTGTAGGTTGGTAAGGGGGAGTTTGGTCATAGCTAAAGAATCTCAGATAGGGACTTTGTATAGGCTAAATTCCTCTACCTTTAGTAACTTTACCAATGTAACTAGCACTGAAAATGCATTTATTTTGTGGCACCATAGATTGAGTCACATTGGTAAAAGAGATCTTAAGACCATTCTTAATAAAATTTGGTTGATGGTATTTATATTATTCCACTAGAAAAAAGGATTTCTATAAGCATTTTGCATTTGGTAAATAGAATAACTCATATTTCCATAATGATATTAATAAGGTAAATAGATTATTAGAGATCATTTATTCAGATGTATGTGGACAAGTGGATATTGAATCTTTGGATGAATCTTAATTTTATGTCTCTTTCATTGATGGTGTCTTAAGATACACATGGATTTATTATGCACATTATAAATCTAAATTTTTACCAAGTTTAAGGAGTTTAAGACCTTAGTTGAGAAGCAATCAAATTATAAGATAAAAGTGTTGAGATTTGACAATGGGGCTGAATATTATTCTAGGGATTTTGATGATTTCTGTAAGAATACATGTATTATTTGATACAAGACTACTCCTTACACTCCCAAACAAAATGGGGTAGCAAAAAGAATGAATGGAACCTTGATGGAAAGATATAAGAGCATGTTCATTGGTGTTAATCTTGATAGATTATTTTGGGTAGAAGTTGTTGGTACCCTACTCATTATTTGATTAATAGATCTCCTTATTCAGCTCTTGTTGATAAAAATCTTTATGAAGTGTGTATAGGTAGAAAGCCTTATGTTTCAAACTTAAGGGTCTTTGGTTGCAACACTTTTGTTCATGTGCCTCAAGAGAAGAAATCTAAATTGGATCCAAGATCATGGAAATACATCTTTGTTGGTTGTATGTTGAGAATGTAAAAGGTTATAACCTTTGAAATCCTCTATCCTATAAAATAATATTTTCTAGAGGTGATTTTTAGGGAGTTTAGAGCTTACTCAGGAGAACGACAACCAAAGGAAAAATATAAGACAAAGATAGTGCACTTCAAGACAAATATTAAGGAACAAGAAGATGTACATGTGAAAGAACAATTAGTTGGATCTGAGGATGGAGAAGCCAAAGAGGGTTCAAAGAGTTCAAAGGATGTCCATGATGAGCATACAAAATAATATGTAGAGCCCATTAATCCTTCCTTGAGGAGATCCACAAGGCAATGAAATTTAGTTAACAAGTATAAACCACCTAATTTTGGTTGTGTATTTTCTTTGTTGAGTATTGATGATGAATCTAGATCTTTCAAGGAGGCTCTCTCTTCAAAGGGAAGTGATTCTTGGTTGTAGGTGATGTAGGAGGAGATGATGGCTTTAGATAGTTGTGATACTCGATATCTTGTTATTATTCCTAAAGAAAGGAAGCCCATTCATTGCAAGTGGGTATTTAAAAGAAATTTGGTGTAGACGAACGATTAGAGTGGTACAAGGCCATATTTTTTAGTAAGGGATACTTCTAGAGAGAGGGAGTTGATTTTGGTGAAATTTTCTCTCCTATTGCTAAATTAACTTCTATTAGATTTCTATTATATATTGTTGTTGCTTGTGATTTTCAGATATAAAAAATGGATGTTAAAACTACTTTCTTACATTGGGATCTTGAGGAAAAAATTTATGTGTGACAATCTGATGGTTTCTAGTTGTAGGTATAGGGTAGAAGATAGAAGCTTTTGAAAGCATCTTGATGCATTTGACAACTATGTGACACATCTGATTGATAGCACATCAATGCTTCTGACAACATATCAGTGCATCTGAAGTGGAAAGAGCCTCTTTTGACATGTAAATCAATGATTTTGAGAGGTATAATTACACATATCATTTTTAGTTGAATGCTTTGGTCAATATTTTTTCACTTCTAATTTTACTAATTTATTTTGGATTTTTGGAATCTATGTGCAATTTTGAATAACTAATCAAGTGGTTTAGATTGGAAACCATTGGGAGAAAAAATTAAATTGGAAACTACTATTTTTTTTGGTGCAAGGTATTTATTGAAGTTGTTTTCCACTAATTTAGTTGTACATTTTTATTTTGGTTTTAAAATTAACATGTATGCCATGTCTATGTGAGTTATAGGGTGTGCATTCTTTGTGCTTGTGTTTCATGTAAGTGTGAAGATCAAAAACACCTTATGGCCTATTTTTTATTTTTCATGTTTACCCTAGGTTGAACTATTATGCATATACTCTCCCCTTTCACTTCGTGTGAGTTTGATGATAAAAATAACTAATTTATACCTTTTCCAATAAGGAGCCTGCTTAGGGATTTCATCACCCCAAGGATGACCTCAATCACAGTTTTTGGTGAGGTATATAAAAGAGGGAGAGATAAATTTGTACCTCAAGAGTGAACTATCATTGTGCCTAGTTGAGCCACAAGACCCTTGTCACATCAAGACTTATTTGGTGAAGAGGATAGGAGAGTCCTTCCTTTAATTGAGAATTTATAGACAAACCCTCAACTCACATATACTACAAAACATATTATTTTTAGAAGTTGAAGACCTTTTAGTTGTCAATCTAGTGTAGTGCAAGGTAAATTATCATGTCTAAATTTACTCACCATGTACCTTCATGTGTTGAGATAACAACAATTCATTAGTAGGGCCTTGTCCTTCCAAGGTAATGGGTACATAGGTGGGACATGAAATTTACATGTCTTTCTTGTCAATACAAATATAAGTCATTCAACCTTATTACATTGATATCATCAACAATTGTCTTTGTTGTTTTTTCTCTTTCCATAGAAAAAAATCTTCCTTAAACTAAACAAGCATAAAATTTTACATAGTCATGCTTCTAAGTCTATAACTATGCATTTTAGTATATTGTAGCACTTTTGAGTCTAAAATTATTCATCTAAGTTATCCTATAGTACTTTTGATTTCTATTATTCTACTTGTACATCCCCTAGGTAGATTTACACTTTTGATCCATACTATTGCACTTATAATTTATAGAATTGTTCTTTTGACTTGCATTATTGTGCATATGAGATATCCTTTAATGTATTTGACAATCCTTTTGTGCTTTTGATTCATAGAATTACACATTTGACCTATAAATTGATGCTTCTAATATGATTCTTGGGCCCCTCTGATATGATATCCTATACACCTTTCTGACAAAGCCACACTTTTGTGCCTTTATTCTGCACTTTTGAGACATGCTATTACACATTTGAGCATTACAATGATGCGTTTGACTTGTTCCTAAATTTCCAGAATTATCCAAAAGTTAGGTTTTAGGACCTTTGACCAAACACACTTGAGACATAAGACTTGTAACACATCCGAGTTGAATTTTCCACCATTATCCACTATCAAAATCTAAGTCAAACTCAAATCTATTATCCATCCCATAACATCCTTTTTGGAATTTATAGATACTATCCTGAGTTTGGAGAAACCCATACTCTACATCATAATCATTCATCCCAAAAAACACCCAACAACCAAAATAGTCATAATTTGGTAGGACCTATATCTTCTAATCATTTGTCACTATCTTATCTTTTTGCTTAGAAAGTTTGACTCTTTAAAGAGTTGAGTTATTCCTATTATTTGTGGACAAACTAGCTTAGGAGATTTGACTACTCTTGAGTTGCTGAAAAGCACTCTCTACCCTTTGCTTGGACTCATTTGTATAGTTCGAGTAAACATCATCATCATCTTAGCACTTATTAAGATGATCTAGATTTACCTTTGACTTATTGATGTAAGGCCAATAAAGAATCAATTTATTTTGAAGAACTTCTGAACGGTCTCTTTGAAATGAGAAGCCATCTTACTAATTCAAGTTGTACTTGAATTCATTTATCTCTTTCGCTATATTGTGGCATTGGATTGAATTTTAATAGATTGTTCTACTTCTAATGTAGTGTGGCATTGGATTGAATTTTAATAGATTGTTCTACTTCTAACGTATGAACCGAAGTTATAACAATGGTTGCCCATTTTAGAAAAGCATCGAAATTTCTTCTTGAAAAGTTCCACATCATATTGGTTGTTTATTTAAACGGTCCATTCATGGATGTTATCTTGTTCATACAATGATTCTCTCCTACTTTTATTTTTTTATATTCTTGTATCAATTTTGTTCTTCTAGTGATATAGCAATCGTAGTACAATTGAATAGAGTTATTTTGAGTGCATTGTTTCTATAAAATTAATATAAACTTATCATGTTTCTTTTTTTATATTGGGGTGATGAGAATCAGGTGAGAGTGGTATTAAAAGTCACGTTGTAATCAAAGGCACTAAAACATTGAAATATATATACAAAATTACTCATTTCTAAAACGGCAGTTTGGCTTGTCTGTCGTGTAATCTTCAATTAATTAATTGCTTTAAAGTTATAGTAATACCTTGTACCATTTATATAAATAAATAGGTGTGAAAGATTTTATGAGTAATGGACAGCCATTGAAGAAACCTTGAAACACCCAATTCATAATGAAAACATTTTATATATTTTTTGTTCTTTTTCTGGTTGTCACATTTTTATTATTAGTGTTTGTAGTAGGTTATAGCGTTGAAACACCGAGATGATATTTTCAGTATATACGAATTTAGACGTTTTATTTTTACATCTAATGTGAATGCTCGCCTTTCCTTTTCCATTCCAATGCATGATTGAATTGGGAAAATTTCCGCGTTGAACTTAAATGGCTCAGATTTCTTCCTTTTACACAGGCCAAATGCAAATGTATTTGCAGTACACAAACAGTCGTAAAAAGATTGTTAACAAAAAATTAGTTTTTTTTAAAAAGAATTATTGCTGTCTATTTCAATTGAAGAAGATTATCTTTAAATCTTTGGACTATGGCCCATGTTGTATCTGTCTTTCTTGGCTTTAATAGCTTTATATTGTTTTTTATTCTTTTATCCATAAACTATAATATTTATATTTATGCTGAAACAGCCTTAAACAGTTACTATTTTTATTATAACCAGCATTTAGGGAGATGATTTTGTGGACATAGATGTGCTCACCCCCTATGCTGTGACTGTAGACGTCTATCGATCTAATAATAAGAGTATCTTAAAATATAATATAAATTATAATCTAATATATTAAAACTTATCTAATAATAAATTATATTATATAATATATGACATATAAAATATCTAATATATTATATAATAAAATTATAATATTATATTTTAATTTTTTTAGTAATTTAACATATTATATTATATATTAAACTAACATCTAAATAGTATATTACTATATAGTCTAATCTAATTTAGTATAATATATTATATAATATGTTAAATTATATATTACATATATAATTATATATTATATAGTATATATGTTATAGTAAATTTTTAATATATTATATTATAATTGTGTTAATCTATAATCTAAATATTTTAAAAATCATATAATGGAAATACATTAATATATTGTGTTAGTCTATAATGTTAGTATAATATTATATAATATATTAAAAATTATATAATCTAAATATTATACTATTTGGATGTTATAGATTATATAATAACAAAGGAGAAATGGTGTGGGCTATCTCAGGAATATTGGGGTTACCACAAATAATGAAACAGAAGTGGAGGAGCTAGCTAGAGGAATTAGGGAATGTAGTTTTAAGGGCAGTAACCATTTAGACATAGAAGGCGATTCTATGATATACATTAACACAATTATAAAGAAGGGAATACCAAATTGGAAACTTCAAGCCTAGACCGAGAGGTGTTTGGTTCATCTGCATAGAGTGTGGGATTACATGATAAAGCATATACATGGAAAGGAACAAGCCGACGAACCTCTTAGCAAATGTAGGTGTAGAATGTGGGGAACAGGAAAGGATAGATGTGGATCCCAAAAGCGTGGTAGGGCTTGGAAATAATTTTGACAGAGGAGTCACGAGAGAAATCGGTGACAACATGACTGTCGATGCCTAGAAAACAGAATGGAAGATCCACCTTGGATATGCCAAGCCGTGATTTGATTGGTCTTGGGCAGAACGCTCATGAGTGATAAGCGATTAGACTGGAAGTATCATGGACATATGCACTTCCATTGGGCATTTAGGATGGGACTTCCCTCTGTAGTGCTACCTACGAACGAACATGGAGGCAGAGGAACGCGAGTAAATTCTCAGGAAAGTATCAGTAAACAATGGTTTGGGGATCCATTTCAGATTCCGAGAAGAGAAGGGATTGTTCAAGCGAATGATAAATCCGCTTGGGGATTCCTATGTCAGTTTATGTCGGCATGTGCTACCACATAAAGTAGGGATGGATGGCTGGAATAACCAAAATGGTGTCCAACCTGATATTTGGGGTTGCTTGCCAATGCGGTACAAAAACAAGAGAGGAACAAATCAGGCATTTGTTTAAGGTGGAGAAGGATGAAACAGTGAAATCCATCGTACAAATCGTGGGTTTGGAGCAGTGGGCTACTGGCCATATCCATGATGGCAAGGTGTATGAGGAGGAATTAATGAACGTGGTGCAGGTGATGGGAGTGAAAATGTGGGGGAAGGTGGTTGCCAACAATTTGGTCATGGAGGAAAATAAGATTTCTGTGCTTGTGTAAATACCCACCATTAACAAGAAATGGGTGGCAGGGCTGATTGCTAGGATATTTGATGCTTCGACTGTCAGAAAGAACAAGGTATCTACCCAAGTGCTCACTCTTTTCACTGAGGGATTGATTAGGAAAAACCTACAGACATTTAGTTACTATGTTAGCCAAAATGGCAAGCTGCTTTCTGCTGCTCAGACTGAAAGGATTGCTGCCTTCTCAGAAAGCATGATGTATATAATCCAATTATGCCACAAGTAATGTGGGTCAGGTGCATAATCTATGTAATTTTGTTCATGGTTTCAATAGAAAGGGAGTTGTCCCATGACACCACTTACCAAAGCGAAAATAAATAAATTATATATTAAATAATTTAATAACATAATATATTAAAAACATTATTTTAAAATAATTATTCATCATTATAAATTAAATAATTTTTAATATAAGATTTATGTAGATTTTTTTTTATTGTTATAATTTTAATATTAACATGTCTAATTTTATAAAAAAAAAAAAATGTTTTTATATTATATATTATATTTTTAGATTATATATTAGATTATAATGTTATTATATAATATATAACATCTAAATAGTATGATGTTTAGATTATATAATTTTTAATATATTATATAATAACATATTAATCTTATAAACTAAGACAATATTATTGATATGCATCACTTATAATCTAGTGCTTGGAGTGCTTTGACAAGATGGAGAAATACATTACAAGCCTGGAAGAATATAATTGATTAAAGATCACAACAAATCTAGTAGTAGTTTTGAGGCATAAATATGAATTCTTGAATTCTCTTAGTGATGTTTTAATTATGTAAAATTTTTGAAGGATTGAGTTATGTTTTGGAATTGTTGAGGTTTTTGCAAACATTGAAGTCGGGGTGGGGGAGAAAGAGATGGAGAATGAAAGTGAAATGCAAGTTCTTTGACTAATTGCCCATTAAAGAAGTGGCATTGACTGTGAGCTAATAACATACGATTCAATGATCCTATTGTTGACATTTCATACATGGCTACTGGGAATTATATGCTATTTGAAATTAGCATTTTTGAACCATAATCATTTATGAGCAACGATTTGTGACTTACCTGTTCAGATTTAAGTTTGTTTTCTTACTTTGTGGCTCAAAGGTTTTTTGTCCAAAAGTATATTTTTTAATTTGAAGTTTTTGTTTTTTAATAATTTGGGTGTTATGTAAAAAAAATTATCTATCAATTTTTATTTTAATTTTAAATATGAATATGATCACTAAAATAGAGTGAGTAGTAATCTATTAAAGTTTAGAATGGTTTATTGTGTCCTTCCAGAAAGGTAAAAGTGGGTTTTTTAAAGCCACTACCAAGCTAGCTACTTATTGGGTGTATTCGACCAGACTTATGGAAGCCCACAAGTAGACTATTATTCAATTTATCTTACATATTGATCAAATTTCAAACTCTTGGGATTTGACCCTATGATCAAGCCAAAGTTGTAAACTTAAATTTTCAAATCCACTTACACTAAATTTGGGCAGCTTTTAAGGCTTCAAGTTGTAAAATTAAATTTGTGAATCCAATTACACTAAAAGTATAAAAGAAAATTGGGGAGATTTTAAGGCTTCCTTTATGGTTTTTTTGAAATTTTGAACCATGTTAAGGTTAAGTTAAAAAGCTTCAAGAAAGAATTGTGTACTCAAGTTTTGCAAAACTATTTATATAGATTGAGAAAAATGATATGAGGATTGCAAGAGTAGCTCAATAAATAGTGCCTACAAAGCAAATGGATAGTGAGCTAGAGAAATGCAGAAACAAAAAATTAAAAATAAGGTGAAGTTGAAAATAAAAATTGTAGGAAATTTAAGCCAAAAATATTTTACAATGTATGTTGTAATTGTTTTTTATTTTAAGTAAGTAGGGATTTTGAAAGGGCCCTACTCTTCTCTTATACATCTAGAAATATTTAGCAATAAGTACAACAAGATGAAGAAGAACTACAAGACAAAACAAAAATAGGAAATAGCTCTCATTGCTAGAAAAACAAGAAGGTAGAATAGGCCTCAACACCAATAGAATAGGATAAAAGGCCACTCACAAAGCTACAAAACAATAGCCACCCCAAGGGTGGGAAAAACAATTGCAAACCACAACAAACCTACTACACAATGTCATAGCACTGATTGTAATTGTTACACCACAGCCTTATTGCATGTATGTTGTGGTTTCAAACATCCTTATTTCAATACGTGGATGTGAACTGACACACATTGGTTTGAGTTGCCATTACACCACAACTTGTTAGCACACAATCATTAAAAATATGAATTGTATAAGTTATTTTTAATGGTTTTGATTTTATGTAAAGTATTATTGATCAGAAAATTATTTATTCATATATTTGGCCTATAAAGGATGTTGATTGCTATGATAATTTATGAGACTTCACTAAGCTATTCAACATATACTTAATATTAAGCTTCTTGAAACATGTCCTTTAATTTTATTTCTAGATTTAATTTTGTTTCAAGAATGAATAAGGTGACAGTGTAGAATTACATTTTGAGATTTTTTTTGGTTTCAAAATTACATCCTTCTTCATCATTCATTATACAACTATACAATGATTTAGTGTTTGCAATGAAAATAAAAAACCATTACATAAAATGCAAGAGACTTTGATGTATCATTGTCCATGCCTGACTTGAAAAAGGTCATCCTTCACCTATCAAATATCATCCTCCCACAAACTCCTTGAAAGCTTCATGTGGTTTTGCATACGACCATAATTAGTCGAATAATAAATGACCATTAAATCCTCATAACTCATGTGAAGCTCATTTCCAACATCCAAAAATACATTATAGTTGAACTCATTTCCCACATCACCATTAGACATAAAATTAGAAAATGCCTTTGTAACTTGGCATTTATCTTTGGCCATTCAAGGACACTCTAATTAATCTCGTAATTTCTTCAAAAGGTCATAAAGGGACAAGTCCTACTAGCCAAGGGGAGGTTGCTAAGAAAAAAAATCCACCAATCCACTCCTTTCCCTCAATGGTAGAACACTTAAGCTTCTAGGGTGTTCAATGTCTAAACTACTAGCCATTTTCATCTTGAATGTGGATTGTTTCTCACCTCATTTCAAGTTACATTTTGGTGAGCTTTGAACTCCTAGCATGACATTGATGACTTGATAATTTTTTAGCTATATTAATTGGAAATGCATAATGTTTTGACAACCCCTTTAAGCCACATTTATTTACTTTAGAAATTTCTATGCTTAGGGCTCATAGGCTAGTCTTGATGGTTCACACCACATTCACTATTTTAAAATTCAAATTAGGACCATAGAAATGAAGATAAAGAAAATAAAAAAGAAAAATCAATGAAAATTATATTCTCTACACATGCAAAGCTCAATCAATATCTCATCAATTACATATTCTCATGGGAGGATATTACTTTAAGTCAAACTTTTAAGTAGTAGTGAATTTTATATGGTGAAGAACTTATGCCTATAAAAAACACAAGTAAAAGCATTGTGATTTACTCGACAACAATGAATTCTGTTAGAATCATGAAAGTTCACTAAATATCAAAAGTTATTATTCACAAGTTTGTTTTTGTGTTTTTTGTTTTTGTTTTTATGATTGGTTAGTAGTGGACCGGGTGTCTTTAGCAAGAAAATTCTCCAAATTGAACAAAAATAAGATAAAATATTTACATTTATATTTAAATTCAATAAAAATTGGATTTTTAAATATTTAGAAAGTAAATTTTAGTCAATAAACATAGAATAATTATTTCTTATTTTTTAAGAGAAAGAAATGTAAAATTGCTATTTATAGTCTAATTGATGTATATAAAAACAATAAGCTACATATTTATTACATTCTCATATTTATGAAATGTATGAGTTTGAATTGAAAAGACCATCTTTCTTTTGCATCTTTGCCTCTTGGCTTGGTCAAATTTTGGTTTTGCTCTTCTTGAGAGGTTATTTTTGGATTAAGTCTAGACTTGGTTTGATGAGGACAATATTTTGAGGCCCTAGGGAAAATTCACCTATCTTGGAATTTGAAAATGAGAAATTTGAAGTAAATTTTCAATGTTATATGTAAAAAAAAATTTCACTCATGGATAGAGGATGAAAAATTAGGCTTGGTTTCTTTTTGAACTTTTTGAAAATTCCTTCTAGAAAAAAAGTTATGGAGTTTAGGGGATTTTGACGCTTCGGAGAATTGGGGGATTTTTCGTCCTTGATGGAAATCCCTGAAATTTCCATTTTGGAAATTTCCAAGACCCTCAAAATCCCAAAATTTTCCAAAACTAGAAATTTTCTTTTTTTTTTGCACCCATGGATAGAGGACGAAAAATTAGGCAGGGTTGCTTTTTGAATTTTTTGAAAATTCCTTCTAGAAAAATGGTTATGAGGTTTAGGGGATTTTAACCTTGCAGGGAATTAAACTATTTCCATCCTTGATGGAAATCCTTGAAATTTCCAAGACCCCTTCAAAATCCTGAAATTTTCCATTTTTTGGAAATTTCCAAGACCACCTCAAAATCTTGAAATTTTCTAAAAATGGAAAATTTTCCAAAGCAATGTTTTCCAAAAATGGAATTTTTTCTTGAAATTTTAAAATGTTCCCAAAATGAAATTCTTGAGATGGAGAAAAAATTTCCAAAAATGGAAAGTTTCCATAAAAAATGTAAGTTTTTAAAAGGCCAAAATTTTATTTAAGTTTAATTTGGATTGGATTTTTAACATGTGAGCTACTAATGATGATATCTATTTTTCAGGATTAAATAAATATTAAAAGGGGGACTTGCATATGGATTTGTGCCAAAAAGGAAATCTGGAAGAGTTCAATTCAAATATTAAAAGTGGGGCCTGCATAAGAATCTATGCCCAAACTGTCTACAACTGGAAGGAGTTTCTAGAAGACATGTGAAGTTGATTTCATCCTCCAATCAGAATTTTGATTAATGACAAGTTGGCATAATATTGTTTTCTCATTGTTCCATGATGCAACTGCTTTTATGCAATTGGATGATGATGTACCATGAGATACCAAATTAAATGTAACAACTTGATGCTTCTAGAAGTACAATTGCAGCCATTGGAAGAATTAAATCCTGGCCATTGATTCAAAATGTAATTTTCTATAAAAGGCCAATGCCTTCTCATTTGTAAAAGGGGTTAGGCTAGGTTAGAATAGCTAGTTTGAGGCTGTAAAAGCCATAATTGGCTAAGTTAGAGAAGTCAGTAGCTGTAGGAGAGGAGAGACTTGAAATTGTTATGTAATATTGGAGAAGTAATGCAACTAAGTTGTTGATTTGGAAAAATATGTATTTATCTTTGACAGTTTATGGTTTCTCGCTCTCAATTCTCAATGTTAGATGTTAGATTTCAATTCTTTTTCAATAATGGTTAAATGTTAATGATGTTGGTCGATCTCCAATTCATACTTTTAGCGATTTTCTAATTGTAAGTTGTGCAAAGTTAGTTTGGGCCTTATTTTGTGCTAAGTTCAACTGTGGGTGCTTGTTTACATTGCACTAGTTATTGGGTATGTGAATGAATGTTCAAAGTTTGAAAATCTTCAATCTCCTTAGAAGATTGCACCATTTCTATGGAGTTGTAGGCTTGACCTTGATCAAATAGAGATTTGTTTCATTAGGGATTTGTCCATTTGCAACATTCATCATTATTGTGATTGATCTTAGAAGTTAGTTTAGAGTTGAATCTCTCTCAACCCTTATCTCTTTTTTTGTTTATTTTGAATCTGGGTTAGTTTTAGGATTAAAAGCATCACCATATTGTTGCATCTAACAAAAGTACACTTCCAACATTGTTCATTTGTAAGGCCCCTTGTGATTACCAACATTTTCACATATTATCTGAGTTATTTTTGCATTGTCAAGACCTGACATTAGAGACCTTGGGGTTATCTCTTGAGGCTTGATGATAGAGATTTACCTTTCAAGAGAGATATGATATTGTATTTTATATGAGTTGTTGCTGTGCAAAAAACACCATTAACAATCCCCAAAAAATTATATAAATTGGGGCCTTGAGCTAGAGTTATTCATTTGGGTTGATGCAAGAAGTTGGATCCACAAAAAGCTCAAAAAGTGGAAGTTGTTTTGTTGTTTTTCAGAATTTGTCACACTTGGACTAAAAATTTGAGACACTTACACAATGAATCTTAAAAATAGTCAGTAATATGAAATTCAACACTTTGAATCTAGTTTCCAAATATGTAATCTATTCAAATACCTAGATGATAGAAATTAAATTTTGATAGGGATGTAAAAAAACCACTTTTTAAAAGTTTTTTTTACCATACCATGCATGTGTACAGACACCACTTTTTGACCTAAATATAAGTATTTTCGTAATTCCTTTTGGGGAAAGAGAGCTAACAACATGAAGATTGATGAAGATTTTTTTTTTTGAATATTTTTTGTTATTAAATTTTTATTGGCCTTAATTGTTGTTTTTAAAAATCAATGTGTACTAATAGCATAATTGGTCCTAAAAAAAATTTGAATCTTTTTTTCATTGTATAGAGAAATTTTTGAATATCGATTCCATATAATTTTTTTACAAGAAACTTAACCAAAAAAAAGTTATTAAAAAATAAAAAAAGCTTGATATTTCAAGTTTATGGACTAGCTTTCTTAGAAATTAATTAAAAAATAACAAATATAATCCAATCTTAATAAAATTTATATATTTGGAAACTAAACATCATGTTTTCTAATGGGTTTTGATTCCATAGATTGATTCAAAAAAAAAGGCCAACCATATTGCCAAAGTTTGACATTCTTCTTGAATCTACCTTAGTTTTTAAGTTGCAGGTCAAAGGCTAAATGCCAGGTTGCCAAGATTTTCTTGAGCCTAAAACCAAGGCTAAATGTGGTTTGGATATTCAAATTTTTAATAACGTGTACACATTATTTAAATAGAATGCTTACACGTTATATAACGGGGTAAAAGTTGGAAGTTGGGTCCACGAAGAGGGGAAGTTTCAGCCAAAAAAACTGCAAGAAATGTGTACATTTTTTTTAAAAATATGTATGCACTTTGGATCAGGTACCTGAGCCTAAATCCAAATGTGTATACGGTTAGACTTAGGTACACACCCTAAAATGCATATGCATTATTAACATGTACACGTTATTAACATGCACGTGTTTCTTAAAGCTATTTCATTTTTTAAATAAAAGATTGTGTTATTCATTTTCTCATTGCAGTTTGGCCAACGAGCTTGAGGGAGAGCTTAATTTTCGTACACATTCCTGAGGGCCCATTTCAACCAAATTTTTACTGTCACCTCCTCCCGTTGACACAATAGACCTTAGTGACCTCCAAGTTAGTTGAATTCTGCTTTTTTTTTTCTTTATATCTTGCATTTTTTTTTGTAATTTTTATTTAGTTTTTGTTTGTTTTGTTTGTTTTAAGTTAAATATTTCATAGTTTTTAAATTATATTTAAAGCCAAAAAAATTAAATTGTAAATTGAAAACCTTAAAATCTATGCATTTAAATTAACTATAATTTAATATAAATTGGACACAAAACTTAGAAATCAAAACCCTAATCCCTAGGTTCCAAAAATCATAGACCTAAAAACTCAAAACCAATTATCAAATTTCATCAAAATAGGCATGTACAATTTACCACTCAATTTTAACCTTGCAAAAAAAATTAAACCATATGGTTACTATAAGTCAACACAAAACCAATTGAATATACATGAAATTTCCCTAGTAGCACACCATCCACAAGCACTACCTACATATCCCCTCTATAGGTAGATCTCTACCTACCATGCTCCATCTAATTTAGAATTATGAGGGCTCCAAGAGTGCTCTCTCTCTCCACCTTGAGGCTTATCCTCTCTATTCTCCCAAGAATGATGGGAATGTACTAAATGGGTTGCCTCTTGATGAGGTCCCCTTACTATTATATCTTGAAGGAGATCAATAACTTGAAGACCACCAATAGGATTCATTGGTGGGTTCTTAGCCTACCCCTCATTCCCACTTTAACGAGTGACATGATGCTTAGGAGGCATCTTTCATTGACAATCAATGCATAGGTTAGGACATACATAGCATCATCTAAAAATCAGCACTAAGGCATGACATTCATTAGCCCAAGATATAATGTGACAATAATTTGAAATTAACAACCGCACACCACTCACAAGTAGGCATGCATAAATCAGAGCTCCTAGTGTATGAACGTGGCACTTTGATACTAGATGTATGCCCCATCAAAGGACCTGCATTCCATTAACTAATAAAAGAACATTTTTTTGAAACAAATATGCACAAAACTAACAAAAAATTAAGATATCATCATGTGTGCAAGATGACTAGCCATGATGCCACCAAACCAAGTGTCGTCACTTGAGGGAAAGACTTAGACATAACCAAATATACCCTACCACCTAAGGGATGGAGAAGATGTGAAAATGATCACTAAAAAAGGGTTTCACTCTTTAAAAGACTCCACAAGGCTAGGAGAATGAGCTTCCCAAGAAAAGGTATGACTATGAGACACCTTCATGCGATCTTTAATAAAATTAAACTCTCTATCATAAAAAATAAAATTATATGACTATGCTTGTTGGCTCTAATTCTCAAAATCAATTTTATTGAAATAAAATTTCAATTTTCAAGGTCTATAATAGACAATGAAAAGGAATGGACAATTTATAATTATATATATATATTCCTCTTCATGGACCTAATACTTGAAACTTTCAAAAGTGACAATGTTTGAGACATATAAATATGTCTATCAAATATATAATAACAAAACCTGAGAATCTTTTGAAATAGCCATGATTATCT
This sequence comes from Sequoia sempervirens, assembly GCA_007258455.2. Lineage (NCBI taxonomy): Eukaryota > Viridiplantae > Streptophyta > Pinopsida > Cupressales > Cupressaceae > Sequoia > Sequoia sempervirens. Next base: position 993,490,460 of record VDFB02271358.1, on the reverse strand, counting down.
TCTCAAACTAGTAAGGAAATATATGATAGTTAAGAAAAACAACTCTTCAAATTTAGTTAGAAATTAAACCAAAATATCACCTTCCCAAAATCACACAATCATGAATTCCAACAATAAATTATGATCAAGTAGCTCATTAAATTATACTTAATACATTTATAATTTTACCACTTGTCAAATCAATGAAGTAGGAGGTCTTGATATTATTAATTAAAGATTTTAAATTAGGCCATTGTGTTGAAATCAAAATTTAAGATAAAGTGAGAATTTAATAAAGGGTACATACATAAATGAGTTTAATTGCATAATTTAATTTACGCATGTTACATAGGGGAGGTTGTAATTGTTTGTATAAATTCTACAACATAAATTAGTCTAAATTTTCATGTTATGGATTTTTTAATGTATTAAATTGAATGTGTCTTCAAATGAAATGTATTTTGAATTTGTGCACATTCAATGTGATTTATAACTTTTAAATTGTGTACATTATTTAATTAGTTTGTTGATATATATATGTTAATTGTTTAACATGCAGTTGCCATTTCATTGAGCATGGAGCCTGAATTTAACATAGAGGATTTTATACCCAATGAATAACCTGAAGATCCCATACATCCACATCTGCCACCACAACAAAACCCCACACCTCCACCTTCCCCATCTCCTAACCCCCCATGCCCTATAGTAGATCAGGCACAGTTTAGAGAGAGCATTAGAGAAAACCTTAATGTGATTAAGGAAAATATAGATTTGCTTAAAAATGACCCTAATATCCCCTCATCTCACACAGTTTGCATCTTCAATGCAAACTGTTGTTGATTCTATTGGATCTATTGAAATGAACCTAGATAGGTTCCATCAATGGAGAGAAGAGAGGAGACAATTCTATGCAAATGGATTGTCTTATAAAGAAATCCACAACCTAAAAATTACCAAACAAGCCATTATCTAGCATAGACACATAATAAAGTCCTAGGCCTGCTAGCTCTATTTTTGCCACTTTCATCCTAGCATAATTATGACATCTTAATTATTTCCTTGGTCCACTTCTGACTATTAATTAAATAACACATTAGGGTATGTGTAGGATCATGATGGGCCAAAAGGTGGCAATATGATGGGTATGTGGCTAATGACTTTTTTTAACCAAAAATTGATGAAATGAAAAGGATTTTTAAAGGAGATTCTCAGCTTTCTGCTAATATAAATTATGTTTTACTTTGAATTTAATAAGTAATTATTATTCATTTTCTATTCAAATTACGACTAAAGTCCTGATTGATAGGATGATTGAAAAACATCTATATCTTTCAAATAGTATCACATTTTTTGAATCCAAAACATGTGTCACATTTTATGCTTCGTATACTATAGGATTAAAAAAAGAAAAATTGAATTTCATGAAGTTTTGACCAAGTTAAGGTGGTTAGACATATGAGTTTTTTATATATTTTTAAAAGTTGTAATAAAAAAATCATAATAAATTATTTACTTGGAAAACATTACAAAAAAATATGCATCACAGTGGGACATGATTCCTCTACTTATATTTAAAATTTTATAAAAAAATATTATCATTTTATTGTGGTTAGGGTGGTCAGACAGACACCTACTTCTTATTTTTTCCCTGAAATTTAAATACTACTACATTGAAATTTCAAATTTTCACCAAATAGATTTTATTTTATTTTTTTAAATCCTAGTAGTTTAGAAACTACATTCAATTTTCTATAGATTATATTCTTACATATTTTTGAAATAATATAGATAACTTATCCAATTTTTTACGTGAAGTTGCCTAACTCTGATTTTTCTATATTTTTTGCCACTTAAGGGCCTGTTTTCTCCATGATGATCCTTCACATACCCATTATTATTTAATTAATTCATCTCCTTTTATTCTTCATGATTATTAAATAATTAAATTTTATTTATTTATTCAATACGTCACTAAGGATCTATTATCTTGACAATTAAATAAATTTCTTAATTTATTTAATTACCTTTATTCATTTATGTCTTCTTGATTATTAAATAAATGAATTTTATTTAATTATTTAATATGTCACTAATTCTCATAATTAAATGAATTTATTAATTTATTTAATTATTCATTATATCCTCTAAATTAAATAATTATCTTTAATTATTTAATTGCCAAAATTAGCATTTCCCTCATTTTAAATAAATGAAATCATTTAAAATCATATCACAGTCATCACTATTAGTTCATTTTAGTGAATAATCTAAAAATCGATTATTTATTATCACACAAAATCCATATTTTGAATTAATTTAATTCAAAATGGTAATCTTCTTCCAAAAATCAAGTAATTCCAAGGCAAAATCTTGATTTTTCAAAATTTCTTTTTAGTTCAACCTTTATCCTCTTGATTTTTTGAATCTCACAAATCAAGTAGTCTTTATCTTCTTTATTTTCAAAAAAAATTATCTTTTTGAATAATTATCACATTTATTCTCGACTGCTGATTTGATTTTCTCAAATGACATCTGGATCTCTCATTTAATGTTTTTTCCCTAACCCTGATTAAGGATTGTCACATGAAATCTTGTCCACTAATTTTAGGCTTTGTTAGTTTTTAATCTCATCCATCTTTCCAAAATTGCATTTTCTATAAAATGCCAATATACTCACATTCTCAGAGGGCTTGGTTATTCTGACACATTTATGCTGAGAGTTTACTTTGCATTTAGTTTATTGAATTAGATTACTTGTCATAGGCATAGTCATTGTTTGTCATTTTCAAAATCCTTCAAAGCTTGTTTAGGAAATTGTCATAGTCAAAGATTGCTCACACACTTGATCTGAGGGCAATAATTATATTTGCAACAAGTTAGAAGGTGCTATGGAGGTGAATCATGGAGGCTTTGTAGGCGATATGGTATAATCATTTCATTTGTATTAGCTTTCATTCTACTCAATAGCTTCTTTGGGTTTCAATATTTATGCTTTCATGTGCTAACCTTTTACCTAAAATTAACCCATTGATACATTGGTGAACCCAATGTCTTTATTTTTTTTATGTTTTCCATACATTTTTTTGGTTCTCTGTCATTTTTTGCATATATAAGTACGAAAAGCGGTATTTAATTTTTCTCACACCACATTTGAAGGATAAAATGACACAATCACTTTGAGGTGCCGCATACACAGTCCAAAAAGCCACATTTGACATGTCTAGCTACATTTGAAGATTCAATCGATGCATCTACCTATTAGACCAAAACACGGTGCTGAGACGCATTCACTCTACTGTGATGCATCTGCTTGGTAATCATTTTTTCTTCTTTTTGCATTTGGGTTTTCCATATTTCCTTTGGCATTCCAATTTTCTTTTCTGCATTTTGTGTAGCATAGGTTTTGTGTGTTACTAATCTTTGTTTGCAGCATGTGGCGGTTATGCTTCGTGAGTCCAAGACAATTTAATCAAACTCCTAACTTGTGATTTTGTAGGTTCGAGTGTCCAAGACTTACTTCTAAACATTATGCTTGTTTCTTCTTAGATTACAACACATTATTTTTGGTGCACTTAAAATGAGCATGTCTTCCATTTTGTTTGATTGTGTTTGAAAGTGGTAGGAAAATATGTTCTCACCCTATGCAAACTAGGTGATCAGAAAGCCAGGCCCACTTTATCGCTATGTAACCTTGATGCAATAAATGAAGTATCCTCTCCCCTTGCACAGTCATACGATCCTAGGTGTAAGAGAAATGATTATTTCCTCTAGAAATTAGGCCTGTCTGGGAATTTTCATCACCCCAATGCGACTCAAACTGACAACGGAGCTAAATCCAAGCTACCCCCGACTGGTCTATAAATGTGAATCTTAAGGGAAAACCTAAGATTACAAGTGTGGATGCATCATACGGACCAACTAGTACTCCCCAAAACCCTATTGAGCTTAACCTCTTTAGGCTAGAGTGCCTCCTAAATAGAGCTTAATATTGCACCCCATGTATGGCCACTCGAACAGGGGTCCCGAATTAAAAACGGTTGTGTAGTAAGCCCAAAACCTTCTATTTGCTAGTCCAACACCAGTCAATGTGAAGCCTTCAACATCTTCCTAGTCTTTAGTAGAGGTGATCAATCTGCCTTGGTAGTTTCATGGGGGTTGGAAGCTTGGTTGGCCTAAGAATAGAGTGCACTGTAAGGGGGATCCCATGTATTCAAGCTTCTAGATTCACATCCTACTGATATGCAATTGGGGATACCCATGTGGAGTCTAGCGAATATTGTCCTAGCTTAACCATAGGATCGTACTTGTTCTCGTGTGTTTGTTTACTTTTCAAAATATCGTGCTTGCCAAGTGTTTGCTGGTTACTAAAACAAAAAAAAAACACCCAAACATCTAGAAACAAATTTTCAAACTATCAACAGTTCGGGTTTTTGACCAAAAACATCAAAAATTTGATTTTTTTGCATTTTGCACCACATCTGATAAACCACAATCACTTTTTCGCACCGCATTTGTAAGCCTTTGAAATGCATTTGCTCTGCTAAAATGCATTTGCTACTCCATACACTGCATTCGCATGTATTGAAACCTATTTTCCTTCTATAAAGCCGCATCCAAAATACTAAACCGCATTTGACATCTATAAAGCTGCATTTGAAAAATTGAACCACATTTTCCATTTCTAACGCCCCATTTGTGACCTAAAACAACACATTTTCCTGGCAACAAAATACACCCTATCTCATACCAGAATTCAAGTCCAAACATCTTAGCCTACTATCAACACATCCTTTTCAAATGTCTCTTTTAGAAACCTAAATCAAAATTGCTCAAAAACCTCCATCATTTGTATTCATTAGCTTGCATCTTAACCATAGGTTTAAAATTTCCAAGTTTTCAGTTGCATTCCCTAAGTGTCATAATCAACATTTTTAGCATAAATTTTTCCTTAGGTCTCATCTTGGAAAAGTTTGGATTAGGCCAACTCATCACACTTTGTAAAACCATTGTTTCAAAACTAGGTTATCTTGGGACATAGTCACTATTCCTCTTTTTAGTCATCATCCTTTTGTGAGAACCTCCAACTCACAAGTCTAGTTAGGCAGGCTCACTCATCATTTAATCCCCTTGGAAAGTCCTTTGATAACCTAAATTGAGATATAAGTCAAGCTTAAAGTGGTTAGGCAAACCTTTCTCCAAATATTGTCCAAACTTAGTCTTCATTTTAAACTTAGACTTTGCATTGTCCATCTCTAGTCCTCATTTTGAACCTAGGCTTTGCATTAACCATCTTACATCCTTAGTCAACATTATCATCTTAGTCCTCATTTGGCACTTGGCTTTGACAAACTTGTCATCTTACATTAATTATTTCCTTAGGAAAATGTCATTATCACCTTACATTGTCATCCTAGTCATCATTTTACATTAACCATTTTCTCTAGAGAACATTGTCACATTGTCATCCCTTATTATCAAAAATCCAAAAAGAAAGTCTTGCATTGTCAGCCTTTATCAAGAATTCAAAAAAAAAACAATAGGCTAAGATCGTCCTTGCATTTAGTTATCATTCTCATCTCCCTCATTTGAGCAATCTCCTTTTATGGTGGAAATTAGACTCCAAAGAAAGAAACGACAAATGGAAAACTTTGGACAAGACTCCAATTCCAATGTCACCAATCACACTTATGACTCAAATTGGACTTTTGACGACCCATTTAGCAACATGAATACTCAACCTCTCACGACCATACCATCCTCATCAAATAGCCCCTTTGAACCATTCTTACGTAAGGATGAATATGGAAAAATACTTAAGGAAAACCTAGAGGTAGAAGTAAAAGATCCAAAGGCAGCCTACTTTGTAGAACAAATGGTCTTATATGACAAAGATAGATATTTGGCCATACTCTTAAGTCAAGGAGCTAAATTACCCCATGGGTTCAATATTAACACGTTGAGATCAACATCTCCTAACCATAACATCAACAACACACATAACATGTCCAATAGTGGTCAACCTCCAAACACCACAAGGAATAACTTTTTTGATGCTACCTCGTAAAATGTCACAACTACCATGAGTGCTACATCCAACATTCCAAACAACTCCAATTCAATCAACGCTACATCAATTGGAGGAACACAATCCATCACATTGCCCACAATATCCACAATATCATCACAATCAACTGGAGCCACCTTAAGGTCCTTGGAAATGTGGGAAAGTTATTCCAATCCTCTCTTTACCACTACGGTAAATGCCATGGGGGCATCATCAAGCCATACAAATCCTCCATTGACAACTACATCTAATACCATGAGTGCATCTTCATCAAATCCCCTCATTGGTACCTCACTTAATCCTATGGGAGGAAGTAAATGACATATCTTTATTCAAAGATCACAACAAACCGTTAACACATCAACACAACTTAATGCCATCTCCTCCCAAGGACAAAATAAAAACATTCCCCTAGTACAGTCCCAACAATTTGGACAAGGCAATCAAAAAACACAACCTATGGCATCATTCGAACATCAAAATGTTCATGGTCACCATATTCCCCAAATATCGACCCAAATGGCTGGGGGACATATTCTAACATATTCATCCCATATTCATACCCATCAAAATGTCCCCAGTCCAAACTTTTAGTACCTACACACAAACCAAAACAAATCATACATGGCGGAGCAGGATTGAACATATGCTCCTTAAAACTAGTTAAGGCTCTAGGATTTTCTGATGCATGCATAGACCCTAGAAAGAGTATAGTCATAAAAGCATATGATGACGAAGAACATTCTTCATGAGGCATTATTTCTCTTCCTATTAGAGTGGGACTAGTTATTGTGGATAGAACTTACATATCCTAGATCTAGAATTACCCTACAACATCTTGCTTGGTCGACCATGGATTCATTCCCTAAAATCCGTTCCCCCTACATATCACCAATGCTTGATTTCCCATTTGATGGCATAGAAATCACCATATATGGAGATCCTGACCCTTTTAAATATTGTACCAACCAAAGGGGTATTTCTAAAAATTGAGTACCTATCAACCGAGAAGCTCCTAGCTCCTCTTCTTCTAAATACATTGACCCACCCACACTTGCATCATCTTCCACGTCCACTCTGTCCATGATTTCCACTATGCCACCATCTTTCTCAAACCCTAAGGCTAAGTCCAATGTCAAGATCCAAGACTTCAGCTGTGGATAATTCAAACTGCATACAACATATAGCATCACAACAATACCCAAGTCTCTGAAGGTCTATGGTCAGCCATGTTTGAGAATGGAACCCAAAGAAATTTTCAAAGTTCCAACAAAAATAATTTTCATCAAATGGGGAGACATGAGTAACGAGGACCTTGTCGATATTATAGGATGGATCTATAAAGAAATGGAAAACCTACCCCTATTACTAGTTAAGAAATATTGTAAGGGATATGACATAATGAAGGCTAAGGGCTATGATGGTAGTAGTGGCCTAGGCAGAAATAAAACTAGATGAGGAGAGCCCATAGAACCTTTCAAAATACCAAAGTATCTTGGGTTAGGGTATGGATTTCCTGGCAATGATGACCGACGTACCAATGGACTTTTGAGTGAGTGAGTACATGCTTTGGAAAGTGTCAAGACCATTAAGAAATCCCCTACTGAAATTGACTCCCATGAGTTGGAATATGGCTCCCAACAATCCTTAAGTGACTGCTGCCTTGATGGTTTGTTCCTTGAAGCTGGGGAGCTGACCTCTCAACAAAAATTTTGGCAAACATTTAAAATTGATCAGGCACCAAATAGTCACAGTCCCATTTACCTTCCCCATGACATACAAGCACCACCATCTAAATTCCATCAGTAAAATCCATCTGAATTGATAGATAACATTGATACCCACGACTCTGAGTCCACCCCTTATTTTGACAACGAATATGAGACAAGTAAAGGAGAATATTGGATAGATTCTAACGTGGAATTGGATGATGAAAACTTCATCTTCAATTTCTCTGAATCCATCTGCATGCTTTCTGCATCCTCCCTTCAATTCACCAACACTCACGATGGAATTTCCCTAGTTTATCATCAACTAATTGGTTGGGACCAGCAAAGCCCACTAGTCTTGGACACCTTTCAGAATGATGATGGCATCACAGAGTTTATGGGATTATGTGAGGGCATACCCAATGGTGATCACAAGGATGGATTCACCATTGACCTAGATTGTGCAACTTACTTCAAGGAGACTACTTCGTACTCCAGTTGCAAAATTAAAAATAAAAATAAAGAAAAAAATGAAACGTCTTTAGGTGAAAAGCAAAAGGCACCTTTTGATGACAAAAAAGTAAAAACAAAGGATGTATCTATGTGTGAAAACCTCTCTGAGGAGCCCAAAGATGGAGGAATGGGATTTCTTCCCATAAATCAAGAAAAATCAGCTATGCTCATAGAGGACACCATAGAAGACAAAATATCAACCACAAAAGATCCCAAAATGGTCCTCTTTGTTGCGTCCTTGACTGAAGAAGAGAAACCAAAATTTCACAAATTGTTTGCCGACTGTAAGATCAACTTCGCATGGTCCTATGCGGAAATGCCTGGACTAGACCCTAAACTAGTTCTACACCATCTACCATTATTTCTAAATTCCAAACCAGTTAAACAGAAGTTACACAAAATGCATCCTTATGTCGCCCTATTAGTCAAGGCCGATTTGAAGAAACTTCTAGATGCTGGGTTCATACAGTCTATTGATTACGCTGAATGGATATCTAACCTAGTGCTAGTAACAAATCCAAATGGGATGATCTGAGTCAACACATATTTTAGAGACTTAAACAAGGCATGTCCAAAGGATGATTTTCCACTACCAAATATAGATATATTTTCAATCTCATGGTAGGATACGGGATGTTGTCCCTCATGGATGGTTTCTCAGGCTACAATCAAATTTGCATTGCCCCAGAAGACCAACATAAAACAACATTCACTTGCCCTTGGGGTACATACTTCTAGAATGTCATGTCGTTTGGTCTTAAAAATGCAGGTGCCACGTATTAGAGGGCTATGACAACAATCTTTCATGACATGATGCATAAGATAATGGAAGATTATGCAAATGACCTTTTGGCTAAATCAATAACAAGAAAGGACCATCTGAAAGTGTTAGACACAATTTTTAAGAGACTAGAAGAATACAAAGTCTGATTGAATCCTAAGAAATGTGTCTTTGGAGTAACATCTGGGAAAATTTTGGGATACATAGTTTCTTGAAGAGGCATTGAGGTCAATCCAGAAAAAGTAAAATCCATCATGGACATGCCTCCTCCTAGAGGAATAAGTGAACTCTGAACATTACAAGGTAGGGTGCAATCTATCTGGCGCTTCATTACACAATTGGCTGACAAGTGTCAACTATTCCAATATCTTCTATGCAAAGGCATCCCCTTTGTGTGGACAGATAAATGACAAGAGGCCTTTTAGCAAATAAAAGACTACCTATTGTCACCGCTAGTCCTTATGCCTCCCATTCAAGGAAAGCCTTTGATATTATACATCTCAACAACTTCGGCACTAGAGGTAGTACTAGCACAAAACAACCATGAAAGGGCCATATATTATATCAGTCGAACATTGGTTGGGTATGAAATAAATTACACTTCAATTGAATGGGCTTGTCTAGCAATGGTATTTGTAGCTCAGAAGTTAAGACATTATATGTTAAGCCATTAGACACAACTCATAGCAAAGATTGACCCCCTCAAATATCTATTAAGTCGAGCAACATTAACAAGATGTCTGGAAAAATGGGTAATGATCTTGAGCGAATATGATATTCAATATGTAGAAAGAAAGGAAATAAAGGAACAAGTCATAGTAGACCAATTGGCGGACACACCTATACAAAGTGATCACCCTTTTGTGGCAGATTTTCCAGATGATTCAATATTCCATACAGAACCTAAGTCACCTTGGAGACTCTACTTTGATGGATCACACACTAATCATGGCTCGGGGGTAGGAATACTATTTATCACCCCTCAAGGAGATTCCATTCCTAAATCCTTCTGCATAGCTTTCCCATGTACAAATAATGTGGCAGAATATGAGGCACTGGTCACAAGACTTAGAATGGCAATAAAATGGAAAATTAGAACACTTCATGTCTATGGGGATTCTTAGTTAGTCATCAACCAAGTTAACAACGACTATGACACTAAGGATGAGAAACTCATTCCCTACAAACGAATGGTTAACAGTTTTCAAAAATATGTTCACATGGTGACTTTTGAACAAGTTCTGAGAGCATAGAACAAGGTGGTAGGTGCCATGGCTATGATTGTCTATCTCCTTGACATTCCAAGCAATATGCCTCAGCTAGAATTCTTAATAGAACAACTGTTGGTCCCTGCCTATGACATTCAAAAATCAGAGATGGCCTGCGAGCTTGTTGGTCATCATTCTCCTTGGTACCAAGATATTCATGACTACCTTAAGTCCCAAAACCTTCCCCCCAATATGTCCAATAACTAGAGGAAGTCTTTTATATGAAAAGTCACAAGATATGCCATCGTTAGTGACACCCTTTACTGCCATAGCTTTGACGACACCCTGCTTAGATGTCTCGACACCAAAAAAGTACACACAACCTTACGCGAAGTACATGAGGGTATACGCGGGTCTCATTCGAGTGGTCCTACTCTAGCCAAGAAGATAACAATACTTGAGTATTATTGGCTGACCATCGAGAAAGATGCACTAGAATATGTTAGGACTTGTCACCAATGTCAGATTCACAGTGATTTGATTTACGCTCCAGTGCAAAAACTTCGGCCGATCACTTCCCCTTCGCCTTTCACACAATGGGGACTTGACCTCATGGGTAAGATCCATCCTAACTCATCAAATGGCCACAAATTCATCATCACCGCCACTGCGTATTTTATGAAGTGGATTGAAGCCATCCCCCTGACATACATAACCAACAAAAAAATCTCCAAATTCATTCTTAATTACATTATTTTCCATTACGGTATTCCATAATCCATCATCACTGACAACGGAAGTCCATTTAGAAACCAAGATGTTCATGAGTTATGTGAGCGATTTCACATCCAACATCATTTTTCTTCTCTGTATTACCCACAAGGAAACAGTCAAGTCGAGGCGTCAAATAAAACCATCGTTAAAATTCTAAAAAAGACTGTCAATGATGTTAGCCATGACTGACATATTCAACTCAACCCTAGTCTGTGGGCTTACCGAACTGGCATTTGTACACCCACATGAGCCACTCCATTCACCTTGGTCTTTGGAGCTGAGGCCATCTTTTCCATCGAGGTTGAAATTCCTTCTATACAAGTCTCTCTGAAGAGTTTAACTGATGATGAGGAGAATAGACAGTCGTGCCTACACAAGTTGGAGATGCTAGAGGAAAGAAGGCATTATTCCTTGAACCATCTATAGGCATATCAAAACCATTTCTATCACAGTTACAACAAGAAATTCATGGTTAGGAAGTTTGACATTGGTGACTTAGTTCTCATACAGAACCCTAAAAATTAGGCTGATAGAGAAAAGCCAGGCATGTTTGAACCAAACTAGTTGGGTCCTTATGTCATCATATTCTCTTTTGATTTTGGAGCGTATCAACTAGCTACCCTAGATGGTGAACAATTGATGGAGCCTATCAATATTCTACATCTTCGGAAGTTATATGCATAGCATCAGAAAGTCAAGCCGAAAACTTTAAAAATACAAAACAATTGAAAAATGATAAATAAATAATAATTGTTGCCTTGATGAAAACCTGGCAAACAGGCATCTTGGAGACACCAAAAAAATAAAAAAAATGACAAAAATAATAAAGAGAAATAATTCGTCCAACATTTAAAACCTAGGAAATAGGCGCTTTGGATAGGTACCATGGTGAAAACCTGGAAAATAGGCACCATGTGTAGTCAATCATTGCTCTACCATCTACTGTCACTTTATCTATCTTCGCCAATGATGAGGTACATTTTCTATCACCAGCATGACACTTTACATGACATCATACCATGTCTCTCATGGTTGACAAATGATTGACATCAAGTCCTACATACTATCCATTGGGTATCCCATGCATATCATTTTCACATCCTTTAAAATTGGCTAAGGCTTGGACCTGACTAGGGGAAAAAAAATTATCATGTGACTGTAGTGGGTATCATGTATAGTCTGGGCAATAGTAAAAAGTCCTAAAAAAAGAAAAAAATATTATTAAAAGTCCTAAAAAATGACAAAAACATTACAAAAAGTCTTGAAAAAATGACAAAAACATTACAAAAAGTCTTGAATAAAAGGACAAAAACATCAAAAAAATGTCCTGAAGAAAGACCTAAAAATTGAAAATTGTTTTGAAGAAACCCCAACAATGTCAAAATGTCTAGAAAACGCAAAAACAAGTCTTTTCTTGTCAAGACCATCAAGATAGTCAGTCTTTGTCATTTGTCCTAACTGCATTGTCTTTACGCATTCGCTACGTAGGAAAGACTCAATTTTGAGTCCCTGAGACATTAGGTCTTTGAGTGCATGATGTAGGTAAGGCCATCTATCGATGAGCCCCCGAGATGGCACTAGGTCAGTCCATAGGGGTTCATGGCACTACATTGGCACACACGTCAAAAGTCTTCAAGTCAAAACAAATCATTTCCAAAATGGGAAAACTCCTAAAACAAAGTATGGCAATCATTTAATTCAAACATGACAATCACACTAGCATGTCAATATCGACATTTGGTCCACACAAGTCAAACTCATTCAAACTTAGGCCAAACTTGGTCAAAACAAGTCAAATTATCGCAACCGACCAAACTGTCAAGTATTTGTTATTCTTCATATGTGTCCTTCTAAAGAACAATCTCTCTCATTCATGCCTTATAATGTGTCCCTCCTAGGCATCGTCATTGTCATCTGACATTTTTGAGGGATCCTCTTGACATTTAAGGATCACTCCTGTTGACATCAGTATCTTTTAGATGTGTCCTTCCTAGGAATCGTCACCATCCTTGTCACTGGAATTTTGAGGTTTGATTCCTTTGACATTTAGGGATCAATCCTCTCAACATCAACATTATTCAGGATGTGTCCTTCCTGAATTTGGCAATCTTCAACATTCATCATCTTGGCATCATCAAAACCTTAACACCCTAGCAACTTGACATCATCAAACCTGACATCTTGACATTAAGACACTTGGCATCTAGACACACTTGGCAAACACTTGGCATTTTTCTTTTGGTTTTTCATCATGTTACTAGTTTTTCAGCGAGATCTTGACAAGAGGATTTAGAAAAGCAATGGCGTATCATGATTGTCTTACCTTGTCTTTGGATTTTTCATCATGTTACTAGTTTTTCAGCGAGATCCCACAACATGATTTAGAGAAGCAACGATGTATCATGAAGTTTGTCTTGTATTTTGGCATGCATGTTACTAGTTTCTTAGCGATGTCCTAACTATGGGATTTAGAAAAACAATGACGTATCATGATAATTTCTCTATTTTGTACTTTTTGCAATGATGTTGCTAGTTTCTCAAGGATGTCCTCAAAATAGGATTTAGAGAAGCAACGATGTTTCATGACTTGTATTACTTGTCTTTTTTATGCTCATGGTTGATTGTGACAAAAAGATTGGGGCAATCACATTCTTAGTATGAGTCATGATCATCCTTGTCTGTGATTGTTAGTCTCATGTGATGGTACGATCTTCCACACCTTGATCTATATCATATCATGGTGTTTGTTGGCCATTACAACAATCTACCCAATGATGATTAAGAGCAATAAATATTATAGTCCTATGGTAAGATTTTGAAGGATTTAGTCTAGGAACTAACTGTTGAAAAATGAGGTGTTTTCTTAGCTTAATACTCTATAAAACTTTAATATTGTTGATCTAAGTAAGTCTTTTGTTTGTTACATATATTCTTTGTGGGTGATTATCTTGATTAATCCATTTTACTGTTGTAGAATGTAGAGAGAAGTTGATAGAAGAACTAGACAGGATATTAGAAAGATTACACAAGATGTACCGTGGAGAAACCCTTTTGGGAAAAACTCCACCAAGAATTATTCTATTATTCAATATCTGAATTACAATAGCTCCAATTCTTGCTTGAGAATGCTTCTTTTGTCTTTACCAATCTTCTTCACACCTACAATAACAATTATGACAACTCTATTCAGCTTGAATGAGATATAGAGATAATATGCAACCTTGTAATAATCAAATGGTGATAATTACAATGCATAAGCTCAAGCCCTTGAAAAGGTATGCCATATTCCTTCAAGTTGAGTTATTCAGTGAAGACTAAATCTTACAACATGTGCTTCATGCATTTGAGTGTCCCAAACTAAAGCTACAACTTCTCCTTCACTTCGGTGATAATTCCAAAGCTCTTCCTCAAAGTTGGCACCCTTAAGTAAAGCTACTTAATTGAGCCTTTAGAAATATCTTATCATTCATGAGAGGTAATTCCAATAAAGCATATTGGGTGCCCAAGTTGGCTTCAAGTGCTTTATAGTTAACTAAAACATTTACTCAACACCATTCCCAAAGAATGGTCATCCCTTGTTAACTGGAGGTAGTCCCTGTTATCTATCATACAACTCAATGTTATTAGCCATGCATTACAAGTTAACTGAAGCTAACTACATGCAACTCAAAATAACCAACATGCATGCAACTGAAGATAACTGAACTGAACTGAATTGAACTAAACTGATTCTGAACTAAACTAAACTAAACTGAACTGAACTAAAATAATTTGAACTGAACTTAACTAAACTTCAAGCATGCAAACATAAAATCCTAACTCCTAGGATCTTTGCATGCATTCAAAAGTGTTAATTGTTACTCTGTATAGTTAACTGAACACAAGGTGAGTTTCACCTTACCATGTGAGTGTCGCATGTGTCCCTACTATTTAGGAACTCACTATGGATACCCTCACATGCTTCTTACATTTAGAATTAATTACAAATGTCAATAATCATGATTATTTCATCAAATATTAATCTCATCTTAATCTTAGTGTTGTTGAACACATTCCAAGAATCTAGGAGATACATGAAATAATTAATGTTTAGGATTTTCAATTGAATGGCAACCTATTTCCAACACTAACATGCATCTCCTTTGGTTTGGTCATCTTCTCTCGTCCATCTTATGCTAATATCTTGTGACATACAAAAACATAACTGCATATATAATCATATAGACATTGGATTAGGTCCATGCATACATCATCCATAGCATTAAATCATATACATTTCATTACATATTGTATTATACATAGTCATGCATTAGCATAATCATAAACATGGCATCCATTCAAATAAATACATTATGCATATCATCATCATCCATGGCATAACATCAGCATGACATACAACTAAACATGGAATTATCATGGCATCATATCATAAGTAACCATCATAGGACATACATGGCAAGACATATAAATAATACCATCATCCATCATAAATGCATAATTCATATAGGCATCACATCACATATATCATAATGCATAAATCAAATAACATCATATAATACACATGTATGCCGCATCAAAACTGAATCATATATATGGCATCATCTCAAAAATATAATGTCATAGGATAGAGTCAAGAGATATCCCAAAAATAGAGCTCGTAGGCTCAATGGTCAATACATAATGTGTCATAACATAAAGTCTGAAACATGAATCCAAATGTAGTAAGCATGTCCCTAAGAAAGGCTCTCCTCATCCCCTCATGGTGAAGAGTGTGATGACTGAGGACATGTGCTTGGCACTGATCAGGTAACAGGTGGAAGTGTAATAGCCTATGTCTGTGAACCCAATGGAACTGACACTAATGGCATCTATGATGACACAACTTGACTCTGTGAAGCTGAAGGATGTGTCACTAGAGGCAGACTAGGTAGTGATCTATGGCCTAAACCAGATGACCCATGTGAGTTCCCTAACTTGTGACTGGAGGAGTGTCTGTGATGAGACATGTGACTCGAAGTATGCCCTAAAGAGGTTGAGCCTCCTGCACTACTCTAGCTACCACTGCCACTCCTTGACCTATTGTTGCTACCTATCCTCGTTTGTGTCCTGGTCAAAGAGGTATCTCTCATCTCGGTTGGCATGGCCTACTCATACAACTGTTTGTATTGTGTAAGCCATACACTGACCCTACCAAAATCCCATGCCAAATCTATCGATGGTCCTATACACAGTTGTGTAGACTCTATACAGCACTATGTTTCCTCTTGCTGGCAGACCATTTCCTAATCCCACTCTATTGAAGCCACCTCTAGCTCTGACTATAGTGCTCTAACCCGTGCAACACTCTCATCTAGTCTCCTTTGTAGATTTGCCACCCTTTGGTCTGTTGTGGCATCCTAGGGCAATATTGAGCTAGACGGTATCTCCTCCTCTCCCTCCACAATCCTCCATATTAAGAGCCTCTCGGCCTCATCCATAGCCTCATCATCATCTCTGCCATCATCATCCTCCTCCTCTACGACCTCCTCTCCACTGACTCCCTTGTCCTGAGGCACATCCACATCCATCTCAACCTTCGGCTCCTACCTTGGCTCCTCCTCTTGTCTCTCTCCTCCTGTCTCTCCTCCTCTTGCTCTTGCCTCAGATCCTCCTCCTCAACCACCTCTAGAATAGCATCTAGTGCCCCTCTCGGCATGCACTACCTCACCCTACTAACGTGCCTCTAGCTATCTCTCCTCCTACTCCTGCCGTCTCCTCCATCATCCCCATCATCCCCATCTCTCCCTCCACCTCGACCTTTTTCTTAGCCCCCATCTCTCCCTCCACCCTGACCTTAGTCTCTACCAACATACCTCCCTCTACCTCTACCTCTGTCACCGCCTCTTCCCCCTCACCTAGCTCATGGTACATGTGGTATAATTGATCTCTTGTCAATCAATGTTGGTCCATCTAGATCTGTCAATGGTACTGGTCGATGTGCCTACCACCACAAGTCATAGTCAGCAGTAGTACTTAGATCTATAATCCCACCCCTCCATCCCCATGGTTGTGCCACAAGCTCATCAATTTGCTGCATGACAAAAGGTACAGGAATCGGTGGCCCCCAAGCTGACTCCCTGGAACATCTAGCATACTCGTTTGTACCTACCGGTACACCCTGCTGCTCCCCAAGCTATCTTAGTACATGTTGTGGTAGGTACATCTCTATGATGAGCTGACTCTGCACTATCCTCCTGATCAAGTAACGACATTGTCTGTAAAAGCTGAGGTGCTCATCCTTATCATCCCACTACTCACAGTCTTTGTAGGGCCTCTAGATGAATGAAACCATGGTGTTAATCTGATGGTGCCACCATCTTGTCTCTCTAACCCTCGTCTGCTATAGAGCACCAACATAGTAATAAGCATACGACATCCCCTTGTCTAGTTGTGGTCTCTGGATGGGAGGTTAGAATATCGCCATGTGCTCCCAGGCCCATATCATCTAAAGTGTTGTGCCACACCCAATGCTCTGTGCCCTCCTATAGGCCACCTCGTGAAGTTGATGGTAGAGAATTCCTAACAAACAGGGCCCCTAGGCATAAACTATCATGTCTCACCTCATGCCCACTATCACATCACCCCAACCAATGGGAAACTCATGTTTGAGGCAGTCAAGAATTAGTATCCCACCGATCAATGTCGCAAGTAGTGCATCAAATTGGCCATAATGCTCCGCCATAAACTCCTAGTGGATCTCATATCCCTTGATGCCAAGTCTAGCACCCTCATCCTGATAGTAAGCTGTAAAGATTTGATAGCCGTGTTGAGGGTCGTAAATGATCCGCTCTCCTTAGATCGGCAGACATAGAATATGATAAACATCCTCAAGCATAACTGTGGCCTCTCTTGTTAGAAAATGGAATGAGCATGTCTCTGAATGCCATCTCTCACACAATGCAATCAAAATTCCCCTATTTTCATGAATAATGGGCATATAGGCAACATAATACAAGCCCAGCTACATCAACCGTCATCTCTCTCATGGACTTAGCTGATCTCAGAACCTGAAGGTCGATGGCCTACTCTCTCGAGTATAGATGGGCACTAACTGTCTCTACACATGGTCAAACAAGAAGTCAAAACGTTATAGACAATCATCATTATCATTTTGTGTCACTCAAAAAGCATTCAAAATTTGAAACACGTCAAAATTGACCTTAGTCAAAGTTAATGTCAAATGTGTCGTGTTGACTTCAAATGCATCACAAAGAAGTGATTGCATCGCTTCATACTTCAATTGCATCGTGATATGTCGAATGCATCATTCTAACTATCATTCACATTGTAACAGGGTGTATGCATCGTGACTTTCAGCATATGCATCATTTCAATCATATGTGTCATTTTACACCTCAAATGTGTCTCATGATTGCCAATGTGTCATCCCAACTATCAATTGAGGATCACTTTGGCAAATGCGTTGTGATTTATTTCGAATGTGACATGTGGGAATCTATTCTATAAACCTTGTACATTTACATCACAATGCATCAAATGTGTTGAATGTGAAAGCAAATGCGGTTTATGTGCACACATATGCATCATAGCGCATCTATTATTGACCCTAAAACCCTAATTTTTGCATGAAAAATAAGAAAATGACAAAGTGGGTTAGGGGTACATACCGCTAGCTCTGAGCCCTCAGGTCATGTGAAGTTTCGTACAATTTCTCTACGATGCTCAGTCTCTGGAATCACCATTTCTGCTACACTCCTTTTTGCTCGGCGCTCTTGGGTTTTCGAAGGTGAATAGTGAAAATGAATTGACTTTTACCCCTTTGTCAACCTATTTATAAAGTCAAAATGACATTTGTCAACTAGGTTATTACTGGAGGCCCTTTTGACCAACTTTGACAATCCTTTTGGCTACTTTAAACATGTCAGAATTTGAAACCGTCTACGCCATTGTCTTTCTGATCATTAAATTGACTTATCGGGACACTTTCCATATTTTTCTATTGCAAGCCCAAAATTTGAAAATTTTCCTGAGGGGGCATTGATACTATGTACCTTCACTGGGGCATGAATTTAACTTATCTTCTTTGTCACAATGTGACATGCTACATTATGACAAAGAGGGGAAAAATGTAGACACATAAAAATGGCTTAGGCCTGCTAGCTCTATTTTTACCACTTTCGTCCTAGCATAATTATGACATCTTAATTATTCCCTTGGTCCACTTCCGACTATTAATTAAATAATACATTATTATTTAATTAATTTATGTCCTTTTATTCTTCATGATTATTAAATAAATAAATTATATTTATTTCTTCAATATGTCACTAAGGGTCTATTATCATCTTACAATTAAATAAATTTCTTAATTACCTTTATTCATTTATGTCTTATCAATTATTAAATAAATAAATTTTATTTATTTATTTAATATGTCACTAATTATCATAATTAAACGAATTTATTAATTTATTTAATTATTGATCATATCCTCTAAATTAAATAATTATCTTTAATTATTTAATTGCCAAAATTGACATTTCCCTCATTTTAAATAAATGAAATCATTTAAAATGATATCGCATTTGCCACTGCCAGTTCATTTTAGTAAATAATCTAAAAATCAATTATTTATTATCGTACAAAATCCATATTTTGAATTAATTTAATTCAAAATGGTAATCTTCTTCCAAAAATCAAGTAATTGGGCAAATTCTTGATTTTTCAAATTTGCTTTTTAGTTCAACCTTTATCCTCCTGATTTTTCAAATATCACAAATCAAGCAGTCTTTATCTTCTTGATTTTCAAAAATCTTTATCTTTTTGAGTAATTATCACATTAATTCTCGACCATCTATTCGATTTTCTCAAATGATATATGGACCTCTTATTTAATGATTTTTCCCTAACCGTGATTAGGGATTGTCAGATGAAATCTCATCCACTGATTTTAGGCTTTGTGAGCTTTTAATCTCATCTGTCAATCCAAAATTGCATTTTTTATAAAATGCCAATTTTCTCACATTCTCAGAGGGACTTGGTTATTCTGACACATTTATGCTTAGAGTTTACTTTGCATTTAGTTTATTGAATTAGATTACTCGTCATAGGTATAGTCATTGTTTGTCATTTTCAAAATCCTTCAAAGCTTGTTTAGGACATTGTCATAGTCAATGATTGCTCACACACTCAATTTGAGGGCAATAATTATATTTGCAGTAAGTTATAAGGTGCTATTGAGGTGAATCAAGGAGGCTTCGTAGGCGATATGGTATAATCATTTTATTTGTATTAGCTTTCATTGTACTTGATAGATTCTTTGGGTTTTAATATTTATGCTTTCATGTGCTAACCTTTTACCTAAAATTAACCCATTGATACATTGGTGAACCCGACGTCTTTTTTTTTTTTTGTTTTCCATACATTTTTTTGGTTCTCTATCATTTTTTGTAGATACAGGTAGGGAAAGCCACATTTGATTTTTCTCACGCCACATCTGATGCGTTGTGACGCATCTAAAGGCTAAAATGATGCAATCACTCTGAGGTGTTGTATACATAGTCCAGAAAACCGCATTTGAAGATTCAATCAACACATCTGCCTGTTAGACCAAAACATAGTGCTGAGATGCATTTGCTAAAATGCATTTACTCTGTTGTGACGCATCTTCCTAGTAATCATTTTTTCTTTTTTTGCATTTGGGTTTTCCAGATTTCCTTTGGCATTCTGGTTTTCTTTTTCGCATTCTTCCTAGCATAGGTTTTTCGTTTTACTAATCTTTGTTTACAACATGTGGCGGTTATGCTTCGTGAGTCCAAGACAATTTAATCAAACTCCTAACTTGTGATTTTGCAGGTTCGAGTGTCCAAGACTTACTTCTAAACATTGTGCTTGTTTCTTTTTAGATTACAACACATTTATTTTTGGTGCACTTAAAATGAGCATCATTCCCTAAAATTTATTTTTGGTAAGGTTTAGAACTTGCAATCACAAGAAACTAGGTCAATATTTCTAAGGATAGATCATAAGAGTTTATTAGCTAAGATATGCATGAACTAAACTTTTTACTTCCTATTAATTCTTTATATAGTTTATTGACAAAATTCTCAATCATCATATTCTTGTTGGCCTCTAATAACAAAGAGTCTTTATATTTGTTATTGTAATCTCCATGTGTATATGTGTAGTTTGTGTATTAGGAAATTTATTTACATTCAATAAAGTTTGAATTTCTATTTCTCCAAACATCTTGTTTTGTGTTTCATTATTACTTTGGGAATGTCTAGTAACCAATTACTTAGTCAAATTTTTATCGATACACTATCATTTCCTCTCATTATAAATATAACTTGTGAAATTTATAACATCTACCTTTATCATATTGTTCAACACAACATCATGATCATGTGGTTCCTTAGGCATCACATGCATTGCTTTGAACACCCCTTTTTCATTTTTTCATCATTTGCATAGTCAATTTTGTAGGGAGATTTATATGTGAGACATCAAAGGTTTTATATAAATAAATAAAATAAATATAAAATGAATATAAAATTTTGAGTGAGGACTATTAAGACAATTTTCAAACATCCTTTAACCAAACATTGTCTCATTGTTTCCATGAGTTCTAGTGCAAATTTTCTCATTTTTAAGACCTTGGATAGATTTTTTTTATGTTTGACAAAGTTCTCTATGTAAGTTCATATTTACTTTAGGTATAATATGAGTGCACAGGAAAATAAAAACTAACAAAAGAGATTTTTCTTAGCAAATACAATCCCAAAACATGTTTAATAAGACTTTTTAAGGAAAAAAAGATGATTCTAGAAGAAGGAAGCTTTAATAGAAGAAGGAAGATTTAATACATTTTTAATATAAAATATAATAATGCTCCATCAACCAAATATTAAGTCTAAGGTTTTTTCCATGCAATAGTGTGTCTCACTTTTTGGACATGCTGATTTTTGTATGAAATCACTTTTTTTTAGAAAAACTAATGATTATAGCCTTGAGAGGTTCCATATAAAGGTTTTTCATTGAGGAGGGATAGATAAGACCTCCTTAGATCAAACCCCCTTGGATGTAATCCCTCTAGTATTAAATCATACCCACAATGGAGTCTCCTTCGCACCTATCAAAATGTTGGAAAAAAAACACATTTACTTTACCTTTCGAGGGATTAAATATTGTCATTTAGAAATGATCTTTTGTAATATTATAGCCCTCAAAATGAGCTTTCCAACTAATTTGGATATGTTTTCATTATATCTTATATTTAATTTTTAATTTTTACTGAACATAGGTTTTTCTCTTAACATCAAGCTCTTCATTCTACAAAGGTGGAAATAGAGTAAACAATTGTAAAAATAATTCAAAAAATACTGTTTCCCTAGGTATTGATGTCTTTATTTCACTAAAAAAGTAAAAATTGGATTACAATATATATACACAACAAGTTAGGTTGTACGACACACACAAATGTCATAGTTATAGTGACTTCAAAAATTAATAAAAAACAAAAATATATGTAACAAAAAATTATGAAAAAAATCCTTTCCCTAGATATTAATGTTGATAATCTATATTTCAAGATTTATAATTTTATTCTTTATAGAAAAAAATTTATGGTGTACAACACAAACGTTACTTTCTAAAAATGTTGTTTTCTATTTAAAACTAGTTATTAAAGGAGATGTTGAAAGATTCATGATTTATTTCAAAAGAGAAAATTAAAAATATATATTTAGAATCTACACACAAATTGCCACAAATCACTAGTTCACATCATCTTCAAATTCTTAATGGTTTATCTGCTATAGGTCTTAGAAGATGAAGATTCAGTTAAAAATATTGGTGTAAATGTCCATCTTGGGAAAAAAGTGAAACAGGGTACTGTGATTTCACCCCAAATGAAAGACTATGAAACAACTAAGACTTATAATGATATGTCTATTCTTAAGATAATATTTATGTTAGTATTATAACATTCAAATGGTTGTAAAAGAATAAAACGAGATGATGAGGGTAGCAAGGATAGTGATGAAGGTGATGCAAACCCAAAACAAAGGAGGCAGAGGTGGTTGTGCGAGTGCAGACTCTAGAGATGGTGAGGGAGCTAAGGACGACGATGAAGAAGATGGATGGGTGGGGTTGGTTTTCCTAGTGGCTACATATGGGGGATCTTTGTTTCCCTACAACAATGATGTGATGGGTGATGGTTTTGAGGCCTTGGATCTTAGGGATTCATCTTGGGAGGATGAGGAGGATGAATCTCTCCTAGATCTCCTCTTTGAGGCATGCCGCAAACCTATTTCCTATGAGGGGGGTGCTCTACTACTCGGTAAGGTTGAGGATTTGATCTTGACCATGTGGTTGGAGGCTCAACATATGTGTTGATCAAGCCAATAAGCCTCCTAAACCTATTGAGTGCATGAAGAGTAAATTTGGGAACTCTTTGAAAAGGGATTTTCTTTTGTCTCCTTAAAATGATTCTCCCACTATTTCTAGTAGATGCTTAGAGGTTATGTCTCCTCTTGTGGGTATTAATGAGTCCCCTTCCAAGGGTGGTTCCATCTATGGAGGAGCTTTATCCTAGTTTTGTGTAGCCTATTTCTAGGCTAACAGATTCTTCCCTTGTTATTTTTGTTTCAGGTGTGTGCATGGACCAAGCCACATGCTCTTATTGGCAATTGTTTATGGAAAATACAGGTTAACTTTTATATTATTCACAAATGGGCTTTATAATTTTGGCCTGATTCAAGCTTGTAGATTGTTAAGGCTCTACTAAATGGTTTCCTCATGTTCTCTTTCAATACTAGCGAAGGTTTCTCTCAAGTTATTTTGGGTGGCCCTTGGTTTTTTGGTGTGCTAGATTTAGTGTTTGTGGTGAGATTGATCATAAGTTTCCCA
Organism: Sequoia sempervirens; assembly: GCA_007258455.2. Taxonomy (NCBI): domain Eukaryota; kingdom Viridiplantae; phylum Streptophyta; class Pinopsida; order Cupressales; family Cupressaceae; genus Sequoia; species Sequoia sempervirens. Next base: position 993,466,520 of record VDFB02271358.1, on the reverse strand, counting down.
ACAATGTCAATCTATGCTCTAGGCTTGGATTTTGCAATTAGACTCTACATTATAAGTATTCATGGTAGTTCCACCTCCACAGTGTTGGACCCTTCTCCTCGTTGTGTTAAGTTTTCCATGATAAGATGTATTTCAATGTGCATGCCTTGTTTGAATTCTTAGGTCTATTGATAAGGGGAAGTAGATTGACCCTAAGCATGGTCCCTTTGCTAATGATGGTGTCTATTGCAAGGTTAAGTGTACCGTGATGCTGAGATTGGAAGTCCTTCGGATGAGACTCTCTTCAATGGTGGGTTTCTTTAATCATGCCAAACCTCTCCTTTGAGGGATTTGTTGAAGTTTAGTTTCAAACCACCTTAAGGGTCCTTTGTTGGTTTTGGGACTTTCCAAAACCTTTTTTTGGTTCCTTTCTCTGGTCAAAAGTATTTTTGTTCATTCTTGTTGTTAATTTTTTTCCTTTGTTCCATTTTTGTTGTCTCACCTTTTGTGGGACTCCTCTCTTTTGCCTCTATGGCTGCTTTGTAACGGGCATAGGCCCTTTGTGCATTTACCTTAATCAAAACATTCAAATGGTTATAAAACTTAGTTTTCACTAAATTTTGACCCTTTTTCATTCACTTATCTATTTAAAGAAATATAATTATGTGGTAAAGGGATTTCCTTGATATTGATTTTTACCACATAGTTCACTCCATATTAAGTTCACTAAGATTATAGTTTAATATTCTATGATATCTTTAACTAAATGCTATACATCTAGATCTAATAAAATGTAAGATAAGCACCATTTGTGCTCATTTGCATTTATTTATTTTTAGGTTTCAATAAAATGTCTAACATGGATCTTTATCACTTTTTCCAACACAACATCATGATCATGTGTCCCATGGGTAATATGCTCTTTTCTCTTTTTTCCTCTTTTGTATAACTAATAAGTGTATAGTCATGGTAAGCACACTCTAAGTGCCTTTTCCTTTTTCTTTAGATAAAATGACCATTTTAGAAAAAAATTGCATAACATGCACTTTTAACCAATCCTTGAATAAGATAAAAATGTACGTATTGTGGGGTTCTTTGTTTTTTTTCTTCTTTCTCATTTTCTTCTTTTTTACTTTCTTTTTTAAAATTCAAAAATGTCACTAGCTTAAATTTTTTAGTGTATTAATCTAAGATTTATTCAAAGAAAAACATCTAAAACATCTTCTAATTAACATGAACTCATCAGCAGTAAAAAAATAAGATATTCTTAAAGACTATCTAAAATAAATAAAAAAAGATAAATACACATCAAATGAATTTATAAATAACAATAAAAATATGTCAATAAAAATATAATAGATTTTTTTCATATTTTTAAATAATTAAACATAGTACTTTTAAGTTAAATAATAAATTATCATAATTAAATAAATCTTAAATTAAATAAATAATTATAATAATAAAAAATAATTATAATTATAATAATGTCAATAAAAATATAATATTTTTAAGTAAAAAAAATATTACATTTTAATAATAAATTATAATAATAAAAATACTTCTAAATTATAATAATTTTTTCAATTTTCAATTTTAATTTATTAAAAGAAAAATATATTCATAACCAAAAAAATAGAAATGATAATATAATTTATTATTATTTTTTTTTAAAGTCCAAATAAAAACATGGATAATAATGGAATTGTCTATGGAGGGATCTGATTCCACTTTTGACTATATTTATTAATTAATTGAAAATAAAAAATGCACTCATTTTTTATTTTCAATTAATTAATAAATACAGGCAAAGGTGCAATCGGATCCCTGCATAGACATTGCCCATAACAATTGATAACAACTTATACTCAACATATTATTGAAATAGAAAATCTTTACTTTAGTTTTTATATCTATGTAGATAAAAATATTGTTAGTAGAAAGAGATTCACTAAATGTCTAAGAGTCTCTACTTAACTGCTATCACTTTGATCTGAGCTGCTATTTGGATGCCCCCCTCCATTACCTACACTCAATAGATTTTGGACTAATGCATGCTCTTCTAACTTTCCATATGCCCTGCCATACATCATCTTTTCCAACATGCTCTCCACCTCTCTCATTGTTGGTCTATCCCCTGGATTTTCCCTTGTGCATTGCAGTCTTAATCTAATGAAACTAAGTAGGCAACTCCCATGATCAGAGGATTATGATTCTTCACCACTGGTTTGAGTTGTAGCACTATTGGACCCACCTACAGTTCATTGATCAACCAACAGCTATATGTCTACCACTCCCTCCACTACCTCAGGGTATGCTCTTCTCACCCATCTGGGAAAATTGTCATATCCAGAGAACATATCATCAATAGGCCTCTATTTAGTCACCATTTCAAGGATGAGCATCCTGAAGCTGTATACATCTCCCTTGGTACTCACTTGTCCTCCCAATCCATATTCTTGCACCAGTTAAAAAAAAGTGATTTCATTGTTGAGATTTGAGAAGACAACTAATATATAGGGGGAAAAAACCAAGACAAACATAAAAGTTGGAAAAAATGTCGGGATTGGGTCTCTACCTGGAGCAAGGTAGCCTACTATTCCCTTCAGTCTGGATGTGTTTCTATTTGTAGAAATAGGTGAAGTCAATGGATGGGAAATTCCAAAATCAGCCACATGGGCTATCATGGTTTCATCCATTAACACATTTTAAGGCTTCAAGTCACAATGAACAATAGGGGGAGAACAATCGTGATGTAAATATGCCATCCCATGTGCAACATCAAATGCAATGTTCAGTCTCATCTTCAAACTCAAGTTGCACGACATTTCACTCGTGTGGAGGTGTTGTTCTAGGCTCCCCTGTGACATATGTTCTAGAACCAAAGCTCTGACATCTCCAGCAGAGGAAGAGGACAAGACTTTGACAAGATTGTGGTGCTTGATTTTTCTTGGTACTCTACATTCCTTGGCGAAATGCTTGTATGAATTTTGAGGATCTTGATCGAATACCTTAATAGCCACCAACTTGTTATCAGACAACATCCCTTTGTAAACTGACCTGAAGCTACCATTGGCTAGTAAGTTCCAGGCTAGAAATTTGCATGAAACCTTCTCCCAACAAACTATTTGTAATTGGTAATCTTTTAATTCTTCTAGAGAAAATGTAAAATTCCCCCAAAATGCAACATAATGTGAAGAATGTGCTAATTGAAGCAACCAAGATGATTTTCCTATTCAACTGTTGGCATATAATCTATCCCATATGTTCTGTAGTTAATTAGGCATACAACAGTAGAAATTTTTTGCATACATGCATGTAGGAAGTATTTAGAAAGTTTCTTTTTGTAGTAGTGAAAGAATTGATTTAGTATGTTTCCACAATTATCTTGTAAACTCCTTTATAAAAGAGGTATGATGTAATGAATTTGATGAAGCAATAAAATATATTTTGTGTGCAGCAACACATTCAAATCATTGTGTTTCTATCTATTTGTGTTTAACTATTTAATATGATATGAGTCTTGTTTTGATCTATATTCATTTAATTCTATCAAAGTGGTATCACAGCCAGGTTGGTTCAATGGTGAAGATCAAAATATAATTTGATAATCAATGTTGAAGTAAATCTACAGCTGGAAGAAAACATGGTGAAGGAGATGTTGATTTGTTAGGCACTGATTTTGCAGTCACACAAGAGCTACCATACAAAGGATTAGAGATTTAAGAGAAGTCAGAGAAGAATGTTGTAGATAGGAGTTTTGTTGTTGATGCAGATTTAAAAGGTTGCAGATCTAGAAATAAAAAAAAGTCACCATATTTGATGTTGTTCTTAGATTGTAGTAGGTTGTTGGAAAAGGTAATTAATTTTGTTTTGAAAAGCTTGATTGTGTGTTTGAAAAAAAAATTGTAGTGATCTTTGAGATAATTTGTATTCAAAGGAAGTTTGTGCAAAAAATAAAGAGATAGGATCAGTTTTATTGCTAAAAGTAAATCACAACTCTTTTTTCGAGAGAATTGTTGTATTTGTGCAACTGTCAAAAGAAGTTGTAGAAAAAGAGATCAATGCTCATCATTTTAAGAGATTTGTAGAAGACAAGGTATAAATTGCAAGAGAAAGGTTGAAGACACATCGTAATCAAGTGGAAAGGTTAGTTTAATTGTTTATTGCAATGGGAAAAGTTGGTAAAAGAGTGTTAAAAGAAAATGAAAATCTAATTTGTGAGAATGATTTTTTAAAGAAAGAAAATAGTGAACTTTTGAAAGATTTATGGCAAGTTGAGGAGAAGAATAAAGAGCTAGAAGAAAAGCTAAAGTTGTTTGATGAGATTAAGAAGAAGAACGAAGAATTAGAAGAAAAAATTAAAAGATTAAAAGAGGAAAACAATTTACAAAAAAATGAAATGACAAGATTGGAAAAAGAAAATAGTTTACAGAAAGAAGAAATATTGAAATTAAAAAAAAAAGAATGAATGTTTGAGGACAAAACCATTAGTTTATGATGTTTCGTGTGACACAGATGATTTGTGTTGTCTATCTAATGGTATATTTGGTAAATGTGATTTTGTTGAAGTTATTTGTGATGGTAATGTATTTGATTCTGCAAAATTTATTTGTGATGGAGATAAACATGAGACTGAGAATTGTGATGGTAATGTATTTCATTCTACAAATATTTCTAGTTGTTTTGATGATAATGTTGGTTTAAAACTCATGAAGAGAATGGGATATAAAGGTTGAGGATTAGGTAAGTATGAGCATGGAATGAAAGAGTCAATTGAACCAATTATGAGGCCTAAGTATGAAGGACTGAGATATGTGACAGGTAAATGAAATAATATAGGATTAATGAAATTTGTTAAAGGAATGGAATGTGTGCACTATTTGCACTATAACAGGAAAGGTTATACAAAGGATACATGTTGGGATCTACATCCATACAAATTTTGTGGTTTGAAAAATCATTCAGAAAAAATATGTTGGCAAAGGAAGTGTAAAAGTGAATTTTTGACAGGTTGCATGAAATTAAATTGTGGATGGAATTATGAGCTAGGTTGGAAAAATTTTACAAGTATGTTGAAAAATTTGTTCAAATACAAATGTTCATATGGAAAAGAAGATAGCAATCAAGAGGGATTTGTTGGTCTTGTAAGACATGATGCAAAGTTAAAAGCTACAAATAGCAAGAAGATTTACAGAAGTTCTGAAGATTTGAAGATCCAAGTTTGAGGGAGTGTTGCAGCAGTTGGAAAGAGTTGGAGAAAGTTGAAATAAATTTATGGTCAAAATTAAGGGGGAGTGTTGGAATATAATTTCTCCCATATATTATGCAGTTAATTAGGCATACAACAGTAGAGGGTATGTGCAAGATCATCATGGAAAAAATAGGCCCTTAAATGGCAAAAAATTCAGAAAAATCAGTGTTAGGCAACTTGACGTAAAAATTTGAATAAGTTATCTATATTATTTCAAAAATATGCAAGAATAGAATCTGTAGAAAATTTAATGTAGTTTCTAAAATACTAGGTTTATTTAAAAATAAATAAAATCTATTTGGTGAAAATTTGAAATTTCAATGCAGTAGTACTTAAATTTTAGGGAGAAAATAAGAAGTAGGTGTCTGTCTGACCACTCTAACCATAATAAAATGATAATATTTTTTTACAAGATTTTATATATAAGTGGAGGACTCATGTCTGGATGTGATACATATTTTTTTGTAATTTCTTTCCAAGTAAATAATTAATTAGGAATTTTTTATTACAACTTTTAAAAAATATAAAAACTCGTATGTCTGACCACCTTAACTTGGTCAAAACTTCATGAAATTTATTTTTTATTTTTTTAATCCTATAGTATGTGAAGCATAGAATGTGTGACATGTTTTAGATTCAAAAAATGTGATACCGTTTGAAAGTTATAGATATTTTTCAATCAGCCTATCGATCAGGACTTTTAGTCGTAATTCTAATAGAAAATGAATAATAATTATTTATTAAATTCAAATTAAAGAATAATTTATATTTTTGGAAATCTGAGAATCTCCTCTAAAAACCCTTTTTGTTTCATCAATTTTGGGTAAAAAAAAAGTCGTCAGCCACACCCTATAAATACCCATAATATTGCCACTTTTTGGCCCATCATAATCCTGCACATACCCTAGAAATTTGTTGCATACGTGCATGTAGGAATTATTTAGAAAGTTTCTATTTGCAGTGGTGAAAGAATTGATTTAGTATGTTTCCACAATTATCTTGTAAACTCCTCTATAAAAGAGGTATGATGTAATGAATTTGATGAAGCAATAAAATATATTTCGTGTGCAGCAACACATTCAAATCATTGTGTTTCTATCTGTTTGTGTTTAACTGTTTAATATGATATGAGTATTGTTTTGATTTGTATTCATTTAATTCTCTCATCAATGCATCATGATTTTTGGCAGAGCTTGTGCAATTTGGTAAATTCAACCAACCTGAGGCTACACATAATCCTGGATTTGCCAAAAATGATGTTGCACTTAGGTTTCTGAAAGCTCCTTGATTTGGGACTGATCCATTCAAGTTGTTGTATGATAAATTTAAATGTTGAAGCATGGTGAGATTTGAAATGGAAGGTGGCACTAACCCAGACAACTCATTGAAAGATATGTCGATGCTTTCATGGCTCTTAAGTTGTCCTATTGATGTTGGCACCATTCCCTTAAATTTTTTTTTGGAAACGTTCAGGAATTGCAATCCTGACCAACTACCAATATCTCCAGTGATAGGTCCTAACAGTTCATTAGCGGAGATATCTATGGCTTGAATTTTTTGCATTCCTCCCAATGAAGGTAATCTTCCTGTCAATGACTTGTGTGAAAAATTGAGATAAGACTGCAATGAATGGATGCTTGATATGTCCACAGGGATATTTCCTATGAGGTTGTTGTAGGAGAGATCAATCCCCTCGAGGCAGAAACATCAGCCAATGGAATTCAGTATGCTTCTTGTGAGCACATTATAATTGAAGTGAACTTCCCTCAACTGTTGTAAACCGCCCAAATATGAAGGAATGCCTCCAGAAATGTTATTTAACTAAAGCTCTAGATATTGCAGGTTTACCAGCATGTTAAACTCTAATGGGATGTTGCCTTGCAACTTGTTGGAGCTCAATTGCAAGTATTGTAGTTTCATGAGAAGGCCTAATGCACTTGGAATCTACCCAATTAGATTGTTAAAATTGAGAGAGAAAATGGTCAACTTTGTAAGGTTTCCAATCTCTTATGGTATGTTGCCAATGATGTTGTTGACGTCCAAGGCCAATATTGATAGCCTGGGAGAGAGGTTTCCTATGCCCTTTGACAAAGTACCACTAAAATTTTTCTCTGCTATACTTATCCCTTCAAGACTGGAGCAGTTAGAAAGTACATCTAACACACATATTGTAGCACAATGTCCATTTGACAGGCTATTAGACTCAAGGTTCAGTTTCTGCAGAGAAGTTAGTGTTTCCAATTCTTGAGATCCACTACACCACTTAGCTGATTCTATGAGAGATCAAGCACTGAGAGCTGAGAACAATTTCCCAGAGACTTTTGGATTCCCCCACGAAATTGATTAATTACTATTGTAATAATTGCAAGTTGGTGAGCTTCAAGCCAAAATCTACATGAATGGAGCCCACGAACCTATTTTGTGTCAGGACAAGCCACTTCAATTGTGTAAAGTTTAACAAAAAGGGAAAAATATTTCCCTCGAAGTTTCTTTCACCAAGCCAAGTATTTGTAGATGAGTCAACATTCCAAATTCTTTTGGGTATTGCTCTACTCAACTTGTTATAGCTCATTGAAATAAAATAGAGAGTAGAAAAATTTCCTAGATATTTTGGGATGCTACCACTCAACTGATTCACCAACAATTCTATCAATTCCAATTTGGGTAGCTTATAACCTATAGTCTCTGGAATTGTACTGAAAAACTTTTTGTTCCCTAGTGACAATGTTTTCAATTCAGTATAGTTCATCACAAAATTAATTGATCCTCCAAGGCTATTATTATTGAACCGCGGTTTCTGCAATCAGGTGAGTGAACCCAATTCTAGTGGAACGGTGGCATACAAGGAATTGGTAGAAAAATCTAGCCTCTCCAGAGATGAACAGTTCGCTAGGACTGTGGGAACGCTACCTGTAAGACTATTGTTACAAAAGAAAATCACCTTCAATCTCCATAATTTTCCAATCTCCATGGAGATGCTACCATTGAGTTTGTTAGAGTCTAGATACAAATATTGTAATCTGGTCAATGTTGTCATTATCTCAAATGGAATTGCTCCTTCAAATGCATTCTGAGATAGAGATAAGACACACAATTTTGTGCAGTTACTCATGGACCTAGGGATAGTGCCTGTTAAAATATTATACCCAAGATCTAGTGTTTTAAGCGCAATGCAATTTTCCAAGGCTTGAGGGATGATACCACTTAATTTATTGAAGGAGATGTTGAGTTTCTGCAAGTTATGCAAGGAACTCAACTCTAGTGGAATGCTTCCACTTGTTGGAATATCTAATTTGGAGCTGCAATGGGAAAATGTATTAAATGCCCCATCTGATGAAATCGAATTTGGACTATCCCCTCCCTGCCATGTCTGACCACCTTGCTGGACAACAACAAATTAATTGTGGTGGTTGAATTTGAATTGAGGTGCCAGATTTTAGAAAGGAAACAAAAGACAAAAGAAGAATTGAATTTTTATTCTGTAGGAGAAGAATGTGAAGGAGACATAGACAAAAAGTTTTTAGTAGCAGCAACAGAAAGAATGTTCAGTAGAACACACAACTATAGAAGGTAGAAGTTTAGGAGAACCTACAGCAGCAGAGAATATTGGTAGTGCTCCAGTGCTCCAGAATGTTTCCAGCACGCAGCAACAGCACATAGAAAGAAGATGCACCGAAACTTGCACAGTTTTTTGTATGAAGCATGTACAAAGCATTAGCTCTGAGTTTTTTGGAAAGTAATCTTTTTGATGAAATAGAAAATCGAATATATATTTATATTTCTGTCTCCTTGTGTTTGTTTCCACTCTTCCAGCTATGATTGTTTTAGTCTCTTCCCACTGTAGTTGGGTTTCTTTTCCCAACAGTATGGTATCAGAGCCCTAAGTTTTTTGGGCATTTAGTTTTTGAAGCCCTAGCTTTGTTCCTAGGCGTGCAGTTACAGAACTTTAGTTTCTGGGTATTTGGGAAAGCCCTAGTTTTCTGTGTAGTAAAGAAAAGCCTTAGATTTTTATCTGGGTATTTTTAGTTCTTCCACATTTAACAAAATGGCTCAAGGAGACAATAGGAGTTGGCAGCAACCACCTATATTTGATGGAAAAAATTATGATGTCTAGGCAAAGAAAATGAAAACCATTCTAGTAGCAAATGATTTATGGGAATTAGTAGCAAATGGGTTCACAGATGTGACTGACCCAAATGTGTTTGCAGCATTGAGCAATGCTCAAAAGAACCAGTTGAAGGAGGCTAGGAAGAATGATGCAAAATCCTCAGTCTGATAGAGGCAACCTTGATAGAGGCTATCTTTCCTCGAATAGCTGCAGTTGGTTATGCAAATGAAGCATGGGAAACACTTCAAACCACTTGCAAAGGGTCTGAGAAAGTCAGGTCAGTAAAACTCTAGCTGCAAAGGAGAGAATTTGAGACCATGCAAATGAAGGACAATGAGTTTATTTTAGATTTTCATACAAGGGTTTCCACCTTGATTAACCAATTGAGGATAAATGGAGAAACCATGGAAGAGAAAAATATTGTGGAGAAAATACTCTGAAGCTTACCCACAAAATTTGACCGAGTGGTCATTGCCATAGAAGAGGCCAAGGACCTCTCAACATTATCAGTTAATGAGTTAATGGGTTCACTTCAAACCCATGAGCAGCACCTAAATAGGTCGGAAAATTCTTCCCAAGAACAATCCTTCAAAGCACAAGCAAATGTGAGAGGCAAGGGAAGAGGAAGAAATGGCATAGGAAAAGGTCAAAGAGATAGAGGCAGAAGCAACTCCGAAAAAGGAGGCTCAAAAAATCAAGAGGAGGAAAGCACCTCTCAATCAGACTTCCAACACACAAAGAAAAATAGCAGCTCGAATCAGAGATCTGATAAGAGCAATGTATAGTGTTACTATTTTCACAAGTATGGTCACTATGCAAGTGAATGCAAGAAGAAACAACATGACCAAGGGAGTCAAAATGCAAACATGGCAAATGAGAACAAGGCTGAAAATGAAAAATAGTCTCAAGTGTTCATTGCATGCAATCTTGCAGAAAAAAACAACGCTGAAGTTTGGTACTTGGACAACGGTTATAGCAAGCACATGAGTGGTAACAAAAAATTATTTGCCTCCATTGACCACAACATTAAGTCTGAAATTAAAATGGGAAACAATGAGAAGGTTCCAGTCATGGGCAGAGGCATAGTGTGCCTACAAACCAAGCATGGTGAAGAAAGATAACTTCATGATGTGTTTTATGCCCCAGGAATGAAACACAATCTCTTGAGCATTGGACAAATGGTCCAAAATAGATATAGAGTGCTAATGGAGAAAGGGGAATGCATCATCTACGACAGAGATGGAAGCAAGAAATTTATGGCAGTGGTTCAAATGATAAAGAACTGAATGTTTCCCCTCAAAATGCAAATCTCAGCACAGTCAACAAGCTTGTAGCAGTTATCCTTCAAAACAATCATCCAAGACCCATCCAAGCTTTGGCATTTGAGGTATGAGCATATAAGTTATTATAGTTTAAATCTTTTAGATAAAAAGGATATGGTTAGGGGCCTACTAGCAATTGGAGAGCCCGATGGAAAGTGTGAAGCATGCATCCTAGGTAAACAACATAGGAAGCCCTTTCAATCAGGGCATTCTAGGAGAGCTAGAGCACCATTAGAGTTGGTGCATTCAGATTTGTGTGGTCCCATGAAGACCCCAACCCGAGGAGGAAATGTTTATTTCATGACTCTCATAGATGACTATAGTAGAAATATTTGGGTGTATTTTTTGAAGAAAAAATCATATGCATTTGAAAAGTTCAAAGAGTTTAAGGCCTTGGTTGAAAAGCAAAGGGACCATTATATCAAAGTGCTCAAAATGGATAGAGGGGGAGAGTATATCTCTCATGAGTTTATGATTTTTTGTAAGTCTCGTGGTGTTCAGAGACAACTCACAGCCCAGTATACTCCACAGTAAAATGGAGTGGTTGAAAGGAAGAATAGAACCATCACGGAGATGGCAGCAAGCATGTTGTAGGAAAAAGATTTGTCCAATCAATATTGTGGTGATGTTGTAGCAATAGTAGTCTACATCTTGAATAGGTGTCCCACAAAGGTCATTCGTAATAAAATCCCACAAGAAGCATGGACGAAATGCAAATGGAGTGTTGAGCATTTGAGATATTTGGATGTGTGGCATATGCACTCATGCCAAAAGAGAAAAGGAAAAAAAATGATGATAAAGGTGAAAAATGCATTTTCATAGGCTATAGTGAAAAATCCAAAGCCTATAGATTGTATAATCCCATCACCAAGAAAGTGGTAATCAGTAGGGACATTGAATTCATTGAAAATGAGTCATGGGATGGAACCATTGATAGCAACATAGGTATTTTTGTTTCAATACCTCTTGAGGATGAAGAAGCTGCTGAAGGGAGATGCTCCAGAACTTTACAGCAAGGTAATAGTTCAGAAAATAGTAGCAGCAACTCCAGAAACTTTCAACAGGGAAGTTGCTCTGGAACCTTCCAGCATGATAGATGCTCTAGAAGTTCACTGCAGCAGCCTTCTTCATCAAACCAACAGTCAAGTAGCTCTGAAAATTATGATCCTATGCTTGCATCATTGATGCCATGAAAGATAAGAAGCGTAAGGAAAATTTATGACAACAAAAGGTATGATGAGTTTGATGAGAATTCATATTTTGCTATGTTTTCTTATAGTGATCCAATATATTTTGAAGAAGTCGTGAAGGAGGAAAAATGGTGTAACGCCATGGATGAAGAAATGGATGCTATAGTGAGAAACAAAACATGGGAGCTCACTGATTTACCCAAAGGAAAATCAGTCATTGGTGTTAAGTGGGTTTATAAGACCAAATGTACTACTGATGGTAAGGTTGAAAAACATAAAGCAAGGCTAGTTGTTAAGGGATACAAACAACAACTTGGAAGAGATTATGATGAAATATATGCACCAGTTGCAAGGCTGGAAATAGTGTGGGAAGTCTTAGCAATTTCAGCCCAACATGAATGGAAAGTATTACAAATGAATGTGAAATCAGCCTTCTTGAATGGAGTGCTGAAAGAAGAGGTGTATGTGGAGCAACCACCTGGCTATGAAGTTCCATGGAAAGAAGACAAAGTCTATAGGCTCTAGAAAGCTCTTTACGGGTTGAAGTGAGCACCACAGGCATGGTACAATAGAATTGATTTGTACCTTATGAGCAATGGTTTTAGCAAAAGCGGTAGTGAGCCCACACTCTACATCAAAGCAGCCAATGGTGAGATTCTTATTGTTGTTCTGTATGTAGATGATTTAATTTTCACAGGAAATAGTAATCTTTCCATTGCTGATTTCAAAGAGGCAATGAAAAATGAGTTTGAAATGACAGACCTAGGTTTGCTAAAATATTTCCTAGGCATAGAGGTCCAACAAATAGATTATGACATCTTTATTTCACAAACAAGTTATGCTAAGCAAATCTTGAAGAGATTTAGAATGTTGGACAGCAAACCAGCCCCAACCCCAATAGCTATAGGTCTAAAATTAAGCAAAGAGGATAGCAGCAATAGTGTTAACCCAACCCTCTACAAGAGCATGGTTGGAAGTCTCATGTATTTGAAAACAACAAGACCCGATTTGATGTACGTGGTAAGCTTGATTTCTAGGTTCATGGAGCAACCTAAGGACACACACTGGCAAGCAGGAAAAAGAATTCTAAGGTATGTCAATGGCACAAAAGGCTATGGAATTATGTACATTTCCTCCAATGAGTTTCAGTTGGTTGGATACATAGACAATGATTGGGAAAGAAATGTAGATGACAGGAAGAGCACTTTGGGATACTTGTTCCACATAGGTTTAGGAGCAATATCATGGGCATCAAAGAAGCAACCCATTGTTTCTCTTTCCACAGCTGAAGCGAAATACATAGCAGCAAATGCAGCAGCATGTCAAGCTATTTGGCTTAGAAGAATCCTTGCTGATTTGAATGAGCAGCAAGAAGATGGTACAACCATATTTTGTGATAATGTATCTTCTATTGCATTGGCAAAGAATTTCATCTTTCATGGGCGAAGCAAGCATATCAAAATTCTATTTCATTTCATAAGAGAATTGGTTTAGCATGGAGAGATTCAACTTCATTATTGCAGATTTCAGCAGTAGCTCATGGATATTTCCACAAAGGCATTGTCAAAAGAATCCTTTGAACACCTAAGAAATAGGCTTGGTATGCGAGAATGCTCCAGAACTTTAGTCCTAGAAAAATTAGAAAAGCGCAGCACAGAAAAGCACGGATGCTCCAGAACTTTGGTTCTGGGAAGCACAGAAAAGTGTGGATGCTTCAGAACTTTGGTTCTGGGAAGCATAGAGAAGTGCAACATAGAAAAAGAAAGATGCTTTGGAACTTCAGAAAACAGTTCCAGAATGAAAAATAGATGCATACAGGCTTGCTCTGGAAACTTTGTGCCAGTTCTTCGGAGCTTCTAGTTCATTGCTCCAAAACTTTTGCAAAGCAATGAGTGCTGGAAACTTTGCTCCAAAATTTTTCCATCAGAAGTTTCAAATGAAAATGAAGAGTAGAATGGCTCAAAATTAAGGGGGAGTGTTGGAATATCTAATTTGGAGCTGCAACAAGAAAATGCATTAAATGCCCCACCCGATGAAATCAAATTTGGACTATCCCCTCCCTCTCGTGTCTGACCACCTTGCTAGACAACAACAAATTAATTGTGGTGGTTGAATTTGAATTGAGGCGCCAAATTTTGGAAAGGAAACAAAAGACAAAAGAAGAATTGAATGTTTATTTTGTAGGAGAAGAATGTGAAGGAGATAGAGACATAAAGTTTTTAGCAGCAGCAATAGAATGAATGTTTAGTAGAACACACAACTACAGAAGGTAGAAGTTCAGGAGACCTACAGTAGCAGAGAATATTGGTAGTGCTCCAATGCTCTGAAATGTTTCCAGCACGCAACAATAGCACACAGAAAGAAGATGCACTGAAACTTGCATATTTTTTTGTATGAAGCATGTACAAAGCATTAGCTCTGATTTTTTGGAAAGTAATATTTTTGATGAAATAGAAAATTGAATATATATTTATATTTTTGTCTCCTTGTGTTTGTTTCCACTCTTCCAGCTGTGATTGTTTTCAGTCTCTGCTCACTGTAGTTGGGTTTCTTTTCCCAACACCGCTCAGCAGATTACTATTTAATTAGAGTTCTAAAAGATTTGTGCACACAGAAATACTAGCTAGAATTGGACCTTCTAAGTTGTTTTCATAGAGCTTAATGTACTGCAGCTTTGCTAATTTACAAAGCTCTTGGGGAATGAGGGAAGATAAATGATTATGAGAGAGGTTGAGCATTGTAAGGAAGGAGAGGTTGCCTAAGTGAGGGGGTATCATAGTAGCCAATCCCTTGTATTTGAGAACCACACTCACAACCGTTTGATTAGGATCGCAAGTTATTCTAGTCTAGTTGCAAATATTGAATCCATTTACCTAGCTGGACAAAGAAAGAGTTGGATCTATTTTTACAGACATTTTCAATTCAAGAAAAGCTTATGCATCAATCTGATTCTGGTATCGCAACTCATTGGAAGAAAATGTAACAAAGATAAAAGTGGTGAAAATGAGTAAGAGAATGAACTGGCCTTTACAATTCATGGACTCTTCCAAATTATTCATTTCTGAAAGCAGAATTAGTCCACATGCTATTGCAATTCTTTTCCCATTCTCCTAAAAGGATAGACAGATTAAAGACATACTATTATAATCAGATTTATTTGACTGTTAGTAATTTTTAAATCTACAAATTAATACATTTTTTAATAGTATAGACACATTATAGGTGGATATTATTAAGGAAATTTTTATGTAGACTGTTTAATTTATTTTAGTTAGTAATTAGTGTTCTATCATATCCCCTCGATACCTTGTTAATCATTTTGCATGACCCTAGCCTCAATGTAATTTGGACTAGGGCTAGAACTTCAGACTATAATGTGCTAACATAAATAACTATGTGGGTGTGTGTGAGCAAGTGTTAAATAGGAACCTTGATGTTATTATTATTATTGTGATTATCACTCCTATTATGTTATTTTAATTTAATGCATTGAATGTTTGATTAACAAGGATTAACAATTTGGTTGTTGTACTAGTGTAAGGTTTGTTGTTGGATGTAGGTGCCAGGGGTGCAAAGTGAGGTGGATTATGTGGTTTAGTTGGTTGAGAGATAGACAATTGGTATGCCATTCTATTGTTGACCTTGTCTATAGATTCCAGTAACCTGAGGTTCATCCAACCTAGGATTTTTATATATATTTTTTCTAGAGCTACTTGACTCGACTAAGTAGAGCCATTAGGACCACTTAAATGTTTCAATTAAGGTCTATGATTGAACAAAAAATAAATAAATAAATTGAGGACAAGTAAATAATAAATAATAAACCATAAATTTAGTAATTGCAAAATATTAAATAAAATAAAATAAAACAATTTACAGACAATGAATAAACAAACACTCACCATGAATATTAAATAAAATAAAATAGATGGGAGTTAAAAAAATAAAAGAGAGACAAGGCAATGAATCCCATGACTATATAATGTTATGGTGAATAAAACTAAAAATAAATTAAAAAAAATTGAAATGTCACTTGCAAGGGGCGTATAAACCAAGACTCCCATTAATCTAAATAAATGAAAAGAAGAAATAAAGTGCATCATCGAGCAAGTATGGAAGGAAAGAGAAGGATGCGGGAAAAGGAAGGAAATGCTTTCACGGGACAAGAAGGCAACTAAGACAGTAGCAGAGGCATAAATCTCGACCAAGGAGGAAGAATCTTGGTGAAGAGGAGGACAAAAAAAGCATTAAGAGGCCTGGAAACACCTGCAACAGCCACCAATGGCAGGAAAGAACTTTGACCAGCATGCCATGGAGAAACTTGTCCCTCTTTCCTTAAATCGACTGGGAAAGATCTCATTTTGGAGGAGAAAACGGTGGGAAGAGAAAAGAAAGAAGAAGGGTGTGGTTGTTTCAAGGGACTGGATGGGTTTTGAATAGGAGACTAGAGTTTGGCAGCTAGCACATTCCATTTTTCTACTCCAGATATCACCATCTTAGGTTTGAAACTCTTCTTTTACGCAATACCAAATATCTATGATATAGCCTTTGTGAAATTTTATTTTGGCTTTGGAATCTTGATGTAAAGTTATTGCAATAATTTGTTTTGAGAGCTCACCACATGCTCAAGAGCTGGGAGCTGTATTTTTACTTTATAAATTTAAGCAAGTGCAAAGAAAATAACTTAAGAAACTAAGAAATCGGAAAAATAAACTCCACACCAGCTATAGGATGGGGTGCTTGAATAGGGAATCTCTTCTTGCCTAATCCGCACAAAAAAATAACTCATGGGAAAGATGAGAGCAGGGTATTTTTATTTTAGCAAAGATTTTAGAACCATCACATCACATAGTTGCATGAATGCATTAAAATACCTCTTTCAACATAAATTTAATGGTTTGGTTTTTAGCAAGAAAGTTAGCAGGTCAAAAAAATGAAGCAAATGCATTAAAATACCTCTTTCAACATAATTTTAATGGTCTGGTTTTTAGCAAGAAAGTTAGCTGGTCAAAATGAAGCAAATGCATTAAAATACCTCTTTCAACATAATTTCAATGTTTTGGTTTTTAGCAAGAAAGTTAGCTAGTCAAAATGAAGCAAATACATTAAAATACCTCTTTCAGCATAATTTTAATGGTCTGGTTTTTAGCAAGAAAGTTAGCTAGTAAAAAAAAATGAAGCAAATGCATTAAAATACCTCTTTCATCATAATTTTAATGGTCTGGGTTTTAGCAAGAAAGTTAGTTCATCAAAAAAATGAAGCAAATGCACTAAAATACCTCTTTCAGCATAATTTTAATGGTCTAGTTTTTAGCAAGAAAGTTAGTTGGTCAAAAAAAATGAAGCAAATGCATTAAAATACCTCTTCTAGCATAGTCTTAATGGTCAAATTTTGTATTAGTAAGCTAGCAGGTCAAATCTAATGCAAATGAGTAAGATATCTCCTTTAGTTGTTGCCATAATGGCCTAATCTTACTTTAGAAGTGGAGCTGGGTAAGTATGATATAAGAAAAATTTAAGATAACTCCCTTAGCTATTGTCTTATTGGACCAATTTTACCTTAGAAATGGTGTGGGTCAAATCTATTACTATTTAAATGAAAACTTGTGGGATGTTAACTCTATGTAACACCTACACATTGTATAATCTCTACTTAAAAGTATTGGTGGCAAGGTATTCCCTCTTCATAGAGGTTTCCCAAATTGAAGCATCAAACAATGTTATTGATAAAAATAACTCTTTCATAACCTTAGGCTGAATCTAAGACGAAGATGTCGTAGAATGTAAGCAACATTTAGGGGAAGTTTAATTGATCTATCATTGTCCACAAATTAAATATCCCCTCCATACCTCTCTACCTTGTTGGCTACTAGGAAAACCATCTATATGTGGGTTATTTTTGTTATGAACAAGAAAATAGGCAGTCATTCTCCTCTAATGGAGTACTTGAACTGATGTACTATGGAATTACAGTCCCTATAGCTTCGTGTTTTGAAAATTATTCTCGAAGGAATTAATAGAATAGGTAACCACCTCAAGCTATCTAGAGATGCAAAGTTACCTCCCCTACACCATAATGTGTCTAGGAATAAGAGGTGCTCTTCTTGAAATATCTAGCCATGCCATGTTGGTTACGGCTATGATGGGAGAATATTGATCCTAAGTTGGAACCTACTAAGTTGAGTCGGGAACCTACTTCTTGTCCAACACTAGGTCTAAGCCAAGGAATAGTACTACTTGAGATGGATGGTAGTCTAGGAGTAGTGCTAGGCTCGAGGTGGACAGAAGACTAGGGGAAGTACTATGGTTGAGATGGACTATAGTCTAGGGGCGGTGCTAAGCTTGAGATGGATGATGGTCTAGGGATGACACTAGGCTCGAGATGGACAATAGTCTAGGGGCAGCAATATGCTCGAGATGGACAAGAGTCTAGGAGTAGTACTAGCTCAAGATTGTCATTAGTCTAGGGGCCTTCCATGCCAACGATGGCTACTCTTGGATGCTTAGCCAATAGGACATTAGGAAGGAAAATTTCCTAGCAAGCTCAAGTAGGTAGAATGAACTCCCTGTATAATCGCTATAGCCATTAAGGGATCCTTAAGCTACCATAGCTAGGTGTACCGTGGAAAGAGGGTCACTAGGAAGACAATTTGCACATAGTTTAGGGGATTGAATGATACACTATTCTTCTCTCTCTCTCACCATAGGCCAAATAATCCGCTTGGAGGGGTGGATAGGGTTTGAATCCACTTTGGTTGGGATTAGTTTGCACCCCACTATGAGAAAAGTAAGCAGGGACGTGGAGATAACTCAAACTCAATCATGTAGGTATGTACAAGCCAGTTAGTAGCTTCCTTATGGTTTAATGCAGAAATTTGTACTAGTAGGTTTATGTAATTGATATGATATTATAATGATTAAGCTAATCACCATTATTTTTTATATGATTCTAACCTTCTATGTGATCCTTCTTGCATGATGAAGAAAAAAGAAAAAAAATTGTGCAGATTTTCTCCTCTTCGTTGGGGCAGTTTTTACATTGGTATCAGAGCTTAGATCTTGACACTAGGACATAGGTGCTCTCTCTCTCTCTTTCATGGTACTAATAAGACTATTTGATAATGACAACCATGGGATGAGGGAAGCAGGGAAAGGGGAAGAAGAAGGCTTCAAGAAAAAATTCCCAACGAAATAACCTAGAAGGATCCAAGACCACTACCACCACATGGCCAAAAACTGAAACTGAAACCATGTCTAACACAGAGCCATTGGTAGAGACTATTAAGCGACTAAAATTCTAGAAAGGAAAGCAAATGGCCAAACCAGACAAAATTTGTGAACCACCAAAGGGATGCACACAACCAAAGCCAAAAACCAAACCCTCTGCTATTAGGGACTTCCCTTTCGGTTGTGGACGCAATGCTCCAATGTTCTCTAAGGAAGCAATTGTTGAATACAACCGTGTCCATGCTAATATGTATGTAACTGTGGGGACCTCCTATGAGGAAGAACTTGAAGAGGAGGAGGAACCTACTCTGTAACTGAAACTACGTAAAAGACGATGAACTAGTACTAAATAAACATCGTCTTGCTTTTTTGTAAAGTTTCCAACTATTAATGATATATATAGATAGACTTATATATGCTTAAAAATCAAGGTATTATGGTGAATGAGAATGGAATATTTAATGTCATGAATCTTATGTTGCGTATGAATTTCTTCTTGATTCTAAATATGATCTAAGACCAAATTTAAAACAAAATAATTATGACACTTAAATAACACCCTTTTTTCGTCGCAGAACCTATCTGAATTAATGAAGAGAACTTTGAGGAGGGGAGCAAGCCCTAGCCTCACTGAAATGTTGTGTGCAAGTAGGGGTGCATCATCTCCACCTCCTACGATACCTGAAGAGTTACAAGCTGAATTAAATGCACTTCGTGCAAAAATAGCATCACAAGAGCAGCAAATCGAGGAACTAACAAGGAAAAAAGAGCAAGGCACTAACCACAACACTGACATTGGAACAAAAGAGTTAGATAGAGAGCACAATAGGAATACAAGTCAAGAACATGAGAGCAGCTCCCGAATTCCCACCTACAATCACTCTCAATTAGAGTCACAACGAGGAGTGGGAAAGGACCCACTAATTCAAGAATTGTAGAAAGTGCATGCCCCTAAGTTTGATGGGACCAGGGGTGTGGATGCTACTAAAGCTTGGCTCATTGGAATGAATAAGTATTTTGGGTTGATAGAATTAAGTTCCAACACCAAGGCTAGGATTTCCATTTATCACTTGGAAGGAGAAGCCTCAATTTGGTGGGAACATTTGGCAGAAATCAAGAACTATGATATCATTCAACTAACTTGGGACAAGTTCACCAAGCGGTTTCACAAGGAGTGCCTTTTTGCTCATCATAGAGACCAAAAGATGACCAAATTCCATTCACTACACCAAGGAGGAATGTCGGTAGCTGAGCATAAGTCCAAATTCATGAGCTTACTTTGTCATGTGCCTTATATGAAGGAAGAAGAGGATCGGGTGAACAAGTTTATCTTGGGATCAAGAATAAGAATATTATGTATGCAACCAAGCTCACTCGACCTAAAAACTTAAACCAGGCAGTGGAGGTAGCTTTAGTTGCTAAAGAAAATCATAAGAGCAAGTAAGAACGCAAACAAAAGCCATATTCCTCCAACCACTCTGATAACAAACAAAGGGGTAATCAAGAAACTAAATCTAGAGGGAAGGATTCTTGACAGACTAAGAGGGGCCAAAATTATAGGAAAAATCATGGGTCAAAAGGTCAAAAGGATAAAGGAGACAAAAGGCAAAAATCATTCAGGCATGAGGCACAAGGTGATTCCAAGAGAAGCAGGGAAGACTGAAAGGGACCAACAAGTGGATGTTGGACATGTGGAGGTGACCATTATATGGGCGAGTGTCCCAAGAATCCAAACAAAACCACCAAACCCACTGCCAGAATTTATGCATCTATGGATAATCGCCATGCGGATTAGCAAGCTCCATTGATAGAACTTCAAGGTACACTACTCAACCAACCCATTTCTATTCTGGCAGACTTAGGAGCCACAAATAGTTTTATTTCTTCCCATGCTATTCAAAAATGTAAAATTGATCATAAGAGTCTTAGTAGAGAGGAGATGGAGGTTGAGTTTGGGTCGGGTAAGACACAAAAGATTAAATCTTACCCAAGAGGAGATGAAATTGACCTATGGATTATCAGGACCAAGGTGGATTTATGGGTCACTCCGTTAGGATCTTATGATTTAATCCTTGGGATGGATTGGTTCCAAAAACACCAAGCCAAGTTGGATTGCTACAACAAGATTGAATGTCTAGATGACCAAGGGAGGTCAGTGGTTCTTTAGGGGATTAGGAGACCTATGGTGGTAAGAATGATCTCTACCATGCAAGTGAAAAGGGCAATGAAAAAGGGGAGTAAAATCTATCTAGTAAAGGTGGAAGAAGGTAATGATGATCCCACACCTAGCATTGAAAACCACCCCATTCTACAAGAGTACTGTGATGTCTTCCCTGAAGAATTGTCAGGATTACCTCCTAAGTGATGGACTTCACAATAGACCTAGTTCCAGGGGCTGATCCTATCTCAAATGCCCCCTATAGAATGAACACTGCTGAATTACAAGAACTTAAGCTACAATTGCAAGATCTAATGAAGAAAGGCTTGATACGACCTAGTGTGTCTCCTTGGGGAGCTCTAGTGTTGTTCATTAAGAAAGATGAAACATTGAGGTTGTGCATCGATTATCGAATGTTAAACAAGGTAACCATTTGAAATAGATATCCCCAACCCAGAATTCATGACTTGTTTGATCAAATGAAAGGAGCTGCAATATTCTCCAAGATAGATTTAAGGTTAGGTTATCACCACTTAAGAATCAAGGAAGAAGATATTCCAAAGATCACCTTTAGAACTAGGTATGGCCATTATGAATTTTTGGTGGTGCCTTTTGGCCTAACAAATTCCCCCTCTGCTTTCATGAGCCTTATGAACCATGTTTTCCATGAGTATTTGGAAAAAATTATACTAGTATTTCTAGATGACATTCTAATCTACTCTAAAAATTTGCAAGAGCATGAGGAGCATTTAAGAATAGTCTTACAAAGGTTGAGAGATCATAAATTATATGGAAAATTGTCCAAATGTTCTTTCTTTCAGCCTAAAGTGCACTATCGGGGACATATTATATCAGCCCAAGGAATTGCAGTAGATCCAGCTGAGGTGCGAGCAATTGTAGAATGGCCTATTCCTAAAAATGTGACCGAAGTAAGAAGCTTCATGGGTTTGGCAGGATATTATCAATGGTTTGTAGAGAACTTCTCCAAGATAGCTAACCCCATAACCTCCCTTCAATGAAAGGGAAAGAAGTTTGAATGGACAGAAAAATGTGACATTGCATTCTAGAAGTTGAAGGAAGCTCTTACCACCTCACCAATTTTGCAAATGCCTGATCTGGATAAAGAATTTGTGGTTTGGATGGATGCTTCATTGGATGGGCTAGGTGAAGTGCTAATGCAAAATGGGCGAGTGATTTCCTTCGAGTCCAGGAAATTGAAAGATCACGAACTCAACTATCCCACCCATGACTTGGAGCTGGCAGTAATCATGCATGCCTTAAGGTATGGATACACTACTTGGTAGGAAGACCCTTCAAGCTAAACAATGATCATAAAGGACTCCAATATCTGTTCACCTAACCAGATTTGAATGTATGTCAAAGAAGGTGGTTAGAATTCTTAAGCAACTATGAGATAGATATCTCATATGTTAAAGGAAAAGAAAACCATGTTGCAAATGCCTTAAGTCGAAGGGCTAAACTAAATTTGATCCCTTTTGTCAAAAAATGAGGGTAGAAATACAATGAGGGATTAATATAGTTGAGTATCATGTGGGAAATGATGGAATTCTTCATTATTTGAACTGAATTTATGTAACAAAAGAGGGTGGTTTGAGAACAAAAATTCTCGCAGAAGGCCATAATGTGCCTTATCAAGCACATCCTGGGGTGACTAAGATGTATGGAGACCTAAAAACTCATTACTTTTGGCTAGAAATGAAAAAGGAAATAGCTTGCTATGTCGCCAAATGCTTTGAATGTCAACAAGTTAAGGCGAAGCACTATCATCCCACGGGGACACTATATCCTTATGATATACCACAACATAAGTGGTTGGTAATCTCCATGGATTTTGTGACGGGATTGCCTAAAACTCGACATCAACATGATAGTATATTAGTGGTGGTTGATAACCTAACCAAGGTAGCACACTTCATACCAGGCAATGTGAAGGATGATGCCCCAATTTTTGTCTAAAAGATTCATAAAGGAAGTCATTAGGCTTCATGGGATGCTTGAGGTAATCATTTCAAATAGGCATAAGTTGTTTACTTCCAAGTTTTGGACCTCTCTTATGACCACCCTGTGAACCAAACTCAACTTTAGTATGGCTTACCACCCTGAAATAGACGGCCAAACTAAAAGAGTTAACCAAGTCATGGAGGACATGCTCAGAATGTATGCCATGGATCAACCAACTAAGTGGGAAGAGTATCTACCACTAGTAGGATTTGCATATAACAATTCATACCATTCTTCCATACAAATGGCACCATTTGAAGCATTGTATGGTAGAAAGTTCAGAACACCTATAGGTTGGGACAATTTAGCACATCGAGTAACTATAGGGCCGAAGCTTCTTTAGGAATATGATACTCAGGTGAAATTTATAAGAGAAAGACTAAAGGAGGCTTTAGATCAGCAGAAAAGTTATGCGGATACCAAACGTACACCAAGGGAATTTTTAGTAGGGGACAAGGTGTTCCTACACATCAAACAGCACAAAAGCTCAATAAAGTTTGGAATGGCTGCTAAGTTGGCTCCACGATTCATAGGGCCTTTCAAGATACTTGAGAAAATTAGCCATGTAGCTTATCGACTAGCTTGATTCCGCCATCTCTCTCTCGCATTCACAATGTATTCCATGTGTCCTTGCTTAAGAAATATGTTGCAGACCCCTCACACATAATTAATTGGCAGGCTCTGCAAGTAGAAGACACTAGAGATATCCACCTCGAACTGCTCACAATTATAGATAGGCATAATTTGCAATTGCGCAATAGAACTATCTAGAAAGTTAAGGTCCTATGGCACCAATATGGGGAACAAGGAGCTACTTTGGAAGATGAAAATGTAATGAAACTAGAATATCCGTACTTGTTTAATTAATCCAAGCTAGCTTAATCCTAAGGGGGGAAGTCTGTCATATCCCCTCGATACCTTGTTAATCATTTTGCATGACCCTAGCCCCAATGTAATTTGGACTAGGGCTGCAACTTTGGACTATAATGTGCTAACATAAATAACGATTCATAGGGCCTTTCGAGATACTTGATAAAATTAGCCATGTAGCTTACCAACTAGCTCGATTCTGCCATCTCTCTCTCGCATTCACAATGTATTCCATGTATCCTTGCTTAAGAAATATGTTGCAGACCCCTCACACATAATTAATTGGCAGGCTTTGCAGGTAGAAGACACCAAAGATATCCACCTCGAACCGCTCACAATTATAGACAGGTGTAATTTGCAATTGCACAATAGAACTATCTAGCAAGTTAAGGTCCTATGGCACCAATATGGGGAACAAGGAGCTACTTCGGAAGATGAAAATGTAATGAAACTAGAATATCCATACTTGTTTAATTAATCCAAGCTGGCTTAATCCTAAGGGGGGAAGTCTGTCATATCCCCTCGATACCTTGTTAATCATTTTGCATGACCCTAGCCCCAATGTAATTTGGACTAGGGCTGCAACTTTGGACTATAATGTGCTAACATAAATAACAATTCATAGGGCCTTTCGATCATAGGGTCTGCCATCAATGTCTTTGATTCCTCCTTTTTGTCCTCTTGTTCTTGTACCAAGTTAGCTCTCCTATCTCTGCCCCTATTTGATTTTTCCCATTTAGGACACTTGAAGGAAGGATGCCTTGGTTCATTGCAATTGAAACACCTACCTATGAATGGGCCTCTACCTTGTCCAAATATGCCTCCTCCTCTAGGAGTGTATCCTCCTCTTTGATCAGATAACACCTCTTTGCCTTTGTCATTGCTGCTCTTGTCATTGCTACCTTGCCCTTGTTCTCTATTACCTCTACCTCTACTTGAACTACTTCCTCTTCCACCATTTCTTGACCTTTCTTGCTTCCTTTTCACCTTTTCTTCTACTCTAATGGCCAATTGAAAACATTCTCCTAATGTTCTTGGCATCTGCAAACCAATCTCATCTTGTAAGTTATATCTTAAGCCATTGATGTACCTGGCTATCTTCTTCCTCATAACCTCCTCTGATACCAAGCTTGTAATATTGCTTAGTATAGGACATCACATCCATGTCCTTTTGTCTTAAATTTTTCCTCATCCTCTTCGCATGAATTATGTAATTAGATGGTAGGAATTGTCCCTTGACCAAACTCTTCATCCTTGCCCATGTAGAAACTTTTTCCAATCCCCTAGCCATCATATCATTTTGAAAACTAGTCCACCATGTCAATGTCGTACCTCTCAACTTGGTTTTGGAAAAATTAACCTTCCTCTCTTCATCCATCTCTTCAAACTCAAAGTAGTTCTCTAAGGCATCAAGCCATCCTAACACCTCCTCACTATCCATCTTCCCTTGATAGATAGGAAAATCTATGTGACTCTTTCCTCCATGACCTTGTACTGCCTTCAACAACTTGACTAACCTCCTTTCTTTAGGGTCTTCTATCTCACTTGCAGGTTGTTCTTCATTTACCCTCACATGCTCTTCATCTTCATCATTATCCTCTTGGTTTTCTTGTTCTTCTATTCTATTTCTCTCAAGGTTGTTTATCCTTGCTTGCATAGTCTCTCTCTCCCTTCTCCATTGCCTTTCTTCCCTTGCTCTGGCCTGCTCTCTTGCTACTTCTTGCTCTCTTCTTTCCCTTCTCTCCCTTTCCAAGGTTTCCCTTAACTCCTCCAACTCTCTTGCTAGTTGATTTTTAGCTGCCATTGTTGATTCTTCAATCCCTAAAGGACCTACTCACTGCTCTGATACCACTCTGATGTAGAGGGGAAGGGAATTTTGGAAACACATAATGATTTCAAGGTTTGCAATCATGCACTCACAATCCTCTTCTAAACACCCCTATGGAAATAATGCCTAAATGGCTCACTTATGACACAAATCCTTCTCCTATGGACCCAAACCCTAGGAATGATCTTAAGGGGCATAATTACACTTGTATTGAATGACTATAAAGCCCCAACCCTCTGTCTTATATGCAAACCCATTTTCCATCTTAACTAGGCTTCTAGCCCAACTAGGCCTCTAGCGATGGATTTTTGAACTTTCACTCAACTCTTCCAAAGAAATCCCAAAATAAATGACTGATTAAGATGTCTTTTGTGATGATACAGAACATACCAAAATCTTTTTGGCACTTTTTTTGGACGAGACTTCCCAAAACCTGTTGTTTCCTCAAATTTAAGGCCTAATTAGACCTCTTTTTCAAAGCAACCCCTCTCTAATCTTATCCCCTGACTATGAAACTTTGAACAATGTCTTAAAATGTTTCCAAACCAAGGAATTTCAAGTTTTTAGGTTTCTAAGATACCATTAACACCCTCAAACAAAAAACCCTTGATAAATTGCTCCAAATCTAGGCATTCTTAAAAAATAGCCTTCCCAAAACTTCCAGAACCTTTTCTTTGACTTTTCACCAATAACTCAACATATCTAAACACCTTCAACTCAAAATTATACTCCTCATTTAGGTACATCTCCTGCTGCTATACCTTAGCCTCCATTCTCATGCACTTTGCATTGTGAAAACTTAGTGTACACCTTGATATTCTTCCTTACCTGCACATTAGCTTGTTATTTTTGTATTATACATGTTGGAAAGGATCCATCTCATAGGTTATAGAAAAATTCCTCCATGAGATGGATCAAACATCCATGAAAAGCCTCAAATTAGTGGAAAATTTGTACTTTCTTGAGGGCAGTCAAAAGTTTTGTACAAAAAAACTATTTGTTATTGCTTTCAGGACCTATAAGGGTTTCAAAACATGTAGATTCAAGTTCCTAAACAATCCATTTGATAATATCTTCAATAGGAATCAATAGGAATAAAAAAGAACACAAGAAAATGCCAAAAATAGAAATTCTACTAATTTTTCTGAGAACAGTTTGTACAAAAACTATACCAGCAACCCAACCTCCATAAAAATGCTTTGTCTAAGATTATAGCTAAATCCCCCAACTATCCCAACCGATTAGAGTTGGTTTCATTACATTCTTAGTGCTAAATGATCAAAAACACACTTTCCTGCCCAAAGTTGGATTTTGAAAATTTGAATTCTCCAACTTGAAATTTATTAACTCCTATAAACTAAAGCCTTCTAAAACTTATTACATTTCATTATTCAAACTTATTTGACTCAATTAAAACATTATACTCCTATCTAACCTCCTATAACATTATTGTTCCATTTACAAAGCATTTTGGTCCTAGGGTTCTTATCAAGACCCTCAGGACTTTTGATTCCTCTAATGTGTTTATCCATTCCAAAATCAATAATAGGCTTTGAGATGTTGTAGTTGATGCTCTGAGGTGTTGGATAAATCTTCTTGTCCCCTACATTCTCCTAACTCTTGAAGTGTTCCTTGAAGAGCTTTGGTGCCCCTGCACCGTTCTCCCTAAGAAAGAAAATTTTCTTGCCCCAAGAAGTATCCAATTGTTTGCCACCATATGTCTCCTTGTTCCTATATGTTTGCACCCTCAAATTATAGGGCATGTAATCTTCAAAATTTGCTTCCTTCCTTCTCTTCAAACCTGCACTCATATTAGACTTAAAACATGGATGTGTTTGTCCTCCTTGTTTGAGATCAATCTGTCCTTGAACCATGTTTCTGCTCTCATTCCACTAATTCCTTTATTTGTCTAGATCTATGAGTAATCTACATATTTTACCATGATTGAGACAATTTTTCTTGAAGATAGTTACCTTTTGTTCTTGATGAAGTCTTTCTCCTCACTTGACCATAAGAAACTCACCATCAATTACAGGGTCTCCCATCAATGTCTTTGATTCCTCCTTTGTGTCCTCTTGTTCTTGTACCAAGTTAGCTCTCCTATCTCTGCCCCTATTTGATTTTTCCCATTTAGGACACTTGAAGGAAGGATGCCCTAGTTCATTGCAATTGAAACACCTACTTGTGAATGGGCCTCTACCTTGTCCAAATCTGCCTCCTCCTCTAGGAGTGTATCCTCCTCTTTGATCTAATAACACCTGTTTTCCTGTGTCATTGCTGCTCTTGTCATTGCTACCTTGCCCTTGTTCTCTATTACTTTTAGCTTTTCTTGAACTACCTCCTCTTCCACCATTTCTTGACCTTTCTTGCTTCCTTTTAACATTTTCTTCTGCTCTAATGGCCAATTGAAAACATTCTCCTAATTTCCTTGGCATCTGCAAACCAATCTCATCTTGTAAGTTATATCTTAAGCCATTGATATACCTGGCTACTTTCTCATCTTCTTCCTCATAACCTCCTCTGATACCAAGCTTGTGAAATTGCTCAGTATAGGACATCACATCCATGTCCTTTTGTCTTAAATTCTACCTCATCCTCTTCACATGAATTGTGTAATCAGATGGTATGAATTGTTCCTTGACCATTAGGAACACTTAAATGTTTCGATTAAGGTCTATGATTGAACAAAAATTAAATAAGTGAATTGAGGACAAGTAAATAATAAATAATAAATAATAAACCATAAATTTAGTAAATGCAAAATATTAGATAAAATAAAATAAAACAATTGAAATACAATGAATAAACAAACACTCACCATGAATATTAAATAAAATAAAATAGATGGGAGTTAAAAAAAAAAGAGAGAGACAAGGCAATGAATCCCATGACTATATAATGTTATGGTGAATAAAAAAATTAAAAATAAAAAAAAATTGAAATGTCACTTGCAAGGGGCATATAAACCAAGACTCCCATTAATCTAAATAAATGAAAAGAAGAAATAAAGTCCATAAAGTCCATCATCGAGCAAATATGGAAGGAACGAGAAGGACACAGAAACAAGAAGGAAATGCTTTCACGGGAGAAGAAGGTGGCTAAGACAGTAGAAAAGGCAGAAATCTCGACCAAGGAGGAAGAAGCTTGGTGAAGAGGAGGACAACAAAAGCATTAAGAGGCCTAGAAACCCCTGCAACAACCGCCAATGGCAAGAAAGAATTTTGACCAGCATTCCATGGAGAAACTCATCTCTCTTTCCTTAAATTGATTAGCAAAGATCTCATTTTCGAGGAGAAAACGGTGGGAAGAGAAAAGAAAAAAGAAAGGCATGGTTGTTTCAAGGGACTGGATGAGTTTTGAAGAGGAGACTAGAGTTTGGCAGCTAGGACATTCCATTTTTCTACTCTAGATCTCACCATCTCAGGTTTTAAATCCTTCTATTATGCAATACCATTCTATGATACAGCCTTTGTGAAATTTCATTTTGGCTTTAGAATCTTGATGTAAAGTTCTTGCAATAATTTGTTTTGAGAGCTCACCACATGCTCAAGAGCTGGGAGCTGTATTTTTACTTTATAAATTTAAGCAAGTGCAAAGGAAATAACTTAAGAAACTAAGAAATCATAAAAATAAACTCCACACTAGCTGTAGGATGGGGTGCTTGAATAGGGAATCTCTTCTTGCCTAATCTAAACAAAAAAAAACTCATAGGAAAGATGAGGGTAGGGTATTTTGATATGAGCAGAGAGTTTAGAACCATCACATCACATAGTTGTCTGAATGCATTAAAATACCTCATTCAGCATAATTTTAATGGTTTGTTTTTTAGCAAGAAAGTTAGTTGGTCAAAAAAATGAAGCAAATGCATTAAAATACCTCTTTCCGCATTATTTTAATGGTCTCATTTTTCGCAAGAAAGTTAGCTAGTCAAAATGAAGCAAATGCATTAAAATACCTCTTTCAGCATAATTTTAATGGTCTAGTTTTTAGCAAGAAAGTTAGCTGGTCAAAATGAAGCAAATGCATTAAAATAACCCTTTCAGCATAATTTTAATGGTCTAGTTTTTACCAAGAAAGTTAGCTCATCAAAAAAATGAAGCAAATGCATTAAAATACCTCTTTCAGCATAATTTTAATGGTCTAGTTTTTAGCAAGAAAGTTAGTTGGTCAAAAAAATCAAGCAAATGCATTAAAATACCTCTTTCAACATAATTTTAATGGTCTAGTTTTTAGCAAGAAAGTTAGCTGGTAAAAAAAAATGAAGCAAATGCATTAAAATACCTCTTCTAGTAGAGTCTTAATGGTCAGATTTTGTTTTAGTAAGCTAGCATGTCAAATATGATTCAAATGAGTAAGATATCTCCTTTATTTGTTGCCATAATGGTCTAATCTTAATTTAGAAGTGGAGCTGGGTAAGTCTGATATAAGAAAAATTTAAGATAACTCCCTTAGCTATTGTCTTATGGGACTAATTTTACCTTAGAAATGGTGCGAGTTAGATCTATTACTATTTAAATGAAAATTTGTGGGATGTTAACTCTATGTAACACCTACACATTGTATAATCTCTACTTAAAAGTGTTGGTGGAAAGGTATTACCTCTTCATAGAGGTTTCCCAAATTGAAGCATCAAACAATATTATTGATAAAAATAACTCTTTCATAACCTTAGGCTGAATCTAAGATGAAGA
Source organism: Sequoia sempervirens (assembly GCA_007258455.2). Taxonomy (NCBI): domain Eukaryota; kingdom Viridiplantae; phylum Streptophyta; class Pinopsida; order Cupressales; family Cupressaceae; genus Sequoia; species Sequoia sempervirens. The sequence continues at coordinate 993,435,874 of VDFB02271358.1, read as the reverse complement.
CGTGGTAGAATGTAAGCAACATTTGGGGGAAGTTGAATTGATTTGTCACTATCCACAAATTAAATATCCCCTCCATACCTCTCTACCTTGTTGGCTACTAGGACAACCATCTATATGTGGGTTATTTTTTTTATGAACAAGCAAATAGGTAGTCATTCTCCTTTAATGGAGTACTTGAACTGATGTACTATGGAATTACAGTCCCTATAGCTTTGTGTTTTGAAAATTATTCTTGAAGGAATTAATAGAATAGGCAACCACCTCAAGCTATCTAGAGATGCAGAGTTACCTCCCCTCCACCATAATGTGTCTAGGAGTAAGAGGTGCTCTTCTTGAAATATCTGGCCATGCCATGTTGGTTGCGGCTATGATGGGAGACTATTGATCCTAAGTTGGAACCTACTGAGTTGAGTCGGGAACCTACTTCTTGTCCAACACTAGGCCTAAGCCAAGGAATAGTACTACTCGAGATGGACAGTAGTCTAGGAGTAGCGCTAGGCTTGAGATGGACAAAAGACTAGGGGTAGTACTATGCTTGAGATGGACTATAGTCTTGGGGCGGTGCTAAGCTTGAGATGGACGACGGTCTAGCGGTGACACTAGGCTCGAGATGGACAATAGTCTATGGGCAGCAATATGCTCGAGATGGACAAGAGTCTAGGAGTAGTACTAGCTCAAGATGGTCATTAGTCTAGGGTCCTTCCATGCCAACGATGGCTACTCTTGGATGCTTAGCCAATAGGACATTAGGAAGGAAAATTCCATAGCAAGCTCAAGTAGGTAGAATGAACTCCCTGTGTAATACCTATAGCTATTAAGGGATCCTTAAGCTACCATAGCTAGGTGTACCATGGAAAGAGGGTCACTAGGAAGACAATTTGCACATAGTTTAGGGGATTAAATGACACACTATCTCTCTCTCTCTCTCACCACGGGCCACATAATCTGCTTGGAGGGTGGATAGGGTTTGAATCCACTTTGGTTGGGATTAGTTTGTACCCCACCATGAGCAGAGTAAGCAGGGATGTGGAGATAACTCAAACTCAATCATGAAGGTATGTACAAGCCAGTTAGTAGCTTCCTTATGGTTTAATGCAGCAATTTGTACAAGTAGGTTTATGTAAATGATATGATATTATAATGATGAAGCTTATCACCATTATTGTTTATATGATTCTAACCTTCTATGTGATCCTTCTTGCATGATGAAGAAAAAAAAAATTATGCATATTTTCTCCTCTTTGTTGGGGCAGTTTTTACATGTTCAACTTATTTAGGAAGGAAAAATTGCCTAAGTGAGGGGGTATCATACCAGCCAATCCCATGTATTTGAGAACCACACTCACAACCCTTTGATTGGGATCACAAGTTATTCAAGTCCATTTGCAAATATTGTTTCCATTTGCCCAGTTGGACAAAGAAAGACTTGGATCAATTTTTACAGACTTTTTTAATTCAAGCAAAGCTTCTGCATCAATCTGATTCTAGTGTTATAGCTCATTGGATGAAAGTGTAGCAAAGATAAAAGTGGTGAAGATGAGTAAGAGAATGAACTAACCTTTACAACTCATGGACTCTTCGAAATTATTCATTTTTGAAAGCATAATTAATCCACCTGCTATTGTAGTTCTTTACCCCTTCTTGTTAAAAGGATGGATAATAGACCTATTCATCCTCCGAATTGTCTACCTAGCATACAAAAGGGTCATTTGACTGTATTTATTAATTAATTAAAAATAAAGAAACAGATTGTATGTTTATTTTTAATTAATTAATAAATACAGTCAAATGACCCTTTTTTATACTGATTAGAAATTGCCCTACTCCTCTTATTAGTATCTATTTTAGGGACAAAGATTATTATAATCAGATTTGTTTGACTGATGTAATTTTTTATCTACAAATTAATTATATGTTATATTTTTTTAATTAAATTTTATGTTTATAAATAATTAAATAAATAATTTCCTATTTAAAATATTTAATTCTATTGACTGAAAATTCAGTCTTATTAGACTTCACAATAATTACAAAAATAAAGTAATTGTCTTTATACTATCGTTAAATAATTTTATTTACTAAAATTTAATTTTATTTAATATTAAAATTATTTTACTTGGAAGTATTCTACAATAACATGTGGAGTGTAATCACAAGAGTGTGATAAAAAGAAAAATATATATCTTAAATTTGGAAATTATTTACATGTCAATGTATTTAATGTAACATGGATAGAACATGATTGGCCTTAAAGTGATGATGAAGGTGACAAAGGTGATGAAGGCAACAAACATAACCTAACAACAACAAAGCAAAACCCTATGGCTTGCAATGGTGATGGAGTTGACATTTCCTCTTGCACAAACAACAAAAAAGGTGCCTCTATTGATGATGATGGTGGTGGGCGCATGGAAAAAGAAGATGAGATGGACATTTTGGGGAATAAGTGGGTCGAGGAGGAGGATGAAATGCTCCTCAAAATTTTTTTGGAATCTCATCTAAAATATAAAAGGTGTGCAGACAGTTGGAAGGAAGAGACAATTGTGGAATGGAGCAACTACGAGGAGGTTGAAGAGGTTATGCACTGCATGGTGTAAAAAAAGGATTTTTAGATTCTTGTTAAGCTTGTGTGCTCTGGGTATAGCTTAAATGACATTGGCCATTACCTTAGGAGAGGAAATTTATGATGGTCAAGGACCCCCCTCTCCTACTTTATGTGAGGGGTTTCTCTTTGTTGGGAATCTAGATATTTCTCTAGCTTTATTTTTACTTGAAGGGAAGAGCAAGGTTCAGACATGTGTTAAGGTTGTTAGCTTTGGGTTTGGGTTAAATGACCTTTGTCATTCTCTCATCAGGGGATATTCTTTGTCCTCTCACATCCCTACAAAGATAGATGTAATAACTTCCCATGTTGGGTTGATTGTTGTTGAGAAGGGACCCCTCTCTTCCATATTGCATGAGAATATTATCTTTGATGGGTCTTTGGATGTTGCTAGGGGAAGGACCTTGTGGAATCTTGGCTCTTTCTTAGGATTTTTGATGTTGTGGCAGACAAAACTATTTGTATAATAGAAAATGCTATTATTAGGAGCTTCTCAAGGCCCTGTCCAAATATAAACTTTATTCACAGTTGGGTTTTGAAGAATTGGAATGTTAGTAGGCTATAGGTGGTTGCTATGCCTAAAGGGTTATTCATTTTCTCCTTCCAACACCTTGAGGAGAGTAAGGGTGTCATGCTTGGTGAATCATGGCTCTTTGGAAAATTAATCCTCCTTTTGAAAAAATGGACACCTAGAATTGATGATTCCAAGTAAAACTTCAGTTGGGCCCCTATTTGGGTAAGAATCCCAATGCTTCCTCTAGAATTTTGGGATGAAGAAGTCTTTTGTGGTATTGGTAATGGTATTGGTTCTTTCCTATCCTTGAATAGGGTCAAAAAGGAAAGGAAAAACTTATTTTATGCAATATTTTTTATGTGTGGAGATTAATAAGATTCTTCCAAATAAAATTAAGATTCATTCCATGTTGGGTATTCGGGAGTAGATTATTCAATTTGAGCCTTCCTCTTTGGTGTTCTCTCACTCTCGTAGAGTTGGAAACTTTTCTTTCTCATGCTAGGTCTGCAAAGATTCTTTCGAGAAGACTTGTTTTGAAGGGAAGGTGATGCAAATGGGAAGGAACTTTTGGAAACACACAATGATTTCAAGGTTTGCAATGATGCACTCACAATCCTCTTCTAGACACCCCCATGAAAATAATGCCTAAATGACTCACTTATGACACAAATCCTTCTCCTATGGACCCAAACCCTACGAATGCTCTTAAGGGGCACAATTACACTTGTCTTGAATGACTACAAAGCCCCAACCCTCTGTCTTATATGCAAACCCATTTTTCCACTGTAACTAGGCTTCTAGCCCAACTAGGCCTCTAGCGATGGATTTTTGAACTTTCACTCAACTCTTCCAAAGGACTCCCCAAATCAATGATTGATTAAGATGTCTTTTGTGATGATACACAACATACCAAAATCATGTTGGCACTTGATTTGGACAAGACTTCCCAAAACCTGTTGTTTCCTCAAATTTAAGGCCTAATTAGCCCTCTTTTTCAAAGCAACCCCTCTCTAATCTTATCCCCTAACTATGAAACTTTCAGCAGTGTCTTAAAATTTTTCCAAACCAAGGAATTTAAATTTTTTAGGCTCCTAAGTTACCATTAACACACTCAAACACAAAATCCTCAATAAATTGCTCCAAATCTAGGGCTTCTTGAAACCTAGCCTTCCCAACACTTCCAAAACCTTTTCTTTGACTTTTCATCAATAACTCAACATATCTAAACACCTTCAACTCAAAAATATACTCCTCATTCAGGTACATCCACTGCTACTATACCTTAGCCTCCATTCTCAAGCACTTTGCATTGTGAAAACTCGGTGTACACCTTGATATTCTTCCTTACCTACACATTAGCTTGTTAGTTTTTTATTATACATGTTAGAAAGGATCCATCTCATAGGTTACTACAAAATTCCTCCATGAGATGGATCAAACATCTATGAAAACCCTCAAATTAGTGGAAATTTTGTACTTTCTTGAGGACAGTCAGAAGTTTTGTACATAAAAACTATTTTTTATTGCTTTCAGGACCAATAAGGGTTTAAAAACATGTATATTCAAGTTCCTAAACAATCCATTTGATCATATCTTCAATAGGAATCAATAGTTCATCAAAAAGAACACAAGAAAATGTCGAAAATAGAAATTCTACTAATTTTTCTGAGAACAGTCCGTACAAAAATTGTACCAGTAACCCAACCTTCATACAAATGCTTCCTCTAAGGTTATATATCAATACCCCAACTATCCCAACCGATTAGAGTTGGTTTCATTACATTATTAGTGCTAAATCATCAAAAACACACTTACCCGCCAAAAGATGGATTTTGAAAATTTGAATTGTCCAACTTGAAATTTATTAACTCCTATAAACTAAAGCCTTCTAAAACTTATTACATTTCATTATTCAAACTTATTTGACTCAATTAAAACATTATACTCCTATCTAACCTCCTAGAACATTATTGTTCCATTTACAAAGCATTTTGGTCCTAGGGTCCTTATCATGACCCTTAGGACTTTTGATTCCTCTAATGTGTTTATCCATTCTAAAATCCATAACAGGCTTCAAGATGTTGTAGTTGATGCTCTAAGGTGTTGGATAAATCTTCTTGTCCCCTGCATTCTCCTGACTCTTGAAGTGTTCCTTGAAGAGCTTGGGTGCCCCTGCACCATTCTGCCCAAGAAAGAAAAGTTTCTTGCCCCAATAAGTATCCAATTGGTTGCCACAATATGTATCCTTGTTCCTATATGTTTGTACCATCAAATTACAGGGCATGTAATCTTCCAAAGTCAATTCCTTCCTTCTCTACCAACCTACACTCATATTAGACTCAAAACAGGGATGTGTTTGTCCTCCTTGTTATTCGAGATCATTATGTCCTTGAACCCTATTTCTACCCTCATTCCACTGATTCCTTTGCAAGGGAGCACCATCTCTATCATTCTCAAGTATAGGGCATTCAATGCCTCCAACCTTGATACTATCCAAGTCCCACAAATTCTAATTTTTATGACCGTACTCTTCATATCTCTCTTGCAACTCATCATTTCTCTTCCAACCAATATCTTCCCCTGCCCTACCCTGCCTATTCACCTGCAAACTCTTCTGACAACATATCATAAAGTTCTCATTAGACTGCTCCAAAGGAAAAGGCGCCAACTTATACCTAATAGCATCTTTATACACCAAATGTGTTATGGAATCCATCATGCAATGTCTTCCTAGTATACTGCCATGGTCTTCCTAAGATGATATGACCACAAGTCATTGGAATGACATCACAAAGAACCCTGTCCTGATATGATCCAATTGAAAAATCCACATAATCCCTCTTACAATTCTCTACATATTGCATTTGAGTTACCCAAGTGGCCTTGTAGGGAGTAGGATGATCAAATGTTTCAATCCCTAACTTGGTAACCATATCAGTTGAAACTAAATTGCTATGTGACCCTAAATCTATGAGTAAACTGCATATTTTACCATGACTGAGACAATTTTTCTTGAAGATAGTTACCTTTGGCTCTTGATGAAGTCTTTCTCCTTGCTTGACCATAAGAAACTCAGCGTCAATCATAGGGTCTGCCATCAATGTCTTTGATTCCTCCTTTTTGTCCTCTTGTTCTTGTACCAAGTTAGCTCTCCTATCTCTACCCCTATTTGATTTTTCCCATTTAGGACACTTGAAGGAAGGATGCCCTAGTTCATTGCAACTGAAACACCTACGTATGAATAGGCCTCTACCTTGTCCAAATCTGCCTCCTCCTCTAGGAGTGTATCCTCCTCTTTGATCCGATAACACCTCTTTGCCTTTGTCATTGCTGCTCTTGTCATTGCTACCTTGCCCTTGTCCTCTATTAGCTCTACCTCTACTTGAACTACTTCCTCTTCCACCATTTCTTGACCTTACTTGCTTCCTTTTCACCTTTTCTTCTACTCTAATGGCCAATTGAAAACATTCTCCTAATGTTCTTGGCATCTGCAAACCAATCTCATCTTGTAAGTTATATCTTAAGCCATTGATGTACCTGGCTACTTTCTCATCTTCTTCCTCATAACCTCCTCTAATACCAAGCTTGTGAAATTGCTCAGTATAGGAGATCACATCCTTGTCCTTTTGTCTTAAATTTTTCCTCATCCTCTTCGCATGAATTATGTAATTAGATGGTAGGAATTGTCCCTTGACCAAACTCTTTATTCTTGCCCATGTAGAAAATTTTTCCAATCCCCTAGCCATCATATCATTTTGAAAACTAGTCCACCATGTCAATGTCATACCTCTCAACTTGGTTTTGGAAAAATTAACCTTCCTCTCTTCATCCATCTCTTCAAACTCAAAGTAGTTCTCTAAGGCATCAAGCCATCCTAACACCTCCTCAATATCCATCTTCCCTTGATAGATAGGAAAATCTGTGTGACTCTTTCCTCCATGACCTTGTACTGCCTTCAACAACTTGACTAACCTCCTTTCTTTAGGGTCTTCTATCTCACTTGCAGGTTGTTCTTCATTTACCCTCACATACTCTTCATCTTCATCATTATCCTCTTGGTTTTCTTGTTCTTCTATTCTATTTCTCTCAAGGTTGTTTATCCTTGCTTGCATAGTCTCTCTCTCCCTTCTCCATTTCCTTTCTTCCCTTGCTCTGGCCTGCTCTCTTGCTGCTTCTTGCTCTCTTCTTTCCCTTCTCTCCCTTTCCAAGGTTTCCCTTAACTCCTCCAACTCTCTTGCTAGTTTATTTTTAGCTGCCATTGTTGATTCTTCAATCCCTAAAGGACCTACTCACTGCACTGATACCACTCTAATGTAGAGGGGAAGGCAATTTTGGAAACACATAATGATTTCAAGGTTTGCAATGATGCACTCACAATCCTCTTCTAAACACCCCTATGGAAATAATGCCTAAATGGCTCACTTATGAAACAAATCCTTCTCCTATGGACCCAAACCCTAGGAAAAATCTTAAGGGGCATAATTACACTTGTATTGAATGACTATAAAGCCCCAACCCTTTGTCTTATATGCAAACCCATTTTCCACCTTAACTAGGCTTCTAGCCCAACTAGGCCTCTAGCGATGGATTTTTGAACTTTCACTCAACTCTTCCAAAGAAATCCCAAAATAAATGACTGATTAAGATGTCTTTTGTGATGATACAGAACATACCAAAATCTTGTTGGCACTTTTTTTGGACGAGACTTCCCAAAACCTGTTGTTTCCTCAAATTTAAGGCCTAATTAGACCTCTTTTTCAAAGCAACCCCTCTCTAATCTTATCCCCTGACTATGAAACTATGAACAATGTCTTAAAATGTTTCCAAACCAAGGAATTTCAAGTTTTTAGGCTTCTAAGATACCATTAACACCCTCAAACAAAAAACCCTTGATAAATTGCTCCAAATCTAGGCATTCTTGAAAAATAGCCTTCCCAACACTTCCAGAACCTTTTCTTTGACTTTTTACCAATAACTCAACATATCTAAACACCTTCAACTCAAAAATATACTCCTCATTTAGGTACATCTCCTGCTGCTATACCTTAGCCTCCATTCTCATGCACTTTGCATTGTGAAAACTTCGTGTACACCTTGATATTCTTCCTTACCTGCACATTAGCTTGTTATTTTTGTATTATACATGTTGGAAAGGATCCATCTCATAGGTTATAGAAAAATTCCTCCATGAGATGGATCAAACATCCATGAAAAGCCTCAAATTAGTGGAAAATTTGTACTTTCTTGAGGACAGTCAAAAGTTTTGTACAAAAAACTATTTGTTATTGCTTTCAGGACCTATAAGGGTTTCAAAACATGTAGATTCAAGTTCCTAAAAAATCCATTTGATAATATCTTCAATAGGAATCAATAGGAATCAAAAAGAACACAAGAAAATGCCAAAAACAGAAATTCTACTAATTTTTCTGAGAACAGTTTGTACAAAAACTATACCAGCAACCCAACCTCCATAAAAATGCTTTGTCTAAGATTATAGCTAAATCCCCCAACTGTCCCAACCGATTAGAGTTGGTTTCATTACATTCTTAGTGCTAAATGATCAAAAACACACTTTCCTACCCAAAGTTGGATTTTGAAAATTTGAATTCTCCAACTTGAAATTTATTAACTCCTATAAACTAAAGCCTTCTAAAACTTATTACATTTCATTATTCAAACTTATTTGGCTCAATTAAAACATTGTACTCCTATCTAACCTCCTAGAACATTATTGTTCCATTTACAAAGCATTTTGGTCCTAGGGTTCTTATCAGGACCCTCAGGACTTTTGATTCCTCTAATGTGTTTATCCATTCCAAAATCAATAATAGGCTTTGAGATGTTGTAGTTGATGCTCTGAGGTGTTGGATAAATCTTCTTGTCCCCTACATTCTCCTAACTCTTGAAGTGTTCCTTGAAGAGCTTTGGTGCCCCTGCACCGTTCTCCCTAAGAAAGAAAATTTTCTTGCCCCAAGAAGTATCCAATTGTTTGCCACCATATGTCTCCTTGTTCCTATATGTTTGCACCCTCAAATTATAGGGCATGTAATCTTCAAAAGTAGCTTCCTTCCTTCTCTTCAAACCTGCACTCATATTAGACTTAAAACATGGATGTGTTTGTCCTCCTTGTTTGAGATCAATCTGTCCTTGAACCATGTTTCTGCTCTCATTCCACTAATTCCTTTGCAAAGGAGCACCATCTCTATCATTCTCAAGTGAAGGCCATTCAATGCCTCCAACCTTGAGACTGTCCAAGTCCCACAAATTCTGATTTTTAGGACTGTACTCTTCATATCTCTGTTGCAACTCATCATGTCTCTTCCAACCAGTATCTTCCCTTGTCCTACCCTGCCTATTCACCTGCAAAATCTTCTGAAAACATATCATAAAGTTCTCATTAGACTGCTCCAAAGGAAAAGGCACCAACTTATACCTAATAGCATCTTTATGCACCAAATATGTGTTATGGAATCCATCATGCAATGTCTACCTAGTATACTGCCACGGTCTTCCTAAGATGATATGACCACAAGTCATTAGAATGACATCACAAAGAACCCTGTCCTGATATGATCCAATTGAAAAATCCACATAAATCCTCTTACAAATCTCTACATGTTTCATTTTAGTTACCCAAGTGGCCTTGTAGGGAGTAGGATGATCAAATGTTTCAATCCCTAACTTGGTTACCATATCAGTTGAAACTAAATTGCAATGTGACCCTAAATCTATGAGTAATCTACATATTTTACCATGATTGAGACAATTTGTCTTGAAGATAGTTACCTTTGGCTCTTGGTGAAGTATTTCTCCTCACTTGACCATAAGAAACTCACCATCAATTACAAGGTCTGCCATCAATGTCTTTGATTCCTCCTTTTTGTCCTCTTGTTCTTGTACCAAGTTAGCTCTCGTATCTTTGCCACTATTTTATTTTTCCCATTTAGGACACTTTAAGGAAGGATGCCCTAGTTCATTCCAATTGAAACACCTACTTGTGAATGGGCCTCTACCTTGTCCAAATCTGCCCTCTCCTCTAGGAGTGTATCCTCCTCTTTGATCTAATAACACCTATTTTCCTGTGTCATTGCTGCTCTTGTCATTGCTACCTTGCCCTTGTTCTCTATTACTTTTAGCTTTGCTTGAACTACCTCCTCTTCCACCATTTCTTGACCTTTCTTGCTTCCTTTTAACATTTTCTTCTGCTCTAATGGCCAATTGAAAACATTCTCTTAATTTCCTTGGCATCTGCAAACCAATCTCATCTTGTAAGTTATATCTTAAGCCATTGATATACCTGGCTACTTTCTCATCTTCTTCCTCATAACCTCCTCTGATACCAAGCTTGTGAAATTGATCAGTATAGGACATCACATCCATGTCCTTTTGTCTTAAATTCTACCTCATCCTCTTCACATGAATTGTGTAATTAGATGGTATGAATTGTTCCTTGACCAAACTCTTTATCCTTGCCCATGTAGAAACTTTTTCCAATCCCCTAGCCATCCTATCATTCTGAAAACTAGTTCACCATGTCAATGTCGTACCTTTCAACTTGGTTTTGGAAAACTTAACCTTCCTTTCTTCATCCATCTCTTCAAACTCAAAGTAGTTCTCTAAGGCATCAAGCCATCCTAACACCTCCTCACTATCCATCTTCCCTTGATAGATAGGCAAATCTATGTGACTCTTTCCTCAATAACCTTTTACTGCCTTCAGCAACCTCACTAACCTCCTTTCTTCATGGTCTTCTATCTCACTTGTAGGTTGTTGTTGATTTACCCTCACATGCTCTTCATCTTCACCATTATCCTCTTGGTTTTCTTGTTCTTCTCTTCTATTTATCTCAAGTTTGTTTATCCTTGCTTGCATAGTCTCTCTCTCCCTTCTCCATTTCCTTTCTTCCCTTGCTCTAGCCTTCTCTCTTGCTGCTTCTTGGTCTCTTATTTCCCTTCTCTCCCTTTCCAAGGTTTCCCTTAACTCCTCCAACTCTCTTACTATTTGATTTTTAGCTGCCATTGCTGATTCTTCAATCCCTAAAGGACGTACACACTTCTCTGATACCACTCTGATGTAAAGGCGAAGGTACTTTTGGAAACACACAATGATTTCAAGGTTTGCAATGATGCACTCACAATCCTCTTCTAGACACCGCTATGGAAATAATTCCTAAATGGCTCGCTTATGACACAAATATTTCTCCTATGGAACAAAACCCTAGGAATTCTCTTCAGGGGCACAATTACACTTGTCTTGAATGACTACAAAGCCCCAACCATCTGTCTTTTATGCAAACCCATTTTTCCACCTTAATTAGGCTTCTAGCCCAACTAGCCCTCTAGCGATGGATTTTTGAACTTTCACTCAACTCTTCCAAAGGACTCCCCAAATAAATGACTGATTAAGATGTATTTTTTGATGATACACAACATACCAAAATATTGTTGGCACTTCTTGTGGGCCAAACTTCTTAAAACCTATTGTTTCCTCAAATTTAAGGCCTAATTAGCCCTCTTTTTCAAAGCAACCCCTCTCTAATCTTATCCCCTGACTATGAAAATTTCAACAATGTCTTAAAATATTTCCAACCCAAGGAATTTAAAGTTTTTAGGCTTCTAAGATACACTTAACACCCTCAAACACAAAACCCTCAATAAATTGCTCCAAATCTAGGGCTTCTTGAAAACTAGCCTTCCCAACACTTCTAGAAACTTTTCTTAGACTTTTCACCAATAACTCAGCATATCTAACCACCTTCAACTCAAAAATATACTCCTCATTCAAGTAGATCTCCTGTTGCTATACCTTAGCCTCCATTCTCATGCACTTTGTATTGTGAAAACTCGGTGTACACATTGATATTCTTCCTTACCTGCACATTAGCTTGTTAGTTTTGTATTATACATGTTAGAAAGGATCCATCTCATAGGTTACATCAACATTTCTCCATGAGATGGATCAAACATCCATGAAAACCCTCAAATTAGTGGAAAATTTGTACTTTCTTGAGGACAGTCAGAAGTTTTGTACAGAAAAACTATTTGTTATTTTTTTCAGAACCTATAAGGGTTTAAAAACATGTAGATTCAAGTTCCTAAACAATCCATTTGATCATATCTTCAATATGAATCAATAGTTCATCAAAAAGAACCCAATAAAATGCCAAAAACAGAAATTCTATTGATTTTTCTGAGAATAGTCCTTACAAAAACTGTACCAGCAACCCAACCTCCTTACAAATGCTTCCTCTAAGGATATAGATCAATCCCCCAATTTTCTGAACCAATTAGAGTTGGTTTCATTACATTCTTAGTGCTAAATCATCAAAAACACACTTTCCCGCCCAAAGTTGGATTTTGAAACTTTGAATTCTCCAACTTGAAATTTATTAACTCCTATAAACTAAAGCCATCTAAAACTTATTACATTTCATTATTCAAACTTATTTGACTCAATTAAAATACTATACTCCTATCTAACCTCCTAGAACATTATTGTTCCATTTACAAAGCATTTTGGTCCTAGGGTCCTTATCAAGACCCTCAGGACTTTTGATTGCTCTAATGTGTTTATCCATTCCAAAATCCATGATATGGGTTCAAGATGTTGTATTTGATGCTCTAAGGTGTTGGATAAATCTTCTTGTCCCCCACATTCTCTTGACTCTTGAAGTGTTACTTCAAGAGCTTGGGTGCCCCTGTACCATTCTCCCCAAGAAAGAAAAGTTTCTTGCCCCAAGAAGTATCCAATTGGTTTCCACCATATGTCTCCTTGTTCCTATATGTTTTCACCCTCAAATTATAGGGCATGTAATCTTCCAAAGTCACTTCCTTCCTTCTCTGCCAACCTGCACTCATATTAGACTCAAAACAGGGATGTGTTTGTCCTCCTTGTTGTTTGAGACCAATTTGTCCTTGAACCCTGTTTATATCCTCATTCCATTGATTCCTTTGCAAAGGAGAACCATCTCTATCATTCTCAAGTTTAGGGAATTCAATGACTCCAACCTTGATACTGTCCAAGTTCCACAAATTCTAATTTTTAGGATTGTACTCTTCATATCTCTATTGCAACTCATCATTTCTCTTCCAACCAGTATCTTCCCCTATCCTACCCTTCCTATTCACCTGCAAACTCTTCTCAACACATAGCATATATTTCTCATTAGACTGCTCCAAAGGAAATGGCACCAAATTATACCTAATAGCATCTTTATGGACCAAATATGTGTTATGGAATCCATCATGGAATGTCTTCCTACTATACTGCCATGGTCTTCCTAAGATGATATGACCACAAGTAATTGGAATGACATCACAAAGAACCCTGCCTTGATATGATCCAATTGAAAAATCCACATAAATCCTCTTACAAATCTCTACATGCTACATTTGAGCTACCCAAGTGGCCTTGTAGGGAGTAGGATGATCAAATGTTTCAATCCCTAACTTGGTTACCATATTAGTTGAAACTAAATTGTAGTGTGACCCTGAATCTATGAGTAATCTACATATTTTACCATGACTGAGAAAATTTGTCTTGAAGATAGTTACCTTTGGCTCTTGATGAAGTCATTCTCCTTGCTTGACCATAAGAAACTCAACATCAATCACAGGGTCTGCCATCAATGTATTTGATTCCTCCTTTTTTTTCGCTCCTTCCTGTACAAAGTTAACTCTCCTATCTCTGCCCCTATCTGATTATTCCCATTTAGGAGACTTGAAGGAAGGATGCCCTTGTTCATTTCAATTGAAACACTTACCTCTAAATCGGCCTCTACCTTGTACAAATCTGCCTCCTCCTCTAGGAGTGTATCCTCCTCTTTGATCTGATAACACCTCTTTGCTTTTGTCATTGTTGCTCTTGTCATTGCTACCTTTCCCTTGTTCTCTATTCCCTCCACCTCTGCTTGAACTACCTCCTCTTCCACCATTGCTTGACCTTTCTTGCTTACTTTTCACCTTTTCTTCTGCTCTAATGGCCAATTGAAAACATTCTCCTAATGTCCTTGGCATTTGCAAACCAATCTCATCTTGTAAGTTATATCTTAAGCCATTGATATACCTAGCTAGTTTCTCATCTTCTTCCTCATAACCTCCTCTGATACCAAGCTTGTGAAATTGCTCAGTATAGGACATCATATCCATGTCCTTTTGTCTTAAATTTTACCTCATCCTCTTCACATGAATTGTGTAATCAGATGGTAGGAATTGTTCCTTGACCAAACTTGTCATTCATCCTTTCCCATGTAGAAACTTTTACCAATCCCCTAGCCATCATATCATTCTGAAAACTAGTCCACCATGTCAATGTCATACCTATCAACTTGGTTTTGGAAAACTTAACCTTCCTCTCTTCATGCATCTCTTCAAACTCAAAGTAGTTCTCTAAGGCATCAAGCCATCCTAACACCTCCTCACTATCCATCTTCCCTTGATAGATAGGAAAATATATGTGACTCTTTCCTCAATGACCTTGTACTACCTTCAACAACCTCACTAACCTCCTTTCTTCAGGGTCTTTAATCTCACTTGCAGGTTGTTCTTGATTTACCCTTACATGATCTTCATCTTCATCATTATCCTCTTGGTTTCTTGTTCTTCTCTTCTATTTCTATGAAGGTTGTTTGTCCTTGCTTGCATAGTCTCTCTCTCCCTTCTCCATTGCCTTTCTTCCCTTGCTCTAGCCTGCTCTCTTGCTTGTTCTTGCTCTCTTCTTTCCCCTCTCTCCCTTTCCAAGGTTTCCCTTAACTCCTCCAACTCTCTTGTTAGTTAATTTTTAGCTTCCATTGCTGATTCTTCAATCCCTAAAGGACCCACTCATTGCTTTGATACCACTCTAATGCAAAGGGGAAATACACAATGATTTCAAGGTTTACTATGATGCACTCACACTCTTCTTATAGACACCCCTATGGAAATAATGCCTAAATGGCTCAATTATGACACAAATCCTTCTCCTATGGACCCAAACCCTACGAATTCTATTAAGGGGCACAATTAGAATTGTCTTGAATGACTACAAAGCCCCAACCCTCTATCTTATATGCAAACCCATTTTTCCACCTTAATTGGGCTTCTAGCCCAACTAGGCCTCTAGCGATGGATTTTTGAACTTTCACTCAACTATTCCATAGGAATCCCCAAATAAATGACTGATTAAGATGTCTTTTGTGATGATACACAACATACCAAAATATTGTTGGTATTTCTTTTGGACTTCCCAAAACCTAATGTATCCTCAAATTTAAGGCCTAATTAGCCCTCTTTTTCAAAGCAACCCCTCTCTAATCTTATCCCCTGACTATGAAAATTTCAATAGTATCTTAAAATGTTTCCAAACCAAGGAATTTAAAGTTTTTAGGCTTCTTAGATACCCTTAACCCCCTCAAACATGAAACCCTCAATGAATTGCTCCAAATCTAGGGCTTCTTTAAAACTAGCCTTCCCAACACTTCCAGAACCTTTTCTTGGACTTTTCACAAATAACTCAACTTATCTAAATACCTTCAACTCAAAAATATACTCATCATTCAGGTACATCTCCTGCTGCTATACCTTAGCCTCCATTCTCATGCACTTTGCATTGTGAAAACTCGGTGTACACATTGATATTCTTCCTTACCTGCACATTAGCTTGTTAGTTTTGTATTATACATGTTAGAAAGTATCCATCTCACAGGTTACAACAACATTCCTCCATGAGATGGATCAAACATCCATAAAAACCCTCAAATTAGTGGAAAATCTGTACTTTCTTGAGGACAGTCAGAAGTTTTGTAAAAGAAAACTATTTGTTATTTCTTTTAGGACCTGTAAGGGTTTAAAAACATGTAGACTCAAGTTCCTAAACAATCCATTTGATCATATCTTCAATAGGAATCAATAGCTCTTCAAAAATAACAAAAGAAAATACCAAAAATAGAAATTCTATTGATATTTCTGAGAATAGTCCGTACAAAAACTATACCAACAACCCAACCTCTGTAAAAATACTTCCTCTAAGGTTATAGATCAATCCCCCAATTGTCCCAACTGATTAGAGATGGTTTCATTACATTCATAGTGCTAAATCATCAAAAACACACTTTCCCGCTCAAAGTTGGATTTTGAAAATTTGAATTCTCCAACTTGAAATCTATTAACTCCTATAAACTAAATCCTTCTAAAACTTATTACATTAAAACCTATTTGACTCAATTAAAACAGTATACTCCTTTCTAACCTCCTAGAACATTATTGTTCCATTTACAAAGCATTTTGGTCCTAGGGTCCTTATCAGGACGCTCAGGACTTTTGATTCCTCTAATGTGTTTATCCATTCTAAAATCCATAATAGGCTTCAACATGTTGTAGTTGATGCTCTGAGGTGTTGGATAAATCTTCTTGTCCCCTACATTCTCCCGACTCTTGAAGTGTTCCTTGAAAAGCTTGGGTTCCCCTGCACCATTCTCCCCAAGAAAGAAAAGTTTCTTGCCCCAAGAAGTATCCAATTGGTTTCCACCATATGTCTCCTTGTTCCTATATGTTTGCACCCTCAAATTACAGGGCATGTAATCTTCCAAAGTCACTTCCTTCCTTCTCTGCCAACCTGCACTCATATTAGACTCAAAACAGGGATGTGTTTGTCCTCCTTGCTATTTGAGATAAGTTTGTCCTTGAACCCTATTTCTACCCTCATTCCACTAATTCCTTTGCAAAGAATCACCATCTCTATCATTCTCAAGTATAGTGCATTCAATGCCTCCAACCTTGATATTGTCTAAGTCCCACAAATTCTGATTTTTAGGACTATACTCTTCATATCTCTACTGCAACTCATCATTTCTCTTCCAACCAGTATCTTCCCCCATCCTACCCTACCTATTCACCTTTAAACTCTTCTCAAAACATATCATAAAGGTCTCATTAGACTGATCCAAAGTTAAAGGCACCAACTTATACCTAATAGCATCTTTATGCACCAAATATGTGTTATGTAATCCATCATGCAATGTCTACCTAGTATACTGCCATGGTCCTCCTAAGATGATATGACCACAAGTCATTGGAATGACATCAGAAAGAACCCTGTCCTAATATGATCCAATTGAAAAATCCACATAAGCCCTCTTACAAATATCTACATGTTGCATTTGAGTTACCCAAGTGGCCTTGTAGGGAGTAGGATGATCAAATGTTTCAATCCCTAACTTGGTTACCATATTAGTTGAAACTAAATTGCTATGTGACCCTGAATCTATGAGTAATCTACATATTTTACCATGACTGAGACAATTTGTCTTGAAGATAGTTACCTTTGGCTCTTGATGAAGTCTTTCTCCTTGCTTGACCATAAGAAACTCACCATTAGTCACAGGTTTTGCCGTCAATGTCTTGGATTCCTCCTTTTTGTCCTCTTCTTCTTGTACCAAGTTAGCTCTCCTATCTCTACCCCTATCTGATTGTTCCCATTTAGGACACTTGCAGCAAGGATGCTCTGGTTCATTTCAATTGAAACACCTACCTGTGAATGGGCTTCTACCTTTTCCAAATCTGCCTCCTCCTCTAGGATTGTATCCTCCTCTTTGATCTGATAACACCTCTTTGCCTATGTCATTGCTACTCTTGTCATTGCTACCTTGCCCTTGTTCTCTATTACCTCTTCCTCTACTTGACCTACCTCCTCTTCCACCATTTCTTGACTTTTCTTGCTTCCTTTTCACATTTTCTTCTGCTCTAATGGCCAATTGAAAACATTCTCCTAATGTCCTTGGCATCTGCAAACCAATCTCATCTTGTAAGTTATATCTTAAGCCATTGATATACCTAGTTACTTTCTCATCTTCTTCCTAATATCCTCCTTTGATACCAAGCTTGTGAAATTGCTCAGTATAGGACATCACATCCTTGTCCTTTTGTCTTAAATTTTTCTTCATCCTCTTCACATGAATTGTGTAATCAAATGGTAGGAATTGTTCCTTGACCAAACTCTTCATCCTTGCCCATTTAGAAACTTTTGCCAATCCCCTAGCCATCCTATCATTTTGAAAACTAGTCCACCATGTCAATGTCATACCCCTCAACTTGGTTTGGGAAAACTTAACCTTCCTCTCTTCATCCATCTCTTCAAACTCAAAGTAGTTCTCTAAGGCATCAAGCCATCCTAACACCTCCTCACTATCCATCTTGCCTTGATAGATACACAAATCTATGTGACTCTTTCCTCAATGAACTTCTACTTCCTTCAACAACCTCACTAACCTTCTTTCTTTAGGGTCTTCTATCTCATTTGTAGGTTGTCCTTGATTTACCCTGACATTCTCTTCATCTTCATCATTATCCTCTTGGATTTCTTGTTCTTCTTTTCTATTTCTCTCAAGGTTGTTTATCCTTGCTTGCATAGTCTCTCACTCCCTTATCCATTTACTTTCTTCCCTTGCTCTGGCCTGCTCTCTTCTTTCCCTTCTCTCCCTTTCCAAGGTTTCCCTTAACTCCTCCAACTCTCTTGGTAGTTGATTTTTAGCTGCCATTGCTGATTCTTCAATCCTTAAAGGACCTACTCACTGCTCTGATACCACTCTGATGCATAGGGTAAGGGACTTTTGGAAAGACACAATGATTTCACAGTTTGCAATGATGCACTCACAATCCTCTTCTAGACACCCTTGTGGAAATAATACCTAAATGGCTCACTTATGACACAAATCCTTCTCCTATGGACCCAAACCCTAGGATCATTATTAAGGGGAATAATTACACTTGTCTTGAATGACTATAAATCCCCAACCCTCTGTCTTATATGCAAACCCATTTCTCCACCATAACTATGGTTCTAGCCCAACTAGGCCTCTAGCAATGGATTTTTGAACTTTCACTCAACTCTTCCAAAGAACTCCCCAAATAAATGATTGATTAAGATGCCTTTTGTGATGATACACAACATACCAAAATCTTGTTGGCACTTGTTTTGGACCAAACTATCCAAAACATGTTGTTAACTCAAATTTAAGGCCTAATTAGCCCTCTTTTTCCTAGCAACCCCTCTCTAATCTTATCCACTGACTATGAAACTTTCAACAATGTCTTAAAAATTTTCCAAATTAAGGAATTTAAATTTTTTAGGCTTCTAAGATACCCTTAACACCCTCAAACACAAAACCCTCAATAAATTGCTCCAAATCTAGGGCTTCTTGAAAACTAGCCTTCCCAACACTTCCAGAACCTTTTCTTAGACTTTTCACCCATAAATCAACATATCTAATGACTTCAACTCAAAAATATACTCCTCATTCAGGTAGATCTCCTGCTACTATACCTTAGCCTCCATTCTCATGCACTTTACATTGTGAAAAGTCGGTGTACACCTTGATATTCTTCCTTACCTGCACACTAGATTGTTAGTTTTGTATTGTACATGTTAGAAAGGATCCATATCATAGGTTACAACAACATTCCTCCATGAGATGAATCAAACATCCATGAAAACCCTCAAATTAGGGGAAAATATGTACTTTCTTGAGGACAGTCAGAAGTTTTGTAGAAAAAGACTAATTGTTATTGCTTTCAAGACCTATAAGGGTTTAAAAACATGTAGATTCAAGTTGCTAAACAATACATTTGTTCATATCTTCAATAGGAATCAATAGTTCATCAAAAAGAACACAAGAAAATGCCAAAAACAAAAATTCTATTGATTTTTCTAAGAACAGTCCGTACAAAAATTGTACAAGCAACCCAACCTCTGTACAAATGCTTCCTCTAAGGTTATAGATCAATCCCCCAACTGTCCCAACCAGTTAGAGTTGGTTTCATTAGATTATTAGTGCTAAATCATCAAAAACACACTTTCTCACCCAAAGTTGGATTTTTAAAATTTGAATTCTCCAACTTGAAATTTATTAACTCCTATAAACTAAAGCCTTCTAAAACTTATTACATTTCATTATTCAAACTTATTTGACTCAATTAAAACATTATAGTCCTATCTAACCTCCTAGAACATTATTGTTCCATTTACAAAGCATTTTGGTCCTAGGGTCCTTATCAGGACCCTCAGGACTTTTGATTCCTCTAATGTGTTTATTCATTCCAAAATCCATAATAGGGTTCAAGATGTTGTAGTTGATGCTCTGAGGTGTTGGATAAATCTTCTTGTCCCATGCATTCTCCTAACTCTTGAAGTGTTCCTTGAAGAGCTTGGGTGCCCCTGCACCAGAAGGATTTAGGTTTCTCTCTCTCTAGAATACAATCATAATGTGCATAAAGTATTTTCATTCCCATGACCATAAAAAATGGGCATATGTGGGATGTGATAAAAATTAAGATAAATTTCCATAGAATTTTCTCTATCATGTCCTCAATTTTCTAATGTAATATCCATTTTAGATGATGACATGGCATTTTTGAGTAGTCAGCTATCCACAAATATTTTGTAATTTTGGTTCATTTTGTCTTTTTCTATACTTGCCATCAGCCCCAATGATTTCCAAAAAAGGTATTTTCTCAATGTGGATGAAGAAACTCAATAGAGTTGAACTCTTTTCTTACTCATGCTAGGTCTTCAAAGGTTCTTTCAATAAGACTTGTTTCGAAGGAAAGGATTCAGGTTTCTCTTTCATTAGTCTTGTTGAAAATTATTTGAGGTCTGCCATAAAGGAAAATTAATACACTAATATCCCCTTGGTCCTTGATTCCTCTTTGAATCATGTTGAGTGGTTGGATGTGGAAGATCTTGTTGATGTCCTAAGGGGAACCTCCATCAAGGATAAAAGTATTCTAGTATTAGTGGATGAGTTTGGTTCTCCCAAGAATCTTAGATTGACCCATTTAGATCAAGCTTCATTTGTCAACTCTTTGGTTAGGCTCGGCTTCAAACCTCCTTGATTGCTGAGGAATTTTGTTATTTTTATGTTCTTTTACTAGGGCCTCTCATCTTTTGGCCAGTGCTTTTGTGTTTCATTCCTAGCTACGTTTTCCTTTGGTGGCTCATTGGTAGTTGTTGGTTTGTGATTGTGCTACTTTAGTTATGTTATTTACCTTCATTTTTGAAGGGTTTAGGGTGCCCTTCAAAACCTATTTCATGAAGGCCTTTTGTGTTTTTGGTTCAACACCCTAATATACTGCATTTTTTGTAGGAAAGTTTTGAAACAGTTTTGGTGTTTGTCGATGAGTCTTGGATTATACAAGGTTTTGGGCCCTTTCAAAACCCTGCTTACCTTATCAAAAATATTTTTCATGTAAGAATAAAAAAATTATTAATATTTAATTATATATTTAGGAACTAATTTTTTATTTTTGACAAATCCTCTATTTTCATGTAAAGACAAATTTCAAAATAAAAATAAAAACTCTTGTAATATAATACCCTCTTCTTACTTTGATTTACCTAGTTAAACCACTATGGGGTATTTGTACCTTATATCGCTACTATGAATATCCTTGATCCTATATATCTTGAATGTGACCCTATTTTTACTATTTTGAATCCTTTTGTGTTATTTGATTATCTATTTATTAATCTTTTCAAGGATTAAGAGGTAAAGGTGGAGATATATATAATTATATGATGATATTTAGGATTATATATCCTTCAAGGAGTGGGTATCTTCACCAAAAGATGACCTCAAGGATTTATCTAGGTATAGTGTTTCTTTTGAAAGATGAGAGGGAGTTATTAATGGAGGAGAAACTATTTAGTGTATAACCTTAGAAATTGTAGGCCCTTGGGAAGAAATATTTTGTGAGTGAATAGGAGGAGGTGGATCAGGAATATTGTAAAAATAAAACTACAAATAAGTGGGACATCCTTGTAGATCATTGTCATTAATTGTTCAAATCTTTAATTGTTTTGTTGGGATCCCATGCTTTAATTTCATATCCTTTGACCATGTTTATATTCTTTTCAACACTCCTTGAGTTCTCTACTTTAAATTTTATTCTTTTACCCAAACCTATTCACAAAAAATGGTTTAAAATAAATCCTCTCTATGTTTTAAGATAGATATAAAAGATTTACATCATATTTTATTACATAAGGCACTAAGGAAATTTAGTAATATTTCAATTGGAGAGAATTAAATCTCTCTCTCTCTCTATTAATATATTAATATATTAATATATATTTATTATATATATTAATATTAATATTATTAAGTTATATATTATAAAGTATGTAATTTATACTATATATTAATATGTATGCATAGGGAAGCTTCAAATCTTATAAAATATATAATGGATATCTATTAGCATTCAATTTTTATAAACCAAATAACATGCATAAAACCAATATTATATATTATTAATATATAATAAATGAATTATGTATTAATATATCGTAACATATTATATATTATATATTATGATATATTATATAATATATTATATATAGTATTATTTAATATATATACTATATATTATATAATATGTAATATCTATTTTATGCTATATAGTATATAAATTATATATTATATATTATATATACTATATAATATATCTTATACTCTCTCCCTCTCTAGCTCTAGCACTACTATTGATATCCAACTTGTATTTTGTATTTAACTTTTGAACACAATAATTAAACATTTTGTTATCAAAATCCTAACCTCCCAAATGCATATCCCATCTAACTTCCTTAATGGTAATATTACGCTTTCGAATAGAAAGAACTGACACATCGAACATACCTCCACCCAAATCAAAGATGATAATGCTTCTTTCTCCAGTGAATACATTATGGTTCACAATAAGTAATATCTCATGA
>VDFB02271358.1:993311130-993412915 GCA_007258455.2 Sequoia sempervirens | reverse complement strand
TTTTAATATTACCATCATCTTTCAATATGCAAGGGAAAATACCATCATTCATCTCATGAAAATTCTAGACCAACTCCCTTATCTTTTCTTCCAAAGGCTCTATTTTTCCCCTGAATTGTTGAATTCCATTTATAGTTTTGAGGGTTGGTTTGAAATTCTCAAGTCCATTGACATCATGCTTAGCTCCCACAACCATTATTCTCAAGTCTTGCAGCCTTGGGATCCACATCTCCATAAGAGGAATTTCCACCTCCTTATCAATTTCAAAGCTATTAATTACATCTTTAATGGCAAAAGAATTAGCATGGATGCTAATTAATCTATTATTTCTAACTCCTCTATTCAGATGTTCTAAGATTGTCATGACAATTTTCATATTTCTAACAAAGATTTCTCTATCATGTTTGTCACATTTTTCTTTAACTCCTTCAATTCCTCAAGCAATTTCTCTTTGCTAACATCTTCTGCTTGTGGTGCACTTGATGTACCTAGCTTCTCCACTAAAATGGGTGCATTCCCCATATTGTAGGGCACAATTTCCCATGAAGAACCTATAGCAAGTGTAGTGGCAGTGGTTGTTGGCTCTTGATAGGTAGAGGGGAAAGCAGTATCAGTTTCCCTTGTCTCACTTAACTACAAATTTTGTAGTTTCTCCTTTAACAAAGCCAATTCAGTAGGTAATTGCACTGTTTGTTGTTGATTCTTCCCATAATCAATCAATAAATCATTGTAAATTTTTCTATAACTTTCTTTCTCATCAATTACTGACTCCACCTCAATTGTTGAAGTATTAGACACTTTCTTTATTATCGATCATCCCCTAGATAATGTGCAGTAGGTTGTGTAATGTCTGGCTTCTTGGTATTGGGGGCTAGGGCCCATATGGCCAATGTGTCCCAATGCTCATTGAATGTAGATCCTTACAGTAAAATTGTAGCTTCTTCTTCTGAATTGTAGAGAGGTCTATCATATCTCTTTATTATATCAAATTAAATGGCAAAGGATAAGTCCCATTTGGGCAATGAAAGAATTCCATTATTTCTGACTAGTTCCCTACCCTCAAATGTAGTAATTCCTTGATATTTCTCCTTCACCTCTTTTATTACTTGTGCTTGGATAACTAAATTAGGTAGCTCAAGAGGGAGGCTCCTTTGTTCTATAGTTATATTTACAAATTCATCCCTCTTCGCCCTCCAAACAAATTCCATGAATGCCTTGGACTTCACACAAGAATCATCGCCCATGAATTTAGTATATGCCTCTTCTTTTACATCATTTTGGCTATTTAATCTAGTGAGGTCATCCTTTCTTAATCTCAAGCCAAGTTGTTGTGGCACAATCTCCCTAGGTGGAGATGGCATCCCTTGTTGCATTTATTCCTTAGTTACCAAGATCTCTTCTTCAAAATCCTCTTCATAATCTACCAAGCCAACTGGTCGAACCTTTGGTTTCTTTTGAGGTGGCTCCCTTGGTGGTGATGCTTGTCTCATTGGGGAATCAATATCAATGAATTCAAGTCCAATTTACCTAGAAGGAGATGGTGGTGGCATGTGTGGCACTAGTGAAGGACTTATTTGCTTCTTTGGCTAAGAAGAGGCAATAGTTGCATCCTTTCCCTTAGCCTTATTCTTCCTTCTTCTAAAAATAATTATCTTTTGTTCCTTTGGGGGTTGGTATGTTAGACTTTCTTCCATTACAGGGGTGTCCCCCACATCTTGTTCCTCCATTGTAATCACCTTCTACTTTTATTGAATTAGTCTCTCACCTTATAGATGCCCAACCATTGTTTCAATGTTTTGGAAAACATGCTTTATCCTTTGCATTTCATTAGGAATCTCAGCCTGGAGCAGTGAATTGTGGATCCTTTTCTCTTATCTCCCTTTTCAATTTATCAAAAGCAATTTGAACTTTGCTTTCCTATCATTATATCTTTCAAAATAAAATAAAAATCTAATGAAATCTTTAGGGAAATAAAAATTATGAATAAATTTTGAGCTTCTATTCCTCATCTTCAACCATGCCATGAATCCTTCAGGGTCATGGTTTCTTGTTGTTTCTCTCCTCATTTCTAGTTTCTTTAGAATATCATTTATCTTATCTCATCCTCTAATCATTACAAAAACAAAAAAGAAAGTGTATAAAGGGAAGAATGTTCCCTTTCCCTAATATTTTAGGTGGTTTTTTTGCACATTTCCCAATTGCCACATTACTTATAAAAACCCAATCCTCTCTAGCACATCTTTGGGAAACAAGTGGGGTGAAATAATTGTACCATAAACCCTTAAAATATTCTAGGTAGGATAAGGGATAAGACCCCCCCAGTTGTGATCGATACCTAGATCTATCCTCCTTTCCTTAGACCTCAAAAAGTAATGTAGGGCTTTAGGAATCCTTGGCATGTTTACAATCAACACTCCTCTCAATTTGGAGGTAAACAAATTTTGGAGCAACACATAATCAAAATTGCTATCATCCTTATCAAGGACCGTAGTCCAGCACTGCACATGAAGCTCCAAGTTACCTTTCTTCTATTTCAATGTCATATCCTAACTAAAATATGGAGCACCTTTGAACAGTAACATGTGCATAAAAAATGAGTACCACAATAATATAACCCCATCTTTACCCTTTTTTAACTAAACCAGGCCCTCATGAATCCTCTCTACTAGGAAACCTCCATAATCATAGAATGTGCAATATGTGGGATGTTGGATATGTGCTGCCATGTACATCCAAGTTCTAGGCAAGCCTATGACTGGGTCATAACCAATAATTTGTCATATAGAATAGAAGGTTCTCTAAAAGTAGGACACAAAATAACTGATAGGGTAGAGTTCTTTGTCTGAAGGAACCAATAATACACTTCTACCATCTACAGATGCAAAATAATTTGATAGTATTGAAATTTTATATGTGTTCTTCACCTTCTCATACTCAGGCACCATATCTTCACTCCATTCAATGAGCTTGAATTTTTTTGCAATCTCTTCTCTAGTGACCTTAACCATGTCTATCTCATTGAATATCCTCATAGTCCTTATGACTGGATCATAATTTCTAGCCAAGACTTTTAGTAAGTCCACATCCATGTAGACATTTGAGACTATCAATTCCCAAATCCAAGTTCCATGGGTTTCCCACAAGAATGCCAAAATTCCCATTCCCAAACCAGCAACTAAAAATTTGCACCCAGTGTAAGGAAACGTAGCATCCTTGATAGCACTTTTCTTGTCTATTAGTCCTTATATAATTTGTTTCCCTTAGAACTGTAATTGACCTTTAGGATTTTTAGAATTTGAGGGTTTTAACTACTCGGTCAGTTCCTAGACTATAGGTCTAATAGGGGGTATGTGCAGGATCATGATGGCCCAAAAAGTGGCGATATGACATATATTTGTAGGGTATGTGGCTGGCGACCTTTTTTTACCCAAAATTGATGAAATGAAAAGGGTTTTTAAAAGAGATTCCCGGCTTTCCACCAATAAATTATGCTTTACTTTGAATTTAATAAATAATTATTATTCATTTTCTATTTGAATTATGACTAAAGTCCTGAATTATGACTAAAGTCCTGATTGATAGGCTGATTGAAAAACATCTATAACTTTTGAATGGTATCACATTTTTAGAATCCAAAACATGCATCACATTCTATGATTCACATACTATAGGATTAAAAAATAAAAATTGAATTTCATGAAGTTTTGACCAAGTTAAGGTGGTCAAACATACGATTTTTTCTATTTTTTAAAAGTTATAATAAAAAATTCATAATTAATTATTTACTTAGAAAAAAATTACAAAAAAATATGCATCACATCCACACATGAGTCCTCTACTTATTTCTAAAATATTATAAAACAATATTATCATTTTATTGTGGTTAGGGTGGTCAGACAAACACCTACTTTCTTTTTCCCTGAAATCTAAGTACTACTGCATTGAAATTTCAATTTTTCACCAAATAGATTTAAAAAATAAATAAATAAACCTAGTAGTTTAAAAACTAAATTCAATTTGCTACAGATTCTATTCTTACATATTTTTGAAATAATATAGATAACTTATTCAAATTTTTATGTCAAGTTTCCTAACTCTGATTTTTCTGAATTTTTTGCCACTTAAGGGCTTGTTTTTTCTATGATGATCCTACACATACCCTAGGGGGTTTTGAACCAGAAGCTTCTCTCTTAGATGAGGAAACTTTTAATTTTAGGGCCATGATTCTAGGGTTTGCAAACTAGAGTTCCTTTAAGAAAACTAGAAACTTATGGCTTAGGCAAGGGTTTGACTTAGAAAATAACAAGACCAGACAAGCTAATTGCTTTCAATTTATGTCAAACCTTAAAAGAAATGCATAAAGAAGATAACCCTAATGAAAAAATGATTTAGAGGGTGCAATTAAACAAGTTATAAGTAATTTTAGAAGAAAGGAAGTGATTTTACTTACTGGTTTATAAAACACTCAAAAACTCTAATTTTGTCACCGAACAAGCCTGCAAATTGCAACACGAACTCCTTGGATACATAGAATTCCTTTAACAATCTTCAATTATACTTTAAAATAGGTTTTAATGGCTTTAAAACCTTCAAATTCAATAGCTCTACATATTTTCTACCATTATGGTTCACTCGTGTGAACCAAAATGACTCGTTTTCCTTGAAACTCAACTTTGAATGTCAACCGTTGAACATATGATGAGATGGCCAAATAGATGACCCAGATTCAATCAATAAAGTTTGAAAAATCTGACTGTAGCCCTCTATTATTGCTGACCAATTGAAAATAAAATGTTTGGAGAATTCTCTTAGTCACTTTTGGGCTCCACAACTTCATAAGTACTGAGGAAGAAGTCCACGTGTTTGCTTCCCCGCTCCCTCGTTGGTCTTAACTTGTGTGAAATTTTCAACAGTAAGGAGGTGGGGAAAGGATTTGATTTAATTTGGAGCCTCCAATATGTGTGAACCTTACCATTAAACCATTCACCCATGCACATAACCTTTAGACACAATGGACGACTAAGATTAAAAGATCTTGTTTACTTTTGAAACACATGCCTTAAAAATGATTTTAGTAGCTCAATTTTTAATACATTAAATCCTTCATTGAAATATTTCATCAATACTCCCCTTTCTCTAATTTTCCTTTGACCACTTAGATGGCTCCATGTGGTGTTTCCCCACTTCCCCATTGAGATACAGGAGGCAGAGGTGGGTCCTCCATGGGATGGTGAGGAGTGGTCAAGATTGACCCATGTCATCCATCCTTGACCTTCGATCTCATTTAGATGGAGTGCTCACTTCCTTCAAAGTCCGATGGGTCCCACTGACATCCCACAAGCTCATAAGATTATTTTAATGCATATTAAAATGGAGCAGGGGCATGCAAAATGGTCGAGATGAAGACACATCATTCAATACCTCCCATTGATTCATTTCAACCTACCTCATGCTGACTTTCAAAGACATTGGGCCTTCCATTGTAGAGGGGAACTCGACACTCACTTGCTAGCCTATAAGATTATTATAATGAGAAATGGAACCCGACAGGGGCACGGGGAGTGGTCAATATTTGATCGCAAAGATCTAATGGTCCTCATAACATAAAAAATATGCATGTGCATAAGTTAGTTCTTAAAAAGGGGCCCAACTAGGAATGTGAATGATGGGGATATAAAGTATTAGGCTAAGACATTAGATCAACACTTGAATTAAGTTAAAATTTGACTTAGGGCTATATCACAGATATTTGAGGATTTGTAACCTGCATGACATAAGGTGATATTTTGGATAAAGTAGTAGGTAGCGACCAGGATTGTTAGGATTTAGGGGCCGGTAACAAGATGAATTTAACAGCATAAGTCATGACTCAAGTAACCGAGAATGGGTGATAGGAAGTCAATAATGAAATATAACGCTTAGCAAGGGATTAAGACTTAGGATTTTTTTGAGGGTTTAAGGCACAAATAAACCCTAGAAATGAAGAGCAACATAAACCGTAAGCCCTGGGACACGAAATAACCATATTTTGCAAACTTTTATCAATAGAAAAAAAAGATTCTTTAGGGGTTCCACCACACTCTCAAGTCCCTCCCACTCCCTCTCTCTCTCTTAGGTCTCTCCCTCCCTCTATCTTTCTCTCTTAGGTCTCTCTCACTCCCTCTCAAGTCTATCTCTCTCTCTCCCTCCCTCTCTCCCTCTCCCTCTCCCTCTCAAGACCCTCTCTCTCTCACACTCTCTCCCTCCCACTCTCTCCCTCTCTCTCTCTCTCTCTCTCCTCTCCTCTCTCCCTCTTAGGTCTCTCTCCCTCCTCAAGCCTCTTTTCTCTCTCAGTCTTTCTTCCTCCTCCTCTCACTCTATCTATCTATCTATCTTATCTTCTCTCTATCTATCTATCTATCTATCTATCTATCTATCTATCTATCTCTCTCTCTCTCTCTCAAGTCTCTCTCTCCATCTCTCCCCTTAAGTCTCCCATCTCCCTCTCCTCCCTCTCTCTCTCAAGTCTCTCCCACTCTCTATCTCCCACCGTCTCCCTGCTCTCTCTACTCTCTCTCTCTATCCCTCTCTCGGTGATCTGTATAGGATCTAGACTAGATTGCAGATTTAAATGCTTAACTTTTACAATGCTTTTACAATGATTATTCCAAGTTAATTAAATCAAAATTAACTTATGGAAATAACAAAATGAAAGTAATAACAAGGTGATTATAACAGAAAGGAAGGAAATGAGAGAAAGAAAGAGAGAGAAGAAGAGAAGTGCAAACAGTTGATAACGGAGTTCGTCACGAAATGTGACTACGTCTCCGGGTCCACTCCAATAGAGAGACCAATCCGATTAACTCCAAAATCAATTACAAAACACCACAATCATTCTCCAAGCACTTCGGCAGCATAACAGCGCTCTGACGTGCAAGAATGAATCAAAGAATCTCCACAAGACCTCTCTTTCGTCTAACTCCACAGCTTCAAGACTTCGTCACCTGAAAAAAACTTGATTCCCAACTCTCACCTCAAGCCCCCTTTAAATACATAAAATTTGCTCAAATTGGTTACTAACCAATTGATTTCAAAATATTCCCCTTATCTCTCCAAATACATAAAAATCTTTAACAATCTCCCTTTTACAAATAAAAATCTTCAAAAATATCCCCTTTTACATAATAAATAAATTTAAGCCCTTCAATAATACTTCTTTTCGGGCTTTATAGTTTTGGGGGTGACATTTTAATCTTTAAAAAGATTATTGTTTGTTTAAATTAGGGAGTTTGTTAATTTTTACAAGGCATTCATTTTGAACAATGCATCAAATAAAACCGACGCCTATAATATTTCAAACACTATCGTTGGCTTACCGGTGGCCATGCGTTTTGCTAGCCGGCCGGTTCGGGGTTCAAAACCCACCGGCTGGTTTTTTAATAGCAATATGCCCATTTTAAAATAACAAAACAAAACGACCACCCAATATAACTAAGGCTCACGGAAATGATGTAATGGCAAGGCGCTAAATTCGGAGGTGATGAGTTGGGGGTTCGAATCCCTCAATAACCTTTTAACAAACAAACAACTTTTTCAACCCACACCGACGATGGAGGAGCCACGCATGGCCACGTGTCACGCCAGGAGGGTGCCACGTGGCGGGTTCTCATTAACTGACGATGCTGACTGTCCGCTGACTAAGCTAACGATGTGTCCGCCACTGAGAGCCGATGTGTCTGATGACGTGGCCTGCTGACTAGACGATGATGTGCCATGCTGACTCAGTTGATGACTGTGCAATGACGTGTCTGCCAACTCGGATGATGACGTGGCCTGCTGATTGGGCGTACGGACTGCCACATGTCACTCTGCGATTGGTCGGTACAAATTCCGCATGTCACACTCTGGTTTGTCCACATCAGATTTCGTACCATATGCTGACATCATCTGTACGGATGATGACGTCATCACTGTACCTTTAGGTCCACAAGTCAACCTGAAACTTTGACCAGCTATATCTTGAGCATACGATGTCGGATTTTGACGAAACAAATTGCGTTGGAAAGCTTACGATGAGCTCTTCGCGATGACGCCAACTTCAAAGATTTTTGACGACGCCATTTTTCGCCTTCTGGACGCCCCTGATTCCAGTTTGACCCAAGGTTTGACTGGCCATAACTTGCACAAACGGACTCCTTTCCGCTCCGTTCGAGTTGCGTTGGAACCAGGACACCGAGCTTTTTCTGATGGTGTAGATTCTAGAGAGAAACAAGACACTTCAATTTTCACTGAAAAATGTCCACCAGATCAGGCCTCCCCACTAAAGACCTTTTGGACCTCCAAAAGTGGCATTTACTCTGACAATAAGTGAGGACTTGGCCTCCACACTTGTCCTATATCCTCTGTACATCTAAAAACCTGGCTCACAAGCACAATAAAGACTACAACAACATTGTTGAACATAAACATAACTTTATCACTTCCATAAGCTTCTACATCAAATGTCGTAGCCACTAACTAACAAAAATTGACTAGCATCAAGTTGAACATCAATGCAGAAATGAAAGAAAATAAGTCAACAATATATCGATCCTTCACAACAGGAACATTTTTACCCAAGGATCCATCAATGCTTTCAAGCATCATTTTCTCATGCTATACTATTGGTGCATCCTGCAACATCTGACCCTGGTTAGCTACTCCAAGTTCAAGTGTAGAACCACCTGTACTGACAGACATAAGAGTTAACTCTTTACTTGCATTAATTACCCTCTTTAACTGCCTTGTATTTGCAAAAGAACGATCAATCTTAATCCTGTGAGAATGTACAATATACTGAATGCCATCTTTAAACAAGTGATAATGATTCTTTTCCCTGTAGCAAATAGCTTTTCTATCATAAAGATAAGGGATACCAAGCACTATCCCACAGATATCCAATGGAACTACATCAAACTGTACTTCATCCACAAATTTTCTAGTGATTGTGAATCTTAAGGTGCATTGTCTTGTTACTTGCAACTTATCATTTTCACAAATCCACCCTAGTGGATAAGGTTTCTTATGTTGTGTAGTTTTTAATCCCAAGTTCTTTACAACACTTTCTGAAATCAGATTAACTTGTGAACCACTATCTATGAGTGCATCAATTTTAGTGTTCTTAGCAACAACCCTTAAATGAAACAACTCATTCCTTTTCACATCTTCAGAGAAATCATTAACTGTAGAAGAAGAAGCACAACTAGCAACAGAAACACCAGAAATAGGAGCTTTACCTTTTAGACCCATCGCTGTTATCTTAGTCTCATCATCTAATTCTGAACCAAGATCCATAACAACATTCATGGCTTTCTCCTTACCTTTATTTTCTGATTACGTCTTTGAGCCCACTTAGGCTTCAATTCGGGATGTAACTTCCAACAGTGATCTTCATCATGACCTTCCTTGTCACAATGAGTGCAAGAAAGTTTCTCATCCTTCTTAACTGTAGCTGTCTTCTTTCCTTTCCCTGTCTCTACATTCTTAGAAGATTTCTTTACATCATTATCAAACTTGTCAATAAAAGATCCTTTACCCCTTGACTCTAAGTGTGTAGCTTGAACAGACACTTCATCCAAATTACAAGGGTTCAATACCAAAATGGAATGCCTAAGGTAGGAATGCAAACCTCCTATGTACCTCAACAACGTGTCCTGGGTATACAAAGGAACATTCAAAACAATAGCCCTTTTCCTGAATTCATGGGTGTACTCTTGGACAGTTTGACCTTTCCCTTGCCTAAACATTTGCTAGTCCATCATTAACTGCTGCATATATCCTAGGGGATAAAACTGCTTCTTAAGTGCATTAACAAATTCTGCCCAAGTTAAACTGACTCTACCATGTTGTGAAACTTCTGCCTTAGACTTGCTCTCCCACCAGGTTAAGGCTGTACCTCCTAAACGAAGAGTAGCCAATTGGATCCTATCAACATCATCTAACAAGTTTTGGACTCTACAATAAACCTCAATTTGTTGAATCCAATCATCCAATTTTTCAGCATTAAGTTCTCCACAATATTTAGGCAAATCAAATTTTACATCCAGTTTAATTTTAAGTTTATACCCACTCTTGAAAGGATTAGAAGAAATAGAATGAGGAGAAGATGGAGAAGAAGGAGAAGGAGAAGAGGGAGGAGAAGAAGTAAAGGGATGATCTGGTTTCTTGCCACCATCTCTATGTTGTTCCTCTTTCTTGTCTTTGCGATCTTATTGCTTTGACGAACCTTCTTCGCGTACCTTCCGTTCTTGTCTCTCCTGAAAAAGAATGTCCACCTTTGCCTTCATATCGAGGAATGCTTTTCGAAACTCCTGCTCACTGATTTCTTCAGGAACCTTTATTCCAGAAACTGACATCTTCAGAAAAGTTCTACGCTTCCCGATCTCAGGATTAAAGTCTTCGAGCTTGCCTTCACCCTTCTGAATCCTGGATCTCGTTAGCATTCAAAAAATAAATAACTGCAATAATAGTCACCCAAAAGCTCTGATACCAACTTGATCTGTATAGGATCTAGACTAGATTGCAGTATTTAAATGCTTAACTTTTACAATGCTTTTACAATGATTATTCCAAGTTAATTAAATCAAAATTAACTTATGGAAATAACAAAATGAAAGTAATAACAAGGTGATTATAACAGAAAGGAAGGAAATGAGAGAAAGAAAGAGAGAGAAGAAGAGAAGTGCAAATAGTTGATAACGGAGTTTGTCACGAAATGTGACTACGTCTCCGGGTCCACTCCAATAGAGAGACCAATCCGATTAACTCCAAAATCAATTACAAAACACCACAATCATTCTCCAAGCACTTCGGCAGCATAACAGCGCTCTGACGTGCAAGAATGAATCAAAGAATCTCCACAAGACCTCTCTTTCGTCTAACTCCACAGCTTCAAGACTTCGTCACCTGAAAAAAACTTGATTCCCAACTCTCACCTCAAGCCCCCTTTAAATACATAAAATTTGCTCAAATTGGTTACTAACCAATTGATTTCAAAATATTCCCCTTATCTCTCCAAATACATAAAAATCTTTAACAATCTCCCTTTTACAAATAAAAATCTTCAAAAATATCCCCTTTTACATAATAAATAAATTTAAGCCCTTCAATAATACTTCTTTTCGGGCTTTATAGTTTTGGGGGTTACATTTTAATCTTTAAAAAGATTATTGTTCGTTTAAATTAGGGAGTTTGTTAATTTTTACAAGGCATTCGTTTTGAACAATGCATCAAATAAAACCGATGCCTATAATGTTTCAAACACTATCGTTGGCTTACCGGTGGCCATGCGTTTTGCTAGCCAGCCGGTTCGGGGTTCAAAACCCACCGGCTGGTTTTTTAATAGCAATATGCCCATTTTAAAATAACAAAACAAAACAACCACCCAATACAACTAAGGCTCGCAGAAATGGTGTAATGGCAAGGTGCTAAATTCGGAGGTGATGAGTTGGGGGTTCGAATCCCTCAACAACCTTTTAACAAACAAACAAATTTTTCAACCCACACCAACGATGGAGGAGCCACGCATGGCCACGTGTCACGCCAGGAGGGTGCCACGTGGCGGGTTCTCATTAACTGACGATGCTGACTGTCCGCTGACTAAGCTGACGATGTGTCTGCCACTGAGAGCCGACGTGTCTGATGACGTGGCCTGCTGACTAGACAATGACGTGGCATGCTGACTCAGTTGATGACTATGCAATGACGTGTCTGCCAACTCGGATGATGACGTGGCCTGCTGATTGGGCGTACGGACTGCCACGTGTCACTCTGCGATTGGTCCGTACAAATGCCACATGTCACATTCTGGTTTGTCCACATCAGATTCCATACCATATGCTGACGTCATCTGTACGGATGATGACATCATCACTGTACCTTTAGGTCCACAAGTCAACCTAAAACTTTGACCAGCTGTATCTTGAGCATACGATGTCGGATTTCGATGAAACAAATTGCGTTGGAAAGCTTATGATGAGCTCTTCGCGATGATTCCGACTTCAAATATTTTTGACGACGCCATTTTTTTGCCTTCTGGACGCCCCTGATTCCAGTTTGACCCAAGGTTTGACTGGCCATAACTTGCACAAACGGACTCCTTTCTGCTCCATTCGAGTTGCATTGGAACTAGGACACCGAGCTCTTTCTGATGGTGTAGATTCTAGAGAGAAACAAGACACTTCAATTTTCACTGAAAAATGTCCACTGGATCATCAGGTCTCTCTCTCTCTCTCCCTCTCAACTCTCTCTCTCCTCATCCCTCTTAGGTCTCTCTCTCTCTCCCTCTTAGGTCTTTCTCTCTCTCCCTCTCTCTCTCACAAGTCCCTCCCACTCCCTCTTTGTCTCTCTTAGGTCTCTCCCTCTCTCTCTCTTGTCAATTGGTCACTCATCAATAAATATATAATATATACTAGATGCAGTATATAATATATAACTATGTATTAAATATATTATATAATATATATTTCACAATATTAATATAATATATAATATAATATATAAAACATATTATATAATACATAATATATAACATATAGTATATTAGTATACTAGTATATATTAAAATATTAAAAATTATGTATTATAAATAATACAGGTAACAGATATCCATTTCTAAAAATATATCCATTTATAAATAGATCTTCGTTCTGAACCAATATTCATTTTTTTTTTATAAAATTAGTAGGCTTGAGATTTGGCTTAGGATTTGGTTCGAGATTGCCTAACCTGGAAAGTCAACTCAAAAAACCTGTTTACAAAATTTCCTTAGTTTTCTAAAGTTCGCCCTTGTGGTTGACAACTTTTTTTATCTAAATTTCATGAAACAATCAAGGTTTATAGAAAAAAATGTTAGCTTTCCACCAATATAATATATGCCTTCTTTTCAATTTAATAAATAATTATTATTGATTTTCTACATACATTACAACTATAGTCATGATTGATAGGCTAAATGAAAAGCTTCTATAACTTTCAAACTACTTCATATTTTTTGAACCTAAAAGATGTGTCACATTCTATGCTTTGCATTCTAAAGGATAAAAAATGAATTTCATAAATTTTTGACCAAGTTATGGTGGTCAAACAAACACGTTTTAATAATTTTGAAAAATTCTAATAAAAAAATCATAACTAGTTATTTACATGCAAAAAAAATACAATTTTTTTTTGGAACATACAGGCATGTGTCCTCTACATATATTGAAAGTTTCAGAAAAAAAAAATATTTTTTATCTCATACTTAGGGTGGTCAGACATACACCTGCTTCTTATCTTTTTCCTAAAACTTTAGTACCATTACATTGAAATTTCAAATTTTCACAAAACAAATTTACCTTTTTTCCAGAAAAGGACTAGTAGCCTAGAAACTCCATTCAATTTTCTACAAGTTTTGTTCTTACATATTTTTCAAATTATGTTAATAACCTATTCAAATTTTTATTTCAAGTTTCCTAATTCTAGTTTTTTGAATTTTCATTACCAGATAGGGGCCTAGTTTGGACTGCCATGATCTTGCACATACCCTTTTGTTAAAAGGGTCCTTACATATTTTTGAGGCAATTTTTATTATTGTTTGGTTTATCATGGTACTAATAATGTGATTAGCTCATTTGACATACATGGTTTTGTTGATAAAAAATAGGTAGTTGCCTTGGATAGTCAAAGGTCCACTAGTTGCCATTTTTTTCTCTTTCTATGGAGGTGGAATGAGTTGAATGAGTAAAATACATCCCATGTTTTCTTTTTACATTATAGAAGAAAAGTATATTAATTCTACACAATCCTCCACGGATGTGGTATGGTTATAGATACTTGGTTTAGGTATTGTTTTTGATTGTAGGATTGTGAGGATCGAATGTGACAATCAAAGTGTCATATATTTAGCCAAAAATCCCATGTATCATGATCATACAAAAAATGTTGATGTTAAGTATCATTTTATGTAATAAATGGTTGATAATGGTAAGGTATTGGTTGAGAAATTTGACACTTTAGATAATGTTGTAGATTCTCTTACAAAGCCAATAACCATTAATAATTTTCTTGGTGCAAGAAGGCCATGGGTCTTGATCACTATACTTGATTATTTTTATGTATCTCATTAATGTAATTGTAATGTATAATGTCAATGGGAAGAATTTTAGGATATGTGACATTAACCTTCTGTTCCTAATTCATATTCACATGTGTCTCCATGTTCTTTGGAAAGTGTTATAGGAGACATGAGAAATAAAACATTTAACATTTATTTTGTATGATAAATTGTACTAGTATTTCATAGAGATGGGAACATGTTAGTGGTGGTTACAAGGAATATTGGAGGAATATTATATTATGACACCTATTTTATGAGTGGGGTACAAGTGGACTTGCTTGTGTATGCATGTTGATATATGTCATTTTCATGTCATCCAAATTTGGGTGCTCAAGTGTGCATGTATTTGTATGTCTTGTTATGTAGCCATCAAATCCATC
The DNA here is from genome assembly GCA_007258455.2 of Sequoia sempervirens. Lineage (NCBI taxonomy): Eukaryota > Viridiplantae > Streptophyta > Pinopsida > Cupressales > Cupressaceae > Sequoia > Sequoia sempervirens. The sequence continues at coordinate 993,398,422 of VDFB02271358.1, read as the reverse complement.
AAATAGTTATGGAGCACTTGGTATTAAAAAAATTTGATTAGGTATGGGTTAGGCACCAATGTGAAGGCCATGTGATCATTTATTATTTTTAAAGTTAAATTTAAAGGTTGTCCATGATGTGGGGCATATGGTTTTTGAAGGGGGTTTCGACCCTTGTTCTGAGATACTATATTGGTATTCTATCATCGAGCTCTTCTATATTGGTGCCTTTGGTTAATAGTTTCATGGGTTATTTTATAGGTTGATGAAGTAAAAAGGTGTTACCAAAATTCATAGAGATATGTTTTATTGATGTATACTCTTTAAAGGATTACTACATACATTGGATCTCTTTAGGTGTGGATATTTTCCCACAAGTTTTTATGCATGCAAGTCTTGCATGTCACTTGTATTTATTAGCTTGTGGTATTGTTAATTTTATATTTATGCTATGTAATCACATTAATATACTTGGGTAATCTTCATAATCATATATTTTCATATTTTCAAGCACATTATCAAGTTAATATTGCAGTTTAGTTCACCTCATTTCTCAACAAGATAATTAATTGCATCATGTGTGGGGGAATATAAAATGTTACAATGGGTAAAACACTAACAATTTATGAAATATATGGAAACTATAGTTTCAATGAATATAGGGTATATGGAAAATATAGTTTCAATGAAATAAATATTTTCCCTATACCTAACTCAAAGGTCTCCAATCATATCAAATTTTGTTCAAAAATGGTCTTCACACAAAACTTTTGGATCTAATAATTATTAAAAAAAAAACTAATTTTGAATTATTTTTTTACAAACGACTATGAATATTATTTTTAAACACCCTTGACCAAACATTATCCCCTTGTCCACATTAGTTCATATTTCCTCTGCGTATGTTCCTATTTTCAAAATAACATTTGAATTGGTATTGTCACATCTAAATGATTTTGAAAGTTAGTTTTCACTAAACTTTGACCCTTTTCTATCCATGTAACTATTTCAACAAATCTAAGCATGTAGAAGGGACTTGTTTGACATTGATATTTGACACATAGGTAGCAACATATAATGTTCACTAAGAGTATGTTTTAATATTCTATGATATTGAAACCAACAATATACATATATATCTAATAAAATACAAGGAAGTGGCATTTCATTTGTCTTTTATTCACATAACATGTTATGGGTTGATACTAAGCTAAGCTGTCTCTTGTAGATTTATTATGCTAATAGATTTGATAAACCACAAAATCAACTTAAACAACTTAAGTAGCAATGTTAGAATATTCAAAGGTTTGTCAATGTAATAAGACAAATCTAACCTCTAATGTCAATGTTTGAATAGTGATATGAAACTACAAAAATAGCTTTTAAAGAAGTGCAATTAGTTTATAGATACTAAACAAGAATAATTCAAATCCAATTAGACTAAAGAATTATGTATGATAATATCATTATTACAAAGTTAATCAAATTCCTAATCTAAACATGCACAATCATATTCAAAATTTTAATTCAAATTGCATATCCAATTCATTACTCCTTAATTGATAAGAAAACCAAAACTAAATGAAATCATTTAGTACACAATTACATACCTACATCAAATATAAAATAATAAAATAATTTTCTATTGTATGGATTATTCCTTTGTCGAATACTTACTTTAACATGTCTCATACCATATTGGTTTGTAAATTCATCATAAATTATACCTTAAAACTTTACTCAAAGACATCTCATTACATATTCAATATTTTGAAATGTTACTACGATCAATTTTACAAACATCATTGACCAATAGTAAATACATTACATTATACTTATATTACTTCTCTAAATACACATCAAAGGAAAACACGTGAAGCCTAGGGTAGATGCATATACACAAAATATGAACACCAAGTCTCTTCGAATACTTATAAAAAGGCAACCCAACCCAATTTCTTACACATATGGTCACTTTCGAAATAGCACAAAAGTATTCGTTTAATTATTTAAATAATTATTAATGGAGTATGAATTTTGCATTAAAATTTTATTTCACTATTTTATATTAATATTTCATGTTAGTTTTCAAATGATTATAAGTGAGATGTTATGTAAATGATTTAAATAATTAAATGAAAATGAAAATGGAATCTTTTTATTGAATATTATGTCATGTGATAATCTAATATTTTAGTGTGATTTCTTTAGATATATAAAAATATATGAATCATCTAATAAGGTTGGTCTTCTACCAATGAATTATGACTTTTTGGATTGGAATATCATTTAAATATATATTTTTTTTATTTTTCAAATAACCTTCCAAATTTATCTAAGAAAGGACATATGATTAAGTTGAAATAAAATAATTTTATAGTCTATGATGTCAAACAACCTAATTTGGATCAATTAATAAGACAACACAATTTCTTTGGCTCACTTTCATAGTCATATAAAACTATATGTATGTCAATAAGGTTGATCCTCTTTGTCTTATGCTTGAAATAATTACCAATAAAGTATTAATTTTTTGTATTGAAGTTTCATTTAAATATGATTATATTAATTTTATAACTTATCATTCAAACTTTTCAACAATAGGCTGTATATCACAAAAAAGACATGAAAAACTAAATGGAAACGAAAATAGAATATTTTTTATATTTTATGATGCCAAGTGACTTACTTTGGGTTTTCATGTGGTTAACATATGGAGCTACCTTTTATGACTATTCATGTAGAAGACACCTATTTGATCTTGAAATAAGGTGATCATCAATATACTATAAGTAATACTATTTGAAACTATACAATAGAAAAATGGATCTTGGACATTTTCATTGTCATTTAGGTCTTTTTCCTATGATTCTTGGCTGATTTTGCTTATATTTAATGTTACAATGTGACATGCATTCACATTAGGTCTTGGATATTCAAATTATTAAGACTTTATGATGTCTTGTGAAGGTGATGTGAAGTTTGGTAACACATTTTCTACACTTTTCTAGACTCTTCTTATTATAATTTGTCTAAATATCACCTTTTTATCCCTTATCAAGTCCTATTTCAAAGTGTTGTAAAGTCTTGTAACAAACTTTCACGCTTTTCTAGGCTTGTCATCACCAATTACACCTTTCTTATGCTTTATTTGGCCCCTTTATGCACTTATAAGCCTTGATTAAGTGTGTTTTTGAATACAAACTTGACAAATAGCATTAAAAGCAACTTAATTCTCGACACCCACTTGCAAGCCTAGAGTGGGACCCATTCGCCATGGGTGGCGAATGAGTCCCTCTTGGCACAAAATTCAAGATAAATTTAAATTTCCTTCGTGTTTTTATCCATTAAGACCTTATTTCGGCCTGTGATGTTGTATTCTTGGGTAATTAGGGCATAAGTGTGTATAAATAAGTGTTTTTCCATCCTTTTTAACCCCCATTCATCCTAATTCATTCAAGCATTCAACCTCATTCATCCACTTAAGCATCATAACATCATTTGATCAAGCAATTATCAATCATCTTGGAGCAGCCATTGACATATCTTCAAACTTTAACAAGGGTTTTGGTGAGTTTAGGATATTTGTGTGTTGTTTATTCATCATTCCTTTCTTATTTCATTTCATTTCATTTCTTTATCAAGGGTTTGATTACCAAAGTGGGATTTGACCAAGGCAAATCCCTATACTCTAACCCTTAACCATTTTCCCCCTCTTTGCATGTGTGTTTGTAGGTCTTGTAGGAAGATTTGTCAAAGAAATAGGTGTTGAAAAGTGGTCAAAAAGTCATGAAAGTGATTCAAGTCAATCAAACCCTAATTCAAGCTTGGAGACACATTCATCATGTTTTCTATAGATTTGATTTTGTCAACTCGACAAGAAGACAAGTGCAGATTTGGACCCACAAAGTTGACCCCTGAATTTGTAGATTTTTGGAGGAGGACTTATTTTCCATCAGTGGCAAATGAGTCCCACTGCTGGGCTGGAAAATTTTATTTCATCATAATTTAGTTCCTGATAGTCCGAGACTAGTTTCGACAAAGTTTACCAGAAGAAGGACTGATTCACCATCAGTGGCGAATGAGTCCCACTAGGAATCACCAATGATTTATGTAATACTCCAAAACCTTCTAGCATCAGTATTCCATCTCCAAGTTCACTTTGTTCAGTCTCATCCAATTTTGTTTTCATTTGTGCATGTTTTTAGTTCATTTCTGCATATCACACTGTGTTTTTAAAAACTTCATATTTTATTAGTTTTGCATAAATAATCAATCAATTTTATTAGTTTGATAGATTTAGGACATTGCATTTAGGCATAATTCCATCATACATACATTATTTTGAGTTAACCACCATAGTTTTTGGGCCTATCTCTCTCCTTTTAGGTGAAAGACCTTAAGAGTGCAAGAGAAGTACATAGCCAACCCAAAAATTGTTGGTTCATTTTGGTGAACCTACATATTGAACATTATATTTTTTTGATTTGCATCTGCATTTTCATCCTATGACTCAATTGCATTAGCTTTTTGCATTGTTTTTGCATCCTAGGATTTACAAATTTGCATTAGTGAATATCTCATATAGATTTGATTTTTGCACCTCAAAACATTACAAAAACTAAAATTTTGTATTTGCATCTGAAAAGCATCAAAATCACTCTAAATTTTCTATAAAAAAAACAAAAAAATCCACCACTGGACTCATTCACCACCTTGGGCGAATTACTCCAATTACACATTTTGAACTACATTTTTAGGCATTTTTTGGGTATTTTCTGCATTACACGTTTTTTCTATTACTTTATGTCATACTTTCCAAATTGTCTATTTTATTGTCTTTCTTGCATATTAGTTTACTTTCACTCATTCTCATAATGGCCTTTTGCTCTAATAAGTTTTGGAATTCATAAAAATCCTTAGTGGACATGTCAAATTGTGCCTTTGGTTGTGATCCTAATAACCTTGAGCTTCCTCATGCTCCTTCAACTCCTCATGAATGTCCTCCTGATCATGTTGTTCACATCATTGGAGAAGATGATGATAACATGAATAAGTTCTTAACTGAATTTATTGACAACCTTGAAGCCAATGCAACCTTTTACCCATCCATGAAGTCACAAGACCTTCCTACTGTTGCACCTCTTGATACATTTGTATACCTACATCTTGAAATAAACAAAAGACCTAAGTTCCCTCCAATAGGTGGACCTAGTTCCTCTAACCAAGCAACTCCTCAACCATTTTATGATCATAAAGTTACAAACACACCAATCAACCTTGAAGAAACATATGGAAAAGGATTTACTATCTTAACCAAACAAGGTTATGACACAACAACTGAACATAACATTCACCAAATTCTAGAAGATAAACCAATAGATGAAAACACAATAGGATTAGGATATCAAGATCCTCCTCATGACAACAAGCCTCTTTTTGAATAATGGAAACTTCAAGATGATGGCACACTGATCTTTGATTCCCCTCCTAACTTGAATGTTATCCTTCCATGTGAACAACCTATACCTAATTCTACTAACAAGGATGTTAGGATCCCCATGGGTCCTCTTCCTCCTTCCATCCATGAAAAAGGTTAATCTAGCAAACAAAAACAACCTTACAACTTGAAAAAACTAAGGTTTCCTCTCCATCCACCACCTGAATGTGAAAGGAAACTGCAAATGCTTCTAAATAGAGGTCTTCTACTCTTACCACCTTCAAATAGGTTGGTCATCCATCCTAAAGATTCTAACGTACCATATTGCAAATACCATTTTATTCTTGGACATCGTAGTGATGAATGTTGGACATTGAAGGACATACTAAACAAGTATTACTTCACTGATACCGACTATTATCCTATCATCCCATAATCATGCAATAGTTCTAGAATTCTCCATTCTCACTATTGCATGATTCTTCCCATCATCCATCTTGGCTCATTCTTTCCTTACACTCAGTGGGGGCACGAAGTTGTTAGCCTTGTCCTAGTAATGCATTTGTCCTTGTCTCTTAACCGTGTTATTTACCTTCTGCTTATACTACTTGAGATTGAGAAGCCAATAACTCAGTTAATGGTTGAACTACATTTGCCTCTACTAGCCTTTTTACATTTTCCTTTTTCTTTTTCCTTTCTTTGGTGTGATTGTATGTGTGTATTGTGTTCCCCCGTAATGTGTGTTTAATGTTCTCTCTTTGTGCACTTCCTCTATTTGTACCTCCATTCTTCTATATGTCATACATTGTTTTTTCCTTTCACCATTGTTTTGTGTTTTCCTTTTGGGCATGTGATGCAAGAGGATCTACCAAAAACCACAACTCATTAGGGTACTTCTCTCCCAAACTCAATTGGAGAAGATAAAATTAAACAAACACAAAAATTCTTTTATCTTTTCCTCAAAATCACATCATTTCACTTGAAAATTACAAGGCACCAATAAGCCAAATCACTTCATCAGTATTCCATATCATTATCAAACTCAAAAAAAAAAATTCCATCATCAATCTTGACAAAAATAAAGTAATAATCTGCCTAGTATACTCTGAACCAAAACATCCAAACATGCACCATATCACTCTTCATTTCAATTTATTTCAATAAGGCAAAAGAACCACTAATCATCACACTTGCTTGAAAACTGTTATTGGACTTTTGTACATCATTCAACATCATTATTTGACAAAAAAACAAACTATTTATGCTGCTACATAACTCTATCTTATCAGGACTTCATTTTCATGCACTCAAAACACTATCTTTCACCATAGTTCCACTTTGTCCAAGCACCAAAACCTCATATTATGCTTTCTAAAATCTATCTAGGTATTGAGACATCTTAAACACCCTTATTTTGACAAATTCAAGGCAACTCTAATCACCCATATCACTATTTTATCAAAATCACAATTTATAGCATCCAAATGCCAACCTCCTAATAGCACAACAACATTATAAAAATGGGTATATCAATCAATCCTTATAGAAACTCCATAATCCATTCATTGTTCCAAGGATCCATTTTTCTCAAATTTAACATACTTTAAAATCAATAACACTTGTTTTGAACATAATGCTTGAAAACATTACTATATCGCTCGAAATGCACACAATGAGATCACTTTTGTGAAGCAACCAACAACAAAACAAATCCAAATCATTAATTAACCTTGGGAAGCATTGAGTTAGGTCACAAAACCTTCAAATCAACAACTTTTGGAGAAAATAAGGTTCAATATTGCTTCAAATAATAAAACCCTCCTTGTATTCCGTTAAAGACCCAAAAGAATAGGGGTTTATTGAATATCCTATCACTTGGCTTGATTTCTCTTAACCAATAATTGAAACACCTTTTATTTTACCTGAATAAGTTTAATCTACCACCAAAATTCATTCTTCATGCATCTTTTATCAAACCCTAGGTCTGTATTACTTAATTATTCTTTGAAACTTTGTTTTCTCCGACAATCATAGTCATAAACTTTAGTTTCTCATAAATAATCTCCTTCTTTTTCTCTAAACCTCTAGAAATATGAAAGTACATAGAAAATGGAGGAATTACACCAAAGATCATGAATTTCCACCATGTAGATTAAAATAAATACAATTTCTTTTGTCACTGTTTACCCTAAAGAGGGGTATTGACTGTTTTTAGAAAAATTACAATAACTAATTCTAAATTGCACAAAAATACATGAAACAAAAAGGAAAAGGAGGGGGATTGATTTATAAATCATTTATAGTCACTCCATCATACTTCCATGCCCGTACAAATCCATACAAAGGTCTGAAACAACTGTTTTTAGTAATTTCTAAGAAAAAAATAGATTTTTTTCATGATTTTTCACTTCCTCCTATTCAATACATGCCTATACAATTCCTTTTAAAAGGCTTTACAACTTCCCTCATTGAATGAAACTACCTAAAACTACCTCATGACCTTTGATATTCCATGCCTTTTGTACACTTTATGATTTGTCACATCTTAATGGTTTTGAAAGTTAGTTTTCACTAAAATTTGACCATTTTTGTTCACATAACTATTTCAACAAATCTAATTATGTGGAAGGGACATGTTTGACATTGATATTTGACACAGAGATAGCAATATATTATGTTCACCAAGAGTATGTTTTAACATTCTATGATATATTGAAACCAACATTATACATATAGATCTAATAAAATGTAAGGAAGTGGCATTTCATTTGTTTTTTGTTTGCATAACATGTTATGGGTTGATACTAAGCTAAGTTGTCTTTTGTAGATTTATTATGCTAATAAATTTGATAAACCACAAAACCAACTTAAACAACTTAAGTAACTATGTTACAATATTCAAAGGTTTGTCAATGTAATAAGACAAATCTAACCAACAAATGTAACGTCTAATGTCAATGTCTGAATAGTGATATGAAACTACAAAAATATGAAACTACAAAAATAGTTTTCAAAGAAGTGTAACTAGTTTATAAATATTAAACAAGAATAATTCAAATTCAATTAGACTAAAGAATTATGTATGATAATATTGTTATTACAAAATTATTCAAATTCCTAGTCTGAACATGCACAATCATATTCAAAATTTTAATTCAAATTATATATCCAATTCATTACTCCTTAATTAAAAGAAAACAAAAAATAAATGAAATCATTCAATACACATTTACATACCTACATCAAATACAAAACAATAAAATAATTCTCTATTATACGGATTATTCCTTTGTCAAATACTTACTTTAACATGTCTCATACCATATTGGTTTGTAAATTCATCATAAATTATACCTTAAAACTTTACTCAAAGACATCTCATTATATATTCAATATTTTGAAATGTTATTACGATCAATTTCACAAACATCATTTCATCAATAGTAAATACATGACATCATACTTATAGTAAATACGCATCAAAGGAAAACACGTGAAGCCTAGGGTGGCTGCATATACACAAAATATGAATACCAAGTCTCTTCGAATACTTATAAAAAGGAAACCCAACCCAATTTCTTATGGTCACTTCGAAATAGCACAGAAGTATTTGTTTAATTATTTAAATAATTATTAATGGAGTATGAATTTTGCATTAAAATTTTATTTCACTATTTTATATTAATATTTCATGCTAGTTTTCAAATGATTATAAGTGAGATATTATATAAATGATTTAAATAATTAAATGAAAATGAAAATGGAATCTTTTTATTGATTATTATGTCATGTGATAATCTAATATTTTAGTGTGATTTCTATAGATATATAAAAATATATGAATCATCTAATAAGGTTGGTCTTCTATCAATGAATTATGACTTTATGGATTGGAATATCATTTAAATATATAATTTTATTAGTTTTCAAATGACCTTCCATATTTATCTAAGAAAGGACATATGATTAAGTTGAAATAAAATCATTTTATAGTCTATGATGTCAAACAACCTAATTTGGATCAATTAATAAGACAACACAATTTCTCTGGCTTACTTTCATAGTCATATAAAACTGTATGTATGTCAATAAGGTTGATCATCTTTGTCTTATGCTTGAAATAATTACCAATAAAGTATTAATTTTTTGTATTGAAGTCTCATTTAAATGTGATTATATTAATTTTATAACTTATCATTCAAACTTTTCAACAATAGGCTGTATATCACCAAAAAGACATGAAAAACTAAATAGAAACAAAAATAGAATATTTTTTATATTCTATGATGCCAAGTGACTTACTTTGGGTTTGCAAGTGGTTAACATATGGCGCTACCTTGTATGACTATTCATGTAGAAGACACCTATTTGATCTTGAAATAATGAGATCATCAATATACTATAAGTATGCTATATGAAACACATCATGAATATTTTTGATGGTGAAGGAGAAAAAACTAGTTAATAGGTTACAACATTGATTTTTCCCAAAATTTTAAAAGATCCAATGAATTGATTAGACAACTTGAAAGGAGATCTATCACACTTAATAAAAATCTTTTGAGAACTAACTCCTAACTACACCATTTAAAAACTCTCTAGAAATTCTCTTCAAATTTATCTATGATTTCTACCTATCAAAAGAATCTATCAATTGCTGTCTAAATATAGTCATTTGAGAATCATACTAATGAAGCATATGTATCAAGTTAATTTATAAGAATATCATCCAAACATTCTCAACCCATGGGTGTTTGATATTTTCTTCTATACAAGCCCTCACACCTGGTGTCATTTCGAAGAAAGAATGATATTCTTTACTATATGTAAATTTAACAAGTGACAAAAACTTTTCCCATTTCCTATGTGGTGGAACTATTCCAGTTCCTAGGGATTTTCCTTTTTTATTAGTGTTAATTTTATCTTTATTCTATAACCCTAGGTGTTTCCATGGTGATGTTTCTTTTCTTCTATTTTGATTTTGACCCATTGTAGCTCGTTTGAGTTTCATGCTCACCAAACTCTTCTCAAAATTTGACACCTATCTTCACCTCATTCAAGCACAATTTCTATCTACCAAAAGCTACCCAAATTTGCAATAGTGTGCTCGCTTAAATGAAAAAACACTTTATACATGGTCATTCAATATTTGGTCGTAGCTTCTTAGTTCATCATAGTCTTTATCGCACAGTTGTAATGCATCGCAACGTCAACAAAGGATTTATAAATTCGCCTTGCAATGCATTAAGAAAATGCAATGTTTGTTGATTGTTCGTACCATATTTAGATAGACGACCATTTTTCAAACTTGGAAAATAGATACATACATGCATTCATTTCACTCGAGTTTTCCTTAATTACAGTAAGATTATTTCCTACCGTCACTATATGGAAATTTGCATTATCTATAAAGAAATTAATTATTTCTAAATATTGTTGAGAATTTGTGTGAAGGAATTTCAAAAGTCTTGGTGCATCTTCTACAAATTTTTAAAGGAAAAAATAGGGTTTCTAAGCATGTAAATGGGTGAGTAAAATTTACTATTTGTTAAGAATCACATTCTCTCGTATACTTTTTGTAATTACATAAATTAGTGTTTTTAAAATATGCTTAAAAATCTATTGTGCCTAAGTAAAAACCCTAATTATGTAGAAATCTTAGTTTTCTCCATAAAACCTTCAAAATGAATCAATCCACTTCAAAATATTGAGGAGTTACAATGGGTATGCTAGAAGACTTAATGAAATAGTTTCCCAAACCATCAAAACAAGATAAGTATGCCCAAGGAATTGGGGTAATCATGGAAAGAGTTGTTGATGTGGGAGTTTATGGTGAACTCCTCAACCCTTCCTGATCACCTACAAGACACAATAACTTCCACAGGAGAGAAATGATAGAAATATCATGATATGATTATGGATGAAATATTAAAAGGTTGAATATATTAATGTACATATGACACCTTTCTTATATAAGCAAGGTGTGATTATGTACCATCATTAAATGAATGTGTCATAATTAAATGACATGACTCAACATTAAATGCCACTAGGATGACCCTAGGACTCTAATATAAATAATAAAATCTAAAAAGATAAAATCCTATCTAAGCATTAAATATGCCTAGGACCTAGAAGTGGACTTAATATGTAAATAGTACTTAGATAGGTAAAACACCTATTTACACCAGCACCCCTTCTTAGGTACAACTTAAGGATTACTTATGAAAATTACACTGTAAGACCTTTCTAATGTTCAATCAACTTGGTGTATGAGTAGACACACAATTCAGAGGATAGGTTCATAATTGAACAGTTCACCAAACCATCACAAAGGATTCATTTAAGTATCGACCAAGACCTTATAATATTTTGATGATGTTGACACTGTATGTTCACTCATGGGCTCTAAATAGCCTATATCAATGAGTATAGGTAGTTCACACATGTATAGAAAATAGCAAAGGGTTGAAAAATGAAATAAAGCATTAACTTGCAAAACAAAAGAAATAACTTAATATGTTACTTATACTACAGTACCTTTGGCTTAGTACTATAACTGTTAATCACTAAGACCGAACTTTGCAATTAACTAAAATTATTGACTCCTAACTACTTAACCTCTTAACTTCACTGAAGAAAAAGTCAAGGAAACATTACAAAATGTAATTAATGATGCAAGATATCATTCACATGCATATAATTGAATGTTGTCTAAAATGAATCTAGTAATATAACATCTATTCTAATAATAGAAAAAGGTGGTTACAGTACCTTGAGTAGCCCTTTCTCAAGTTTTTGTGCCCATGGGAGAAATCAAATATACACTACTAGATCACCCAAACATGAAAATAAACTAAAAACTCCTTTGTTGCATAAAAACTAAAATCTTATAGTATGACGAGAATCTTCAATAGATTTTCATTGCGAATTAATAACAAAAAAACTTACAATGAACTATTTGTCTGATAAAACAAAAACTGGAACTATCAACTTGTTATCCTCAAATTTTAGCTCACTCAATTCGTGGATAACCTCTACGAAACTTATCTATTTCATAGCCCACATCCTCTAAGAATGAATATCAAGGCAATTTTTGATTTCCCTCATGTGTAGTCTGACCTGTCAAAATTTATTTTGAAAATTTGTATAAGTCAAATTTTTAAGAGTTAGTGTTTTTCTAAATATATAGTTTTGTTGAATTTTAGCCAACTACATTTTGGGGTCACTTGCATGTCTCAAGATGTAGCTGTGGATAATTTCTTTGCTACAACACTCCTAAACTGACACACTTGGAATTAATGAGTTTTTATGTCGATTTAAATGGTGTCTTTAAATTATTTTTAACCCATTTTAATCTTCATTTTTACCTTCGTTCTTGATCATTCAAGTTCCCTTTGCTCCCGTTTTCTTGTTTCATGTGCTTGTGCTTCGGTTTCACATGGATTCAATCATTTTTTCATATCATTTCACTATTTTAGTACTTATGTTATTTTTGGGTTTTCGAAAATTAGATTCCCTATGCTTTCTTTCATTTTTTAGTATGTATCGCTTAGGCATTTTGTGGATCTTTATTTTTGTTTAGGGATTTTGTTCACCACTAGTTTTTGTTTTTGTTTAAATTTTTGTTTGTGTTTGTGTTTGCATCACCTCCAATATATTCATTTTACCTACACTAATTTCAATCATTTTGATTTGGGGGGTAAACCCTAAACAACACCCACACCTTTATTTATTATCGATTGATGTTTCCATTTTAACTTCAACCATGCTAAACCCTACTTCAGTGTTGTGCAAATATTTTTTTTCTGCACACACTACAAATCCTATAATGCCTTTATATGTTGATCAAGGAATTTATCTTGACCAACAACCACAAACCATCCACTATCATGTTGGGTGAAGAATTTTCTTTAAATGACACTTACCTAAATCACCCACTGTTTATGTTGTGCATGAGAAAAACTTCAACCTATACTCAAGCCTTTCCCTTGCACCTAACATGTCATTCGAGGATTTTTTCTCAAGTGACGTCATCTTTTACCTCATAGTGTTGTTCGGGAAAACTTTCCCAAATGACACTTTATCATTGTATTACCCTTATGTATTTTGAGGAAAATTCCTTGGAGTACATCATAATTGATATACCTCATGTACTTTTGGGTTGATCATAATTGTTATACCTCATAATTGATATACCTCGTAAGAGAAGAAGATCAAAACAAAACCACTTTCACTACTCTATGGGGCACTTTTTCATATCACAGAATGTCTTTTGAGTTGATCAATGGGTATGTGTAGGATCATCATGGAAAAAACAGGCCCTTAAGTGGCAAAAAATTCAGAAAAATCAAAGTTAGGCAAGTTGACATAAAAATTTGAATAAGTTATCTATATTATTTCAAAAATATGTAAGAATAGAATTTGTAGCAAATTGAATGTAGTTTTTAAAATACCAGGCTTTTTTTTTTAAATCTATTTGGTGAAAATTTGAAATTTCAATGCAGTAGTACTTAAATTTAAGGGAGAAAATAAGAACTAGGTGTCTGTCTAACCACCCTAACTACAATAAAATGATAATTATTTTTATATGATTTTAGACATAAGTAGAGGACTCATGTTTGGATGTGATGCATATTTTTTTGTAATTTTTTTTCAAGTAAATAATTAATTATGATTTTTTTTATTACAACTTAAAAAAAAATAGAAACTCGTATGTCTCCACCTTAACTTGGTCAAAACTTCATGAAATTCAAATTTTCCTTTTTTAATCCTATAGTATGCAAAGCATAGAATGTGATACTGTTTGAAAGCTATAGATGTTTTTCAATTAGCCTATCAATCAACACTTTAGTTGTAATTCAAATAGAAAATGAATAATAATTATTTATTAAATTCAAAGTAAAGCATAATTTATATTGGTGGAAAGCTGAGAATCCCATTTAAAAACCCTTTTCATTTAATCAATTTTGGGTAAAAAAAGGTTGCCAGCCACATACCCTACAAATACCCATCATATTGCCACTTTTTGGCCCATCATGATCCTGCACATACCCCAATGTTGATGCCACTTTTCAAAGAGAAATGGACTTGGATTTTCATAATGTGATGGATAAGTTTGTTGTAGTTTACCTTGATTATTTGACTATCTTTTCTAAAGATCATCAATATCATTATCATCATTTACAAAAAGTGCTAGAAAGGTGTCAACAACATGGTATTTCCCTTAATACCAAGAAATACATTTTGGGGTTACCAAAGGCAAGCTTCTTGAGCACATAGTGTCTAAGGAAGGAATCAAGATTGATTCTAAGTGGGTAAAATCCATCTAGAATCTTACTTTTCTTTCAAGTAAGACAATGGTAGATTCCTTCTTCGGGAAGATGAACTTCTTGCTAAGATTTATTCCAGAATTTGCAAAGAAAACTCATCATATCATGGATATGATGAAAGGAAAGTCAATATTTCGTTGGAGTGTGGAAGGTAAAGCTACCTTTCAAGAAATTAAAAATGATATTACTCATGCTCCCGTCGTAGTCTACCTAGACTATACTATAGACTTCATCATGTATAGTTATGCCTTAGAGCATACTTTATCTACCAACTTAGAGCAATAAAAAAACAAAGTGGTTGAATCCCCAATAGCTTTCATTACTTTTCCTTTGAAAGCTCATGAATTTAAGTAGTCACCAATGTTGAAGCATTCTTATGTTGTGCTAAAAGCAGTTAAGCATTTTAGGCTCTACATTCTCAATTCTCATGTTACTACACTGGTACCTAATTCAACAATCAAGTCCATCTTGAATTAATAGAAATTTGGGAGTAAGAGAGGAAATTGGATTGCCAAGATCCAAGAATATGATATGGAAATTGAGCCCACTAAGCTAGTTCATGGGAAGAGTTTATGTCAGTTGATTGATGATAATAAAACATAAGAAATATTTGATGACGAGGAAGTATATAATGAAGAAATTCCTATAGCCTTGTTTGTAAGCACAATTGGTGAATGGTACTCAAATATTGCACACTTCCTCACATATGGATAATGTCTTGAGAATTTGTCATATAAGGAAAAAAAGACAATAAAACTCAAGTTGTCAAATTTGTCCTTTGGTACAATGGTTTGTACAAGAGGATCATTGGTAGAAATTTTCTACAATGTGTGGACAAAGCACAACAAGACAATTTGATAGAATCCTTTCACAACTTAGCATGCGGACATTTCTCAGCTCTAATTATTGATCACAAAATTTTGAGAGGAAAGTACTAATAGGCCACACTCTTTCAAGATGTGTACAACTAGGTGTGTAAGTGTGAATTGTGTTAGCAATTCATTGGAAAACCCAAATTAGTAGCTCCACCCCTCAAGCTAGTGGTAATTGAAGAAACCTTTCAGCAATGGGGCATTGATTTCATTAGTGTAATAAACCCACCATCAAGTGTAAGACAATT
The DNA here is from genome assembly GCA_007258455.2 of Sequoia sempervirens. Lineage (NCBI taxonomy): Eukaryota > Viridiplantae > Streptophyta > Pinopsida > Cupressales > Cupressaceae > Sequoia > Sequoia sempervirens. The sequence goes on along the minus strand of VDFB02271358.1, from coordinate 993,382,551 downwards.
ATGTTCTCATGACTACTAACTATTTCACCAAGTGGGTGGAAGATATTTCTGTTAAGCATACTACTTCAAAAGTGGTGTGGAACATTCTCAAAGAGAACATTATTTCAAGGTTTGACATTCCTATCAAGATAGTAGTAGATAATGGTACTTGTTTTTCATCCAATGAAATAACAGCTTTTTGTTTTGAGTATGGAATCACTCTTGCTCACTCTTCTAACTATTACCCCTAAGGGAATGGTAAAGGTGAGACAAGCAATAAGAATCCTTTTACCATAATTAGGAAGTTAGTGAATGAAAATCAAAGATCTTGGTATAAGGAATTGTATGATGCATTGTGGATGGATCGTATTATCCATAAACAAGCAATTGGAATGTCCCCATTTTAGCTCTTGTATGGTTTCAATACAAAGATACCTATAACATTGGAGTTTCCCACTCTAAATTTGGATAAGGCCATTGAAGATGAGACTTTTGACAGCTCTATTGATAAAGTGTGTTATGTTTCTTATTGAATTGGAGAAAAAATGTGTAAAGGCGATGGATCACATTGTTTAACACCAAAGCCAAGTCAAGAGGCCTTTTGACAAGAAGGAAAATATTGTGATTTCCAAATTGGATATCAAGTTCTACTATGGGATAAGAGAAGAGAACCAAAAGAGATGTATAAGAAGTTTAACTCTTTATCAAGAGGTCCTTTCATAATTCACCAAATTTATGGTGAGAATAGTTTTCTTCTGGTGTACCAAGATCAGAAAACCTTTTCTACTACCTCACAATATATAACATCTAAAGTTTTTCACTCAGTAAAGTGATAGATAAGTTTGTACAATTTTTTATAGTTTATTTATTTATTTTTATCTTCTTTTTATTTTCCGTTCCCTGACTTTACAACCCAATGGATGGATGAAGGCACTTAGAGTTATGGGATTATTCTCCCTTTGATCATTTCAAAGGATGAATGAAGGAAGCTCCTTAGTTAGAGCCAACTATTATCCTCAAATTTCTGCTCACTCAATTCATGGGATAACCCCTATCAAACTTGTTTGTTTCGTATCCCATGTCCTCTAAGCATGCATATCAAGGAATTTTTTTATTTGTTTCATACGTAATCTGACCCCTCAAAATTTATTTTGATTGGGTCACTCTTTTGGCCTTTTAAAATTTTGTGAAAGTCAGATTTTAAGAGTTGGTGTTTTTATGAATATGTAGTTTCGTTGAATTTTAGGGAAACTACATTTTGGGGTCACCTACATCTTAGGATGTAGTCGTGAAGAATTTATTTGTGACTACACTACTAAACCCACATGCCTTACATTAATGAGTTTTTATGCCAATTTAAATTTTGGCTTTAAATGGATTTTAACCTAGATTTTAATCTTCATTTATACCTTTTTTTTCTAATCATTTAAGTGCCCTCTACTCTTATTTTCTCATTTAAAGTTCTCATGCTTGGGTTTCATGTGGTTTCAATCAAATTTTCATATCATTTCATTATTTTAGTAGGCATGTTAATTTTTAGGTTTTCATAATATTTTCCCTAGGCTTTCTTTCATTGTTTTAGTATACATATCACTTACGGTTTTTACGAGTCTTTATTTATGTTTAGGATTTTTATTCACCACTTGCTTTTATTTTCATTTAATTTTTTTTTGTTTTTGTTCACATCACCTCTATAGGTTTCATTTTACCTACACTAATTACAATCATTTTGATTTGGGGGATAAACCCCGAACAACACCCACATCTTTATTTGTTATCGATTATTGTTTTATTTTAACTTCAACCATGTTTGACCCCGCTTTAGTGTTTTACAAAATAAAATTCTCTGTGCAACACTACAAACCCTACACGACATTCATATGTTGATCGAAGAAATTATCTTGACCAACATTCACAAACCATCCACTATCATGGCAAGTAGAGAATTTTCTCTAAATGACACTTACCTAGATCACCCACCATTCATGTTGTGTGTGAGAAAAATATTGACCTACACTTAGGCCTTTCTTATGCACCTAACATGTCATTCAAGAATTTTCCCTAAGGGACATCATCTTTTACCTCATAAGTAAAGTTTAGGAAAATTTCCCTAATGACACTTATCACTACATTAGCCTTATGAATTTTGGGGAAAATTATCAGACATTCATCATAATTTATATACCTCATGTAATTTGGGAAAAATTTTCCGAGGCACATATTATTTCACTGTCAAGCCCACATGAAGATCAAGAAAAATTCCTCAATTTGCACTTATGTTACTTTCTGATCTACCCAAAAATGTCGTTCAATGAATTTTCTCTGAACTACATCTTTTTTCTCTACCCTCATGGAAAGGTGGAAAATTTCTCTGACATTGCATCCAATGATGAAATTCATATGTAGCTCAGAGAATTTTCTCCAAACTACATGTACCAACATACCATAATATGTATGTGTAGAATTATTTTTCCACTCCACAATACTTAGAAATTTCTGTAACACTCGAGGATTTTAAACTTAATTTTTGTATTTTCTTTGTAGATGTCTAATCCTTCTATGAAGAATGATATGAAATAAAAGTATCAGGGTGTGATTCCAATGACATCCATGGAATCTAATGTTGATCAAATTAGAGATATTAAGATTGGACATGTGTACATGTTTGAATTCCTAGAAAGGGTAAACAAGAAACTAGTTGATTCAAGCATGAAGTGTATTCTTAAGAGAAATATTCAACTGGTTTTCTCATTTCTAGTGTCAACCCACAATCCTTAGCAACAACCACCCATTTGAACAAGGAAACTAAGAGCATCATAAATGCAGATGGGAAAGTGATCATAAGGCTTGATGAATATTTCTTTGAATTTTTTTTTCAGATGCCCAAGCATTGAGAAATATTTTGACCTCATCATGGAGGTATCACAAACCTTTTATGAGGGTATGTGTAGGATCATGATGGGCCAAAAAGTGGCGATATAATGGGTATGTGTAGGGTATGTGGCTTACGATTTTTTTTTACCCAAAATTGATGAAACGAAAATGGTTTTTAAAGGAGATTCTCATATTTCACCAATATAAATTATTCTTTACTTTGAATTTAATAAATAATTATTATTCATTTTCTATTTGAATTACGACTAATGTCCTAATTGATAGGCTGGTTGAAAAACATCTATAGCTTTCAAACGGTATCACATTTTTTGAATCTAAAACATGTGTCACATTCTATGCTTTGCATACTATAAGATTAAAAAAAAAAAAAATTCATGAAGTTTTGACCAAGTTAAGGTGGTGAGACATACGAGTTTTTATATTTTTTAAAAGTTGTAATAAAAAATTCATAATTAATTATTTACTTGGAAAAAAATTACAAAAAAATATGCATCACATTGGGACATGATTCCTCTACTTATATCTAAAATATTATAAAAATTAATAATCATTTTATTGTGGTCAAGGTGGTAAGACAAAGACACAAAAACCTACTTATTTTTTCCCTGAAATTTAAGTACTGCATTGAAATTTCAAATTTTCACCAAATAGATTTTTTTTTTTAATAAACCTAGTAGTTTAGAAACTACATTCATTTTGCTACAGATTCTATGCTTACATATTTTTAAAATAATATAGGTAACTTATTCAATTTTTTATGTCAAGTTGTCTAACTCTAATTTTTTTGAATTTTTGGCCACTTAAGGGCCTTATTTTTCAGTGATGATATTGCACATACCCATGACAATAATTCTGATAAGTGTAAAAATACCATCAACATCCAATGGTTCAAGACTGCTAGGCCTACCATTAAAGGGTGGCCTAATAACCTCCACCATAGTGAGTTTATTGAGGAGGTGAATGATTTAATAACTCTTCTTAGTAGAGTTAAGGGACTCCCAACATCCACCACTTTCGATGCATGGATGTACCACTATATCTATGTCATAAAGAAAGGTCATCAAACAATCTTTTGGGGAAATAAAATAAGTGATGCTTTTTGTGAACAACTTTCTAAGGTATCTACTTCATCAAATTTTTACATGACTTTGTATCTCAGTATATGGTGTTGCCTCCATGAGGAATTTTCTAGGATTTTCTTCAAAAGGTGACATGAGAATAGTTCTTGTATATGAATATTATTCTCAATTGACTTTGAAGTAGAGCATGAGTTAATGACGCCTTTTTCTATTCCTACATGTTCATGTTTGACAACAAACCTGAGAAGAAAAGAGTTTCAAATGATGCATGGGAAATTTTAAAAAAAATTGTGTTGCATGTTCTTACAATTTCCTACCTTCACATACATCAAGATTTGGTGCTTTGATTGATTTTTGTATATACTACCCAAATATCCCATTGATAAAACTATACTCATGGAATTATGCAGGTAGATTATGGAAGTACATAGCAAGCAGGATGAATCACATAAAGCCAATTTCAAGTTTCATTTAACCATTGGAAAGTACTCTATCACTACTTATCCTAGAGCCAAATCCATGGAGATTGAGATGCAATGGGTAACAATGAAAAGTACAAAAAAGGAATGAATCTCACTACAGGGGAATGAAGGATAAAATTATTAAAAAATACACCCATGTTCACAGAATTGGGGATATATGGGTTTAGTTCAAGACTAATGAAGGTGTCACTAGTACATAAACAATAATATATGATTAAAAAGACTACTAAAAGCTACATATAAATGACTGAACATGATCATGTGACCATAATTAGTTTATTTCCAATCATTTATAACACTGCCAGATTGATGACTAAACCATTTTTAGTCATTTATTGGTTGTTATGATTGATCGATTTGGTAGTATATTTAGTCATTGATTGTTGTAATTTAGTCATTTAGTCATTTTTTATTCACTGATATATTTAACTGGTACTTATTTAGTCATTTTTATTCACTGATTTCACTGGTCATATATTTAGTCATATTTATTCATTGTTCACTTATTTCTGTCAATTGGTAGTATATTTAGTCAATTTAATTATTTATTGATGTCAATTAGTAGTATATTTAGTCATTTTAATTAACTGATATTTGATGATTTGAACATAAAATATAGAAATACACATAAATCATCAATTGTACACAATAAGACAACCATTGAGAAGGAAATATCATTGAACTTTATTAAAAGATTGGTGTTCTTATAGCTTGCACAAGTCTAAAATATTTATCTTTCTTGAAAAATGCTTAGAAATAGAGTACTAAAATTTTTTATTTTTAGTCCCAAGATTGAAATTTGAGTTACAATGCACATAAATGACAAGAAAGAAACTTCTCCAAAAAACACTTCAACAATGATGGAAATGCATGCTTGGAGCCCTTCAATGTGAGCACATGCCCCTTTCATCTCTTAAAACTTCTACAATGTGAGAAATATTCCTAGAGAAAGCTGTAATGTGTAGAATCCAAGAAGGAGAGTGTTGATCATGTCCCATATATGAAGCTCTCTCATCCAATGCAGTTAACAATAACCCTAGAATCTTTCCTCCTTTATATGCAACATGTAATCTGATATGAGCAACAAGGTGTTTCCATTTTGTGCCATGAATGAATTTGTGCCTCAATACAACCAAAAAAATTACTATTAGTCTTAATTCAAAAAGAATAAAAGTGCATTGTATATTGCAAGTTTACAAAAGTAAGTCCAAACATAGCAAAAAGATAAATGAATTAAAAAATTATAGCCTTGTCAACAAATACCTTAAATAGAGTGTTCAACATAGGCTTGAAATGTGCATATCAAACCCTTGATTCCAGAATCTTGTTCAAATTTTAAGAAAGTTGATAGACTCACATTATAGAATGAAGTTAACACTGTAGAATGAAGGCTATCAACACTAACCTGCTGGAACAAAATTATCAATAGAAATTTCCCAGAAACCAAGACCAAGAATGCCATCACACTTAGACAACAAAAATGTCAACATTGGTTCATGTGTTGTATCACTAAAGACCTACACCATGAAATAATCCATTTATACATACATTCCAAATTAAGTTGATGAGAAAAGATATTTGATATCCAATTGGGAAGCCTTAACATCCAAAAATTACTAACCTGATGTTTCACAACAAGTTTCCCAACTGTGACATCATCTTCACTTAAGAAACCGGATATTGATCCACTACCATATTGGATCTCACATGATTCTCCTTTACAAACAACAAATGATATATATTATTTTTTTAGAAACTTCCTTAATATCCCCATATAAGCAAACTAAACTAAGTGAGGTTGAGGGTTTGATGTAGAGTACCATCTTCTTGGTATGTGCTTGAATTTGATGAATATTATCTTGAATGAAAATAGCAAGCTATCTACACTATAATATAATTGTTAATGATTGTTACAAAAATAACCACAAAACACTCTTTAATTAAAATAATCCTTCTAGATATTTCAAGACAAGATATTTCAGTTAATTTTTAAGAGAGCTAATTTCACTATCCAAACAACCATCAATCTATTTACTGTATATAATTTCCTAGAATTCATAATTTGAATGTAATGAAACTAACAATAATTACCAAATATTTGACACCAAAATGTAGCACATGCTGCTTTCATCTCTTAAAACATCTACAATGTGGGAAATCTTCCTAGAGCAAGCTGTAGTGTGTAGAATCCAAGAAGGAGAGTGTTGATCATGTCCCACATATGAAGCTCTCTCCTTCAATGCATTCAACAATAACCCTAGAATATTTCCTCCTTTATATACAATGTTTCATCTGATATGAGCAACACAGTGTTGCTCTTTTCTCCATGAATGAAGTTGTTCCTCAATACAAGCAAAAAAATTACTATTAGTCTCAATTTAGAAAGAATAAAAGTTCATTGTATATTACAAGTTTACAAAAGTAAGTCCAAAGATAGTAGAAAGATAAATCAATTAAAAAAATGTAGCCTTGTCAACAAATGCCTTAAAGATAGTGTTCATCATAGGCTAGAAATATGCATATTGAACCCTTCATTTCATAACCTTGTTCAAAGTTTAACAAAGGTGATATTCTCATATTATAGAAGGAAGGCTATCAACACTAACCAGACTGGAACAACATTATCAATAGAAATTTCCTGGAAACCAAGCTCAAGAATTCCATCACACTTAGACAACAAAAATTTCAACCATGGTTCATGTGTTTTCTAAGTAAAGACTTGTACCATGAAAGAATCCATTTATACATAAATTCCAAATTAAGTTGATTCAAGAAAAGATCTTTGATATCCAACTGGGAAGTCTTAACATCCAAAAATTATTAACCTAATGTTTCACAACAAGTTTCCCAATTGTGACATCATCTTTACTTAAGAAACTAGAAATTTATCCACTGCCATATTGGATCTTACAGGATTCTCCTTCACAAATAACAAATGATATATTAATTGTTTAGCAACTTCCTTAATATCCCCATGTAAGCAGACTAAACTAAGTGAGCTTGAGGATTTGAAGTAGAGTACCATCTTCTTGATATGTGCTTGACTTTGATGACTTGTATTTTGAATGAAATTAGCAAGCTAGCTGCACTATAAAATCAGTGTTAATCATTATTACAAAAATAACCACAAAATCCTCTTTAATTAAAATAATCCTTCTAGATATTTCAAGACAAGATATTTCAGTTAATTTCTAAGAGTGCTAATTTCACTATCCAAACAACCATCAATCTATTTACTATATATAATTTCATTACATCCAAAATTTGAATGTAATGAAACTAACCATAATTACCAAAGATTTGACACCAAAATGTGGTACAAAATGAATTGTTTGACAACAGATGTGTTTTGATAAACCATATATACCCTTGATATATTGATTTAAATGACAAGGAAAGATCAAACTAGAGACACCAAATAATTGAAACCAAAATTCGGCCACCAATTATAACTTCATTCTATTGATCTTCAAACGGATTTTACAATTCGTTTAAAAAAAAACTCCTAACTAACATGTCAAAAAGTGTCTTTTCAGTTACCCACTTTTAACATAAATCAAAAAGTCTTAATTATCGTTGTTTACATAGGATTACATAAAAGAAACGAAAGATGAGAAATAAAGAGAAATGATCAGATGTTGAAGTCCAAAGCACTCACAAGATACATAATTTCGTTACTCATTGTAAGGTACCTATGATCATTCAGATCTGGAAAGGTCCTCTCTCCATGATAGTATTTGCAAGGCTTTGTACTTCACTACAAAGCGTATTCTTTTGTGGGAGCTAGATATGTCTACTCCCATTGGTACACTGTGTAATCATGAGGCCATTTATACTCCTAGATTTTTCATGTGTTTGCCAATTGACTCTTCCATCTACTGTCTAATAAACCTTTTCCATCCATGATGAATTTTGAGCATCCAACATCCAATGCAATTATTCCATCCAAGGTTAAATTGAGGTGGTGAATATTTATGTCACCATTCTTCTATAAATTAGTGAGGCAATTGGGAACAATTTTTCTAAACTCATCTATCAAATCCTTGGATCCTTTCAGTTGGCCATCATCCCTTAGTATCTTAGGCACGAACCACTAATTTAGTGTGTGAAATAAATCCATTCTTTCCTTTATCTTTTGGTCTTTTGCAAATATCTATTGAAATTCATCTATGACCATTCAGACCATTTTCTCAGTAGGCTTTAAAGATGCAAGGGCCTCAACACTCCTTTGTAAAATAATGCACAAAGTTATTACTTAATGTGTGATGTACAAGTTTCCATTTCTTGAATAAAGGGTCTAATATAGGTACATGGGCCTTTATCTAATCAGCTACTTGTGACAAGGAGACAACATTCATACACATTTTCCAATTTGTCCATAATTTTTTTAACCCTATACTCCACAATCTTTTCCAATACCATGAGGATTTGTCTCTTTGCTCCTTCCTCTATTTCTTCATTAGTCTTTTTCAACTTCTCAATTTCTTGTTTTAGCACATATACTTGTTCAACAGTGATTGCAACTATATCAGTCTAGATGGCAGGGGATGGTACACTATTAATTTTTTTCTTTGGGAAGCACCTACTCCCTTCAACTACTCTTTCAATTTCACATTTTCTATGAATAACCTATTCACTTCATCATTCAGATTAGTCTATGCTTTCTCATATTTTTCAGTTTAATCTCCATACCTTGAACTGCAACCCTAGTAAACATTATTGAGTGGATTGTCATAGTAGCTTCTTCCAATGCTGATGTGTCTTGAAGTGTCTTTACCATGGAATTCCCTCTCATTTCTTGTACAACATCAAGCAATCTTGGTTTTTCTGTTCTTTTTTTCTTTTTCCAAAAGGTGGGGATTTTAATTCTTGGATTGTAACCTGTGCCACCCATTCCCTCTCTTAATTGAATTCAGAAACCAACATGGGATCTTGGATCCTTACTTGATCTAGTAAAAATATCTTTTTTAACTCCATCCTAGGAATAATTAGTATATTTATTTCTAAGACCAATTTTCTTGTTTCTTGGGGGCTAAGAATAATTTCATTAATCTTGAGTTCTTCAAAATTTGGGGCAACAATCTAGTCATTCTATGACTCCTTAGTTCCCATCTTATTAATTTTGAGTTTCTCCTCAAATTATTTCATTTTAATCTTAATCCAAAAATCCTTAAACTCGGGAGTTTGAGTAGAGTCGTCATCTTAAAGAAATCTAAGGGAAACAATCACCCTTTCATCATCATGCACTTATTGATCATTATGCCCATGTACATCCACTCTTTCTTTTGGTTTGTGAGCCTTATTTGCAAGCTTAGGTAGTGGATGATCAACTTCATCATCTTTAAAATTCAAAAGTACATTGACTACCTCTTCAGTATCCCCTACTCCTTCACTTATTTCATATGCCACTAAGGGGCCACTCCATGTGTCTTCTATCATTTAGGACTTGGTTGCTTTAGGGGATAATTCTAATTGTATTGTGGAAGTGTTTGGTAGGGGATCTATAATTACAATACCGCTTGGTTTGATGGGAAGCTTGGAGGGTTTTGAAGACTGGCCCTTAGGTTTCTTTTCTGGTTCAACATATAATCTTTCAAAGTTGTCAATTATTAAGTTCATCCTTTTGATAGGATCCCCTTCTTCAACGTAGAATCTTTGGAATCTAGTGTCCCATTTCTTCTTTTCCCCCTCAAGCCTCTTTATGATTTCCCAATTCCTCTTCCTCTAAAAAAACTTCATGAGGTGTTAAGAAATTTCTTATTACATCTTCTTCATAATACATTACATGGGTAATCTCAACTCTAGTGAGAAGTGTCTACTTCATAAAATTAATATTCCCTTTAGGATCAAAGAACCTTTCTCCTCGTTACTTCAATGAGTACCTCATATTCAAATACTCCCATAGTTCTTCAAGAGTGTCAGACCCTATGGATAGCTCCTCACATTCAATTAGGTCAGGGAGGAATGACCCCTTTCTCTTTCTTTTCAGAACATCCTACTCCATCCATAAAATTTTCCACATAAATTATAAAAATTCAATTCAAATAGAAACAAATTTAGGTAAAACATGTAGGGCTTGATGACACCGATAAACCCTTATTACTATTTGGTCTACTAAGAAGAACTAGTCATTGAAATTGTGAGCGTGTCTCTACTCTAGCTTCAATGCTAAAGGTGTTAATACTTACATGATTTTATTACGTAATCTTGGTGAAATATGACCAAGACTGGCCATGATCTTTCTTACAAAATCATCATGAAATATTACATAATCATTATTTTTACATCTATTATCCCAAAAGTAACACCATTTTTGTATAGGAAACCTATTCTCTTCCTTATCAGTCATTCCCAAACATTATTTTAGACCATCTCTTTCTATTTTGGTACAATATTAAATGACACAACAAAGAGTATTTCCTGGAAGTTATGGGAGCTAAGTTCTCTCTTGCTTGCAAAAGAACTCATGTAGCCCTTTCTCAATTTCAACAGAAAATTCATACTCAATGTTCACTTTAGGATTTTGTATGTTCATTTCCATCATCATGAGATAGTTTGGAATCCTCTCTTCAACATCTATTCCAAGCACTTGGCACAAAGAAAAATAAGTTGTCTTGAAATATACTTGAAAGTAATCTATGGCAATGGCTAAATTTTGGAGGGGGGATAGGTATCCTCCTATTGTTCACACCCCTTTTCATGTGTAAAGGAAGTTCATCACTCCTGTAGGATTTTCTTAATATCCTGTAAACCTCCTCACTTATGTCCAAGTCAGTCCTAGTGATAGCTTGCTTGTTTAACATAAAAAACTCTATAATTGCTTCTTTAGTCAACACCACTAATGGTGAACCATCTGGCATTATTATAGTCTTGGTAGCTATGTGATAATATTGTGCCAATACTTTAATAAACTCAACATCTATGAAGACATTTGGGACTATCAATTTGGCCAAATCTAAGGTCTAAGGATTCAAAAATGGGGATCTTGTCATCCCCTTTTTCATAGAAGTACCAAAACATATCCCATCCCGAGATAGGGATAATTGGGTCTCTACATCCATGGATTGTATCTTTAAATACCTTTTTGAATCCTTTGTCTAGAGAATTAGGTAACACATCTAAAATGGATTGTTGTAGGGATCTCCTTTTTTATTTAGAAAATATGGACTCTTCCTTTTTACTTGCAAATTGACTTCTTTTGGGTGGCATGATGAAGAATTTACACCTACTTGATTTCTTTAAGTGTCTACTTGTAGGAGCAAATTTAGTTCTAATACACTTGCTACAGAGGGTTTCTATGAACTTGATGAAATAATAGCTGCAGAGTCTTCTCCCTTGAACTCCCTTGCCTCTGATATGCTAAGTTGTGAATGATTGCAAAAATGTTGTCAAGTCCCAAGTAATATTTGCTGCTAAGCTCAGTCACCTCACTATTAATGTCAATTCATGCAAAAAAAATCATAATTTGTCCATATTTCGATTTTGAATACATGCCTTTAATCTTGTTTAATCAAATGCTTCATTTTTAGAGGTGTAATCATTACCATTGACAATTTAAATGCTTTGATATCTTGTACCATATTTTTGGTTTGTCATATCAAGACTATTGTGGGTGTAGTGTAGAAAAATGTGTCCCTTTACATTTTCACACTTGTTTGGGCCCTCCTTGTGGATTTTAGCTTAATGTTGCCTTGATTTAGTGTTGTAATGTGGATGAAACATTCACATTAGGTCTTGGGCCCTTGTTAACTAATGGATTTTAATGGAACCTTGCTAAAGTGTTGTAACTCACTTTCACACTTTTCTAGGGTTTTATCAAATAACTAAGCATAATAAACGTATTTTTAATTAAAATCAACCTTAATTTTTCCTTATTTGGAGTGTCGTAAAGTGTTGTAACACACTTTCACACTTATCTAGGCTTGTCATTAATAATTGGGATTTCTTATGACTTAATTGGCCCTATTTGGGATCCACAAGCGTCATTTATTTCATCTTTTCGAGGATAATCCTGACACCAATCATAATCTAGGTGTTCCTAGATTGTGTGGCCTAGATTTAGTGTCTGGGACTCATTTGACACCTTAGGAAAATAGGTCCCACGTAGATCTTTTTACCCTAAACCAATTTTTACACATCTCTAGGAACTTTTGATTTTTGGTCCCATACATTATGCTTAATGGGGCTCATTCACCACCTTGGGAGAATGAGTTCCATGTGGCCCAAAATTAAAATGAATTAAAAAATTTGGCAGGATTTTATTCTCCTAGATCTTATGTCGGCTTGTAGTGTTGTAATTTTAGGAATTCTTGCATAATTGAGTGTCAATACAAGGTTCTTTCACTCATATTCTAACCTAGCATTCAAGAGAGTACACAATCATTTGAGCATTGACAAGAGAATTCAAGATCATTCAAGTGTAGATTATCTAGCATTTTAGAGCAGAATTCAAGTGTCAATCATCATGTCAAGGATTTCATCTATCGTGTTTGTTAGTGTGCTAACAATTGTGATGTAGGGTTTATGATTCAAGTATGTGCTTCAAAAAATATCAACATCATTCAAGCAAGAGTCAAGAACCACATCCAGTATAGCCATTTCAAGCACATTTGCAACACCTTATTGCTATGGTTTGGTGAGTTGCAACATTGCTATTTGTTCATTCATCATTCTCCATTCATATTTGCTTTCTTTTCAAGGTTTAATTACCAACAAGGGTTTGACCAAGAAAAACCCCTATCCACTAACCCCACAACATTTTTCCCTCTCCTTTATGTGTGATTTGTAGGTCAAAGTTTCATATTTCTTAAGGAGCAAGAGTGGAGAAAGGTTGCAAGTTTTTTAAAGTTGTCAAAGTTGTCATCAAGACTTGCAAAGCACTGGAGAAGACCTACATGTTGCTAATTAGAGGTTCGGATCCAAAAACTAGTCAAGAAGGATGGAGCAGAGAGAGAAGAGCAGGATCAACTTTTGAAGTTGTAGAAAAGCCCAACTGGACTAATTCACCACTTTTGGCGAATGAGTCTCATTCCATTATATTTTCAGGATTTTGTAGATTTGGATACCCTTTTGACATATTTTTGCTCCTATACATTTTCCTAGAAATTGGATTGATTCGCCCAGCTTGGAAAATGAGTACCAGTTAGCAATAAAAGCATATTTTTCAATACTAGTTCAGATCTCCATTCAACCTTCTCTAGATTTCCAAGTGCACACTTTCTTCTTTACAATTTTTTGTGTTGTTTTGTTCACTTTTCTAGGTCATTTAGTGTTAGAATTAGGGTTTAGAGTCACATCTCGCATTTCATTATCTTTTCCAAGTTTAGGCTTGGTGGTGAACCCCTCATTAGATCACATTCAACCCCTAGGACAAACCTTTTACAAGATCCCCCTCTCTTTTGCATCAAGATCTCAAGGGTTTGTTCTTGAGTGAAAGTTATTGAAAATTGCCGCTTTTAGGTCCTAAAACCCTTAAAGGCAGGAGAGAAAAAAATTCCATTCATTTTGGTGAACCTACATTTAGAACATCATAATTCTGATTTGGAGTTTATTTTCATCCTAGATTTGGCTTACATTAACATTGCATTAGGATTTTCAATGATTAATTTATATTCTAGGGTTTCAAATTTGATGTTAGTGAAAGCTCATTTAGCTTGCCCTTTTGCATCCAATTTCATTGAAAATCATTCAAATCTTACATTTAAATCTTAGAAATATATCAGAGAACATAAAAAGCATAAAATACAATTCAAAAAAATTGAAAATTTTCAAAAAAATCATCACTAGGACTCATTCACCACCTTGGACAAATTAGTACCTTTGCATATTCTACATTGCATTTTCTGGCATTCATAGTTTAGTTTCTGAGTTTCTATTTATTGTTATTTTTATTTTTTTTTCAATTTCCAAAATTTTAGTTATAAGCATTTCATTGTTATTAGCTTACATTGCATTTGCATTCACCCTACATTTAGTAGTTGTTGTATGAGTATTTGGTATATCCTATTGCTAATACTATAGTGAGACAAATTTTGAGACTCATGCCATCCCGTGATAGCACAATTGTTGTGGATCTTGGGTTGTCTATCTCTTTCACTCCCAGTATTGACATTAGTACACTAGATATGGATAATACCTTTAATAACTCTTTTCCTTCAAGTAGCATGCTAGTTGAACCAAGGAATGATAGTGTCCCACAAGAAAACATAATTCACATTCATGAGGACCAAGCACACCTACAAGATCAAGTGCAAAATGACAACATTTCAACCACTGTCATCCCTACCATAGATAATATTCATCACATGCTTGAAAGTGAAGATGGCCTTGAACTTCTGAAAAACATAGTTCAAATATTTGGAAAGCATCTCACCCTAACTGTTAAAAGGAATAGGACAACTGAGAGGGGGGGTGAATCAGTTGTCACCAAAATTAAACACAAAATTTCAACACTTATTAACTTCACAACCACACTATTCTATTATTAAGTATGGACATGAAATCTAGATAACAAAAAGTAAAATCAACACAATGAACAACAGATTTTACTTGGAAAACCCAATGAGGGAAAAACCATGGTAAGGATTAACTCACAATATAAAGAGATATCAAAACCAAATACAAAGGCTCAATGCCCAGAAGAGGACTCACTGTCCAAATACAAAGGCTCCCTGCCTATAGAGAGGACTCATTGTCCAATAGGAGGCTCACTACCTACTGATACAAAAGAAAAAAAAATATCCACCACAATAATTTACACAAATTTGCAACCTTTATCAAAAGATTATAGAAACCTTCAGCTCACTACCTTCAGGAATCTAACACAATGAAGTACTGCTGCCTCAACTCATTTTTGCACACTTCTACTCTTTTATTTGTGGCTTACTTTGTTACTTTTCATCATCCAATCCTTTGCAATTTGAATTGCATTTATACCATCTTCAACCTTGGAAACTTTCTCCAAGGTTGGCCACATAAGCTTCATTTCATAAATTCAAATTAGGTCGGCAACTCAATATTCCCATGGTGGAAAGGAATGAGAATGGACCAATAAAACACTTAACCAAGACCCAAATTAATATCTCAGATCAACCACATGCTTCCTTAATTAAATTTTATTCTTCATATGAAGTGTAAACACCAGGTTGGCCAAACCTAATGAAAACACAAATGAACATTGATGTACATGCTTTCCAACAAGAAGATAACATGTGGGCAACATAACATGCTTCATTATGCATGAGAAAAAATCTTAGGTTCCTTCAAATACATCCGCAACAAGTGTAACAACCTTCAAACACCATACTCCTTCCAATAGTCCATCCAAACTATGCAAGCACATACAACAACTCTGAAACTCAACTTCCAAATCACCAAACCACAAGCACCTTCGCCAAAACCCAAAGAACGCCATTATAAGACACATTCTACATCTGTAAGATCTGAAACATAACAGTGGAGGAATGTGGAGTAGAAATATTTCTCCCAATCCACAAACAACTAACTCTGCTAGAATAGTCCACACATCGATGAACACAACTTTCACACTCCATGAAACTAGAAGCTACAGATTAGTATATATCACCATCAGAATATGAAAAACTATTTAGATCTGCATAAGCATAGGATCAACACAAGAGAAATTCAAATTACATACCAGAGCACATTTTGAACACATTCATAATTCTGACTTCATTCTTTATTAATTTTCTCAAAAGCACTTGGAAACCCATCATTTTAGCACATCTGCAACATCATAAAGATAGCTCCATGTACTCGCAACATCTCGACAATATCTCAATTATACATGCACAGTTTGCAACATACTAAACTGTGTTGACATCAATGACAACATTAATGACAACACCACCAAAATTTCTCATACTTGCAACAATCTCCCCCTTTGTCATTGATGGAAACACATGATGTGAAAAGAAGCATCAAAAACAACAACCTACACAATATTCTGGGAGAACACCCTTTCTTCCTTTTCTTACTATTTTTCATATGAATTTCTCTCCCCCTTTGACATGAATGGAAAAGATCAAAAGCTCTGATTACTCCCCCTTAGGAGTACACCCATTTAACCCATGCTGCAACAATGAAACACTTTTTGTACTCCCCCTACAGAGTAGATCCATTCATCAGTCCATATAAATGAGGAATCTATGAATTCACAGGACTAATGCACCTTCATGTGCACCTATTTCATAGGGCCAATGACCCCCAACCTCTCCATAAGATACTCAAAATTATCCTTCAAAAGAGCCTTAGTAAATATATCTATAATTTGTTCCTTTGTTGTCACATACTCCATCTTGACTTCATTCTCAAAAACCTTTTCTCTCAGGAAATGATATGTGATAGATATGTGTTTTTTTCTTAAGTGCATCACCAAATTCTTTGAAATTTTTATAGCACTTGTGTTGTCAGAAAAGATAGGAATAGGCTCATCACATATCACTCCAATGTCTTTTAGAGTTTACTTCATACAGAAAACCTATGTGTAGTAGGATGTTGTAGCAATATATTCTGCCTCATCAATGGATAAAGAAACCAAGTCTTGTTTCTTACTCAACCAAGAAACCAATCTTCTACCAAGAAAGAAAGAACCTCCACTGGTACTCTTCTAGTCATCCACACAACTAGCCCAATCTACATTAGTATAAGCACTCAAAGTGAAATTGACACCCTTAGGATAACATAAGCCATAATTTGATGTACCTTTAAGATATCTAAATATCCTCTTTACTGCTATAACATGTGCCTCTTTAGGATCTGCTTGAATTCTGGCAATTAAACATATTGCATGCATAATATCTGGTCTAGTAGCAATAAGATGCAACAACCCACCCATCATAGATCTATATTTCCTTTGATCAGTTTTAGCAGATTCATCATCTTTACTCAACTTACATCTGATTACCATAGGAGTACTAACTACTATGGAGTCATCCATTCCAAACTTCTTTAATAGTTCTTTTACATACTTAGATTATGAAATAAATATCCCTTTATCAGTTTGATTTACTTGAAGACCAAGAAATAAATTCAATTCACCAATCATGGACATTTCAAATTCTTTTTGCATTTATTCTGCAAATCTTTTACACATGCCTTCATTTCCACCAAAGATGATATCATCAACATATACTACTACTATCAACATTTTGTTACCTTTCACTTTGAAGTAAAGATTGTTGTCAGCAGATCCTTTTTTGAAACCTTGCTTTGTCAGGTATCTATCCAATCTTGCATACCAAGCTCTAGGAGCTTGCTTCAATTCATAAAATGCCTCTTCAACTTACAAATGATATCTAGTTTGTCGGATAATTGAAATCCTTCAGTTTGTTCCATGTATACTTCTTCCTCCAATTCACCATTCATAAATGTTTACTTGACATCCATCTAATATAGTTTGAAATCCTTGTGGGAAAAATATGCTAGAAACATCCTAATAGCTTCCATTCTAGACACAGGGCCAAATGTTTCTTCAAAGTCTATGCCTTCAACTTGTGATTATCCATTGCATACAAGTCTTGCTTTATTTATTTTAACTTCACCATTTTCATTCAACTTATTCTGGAACACCCATTTTGAACCAATTACATTCTTATTCAGAAGTCTAGTAACTAATTCCCATGTCTGCTTCTTTTCTATTTTCTATAACTCTTCTTTCATAGCTCTAACCCCACTCTCATCTTCACATCCTTCACTCACATATTTAGGTACTATTTTAGAGTATAAACACAAATTTACCTCAACTGCTACTTTAATTCTTATCTTCACACCTTCACTCTTATCTCCAATTATCTATTCCTCTAGATGATTCTTCTACACATACTTAGGAGTCTTAATAGTAGGTTCCAAGATTTCTTCTTCTTATTCTTCTTCTTCTTCCATTTCCTTATTCTCTTTAGGTACTTGTCCACAAATAGGGTCATCAGGTTCAACTTCATTTATCTCAATAGGTTTGTGCATGTCCTCATCAATTTACACATTAGCACTCTCAACAATCTTCCTCAATCTTTTATTGAAGCATTTGTATGCTTTCCTAGTAGTAGAGTACCCAAGAAAAATCCATTCATCACATCTAGCATCAAACTTTCCAAGATTTTCAAATGTCATCTCTTTTAATGAAACATCTGCTTCCAAATACCTTAAAGTACTTCACAGTAGGAATCTTACTAGTTCATAACTCAAAAGGATTCTTTGTGCTATTGCCTCTAATCTAAACTCTACTAAGAACATAAATAGTAGTGTGTATTGCCTCTCTCTAGTACACATCCGGTACATTTGATTCTTTCATCATGGTTCTTACAGCTTCCTATACCATCCAATTTTTCCTCTCAACTATCCCATTCTGATGAGGAATTCTCAAAGAAGAAAATTGTCTTTTTATGCCATGTTCAGAAAATGTATTAAATTCACTAGAAGTGAATTCTCCATCTCTATCAAATCTCAAACATTTGATTCTCAGGTTCACTTCATTTTCCACTCTTTCTTTGAAAACTTTAAACCTATCCAAAGCTTGAGTCTTCTATCTAAGAAAAGCAACCCATACCATTCGAGTATAATCATCAATAAGGAGCATGAAATACCTGTCACCATTTAGGCTTCCTATTCTAGTCAAACCACTGAGGTTAGTATGAATTAATTCCAACATTCTAGTAGTAGATTGCTCTTTTCCCTTAAAACTACTTCTTGTATGTTTCCCCAACTGACAACTTCTACAAATAGTATTAGCAAGCTTTGTGATTCTAGGTAAACCTTAGACAACATCTCTTGAAATGATCTTGACCAGATTATCAAAGTTTACATGTCCCATCTTCCAGTTCCATAACCAAATTTCATTTACTTGAGATACAAGAAATTGTCCATCAACGCCCTTAAGTTGATAGATGTTTCCATGAGTTCTTCTTCCAGCATCAACCATATCTCTAGATCCTTTTATGATTTCACAAGTATTATTCTGAAACACAAGTTTAAAACCATTGCTACACATATGTCCAACACTCAAAAGGTTATTCCTCAAACCCTTTACATAATATACATTATCAGTGTTGTGAATTCTATCAATTCTAATTGAACCTTTTCCAAAAATATTTTCTCCTAAATCATCACCAAATATGACCAAACCAGCATCATACTTTTCAAGTTTAGTATTTAACTTACTTTTATCTTCATTCATGTGATTAGAGCATCCACTGTCAATCAACTAGTAGTCTTCATCCTATCTGGCATTAAAGGAAGTGACCAAAGTACCTTCCATATCATTCTTTTTGTTCTCTAGAGAATTCTTGCTTGTACATTTTACAAGGTTAGCAGAGACATATTTAATCTCCAAAGCTAAAAACAAGCATTCACTATCATCACCCTCATAATCAGATTCATCATCAAAGATTCCAACTTCTTCTTTAACATAATACAAATTCTCATATTTTTTATCCTTTCTATCCTTATCTTTATGATCCTTGTTCTTCTTGTGTACAACTCTATTCAGACATCTTGAAGCATAATAGCCAATATTGCCACAACTAAAAAATTTAAAGGGCGACATACCTTTATACTTATTGATACCTTTCTTCAACTTCCTGGTAAAATTATCTTCCAACTCATTAGAACCATCACTATCCGAGTCATCCTTAGTATTTTACTCTTTAAATGTAGTCTATGTATTGTCCTCCTTTCCAAATTTTCTCATCTCAAATGTAGTCAAGGTGTCAAATATATCTTCTTTAGTGTATTTATTAGGATCATACATTTCTTCAATAACTAAGATCTTATCACTATAACAGTCTGGTAGGGTTATTAGGATCTTCTCAATTATATCTTCATCAATTAGTTTACCCCCTTGATTCCTAACATCATTTGGTGCAAGTTCAACCCTATAGAAATATCTTGCAAAATCTTCACCTTCTTCCATTTTCAAATTATCATATTTGTGCTTTGCCTTCAGCTTCTTTGTCAATTTCACTGTCATTTCCTTCATAAATATATTCTAACTTCTTCCAAACTTCATGAGCACTGCCCAAAGAAAGAACCTTTGTTTGCTTAGTTTTAGATAGAGCATGGAAAATAGCATACTTCACCTTCTCATTCTCCTCATAAGTAGAAACCTCATCTGTAGTAATAAGACCACCCATCAGAGCTATATACTTCATCTCAATAGCCTTTTGGGTTTCGTAGCCAAGAGAGATAATATATCCTCTCATCTACAATTTCCAGTCACTCTAATCAGATCCATCAAACATAGGGATCACCAACTTATGCACCATCGAATCTTCCTTAAGTGGTTAAGCTCTACACCAAGGAACCAATTCTCTAATAAAAATTGTTAAAAGGAATAGGGAAACTAAGAGGGGGGGTGAATCAGTTATCACCAAAATTAGACACAAAACTTCAACACTTATTAGCTTCATAGCCATATTGTTCTATTATTAAGTATGAACATGAAATGCAGATAACAAAAAGTAAAATCAACACAATGAACACTAGATTTAACATGGAAAACAAAATGAGGGAAAAACCATAGTGAGGATTAACTCATAATATAAAGAGATAGCAAAACCAAATTAAAAGGCTCACTGACCAGAAGATGACTCACTATCTAGATACAAAGGGTCATTGCCTAAAAAAGGACTCACTATCAAGCAAGGAGGCTCACTACCTACTGATACAAAAGAAAATAAATGATCCACCATAGCAATTTACACACATTTGTAGCCTTGATTAGAAGATTGCAGAAACCTTCAACTCACTACCTTAAGGAATCTAACATAATGAAGTATTATTGCATCATCTCACTTTCACACACTTCTACTCTTTTATTTGTGGCTTACTTTGTTACTTTTCATCATCCAATCCTTTGCAATTTGACTTTCATTTATAACATCTTCCACCTTAGAAAGTTTCTCCAAGGTCAGCCACATAAGCTTCATTTCATAGATTCAAATTAGGTTGGAAACTCAACATTCACACTATGGAAAGGAATGAGAGTGGACCAATAAAACATTTAACCAAGACCAAAATTAATGTTGTAGATCAACCACACACTTAATTAAATTTTATTCTTCATATGAAGTGTAAACACCAAGTCAGCCAAACCTAATGAAAATACAAATGAACATTGATGTACACACTTTCCAAGAAGAAGATAACATGAAAATGACATAAAATGATTCATTATGCATGAGAACACATCTTAGGTTCCTTCAGATACATTTGCAGCAAGTGTAACAACCTTCGAACACCAAAATCCTTCCAATAGTCCATCTAGATTGTGCAAGCACATACAACTCTGAAACTCAACTTTTGGATCACCAAACCACATGGAAACTTTAAGCATTTATGTACAACCAAAGGGGAAACTTTCATGGAGTGAAGCCATGGGTGGTCTAGCTTCACATGAAATTGGTTTGACTACAGGATGATGGAGAATGTGACATCTAATATTTTTGGTCCTATTTGCAATGTTAAGGTGATCGATCCCATCATAGGGCAAGAAAAACCATTGTGTGTCTTGATCCATGCTTTCGACTTATCATATATATCTTGACGGAGCTCATGCACAAGTAAGAATTCATCGGTGATCACATTCTCTCCATAGGTGGGATCTATTAGTATCCCATTAGTGGTCTTGTCATAGATATGACCAGCTATGTAGAGAGTACCATCGGGTGCATGTTTAATTATATCCTTGGAGGAGAAAGCAAGGTCAAGAGGACTCTTAGTTCAAACCTTACGATGAATGATGTTTATCACCCCTACCATTTCATCTATAGGATTATTAGTGATAGTATCCTGCTAAATAGAATCATTGTTATCATCACCTGTGTCAACATTCATCACATCATTCTTTGTATTTTTTCTTTCTTTGACAAATGAAATATTATGTTTTAGCATTGGTTTGGTGAAAATTTGCAAGTTTTGGTTAGGAGGGGCAAGAGATTTGTTTCCTTGATCACTAACACCTCCAACAGAGAGACAAACGAAATCAATGAGGTCTTGCACAAGATGTTTAAGATGCTTTCAATGTTCTATGTCATGTTCATTTTGTCAATGATAGTGGCAATAGGAATTTTTTTAAAGTTTGAGGGAAAAGGCTTATTAGGGTCGATTGTTTTGATGGGAGGCAAGGTAATCATTTATTTTTCTAAATGTTCAGTCATTCTGTTATGAAGGATATCGAGCAAGGGAGTGAACTATCTCTTCAGGTCTCCATAGCTAGAGGGTACTGTGGCTTTAACAATAGCTATTTGGTTATTGAAATTTTGAGTTGCTTGTTGAGGGGGATTAAATTGAAGGAACCCTTTATTTTGTTTTCTAAAAGGTTGGAGTTGTTTTGGTTTGTGGGCTTAGATATTTTGGTTCGGTTAGAGGTGGAATTTGTATCATGACTACTAACAAAATTTTGATAATCATGGAGGGCAGTACATAAGTGCATGATGGATGGGAATTTCATCATGGTAAGCTTGTCTTGAATCTTACTTTGTAAATTTTCTATGAACTTTTGAAGGTGAGGGTCGAGGACCTTGACATTGATTTGGGAATAAACTAATTGATAGCATGAGATAAAATTAGTTATCTTTTATTCTTCTTTTTGCTTGCATCTCATTAAATAGCCAAGGTCATTTTGGGATTCATATGCACTTGGAAATTATTTAAAAATGCCTCAACAAGTTCATTGAATGAGCAAATTGAGTTGTTTGGTAAAGAAGAAAACCATTCTGAGGTAGTATCTTTCAAGGACCTAGGAAAAAGCTTTGCCAATAGTTTATCGTCAAGGAAAATGTCACTACATAAGGAAATATAGGTATTAACATGGTTAGAAGGATCTCCCTTCCCTCAATACTTCTCAAATATAGACACCTCTACACCTTGTGGCATCAGTGTTCGCAATATCTCCAAGGACAATGGACTGCTTTTGGCAGGTGGGCCATTTTGATTTTTGTTTATGGTGGAAATTTATTTTTGAAGGGATGAAACAATTTGGAAGAGTTGGGCTATGAGAGGGTCATTTTTTGTTTTATGAAATGGAAATGAAAGTGGGGAGGGAGTGTATGTGCTTGTAGAGCAATTGAATGGAATTCTTATAGGTGGTAAAGTGGTAGGAGATATAACTTGGGATGCCACATAGGAACTAGGGATGCTAGCAGGAATACCCAAGGAAGGAATCACATTACTAACTTGTTGCATCATTGTTGTTACTTGAGGATTGCTATAGGTAGGTATTGAGGCTATTGTCGTGGGAGGAGGAATTTGAGTTCCTCCTTGACTTGTGACATTGCTTGTTGGTAAAGGACAACTAGTGGTTAGTGTTGCAAGTATGAGTAATTTTGGTGGTGCTGTTATTAATGTTGTCATTGATGTCAACATAGTTTAGTATGTTGCAGATTGTGCATGTATAGTTGAGATACTATTGAGATGTTGTGAGTACATGGAACTATCTTTATGATGTTGCAGATGTGCTGAAATGATGGGTTTCCAAGTTCTTTTGAGAAAATTAATAAAGAATGGAGTCAGAATTATTTGTGTTCAAAATGTGCTCTGGTATGTGCTTCACATTTCTCTTGTGTTGATCCTATGGTTGTATGGATCTGAAGAGTTGTTGTTGATAATATGATGGTGATATATTCTAATCTATAGCTTCTGGTTTGATGGAGTCTAAAAGTTGTGTTCATTGATATGTGGACTATTTTGGCAGAGTTAGTTGTCTATGCATTGGGAGAAATGTTTTTGCTTTGTAGTCCTTCATTGTTCTATTTCAGATCTTGTAGATCTAGAATGTGTCTTATAATGGTGTTCTGTGGGTTTTGGCAAAGGTATTTGACAATGAATATTCATTGTCCACCATAGTGGCTTCAACCCTTTGTCATCCAAAGGAATTTTTTCCTTAGATTCATTTTGGCCCGAGCCCATGGAACCTATAAAACCATGAGAAGATTTATTTTTCCTATCCTAACAAAAATTCAAAGCAAAGAAAATAGCCAAACTATCTCTCTGAAACATGTCCCCATCAACCTCTAAACGTACCATCCTTGATGAAACCATGCTTGAACCTAAAGAAGTTCCAAACAACCAAGACCAAATTAAGATAAAACCTTCACCTACATCTTACAAGTAACCAAGAGATAATGAAAACAACCCTGCCACACCTCCTAAATCAAACACGTATACAAAGTCAAAGAGAAAATGGTCAAACAACCTCCTATGGTTCCTTTTGTTCCTCCCCTTAGGAAAGAAAAGAAACCTTTGGTTGATCAACCCACCCCTACAAAAATACATCAAGAAAAGAAAACTAAAAGAAATAGAGGTGCTAGAGAGCATAGACGTAGACATTGTGCCCTTGTTCACAGGTTACATGAAGAATTAAACAAAGAAAATCAAGATCCAAACTTGAGTGAAGCAATGCATAATGACCCTCCTCCCCAATTGAAACAAAAGAATCCAATACAAGACCAACAATAAGAGTTGAACTCTTCGATGGATATTATCATTCGTCCTCTTATTGTGGTTAACTTGGACAATGATGATGAGGTTGCTAAAATTGACAAAGGGGTGCATAATGAATTGAATACATTGTTTTCCTCTTCCATGAGCTTAAACAAAACATCTCCTACAAAGAGTGTTGAATTTGGTGCTACCCCTAGTTCGGCACTTGCTCTTGTCCCTTTGGCTATTTTCCCTCCTTTTGTATATAATGAACATGAATGGGAGGTGGATGACTTGCTTTAGGTTGACTTGCTTATCCCTTACTAGTCTTTTGCATTATTTCATTTTCATTTTCTTTTACGTGATTGCATGTGTGTAATGTGATCCCCCATGATTTTTTGTTTGATGTTCTTTGTCTTTGTTACATTCCTCTATTTGTACCTTCATTCTTCTCTATGTCATCAATCTTTTGTATTTTTCACTTTTTTATCTCTTTCACATTTGTCTTGTGTTTTTCCTTTTGGGGATGATGCAAGGCATTTAGAAATTTATGTCTCTTCCATGTGTTGACCCAAAAGGCTTTTCCTTTTATTTTTATTTATCTCTTTTTCATTTTTCTTATTTTTTCCTTTTGGGAATGATGCAAGGTGTTGAGACATTCATGTCTCTTCCATGTTGACCCAAAAGCTTTTCCTTTGATTTTATTTATCTCTTTTTCTTTGTCTTTTTTTTTTCTTTTTGGGATGACACAAGGCATCGAGACATTCATGTCTCTTCCATGTTGACCTATAAAAGTTTTTCCTTTGTTTTCACTCTCTTTGTGTCATTATTCTAGTTCTATATGTATTTGGGGGATGATGACAGTTCTAAGCTCTCTCAAAATATTGCAGCAAAGAACTTCTGACCCAAAATCCATAGATCCTTTATGTGTTTGGTGTTTTCATTTTGGGAGCAACCCCTCTCTTTTCATTTTCTCTTACATGATGAAAATTTACTTGGAAACATATGACTTGGCATAGGGCTTTCCAACTTGGCTCTCATATCTTCTTTGTTTTCATTTTTCATTTTCTACTTTAAACTAATTTCTCACAGTATGTTATTTAACAATTTCTTTAAAGTGGGGGCATACATTAGCATTATTCTTTTGTAATTTTTCTTTTTCTCAGTTTATGGTGCAGTTTTCTTACTTCATGCGATACATTTGTCACTTTGTGGATGACATTTTGTATGATTTACTCAAGAGTGTGATCTCTCTTAGCAAATTATATTCCTCTTAGTGGCTTGATGCGACAAACTGCATCCCCTAAGTTGGGATTTTCTATTCTTTGATTGGTCCTCTCTTAGAGACATTAGGCACAATGTTCCCTAAGTTAAATACCTTGCATGAATTAAGCAATACTCCTTTGAACATCTCCTATTTTACATTTTGCATTTGTTGTTATGATAGGCCAAAAAGTGGCAATATGATGGGTATGTGGCTTACGCCTTTTTTTTTTACACAAAATTGATGAAACAAAAAGGTATTTTAAAGGAGATTCTCAAGTTTCCACCACTATAAATTAAAAAAATATTATCTTTTTATTGTGGTTAGGGTGGTCTGATAGATACCTACTTATTTTTTCCCTAAAATTTAAGTACTTCTACACTGAAATTTCAAAATTTCACCAAATATACATATATATATATATAATAAACCTAGTAGTTGAGGTACTTTTTCCTTATGATCCCATACATTATGCCTAATGGGACTCATTCACCACCTTGGGCAAATGAGTCCCATGTGGCCCAAAATTAAAATTAATTCAAATTTTTGGTGTGATTTTATTCTCCTAGATTTGATGTTGGCTTGTGGTTTTGTAATTTTGGGAATTCTTGCATAATTGAGTATAAATACAAGGTTCTTTCACTCATATTCCCACCTAGCATTCAAGAGAGTACATGAGCATTTGAGCATTCAAAAGAGAATTCAAGAGTTTTCAAGGGTAGATTATCTAGCATTTTAGAGCAGTATTCAAATTCCAATCACCATGTCAAGGATTTCATCTATCATGTGGGTATGTGCAGTATTATGATGGGCCAAAAAGTGGTGATATGATGGGTATGTGTAAGGTATGTGGCTGAAATTTTTTTTTACCCAAAATTGATGAAACAAAAAGGGTTTCTAAAGGAGATTCTCAGCTTTCCACCAATATAAATTATGCTTTACTTTTAATTTAATAATTTATTATTATTCATTTTCTATTTGAATTATGACTAAAGTCTTGATTGATAGGTTGATTGAAAAACATCTATAGCTTTCAAATAGTATCACATTTTTTGAATCCAAAACATGTGTCACATTCTATGCTTCATACTATAGGATTAAAAAAAAAATTCATGAAGTTTTGACCAAAGGTGGTTAGACATACGATTTTTATATTTTTAAAAAGTTATAATAAAAAATTATAATTAATTATTTACTTGAAAAAACTACAAAAAAATATGCATCACATCGGGACATGAGTCCTCTATTTATATCTAAAATATTATAAAAAGAATATTATCATTTTATTGGGGTTAGGGTGGTCGACACACCTACTTATGTTTTCCTTGAAATTTAAGTAAGCATTGAAATTTCAAATTTTCACCAAATACATTTTTTAAAAATAAACCTAGTAGTTTAGAAACTACATTCAATTTTCTACAGATTTTGTTCTTACATATTTTTGAAATAATATAGATAACTTATTCAAATTTTGACGTCAAGTTTCCTAAATTTGATTTTTTTGAATTTTTCACCACTTAAGGGCCTATTTTTTCCATGATGATCCTGCACATACCCATGTTTGTTAGTGTGCTAACAATTGTGATGTAGGGTTTATAACTCAAGCAAGTGCTTTAAAAAATATCAACATCATTCAAGAAAGAGTCAAGAACCACATATGTTGCATCCATTTCAAGCACACTTGCAACACCTTATTGCTAGGGTTTGGTGAGTTGAAACATTTCTATTTGTTCATTCATCATTCAACATTCTTATTTGTTTTATTTTCAAGGTTTAATTACCATGAAGGGGTTTGACCAAGGAAAACCCCTATTCACTAACTACACAAAAAATTTCCCTCTCCTTTGTGTGTGATTTACAAGTCTATGTTGCAAGTTTCCTAAGCAGCAAGAGTGGAGAAAGGTTGCAAGTTATTTAAAGTTGTCAAAGTTGTCATCAAGACTTAGAAAGAATTGGAGAAGACCTACAAGTCGCAAATCAGAGGTTCAAATCCGAAAACTAGTCAAGAAGGATAGAGCAGATATAGAAGAAAAGGATCAACTTTTGAAGTTGTAGAAAAGCCCAACTAGACTGATTCACCACTTCTAGAGAATGAGTCCAAGTTCTAGTATATTTTTAGGATTTTGTAGATTTGGATACCCTTTTGACAGATTTGTGTTTCTATGCATTTTCCCAAAAACTGGACTAATTTTCCCAGCTTGGCGAATGAATCCTAGTCAACAATAAAAGCAAATTTTCCAGTGGTTTAGATCTCCATTTAATCTTCTCTGGATTTCCAAGTGCACACTTGTTTCTTTACAAATTTTTGTGTTGTTTTGTTCACTTTTCTAGGTCATTTAGTGTTATCTTGAATTTAGTTAGGGTTTAGAGTCACATCTTGCATTTCATTATATTTTCCAAGTTTAGGATTAGTGGTGAACCACTCATTAGATCACATTTAGCCCCTAGGACAACCATTTTGCAAGATCTCCCTCTCTTTTGCATCAAGATCTCAAGGGTTTGTTCTTGAGTGAAAGTTAGTGACAATTGCCCCTTTTAGGTCCTAAAACCCCTAAAGGCGGGAGAGAAACAATTTTCCACCTTTCAGCGAGGGAGCGGTATGGTAGGGTTAGTAGTACCACCACCCCATACGCACCCCTTTGGACTCCCACAGGATGGCAGGTTCATTCTAGCGGTTGAGTGATTGTTCATTGCCATACCACTCTTTCATATCAAGACTGTTGCAAGGTAATTGTATGGTATGGTTAGTAGTGTCACCACCCCACACACACCCCTATGGACTCCTTCGGGACAATAGGTTGATTCTAGTAGTTGAGTGATTGTTCACCGCCATACCACAGTGTCACTATTTACCCCTTGTGGGGTTGTGGTTTACTTTAGTTGTTAAAATGTTCTCACTACCACCCCATGCTATTCATATTTGGTTGTCACGGTATTGTGGTAAGTATTTGTACATTGAACTATAAGTTCTACCATCCCATGCATACCTTTATTGACTATTGTGGTAGTGTGGTATTGGATTTTATTATGAATGCGGTATTTTAGATATCATTTTATTGAAAATATTGAACAATTTTCTAACTTTCTAGTCTCTTAGTTTTAATTTTTATTGTCAATCAAACCTAAGAGATCATTTCTATGTTTTTATTGAGGAGGTTTAGTTCACCTAATGTTAAGATATCTATATTTATTATTAAATCATGTATGTTTATTATATGTTTGCATCTAGAAAACATATAGGAAATACAAGAAATTATATTCTAACTAAACAAAATTCATTTCAAATTTTCAACCAAAGTAAGAAAACTAAGAAGAATGATTGAACCTAAATTTAAATGCACTTCAAATCAGTAGTGGACAGCTTAGGTTTTGTATACAATGTACTGGTCAAATAATGATGATTATATTCAAAAATGTATTAGTAAAATAATAGTGAATAAGCATACCTATACTTAGATCTTTATTACATTCAATAATAAATTACACCATACATATAAGAAAATTTTAGGTGATAATCTAACCTCTTAAGGTGACAAAAGATCATCATAATCATTTGCATTTCCAACAAGATCAAAATCATGATCACTCGTTCCTGCATTTGCTTGATCTTATTCCTCGTCCTCATCTATGATATGCAATGCATTCTCTCTCCCAATAGCTTCATTGGTAATCAAAATTTCTTCTTCAAACACTCCATCATCTTCATCCACTTCGTTGAATGTTTATGTTAAATTAACATATTGCCCATGAGGCATTATATCAACAACTTCCATAAGTTTTTCATTTTGAATGAGACTATGTTTGAATGGAATACAACCATCCTAGGCTTCTTACATCATCAATTATAAATGATTGGTTAATTTAAAGAGGGGAAACATACAAATCATTCATCTCTGATTAAAATTATCTTATATTTGCACATAAAAATCCATACTCATCATATTGTACTATGAATGGTTGGATCCACTTACATTTTAATAATATAGGACTATTTTCACCATATTCCACTTGAATAATTTCTTGGATGAATCAAACATAAAATTTCTTCTTAGTTTCATAAAGAAATTCAACACTAACAACACAATCACAATTTGTCTTTCCTTTGTCTTTTTCTTCCACTCTTAAATGACTACCATAGGCCCACATTCCATTGAAACACATAGCCCATAAATGTGGAGATTGTGAAAGCTCACTTCAAATGTTGGAAAAATGAAGAAGGTTCCCTCTGGATTTTTGGTTTTCATTGATGCCAACATTGGTTAGTAACTATCTTACCCTAATCTAGAAATCCTTGCAATGAGAAGAATCTCAATATGTTGATTAGATGTGTCAGGTATAGATGTTTTTAGCATACTTTTTGTGAAACGGTTTTTCTACTCTGCTGACAAGCCTTCGGTTTTCTTTTTTCCAAAAAAGTATCTCTTGTGTGTGTTTTTACTTAGGTCAAGGCCGACCTAACTTGTAGATAGCACATTTTTTTTTGTATGTCAAAAGAAATTATGTACTAAGTCGACAAGATCTTTTGTATTTTATTTAGGCCAACCCAATTGATAATGGAAGAAGTTTTTTGCATATATCTATGATGGCCTAAGTGATGATTAGAATGAGAGGATATATTGAAAGCTATATGAAAAGGGTAATAATGTGAAGATACAAATAAGTTTTTTTGTCTACTGGAAACTAGAGCAAAGCATCTAGAGCTTAACCAAACCTATTTCCAACACTATGCAGGTGCACTTCTATAGTTCATTTTTAGCGGTGATCCAACATCTTTTGTACTCTAGCTGTGACCCTTTAAGGATAGTGAGTCTTGGCAGTGAACCCCATAATATTTTATAACCAGTTATAATATATTATGAACTAATCCTCATTGTGGTTTTCCCCATTTTGGGTTTTCCACGTAAAATTTATGGTGTCTATGTGTTATACTTTTTCTCGGATTGTTACTTGGGTGGTTAATAATTAATTTGGTAAGCCAAATACTGATTCACCCCCCTCTTAGTATTCTAGAAATTCAACAATTGGTTTCCTATCTTAGTTCCTTGGAAGAGGCCTGACAACTTGAGGAAGGTCCTAGAAATTAAAATCATCACTAGAAAATATCTCTTTAGTCCTCCAGAAGAAAACTTTCTATCTAAAGAGATCAATGTTATCCTTGAGAAATTGAAAAAAATTGAGGATGAGAAAGAAACCTTGAAAGAAAATTTCAAGGAAGAAAATGAGTGTATCAGAAAGTTGAGAGAGTAGATCAAAAAATTCAAAGATAGACATAGAGAAGTTAGTGATTAGCTGAAAAAGGCCAATGAAGACATTACTGGACTAAAAGTGCAAATAGAAGAAAGTGAATTGAGAAATGTCAAAAGATTGAAATCCATATTAAAGCTAATGAATTCAAAAATCTTGAGAAAGAAGTAATAACCCTAAGAGCTGATTTGGAAAAATTGAAAGTACATGAAGAAATATTCAAGAAAATTTCTACAAAGCTTGATGAATTAATTTCATCTCAAAATCTTGCAAAGGATAAAAATTTTCTAGGGCTCGAAGATGGACAAAGCCCAAGGACCGAACTGATCTACAACAAAATGATTTAGTGCAAGCTAAAGCAAGAAAGAAGTGACTCTGAGTACTGTACCATGAAACCCTAGTTCCTAGTGAGCTAAAAGGTATTTTTCTACTAATTGAATTTCATGTTTCTCAAATTGAAGAAGAATTTTGTTAAAATATTTCAAAGAGTATTTTGAGAAATATGGCCACTCCTACTATCGTGGAAATTTCTAAGCAACCCCAACCCAAGTTCAGAAGGTTTTCATGGAAAGTGTAAGAAGATGTTACAATGGGTGCATTCTCACACATTCTAAGTAATGGACTACCCACCAAAGACCCAAGATTGTATATTTGTGGAGAATTTGATCACCAAGAGTTGAAATAATTATGGGATAATGAATTTCTTGATGATTTACTACTTAATATAGAATATGAAAACCTAGTTCGAATGAAGTTGACTATTTGGAACTGGCTCCCAAAATTTTCCAGTGAAAGTGAAGCAAAATTTGTCATGATGGCCCTAAGTAGGATTCACAACAATCTTATGTGGGTAAATGAAACAAGAGTTATTAATAAAGAGGAAATATGTGCATTTACTAGTCTCTGTGACACCAGCACTATTCCATTCCTGAATGTAGTGAAAAATGATGAGCTTGCAAGGTTAACCGGAGCTAAGTTTGACAAAAGAGTCCTAACCAAAAAAATCTATTACAAACCCTATTGTGAGATATGAAAGCATTATGATTGGATAGAAAGTCTACTTCACAAATAGGGGAAACTCTGTTTCAGCCATGACAATTCACATAGCTTATGAAATGGTGGTAAATGGAAAATACTTCAATATTTTTGAGTTACTAAGAGTGCAACTTATGGATAATTTTAGTATGATAAAGGAAGAGAGAAATGTATTTATATTTGGCACTCTTGTTGTTTCCTATTATTTTATTTTCTAAAGGATCTACCTAGAAGGAAGAATATAATATGGGATACTAATAGCCCAGTTTCTCATCAAATAAGTGATTATTTGTGTAGACTAGGAGACTTTAGAGCTTAAAACAATGCTCTAATTACCTACTTTGCAGTTTTTTAGAAGGAAATGCAAGAAAGAGAAAGGATTCCTAGAAGACTGGTGAAAAAGTATGAAAAGGAAATAACATTTCTTGTGTCTATTGATGAATGCATTATTGAGGCAGTAGAACCCATAATTTGTTGGATTGAACCACTGGGGTATGAAATTGAAGAGAATCTAACAGAAGGATACATTGAGATTTTGTTGGCTAGTCCCAAGAACCCCTCTCTACATGGATTAGGTACATATTCAGAGAAATATACTAAAATTCACCTAGAAGCTTCTATAGATAAATGAAGAAAGAAATTTGATGCTTTCTTCCAAGATGTAGCATACACTAAGGATGAAATAGATCAATTAAAAGGAGGTCCTCAATGAAAGGAAAGCTAAATCTATGGATCTGCTCATAAAACCCAGAAAATTAGAAAGGCTATCCTCTAGTGTCACACCAACACCTAATACAACTAATGTTATGAAAGGAAAAAGGAAAGAACAAAGTATCCTTCCATCAGTTGATACTGCTACTCATGCTACTATCCCAAGCACCAAGGAATCCAAGAAAAAGTACATATTTGTTGCTACACCATCTACCGCTTCATGAGGAAAAATAAGAGTGAAAGAAAAAGGTTACAGGAAAAGGAACATAAGTGATGCTATTGAAGAAGAAATTGATCTTTGTCTTGAAGAGGAGCATCAACTAAAGAGAAAAGTAGTACTTCTGGTGAAGGATTCAAAACCACTGTAGAGATATCTACTGATGAGGAGACAAAAATTGAAGAAGATGCCTATCGAATTCATGTGCATGCAAAGAAGAATGAAGAAGGGACATCTAACCCTATGGAGACTATGCCCAGTTCTCCTCCAGTAAGAAATCATTCTCCTTTGGTTCTTGGAACTTTAGTTAATCACATGATTGATAATGAACTCATGGCTACTGCTGAGTTATATGATGAGGTTGACAATGAAGGGAAAGAAACCATCTTAATTGCTTTTGCTCAACACATAGTTATCTATAACAAAAACATGGAATTCATACAATCAAAAGTCACTAAAAATCTGTGGAATGAGTTAGTACTTACAAGAATAGAAACTCTAAAAATTGAAGACAAGATGAGAAGATAGGCTATTTAAAATCTGTTAATTCTACTCAGTTAGAAATAGAAGCTGCAAATCTTTTAAACGAATGTTCTACATTGTTCAAAGTTAAGCAAAGGGTCAACATCCTAATGACTAAGGAAGATGAGTATGTTGAAAATGTAAGGAAAGAAACTCATGATGTAATTAAGCAATTAGCAAGGAGCTATGGGACAAGAACTAGTTCTTCATCTCACACTACTCAGATTCAGGAACCTATTACAATCACTAAAGTAATGAACAATCTTGTTTTGGAAATTTTTGATAAGACACTTGGCACTTCGGAAATCCCTTCCCCTCAAATGTACATAGATGAAACTACCATTAAGAGGTCTAACGATCGTCATAAGGATCAATCAAGTGAAAATAGAGAAAAACATCAAGAACCCTCTAGAAATAAAGAAGAGGAAAATAAGGATGCAAATGAAGGAAATAAAGAGAAAGAAAGTGATAAAGATAAGGATGAAAAAGACAAAAAGAAAGAAAATAGAAAGCCATCCGATGATGAAAGTGAAAAAGAAAAAGAAGATAAGGAATTCATTCCAACTAAAGGTGAAACTCTCAAAGGTCCTAAATCATTAAAGTAGCCTAGAGAATGATCTAGAAACACACTTAAAGGTCTTCTCTCTAGACAAGTTGTGATCCAACCTGCTCTTCCAACTTAGTTAGTGAAATTTCCATCTCACCGAGGTTTTGTGGATTTGACAAAAATCACACCTAGTGATAGAATGAGGCTATGTAATATTTTTATTAGCTTTGTCACATAGGAGGCTTTAGAATCATATCAAAGATGCAATGAGTTGATAAATGAGGCTATCAAAAATCTACAAGAGACGGCTCCCGGTGCTATTACAGACAACTCTCTAACTCCAATTGAAAATATGAAGCTTATTGTTGATTTTGTTAAAGAATACTCATCCAATCTTAAGGTGTAGACTACAAAAGAAGTAGAATTGAACTTACTTGAGAAAAGGTTGTTGTTTTTGTAAGATAAGTGTACTATTGCACATGAAAATGCTCTAGAAAATCTGAAAGAGGTAAGAGATTATGATGAAGAAGCTCAGTTATTATTTGTTTATTGTATGAAATGGCCGAAAGCCACTAAAGTTATCAAGAATCTAATGGACTCAATTGAGACTCAACTTGTTGATACCTCCAAAGACTATAAAATTTTCAATGATAGAAGCTATGTCAAATGTATTTCTATTGCAGATTTACAAGATAAGTTCTTCGTCCTACAAAGGCAAAAGGAAGGTGTTATGATGCAATATGCCTAGCTTGGAAATATGGTCATGTCCAAACATATTATTGTATCACATGCTCTGATGGAGGCTGAAAAGCTTGAGAATATGAATGTTGCTCCATCCACTCTAGAAGAAGGAGAAGAATGCCTAGCGGAAATAGAATATCTGCATAAACCTCTTTCCCGTGCAAAATGCGTCTTAGATGATGGAAATCCTACTTGGGAGGTAATTCTCAAAGAACTACAAGGTGCCCACAATACCTGAATTTGAAGTTTTTTTCTTGTCCTTTTTCCTTGATGTCAAAGGGGGAGAGAAGAAAAGAAAAAGAAGAAATGACTGTTTATTTACATATGTTAGGTGAAGATTGTGCATACATTTTTGTTTTGAAGAAAAATTTATTTTTGGCATATCTTTCCATCAATAACAAAGGGGGATATTGTTGGAAGAATGAAGAAGGTGCCCTCTACTTTTTTGGTTTTCATTGATGCCAACATTGGTTAGTAATACTATCTTACCCTAATCTAAAAATCGTTGCAGTAAGAAGAATCTCAATATGTTGATCAAATGTATCAGCTACAAATGTTTTCAGCATACTTTCTATGATCTGGTTTGTCTACTCTGCTGACAAGCCTTTGGTGTTATTTTGGCCAAGAAATTTTTTACCTCTTATGTGCTTTTTTCCCTAGGTCGAGTCCAACTTAACTTGCAGAGAACACATTTTTTTCTATATGTCAAAAGAAATTCTATACTAAGCTGACAAGATCTTTTGTATTTTATTTAGGCTGACCCAATTGATAATTGAAGAAGTGTCTACATATATCTATGATGGCCTAAGTGATGATTAGCATAAGAAGATATATAGAAAACTGTATGACAAGGGTAATAATGTGAAGCTACAAATAAACATTTTTGTGTACTGGCAACCAGAGCAAAGAATCTAGAGCTTAACTAGAACTATTTCCAACACTATGTAGGTGCACTTCTACAACTCATTTTTAGTAGTGAGCCAACATATTTTTTACTTCGGCATTAAGCCATATTTTGTACGTAGGTTGTGATCTTTTAAGGATAGTGAGTCCTGGTAGTGAGCCCCATGATATTTTGTAACTGGTTATAATATATTGTGAGCTAATCCTCACCATGGTTTTTCCAATTTTGGGTTTTCCATGTAAAAATTATGGTGTCTATGTGTTATACTTTTTCTTTATGTTTTGGTTCATCATAGTTGTGATATGTGGATTGTTACTTGGGTGGTTAATAATTAATTTTGTAAGTTGAATACTGATTCACCCCCCTCTCATTATTTCAGATATTCAACACACTTTACTCTTTTTTTATATCTTGACCTTCTTCTTTTGCATCACTAACTGCATTAGCAATCCATTCTTTAAATTTTGGAAAAGAATCACCTCCAATCAAATCAGTATGACATCTACACTTTTGAGGTCGATGTTGCATCCAAGCTTGATTATCTTCTTCATATTGTATACATACGATATTAATGTACAAATAGTAAGATTCATAATATAAATGTGTAAATGAAATTGAGTAAATAAATTATTGTGTAAATTTTTTCACCTGTGCCACTAATCGAATGAAGATGTGTTTTGAAAAATATAGGAATGTATCACACTTCTTTCTTGATATGATATCTTGAAGTGACATCCATTTCCTTCTAATACTTTACCAACAACTAGGTATGTGCAGGATCATCATGGAAAAAACAAGCCCTTAAGTGGCAAAAAATTCAGAAATTTCAGAGTTAGGCAACTTGACATAAAATTTTGAATAAGTTATCTATATTATTTCAAAAATATGTAAGAATAGAATCTATAGAAAATTGAATGTAGTTTCTAAACTACTAGGTTTACTTCTTCTTTTTTTAAATCTATTTGGTGAAAATTTGAAATTTCAATGCAGTAGTACTCAAATTTTAGGGAAAAAATAAGTAGGTGTTTGTCTAACCACCCTAACGACAATAAAATGATAACATTTTTTTTATAAAATTTTAGATATAAATAGAGGACTCATGTCTCGATGTGATGCATATTTTTTTGTAATTTTTTCCAAGTAAATAATTAATTATGAATTTTTTATTACAACTTTTAAAAAATATAAAAACTCGTATGTCTAACCACCTTAACTTGGTCAAAACTTCATGAAATTCATTTTTTTTTTAATCCTATAGTATGCAAAGCATAGAATGTGACGCATGTTTCAAATTCAAAAAATGTGATACCGTTTGAAAGCTATAGATGTTTTTCAATCATGCTATCAATCAGGACTTTAGTCATAATTCAAATAGAAAATACATAATAATTATTTATTAAATTCAAAGTAAAGCATAATTTATATTGTTGGAAAGCTGATAATCTCCTTTAAAAACCCTTTTCATTTCATCAATTTTGGGTAAAAAAAAGTAGTCAGTCACATACCCTACAAATACCCATCATATCGCCACTTTTTGGCCCATCATGATCCTACACATACCCAACTCTCTCTTCATCATCATCATCCCATACATGTCAATTGAAATTTCTAAAATCGTTCATATATATTATGTGCAAAATCCCATGGGTTGTTGCATTGAATATCCCTTAGAAATGTTGTCTTCCAATTTTTCCCTAGTATGAACAATATTTTTTAAAACCTTCCTATATCATTCTATAGGATACATTCATCTTGTTCTTATGGGGCCACAATGATCTAGTTCATATTCTACATGTATCAAAAGATGAATAGAAATGTTAAAGATTATTGGTGGAAATTCTCATTCCAATAGAAAAAGGACTTCAACAACCTCCTCCCTCAAACTGTCAAAGTTTGAAGGATCTAATACATTTAAACTCATTCTCTTTAATATAAGTCCCAACCTTATAACCATCGATCTTGGACCCTTTTCCAAACTTAATATATTTACCACAATAGGTAAAATATTCTCCATTATGACATGATAGGAATGGGTATTGAGACCTCTTAAGACATTAATGTCAATTTAGCTTCTAATACAACTGCTTACATATCCAATGGGAAAGCAAGTCTAAGACATCAACTGTAAGAATTGTGCACGTTGTTCCTTTGTCCATACATAAGGAGCACTAGGTTTTCTATATTTTCATCATCATATTTGGGTATGTGCAAAATCATGATGGAACAAAAAGTGGCAATATGATGGGTATGTGGCTGACCACTATTTTTTTACTCAAAATTGATGAAACGAAAAGGGTTTTTAAAGGAGATTCTCAGCTTTCCACTGATATAAATTATGCTTTAATTTGAATTTAATAAGTAATTATTATTCATTTTCTATTCAAATTACAACTAAAGTCCTGATTGATAGGTTGATTGAAAACCATCTATAGCTTTCAAATGGTTTCACATTTTTTGAATCCAAAACATGCATCACATTCTATGCTTCACATACTATAGGATTAAAAAAGAAAAATTGAATTTCATGAAGTTTTGACCAAGTTAAGGTGGTGAGACATACGAGTTTTTATATTTTAAAAAAAATTGTAATAAAATATTCATAACTAATTATTTACTTGGAAACAAAATACAAAAAAAAATGCATCACATATGGGCATAAGTCCTCTACTTATATCTAAAATATTATAAAAAAATATTATCATTTTATTGTGGTTAGGATGGTTAGACAGACACCTACTTCTTATTTTTTCCCTAAAATTTAAGTATCATTGCAATGAAATTTCAAATTTTCACCAAATAGATTTTTTTTTTAAACATACATGTAGTAGTTTAGAAACTACATTGAATTTTCTACAGATTCTATTCATAAACATTTTTGAAATAATATAGATAACTTATTCAAATTTTTATGTCAAGTTGCCTAACTCTGATTTTTCTGAATTTTTTGCCACTTAAGGGCTTGTTTTTTCCATGATGATCCTACACATACCCAACTTTCAACCCTAAGATTTCAATAAATATTTAGTTGTCGAAAGTCTTCACGTGATGAAATAGTATTAAAAGCACCAAAAAGAGTTTCCTTCAATAGAATAGGCTATATTTTTCTCAAGATACATAAAGTTAATAGTATTCCTAATAGCTATATCCTTAAAGTATGAAAAGTTATAGAATATGCACAACCTTTTTACACCGATTTCATTACATGGCTCATACCTACTACTATAAATCCCATCATTTTCAATAAATGACATTCGTTTTTGTCATTATCAACAATGTAATTGCCCATTATTAGCAATGGTGCTTCATGATTCTTTTATTAACCATTGAGCCATGTTTTTTGTT
Source organism: Sequoia sempervirens (assembly GCA_007258455.2). Lineage (NCBI taxonomy): Eukaryota > Viridiplantae > Streptophyta > Pinopsida > Cupressales > Cupressaceae > Sequoia > Sequoia sempervirens. Next base: position 993,343,156 of record VDFB02271358.1, on the reverse strand, counting down.
GATGATATGGATGATCCATTTTAAGGTAAGCATGATGTCCACAATAAATACACTTACACAAAAATTTTGAATGCCTCACAAAATCCTTATAGTTGCAAGCAGGACATCCATGGCATCCATGAACACTAAGACCAAATAATGTGCCATATGCAAGAAGATCATGAATCATAAACAATAAGGAATCTCTTAAAGTGAATTTGATTGAATGACCATCCCTTAAATATTGAATTTCTTCAATTATTTTCAATAATTCCATTAGCTCATCATATACTGGCTCTAGATAAGCATCAATTGTATCTAAAGTCACACTTTTCTTTCTTGGTATAATCAATAATAACATTAAGAAAAATGGTTTAGTTGCTAACCATGGAGGAAAGTTATGATTTATTAAAAACACTAGCCAAGTTGACCATTTAGTACTTTGATCTAAGAATGGGTTCACCCCATCTAGAGCCAAACCCAACCTTATATTACAAGGATCTTGAGAAAAATTAGGGCATTTGTTATCAAATTTCATACATGTCTTAGAATCAGGAACATGTTATTGTTTTCCATCATTTCTCTTATTTTGGGCATGCAATTGCATAAGTTCAACAATGTCTCTACACATATACATTTGGAGTAATCGTGGGATTACCGGGATGTGGCAAAGAACCTTTCTAGGAACAACAGTTGATTTCAACCCTTGTCTATACCTTGCTACATGACGTTTCAGACATTCACTCTCACTTGCAAGATTCTTGAAAAATAATAAACAACCATTCACACATGTGTGGATTTTTTCATACCCTAAGCCTAGCTTAGTGATTTTCTTTTTACATTGAATTCATTTTGTTGGCAATGTGGAGTCGGCTGATAACAATGAACTTAATAATGCCAATTACTGATCTACACTCTCATTTTTCCAACCAAAAACCAATTGCAAGTTAAGAATTTGAAGGATTATTTTCAAATGACTTAACTTACAATTAGCATACATAGGCTTTAAAGCATACTCCATCAACTTGGCTCAATCATCATTTAGAGCCTCATTCAGCATTATATCAACTTCAAACCCTTTGTCTAACATTGTTGCTTCTTCATCTATGTTTGGTGCCACTTCATCTATGTTTTTTTGCCTCTTCATCTCTCTCACTGCAAAATTATATCATATCCTCATAATAATTGTAATCCCAAGGGCTTAAACCACTATGCCCATATCTTATCATATGTCAATAAATTAGACTTATTTTTCTCACCTTTCCACCAAGACAACCATTACATGGGCATGGATATTTTTCCATTCCCCTCTCATCTGCTACTCTCTCATCAAATGCATGATATTGATCCATAATCAACCTTTGACATTGATCCATCTGTAATGTTCTACACATAGCAAAAAATATTGTAGACTAAGAGACAAAAATTGTTTTTTTAATTGAAAATAATTTCCATAGCAATAGAGTTATAGAGAGCAAATAAAATAGAGAGTTTAATTAATGAATTGTAAAAAAAAAAAAAATTACTTTATATTCAAATTGTCAATTACATAGCATTGCACATCTTTCAAACTCAAAGCATTACTTCACATTGCATAACTAATAACTAGATGTTGATAGATGACAAAATATCAATTAAAATATAGTTTTTACAAAGTCAACCTAAGCAATTATGCAATTACTTCACATTGCATAACTGATAACTAGGAGAAGCTACAAATTGCATTTTCTTGTCATGGCATTCCATGAGACCACATTTCTTTGAGGCATTTTTTTAAAAATCTCACTTTCTTGTCTATGCTACCACATTTTTCATACATGTCTACCAAAGCATTTTATCTTGAAAATAGTTCACTTCCTTGTTTCTATGGCTAAAAGACTAAAAAAAATTCTTTCAAAAAAGCTATAGATACTTGGAAAAAATATATCAAAGCATAATAGTACGTAATAACATAGACAAGGTAGTGAATTGGTTGAAAAAATTCCTCAAAGAAATGTGGTCTCATAGTGATGGAATGCCATGACAATCCATAACAATTCACTTGTCACAACATTCATCATGGCATTCCATCACCATGAGACCACATTTCTTTGAGGAATTTTTTCCAAAGTTCATTTCCTTGTCTATGATACCATATTTTTCATACATGTCTACCAAAGCATTAAAATCAAACAGTTCACTTCCTTGTTGCTATGGCTAAAAGCCTAAAATAGGTGATTTCAAAAACTTGCTATGGATGCTTGGAAAAAATATATTAAATCATAATAGTAAGCAACAAGATATGGTTCATGGTTTTTGTTGGCACGAAAATTAGTGTGATTTTATTTGTATTTTTTGCAGGTTTCAAACACATTTTTTTGGCAATATTTGAAATGGGGAAAAGTCTCTATGGTCAGTTTTGTGCATTTTTTAATTGTAGGATTCTCATAGTTAGTGAAAAAGGTAGTGTTCGTGAAGGAATGGAAAATATGCATAAATCCTCTAAATTATAAATGTACTATGTGAACCATACATTTTTGGCACCAACAAGATTCCCTGACTCTTCTAGGGTTTTTCACCTAAAAGGAGAGAGTAGGGCAAAAAATGCTAAAGGGTTCATTCAAATCATGTTATGTATGATATTTTTTAGGCTAAATGAAATGATCTAAGTTCAACTAAGCTATGAAATTGATCAAAAATGGATGCAAAACCTAAGAAACAAGTGGTGTTTGAAAACACATTGTGTAATGCAAAATAACCTAAGAATTAATAGTAAACTCGAAAAGAAATGAATCAAACTGAAAGTGTGAACCTAGAACTTTGATGAGGATTGGAAATTACATTTGAAATGTTTTTGATGCTATTTTTTAGGCCTAAAGGGACTCATTCACAATTCTGGGCAAATCAGTCCCAGTTCTATCAAACTCAACCGAAACCTATTTTTGACAAAAGGTTACTCAAAAATGCAGAAAACTCAAAATTGACCCTAGAGTAGGACTCATTCACCACCCATGGTGAATGAGTTCACTTTTTAATTTCTATATTTTCAAATTTGGATTTCGGAGCTTCCGATCTGCACTTTGACTTCCTATAGGTGTCCACTTCCGAAACTCTGATTTATGGGACTCGAAATGAGTTTTTGTTGATACTTTGACTTATTGAATGAAGAGATGACTTGATCAACCTTGCAACTTGATCTTCAATTATTTACAAGCTTCCAAGGAACCTAAATTTACAAATACACAATAAGAGAAGAAGAAATGGTGAATGTTAGGGCATGGGGGCTTGCCTTGGTCAAACCCTATTTAGGTAATTAAAGAAAAATGATAAAAGAATAGAATGAAACATGAAATAATGGAATGGATTACATTACCATGATGTTAATCTTGGATTTCTGTAGCAATGGACGAAGATTCAGATCTTAAATGTCTTTAGGAGCTTTCTTGATGTCTTGCAATGATAAAACCCTAAGTTGCTTGACTTGAGATGAAAGATTGGTGGATGAATAATGAAGAATGGATGTGAATTAAGTTAATATATGTAAAAATGAGTTTAGAGAGGTGTTTTTATAGGAAATTCACCTATTTTACCCATTAATACCTCATCATAGGCCGACATGAAGCAATATTAAACTCAAATTTCACTTTTTTCATGCTCAAAGGTCAAAATTGAGCTATATGGGACTCATTCACCACACATGGTGAATGGGTCCCACCTGTATTGGAATGATTCTTCATGCATGGTGAATGGGTCCCATAGGGGCCAATTTGATAGCTCAAATGCCAAGAGATAAGGAAATAAGGTCTAAATTGCAACCTTGTTAGGTATTTGATCAATTTAGGCCTCGGGATGCACAATATGGATTAATATGGGACTATTAGTAATGATATGAATGTAAAATAGGGATTGGGACATAGAAATCAATGTGAAATTTTGATTAAATATACTTTATGACACTAAAATGAGATCCACATAGCCTAGGAAAGCACAAGAATCAATGTGAATGTGCAAGACATATTACAACACTAGTTTACCATTTTAATTCAAAAACCTTCTAGATTGATGTGATAATGTAATTAAACACATTTTATAATGTTGAATTAAGGGAGAATGGGTTCATTATGTCGAGAAAAGCATGAAAGTATCTTACAACACCTTTACAAGATGTCATTAAATGAATGTTATTCAATTTGCAAGGGTCCAAGATCTAATGTGGATGTATAAAATGCCTCACAACACATGAATCAAGGCCTCATTAAGTCCATTTTATCATGAATTAATCCCATGTCAAGCAAAGGGTCCTTTTTTTCTACAGTGCACTGTGCAATGACATTGAATCATTTAGCAAACCATTTTTTCTTCATAGGGAAACATTTCCTTGTGGAACAATTGACTAGGATAGCTCTCATTTCAACTAACCACCCTCTCATGAAATATCATTCATATTATAATCTTGCACGATCTTATCATAGTTAAGATGATTATGACATCATTGATCACTACTACATGACATAATTCAAGGAAAGCTAGAGGCCACATGATTTTGTGGACAGGTTCAATTGAAGTTGAGAGATCTTAAGAGTTCTCTCTCAAATTTTGAAAAGGTTTTGGAGGTCCACCCTGAGAATTGTGAGAGCATAAAAGTTGTAGACCATATATATGCTTAGCAAGGGTAGGCAAATAAAGCTTTGGAAATTTTAAGAAAGGAAACTCACATTGATCCACATGATACCCATGCATTTATCAAGATGGGTGAGTTATTAATATCTTAAGACCCTAGTGCAGCCTTAAATTCTCTTAAGATGTCAAAGTCTCTTTTGAAGAAGAGTAGAGAAGAAGTACCCATTGAATTATTAAACAACATTGGGGTTCTTCATTTTGAGTGTGATGAACTAGAGTTGGCTCAACAAAATTTTATGGAGGCATTAGGAAATGATGTTTTGCCTCTACATAAATCTTTGTGGCTAGTTTTGTGCATTTTTTAGTTGTAGGATTCTCACAATTAGTGAAAAGGTAGTGTTCATGAAGGAATGGAAAATACGTCTAGAGCCTTTGAATTATACCCATACTATGCAATGGAATTGAATCATTTAGCAAACCATTTTTTCTTCATAGGGAAACATTTTCTTGTGGAACAATTGACTAAGAAAACTTTTGTTTCAACTAACCACCCTCTCATGAAATTTCATTCATATTATAATCTTGCACAATCTTATCATAGTAAAGGTGATTATGATACCACTAGCCGCTACTACATGGCATTAGCCAAGGAAAGACATAGGCCACAAGATTTTTTGGATAGGTTCAATTGAAGCTAGGAGAACTTAAGAGTTCTCTCTCAAATTTTGAGAAGGTTTTGGAGATCCACCCTAAGAACTGTGAGAGCTTAAAATGTGTAGGCCATATATATTCTTAGCAAGGGTAGGTGGAGACAACTTTGGAAATTTTAAGAAAGGAAACTTGCATAGATCCATGTGATGCCCATGCATTTATCAAGATGGGTGTGTTATTAATATCATTAAACCCCACTGCAACCTTAGATTCTCTTAAGATAGAAAAGTCTCTTCTGAAGAAGAGCAAAGAAGAAGTACCCATTCAATTGTTAAACAAAATTTGGGTTCTTCATTTTTAGCATGATGAACTAGAGTTTTCTCAACAAACTTTTATGGAGGCATTAGGAAATGGAATTTGGGATGAATTCATAAATAAAATCCCCAATGCCAATTCTACAGTTTTTATTGTGCTCTTTAAGGATATGGAATTCTTTTTTCAACTAGAAGAAGGTGGTGTTTCACTTGAGTTACCATGGGATAAATTCATAACACTATTTAATCTTGCTAGGTTGTTTAAACATCTACATGATACTAAAAAAGAAAATATTTTATACAGGGCTCTAATATTGTTCAAGTTTCTTGATTATGTGGATGATATCTACGTCTTGTAGCCATGGATCAAGCTAAGAATTAGATCCAACTAAGCCTAGAATTCATTGGGGATGCTCTTTATAAGGTGGATAAAAACTCATCAAATGCTTTATCTATGCTTAGAAAAATGGAACTAAAAACAAATGACTAGCTTAAATCAAAATAAGCAATTAAAGATACACAAGGTGAATTAGATGCAAAGAATTCTTATGTTGACATTTCACTTGGAAATTGGAATTGTTTTGTTGTTGTTTTCAATGAGAGGAGGGATCCAAAGGTGGAGGAAAAACATCTTGAGAAGACTAGAGAACTGTATTGTAAAGTTTTGGCATAGAGACCAAGAAATGTTTATGTTGCAAATGGGGCAACCATTGTGCTAGCTAAAAGGGGTCAATTTGATATTGCAAAGGAATTTTTTACACAGGTACAAGAAACTGCAATAGGAAACATATTTTTTCAAATTCCTAATGTGTGGGTAAATCTAGCACATGTTTACTTTGCACAAGGACAATTTGTCCTTGCAGTGAAAATGTATCAAAATTGTTTAAGGAAATTCTATTTTGGCACTGACAACCAAATTTTATTATATTTAGCTTGAACAAATTATGAAGCTGAATAGTGGAAAGATTGTAAAAGAACATGATAGAGCAACAAATTCCTAGGAAAACCAATTTCAAGAGTAGTAGATTGTAACTATTGTAAGTTTCCAATTAGAAAGCTATAGATTTTGTGTTTAATGTAATTAGGGTTTCAAATTACCTTTGAATTCGCTGTAGAGAGCATCCCCAAATCTGATTTTACTGTAGAAGGCCTTGTTGACTTTAAATTCATTGCAAAAAGCTCTAAATTCATTTCCCTTTCCCGCCTTTTTAGAAGTATCTAGGTCCTCTCTAAACAATCTTTATCGCCCTTGCAATACCTAGGTGCTAGGCTAAACTAATAATGAATTAGGCCAAACAATCTTTATCTCCAAACAATCTTTATATTTGAATTAGATGAATTTCCTCAATGTAGTTGTCAAGTGCTAGGCTAAAGAAATAAGGAATCGTGTGCACACAATACACTCCCGCCCTATGTTTCTCAAAATTTTTTTATTTTTTTTTCTTATTTGTATTTGTGTGACTAAATATTTAGTCATTTTTTATTTTTATGACTAAATAATTTTTTAATCAATGACCTTGAATTAGTCATTTATTTACTCATTTATTCCTGAGTTGCAAAAAAATAGTAGAATTTAGTCATTTTTAGTTGTTGTGACTAAAAGTTTGTCACCTAGTCATTTATTTTCCAAATTATACTAGTGTGTGAGGAAACTAGACTATAGTTGGCTTACTTAGAGAAAATATTAAATGTTGATCTTCCAAAAAATTCTTGATGATATGGAGGAAGAAGGTGATATTTTGGATTCTGCATTTAAGGAGAAAAATATTACTAATACCCCTCTTTTTCCAATCCAATGGTCTCAAAAAGAAATAATTTCAACAAGAGAAAGGTTCCAACCTACTCTTGTGAATACCAATTTTTTTTTGCAAAATAAGGGACTTAAGTTGATATAGTTTAACAAAAAAACAAAAGAGGAGAGTATTTAAAGGCCTACTACTAAGAAGAATTAATGACAAAGAATAAGGATGATGCTCCAAGAACCAAAAAGGTACCTGAATTTATCTTCACAATGAAAGGATACAAGTATAAGGAAAAGGAAGGAACATCAACTCAAGTTGAGGAAAAGGAAGAGAATCCAACTGAAGAATTACAAGAATCTCTTATCAATTTTCAGTTGGAATCTACACCAAAATATTATCCCCATTCTTCTTCTTTTCCTATGATTATTATGGTACAAAGTCATACTCCCCCTGTTCTCTCAAGTGTACAATCTTTACCTTATTTTTCCACTCTTTCTATTACTCCTACTATGTCTGTAAAATCAATTCATTTATCACCCACTAGTGGATCAATTTTTGAATGTCCTCATGATAATATTGAACCTGGTTTCAGCCCTTTATCTTCTTTACCCTATTTTTCTTCAATAGGTTTTGTGTATCCACACAATTATATTTTGATAAATTCATGATTGAGTTTGTAACTAATGTGTCAAGTATGAAGATACCAACTAGATTTTTTACCCAAACTCCACCAATTCTAACCACCATTTTTGTAAATTTAGCTCCATCAACATAAATCATCGTTGCAAGTATAGAAAGATGTTCTTCTACTCTCCCTCCCTGGTTGACATCATGAACACCTAAGAGGAAAAAGTAAGTCATCTCCCTAGATGATTTTGATTTTGGCTAGCATGTTCTAGCAAAAACCAATACTACAAAGAAGGACAAAATAATTTTGAGGATGATGGTTGATAGGTCAAGACCTTGTAAGTATGTTGAAGTGGCACATCCTCCTTTAGAAAAAACTGCTGAAGAAGTTGAAGGGTTAGATTATGTGATCACTAGAATTGAACTGGGAAAGAAAACACATGAGAGTGAAAATGAGGAATTGTGAGAAATAATGGCTTCTTTGATTGAAAAATATGACATGGATAAAATTATCAATGATTAATTGAAGATCAAGGTGGAACGGTTCACTTTTGTACTTTAGAAGATAAATCAATCTTTTGAATCCATTGAACCTATTACAACAAGTGTGGATTTTCTTTCCATCCAAAAGACTGAAAGGATTGGTGCACAAGGACAAGTTGTTAGTGCATGGATAGACAAGATTATCACACAAGGAACACAACTATTGAAGTCTTCCATTGAATTGATCAACAATATAGAAATGTCAATTCGGAATTGAACTAGACACTTGATGTATCATCTCAGAATATTTAATTGATAAAGAAAGATCTAAAATCTTGGATCACATTGAGATATTTTTCACTATATGTGCTAGTGTAAAATAGGGTGATCCCTATAAGAAAACATTTGTTACGTTCTAGGAAGAAATGAAATACAAAAGAGATATAATCAATGAATTAATCAAAGATTTACAAGAAGCTTAGGATATAAGCTATGATAGAGGATCAATATCACTATCAAGGTTGGGGAATTCCTTGCCAAATACTTGATGACAATCAAAAGGTTCTTCCCATGGATGTTCTTATCTAAGAGTTCACTTCACTAATTCATACCAATATTGAGTCTGAATTTTTTTCATTAGCTTCCATTGAAAAATTAGTGGATTTTCAAGTAATTTTGGATGACTTAAAAGTGATCTTGGATAAGCATAGAAAAGAACATATCAATATCAAGGACTCTATCACATAAGTACTAACCATCTATAGCAATACAACCAAGACCAATGACTCTGAAGTTCAGGCCACATTGAAGAAATATGAAGATTTATTGGAGAATAATGTTGAAGAATTAAAGAATGTGATTTTTGATAATTATTTTATTTCTCAAATTTTCTTTATGTATTTTGTAATTTGTAGATGATATTTTACATGTCTTTTGTAATATGACAATTACATGTAAGAGGAATGTAATCCCAAATCAAATCAGATTCTTCCTTTGAATAAGTTAGATTAATTATAGATTTCCCTTTTCACTCTTGACTTCTCTCTATAAATAAGAGGGAGCTCTTTTGTAAATATCACCCTTTTAGCTTATGAAGTGAAAGACTGCCGAATTGAAGATCACACTAAAACTTTTTCTTTGAAGTGTAAATCAAGATACAATCAATAAAAGAAACAAATTAGTCTGTAATATTTGCCTTGGATCAATTTTTATTGTGTATTGGGATTGTTCTTACGCCATTCCTATTACATTCTCTTGTACGTGATTGAATCATGGTGTGAAATTATATGTTCTAAGAGATAATCCAAATCTCATTTTGAGGTTTTTGAGCTGCAATATTATATTTAGAATTTGTGTTTATGTGTGAAGTTTTGAGATAATTTGAAAACTTTGGGTTATGAGTTGTCATCTTTATTTATTTTATCTTATTGTGGCATACATTGGGGATTGTGGGTTGCAACATATATCAAACCTTTTTCCTTTAAAATCAACATAAGAAGCAACAAAATACTTTGTTCTTTTGTGGGTTTTCTTGCTATCAAAACTTGTTGGTATAGTTTTATTTATTCTTTCATCTAACTGAATTAGATATTGGTTATTATTGCTCCAACTAGTATTTTGTGGTTAATTACATGTTGTAATTATTATAGGATTATCATTGTAATTTTGTAGGATAATGCATCTATTATAAAACAAGAGAATATGATGAATAGAAACATCTCATCAATAATTGTAGTGTACATAAGCTTAGTAATTACTAGTTGTTTTTTAGTTAGCAATAAGAAGGGAGCCTCCCCTTTCTGAGAGGAGAGATTTAATCTCACTATATTATGGCTGATATCACCATTTTGTAATCATTAGTTGATTAAAGATAAATTCACCCAACACAACTATATTATGAACTAGATTTTCTCCTCAACCACTGATCCCAATATACAGGCACTAGAGGAGTTTAATTCACATAAGTACTAAAAAATAAAAATTAAATGCCTATTTCCACTCTCCCTTAAGAATAGGGAGAGGAATAGTCTTGTAAAAGAAAACCATAATTGAAATACACAAAAGAAGAGATGTAGAACTAAAACTCTACCCTAATGGTTTGACAAAAATGTGTTTTTTGAAAACTACCATGTCATGGATTCCTTACCAAAGTAGATTCCTTCTTCCTCTTTTCATCTTATTCAATGATTTGGTGACTCACAATTGACCATTTCAATGATCACCTTCATTACTTCCTAGAACTGACATGTTTTCAAGATTTTGGACTCACCCCTAAAATCATTTTGTGATCGTTTTGCTATGGGCCATAGTTCTTCTAGATGCAAGAGGTTAAATTCATCTAAAGTATACACATCATTAACAACCATGAATTAAACACAAAATCATACTAAATTTCATAAACATTCACACATCCATATATACAAATGCCATCATATCTTAATTATATTTTCACATAGTAAAGTCTAGTTTAGGATACATTAAAGATATACACGATATATAAGTTTAATCAAATATCTAAAAAATATTAAAATTCAAGATTGCTTCATACATGAGAGTATTAAATGGAGATATTTTTCTTCAATCTTTCCAAATTGAAGATCAAGTTGAATTTTTTTTTTACAAAGCCACTATGTAACACCCTACCACAAAACCCTAGAGGACAACTCACTACAACACTTAAAAACGGAACAATTTTTTTTTTTTTTGAAATGCAACATACCAAAGTTTGCAGAATAAATGCAACCATGAATCTACAACTAAGTCCTCTAAGGTTCTTTAACTCTGCTATTAGAATTACCATTAATCAAACTAACAAGGAGTAACCCATTAAAAAATATTGGCCTAACATTAAAGAGTACTTAAAACCATCACATGATATGCCCAACAACAATGAACGTCCATTTCATGTCATCAATTTCACAACATCATAGATCATTTCAAATAACTAACAAATGAAATGAACATTACTTACATCATCCATTCTAAGAGAGAATTCACGACAAATTACATCACATCATGACAACAGTGCTTCCCCAACATCAATAGGGAAGAATATACATGTAAGTACGATACATGATACAACTATTTATAGTACAATACAAGTACAAGGAGATAGTCCCCATGAACTGGGGCAAATGCAAAAGTCCACAATGACATGAATAGTGATCACAAGCACAATCCACCACAAGGGAACCCAATGGAGGGATAAGCACACTCCATTCGACCATGTCGAACCCAAAGGTCCACCCCCGTGCTAGGAGATAACACAAGGCCCCCACACCAATAGACAATCAAGAAGCAATAGGTTAACACACACAAGGACAATACATGGCTCACAACACCAACATCACTTACAACCCTTAACATAACCACATAAATCCATCCATAGAGTGAGGCATATGCCACCTTGCACACCTACCGAATCATGTGGATCCTTACACGAAACCGAAGGCAACACCCATAAGGTTCACATTATGTACAGTACATAGGACCCACATCATAACCAAGCCTCTTTCAAGGCCAAACAACCCTAAGGGGCCATACACACATTATATACCCCCTCCTATAGTTTTAGGAATTGACCTTAAATATCTTTACGCAAATGACACCCACTTTTAACACTTGCAAAATCACCCAATCCCAATAATCAAAATATTATTCAATTCATCAATCATCTGTATTATTATAACCTTGAAAATGTTCCCTTAATAAGACAACATTCCCAACAAATGATCAAATTTAAGAACAATCATAATCCACGTTCTAATTAATTAATTTTCAGAACAACTTTACTAATCATTTATTAAATAATTATGAAGATAATCAATTTTCACCTCCTATTTAATCCACGGAGGTAATCCAAATCTAATAATAATTACTCTAATACATTTAAATCATATAGCCTATCTATGTACAGAATAGATCAATCTACTTAATTAATTACATAGTCCTATTTCCTTATAACAATTTAACTATTCATCTTAATAGTTACAATCTTTTGTCCCATGACCTTTCTAACTTTTACTATTAAATAGTCTTTCTTATTTCTTCTTACACATTACATTTCATTAATATTGACTAAGTGTACTACACAAAAATGTTTTTTCTTTATATTCATCAGCTAACTATCCTAATTTCTTTTTAAAAAAATTAAGATTTATAAATATTTTCAATACTCATAATCGTTAGTTCCAATGGACTATACATATGTATATATAAAAGAGATCCTTCTCAATTTAAGGTAAAATAATATTACATCCCCACTTCGATTTTGGGAGTGGCTTAATGTTTCACAATTATCCTCCAACTATTCCTACATTATGAGGACTAGTATTTTTTATTTATTTTTAAATCATTCTCATTGATGTTATTGAATATATTGTGGCCTATGAATGAGTTAAAATCTAGCACTGAAACACCTATTTTGGGGAAATCATTTGTGTTACAAGTATATTTCCCAAGAAACTCTTCTATATGTGATCAATTGTTTTACACTAGTGGTTTGCATATTTTTATTAAAACTGTAAGCTTTGAATGTTTTGCCAAGTTCCATAAATATTTGTAACGCCTTTGTCTAGCTTTGTAGAGTGTTAAATTCATGATAGCAAAGCTATATTGTATGATGTTAAAACCATGAGGTTTGTCCGTGTCTCCACAGCTATCAACTATATTTACATGCATAGATAATAATAAAGATAACAAGGGCAATAAAATGTGGCTGTAAGTGATTAACACTAGTGAAAACTGTTGGAAACTTGCAGCCAATTCAAAACAATTTCCACATAACCCATAAAGAAATCTATGCATCTAAGTATTCAGAATCCACATGCAAGAGAATAGACAACATACCCATGAAAATATGATACAAGATATACCATGGGAAAACCCTCAAGAGGGAAAAACCCAACCTCCAAAAGCATCCATCTCTCATATATTATTCAGCAATAAGATTACAATATATCTTCTGAGTCTCCATGAACACCATTGAAGCAACAATCTCTCTCCAAGCAATCCATGCGAACAAGCATGCAACCACACATCCTGTGCCATGCTTCAAACCCTCACAAATGCTAACCAAAACTAATCATGCAAAATTGCATCATCCCATCTAACTACCTTTGTGGTTGCTTTTATAGAAGCAAGCTCCCACAAAACCATTAAGTGGTATTGCACAAAACTATGTGACAATAACTATGATATTACAAACCATTTCCCTTTATTTAATATTGGATGCTTTATTTTTTATTTTCCAATATTAAATAATTACATTTTATCAACTTAACTTATGTGCCAATGTTACATGCAACATTAAGTGGCCCCAAGAATAATTACATTAAATACATAATGCAAGGTGTACAACACACCTTTTCTCAACATTCTCCCACTTGTTGTATACATTGCATAAAGGGAACAAGTAACCTCAAAACATGAATCAAATGAACAATCCATATAGCCACATATACCATCATGGAATCAAAATGCTCCATGTGCTCCATCAAGATACCTGTAACAAGAATCAAAGTGACTACCATCCTAAGCATGAATGCTCTCATCCTCCATCATGCCAATGCACAAAGATAAGAAGCCATCCAATAGAGAAACCACTCAATCTGTCACAACGAAGCATAAGTCCTGCTCAACTGATATCCCAAACACATACACTCAATCCAAAAGTATCAATATGCACCAGTAGCTGTCAAGATACACAAACCCAAAAGCTGAAATAACACCTGCTGCAAGTGCCAATACATCCAACTATCCATACCTCCAAGGTATACTAAACATAGTAAACTAATGCCATAAAAATATACACCCATAAACTGCAATCATAAACTCCATGTGCAAAACCTGTCCAAGAATGACATACACATCCAAGAGCTCCCACTGCATGGGTAATGCAAATCTGAAAAAGATCAAGGCATACCAAGTCTACCAATAACATCATATAGAAAGTGTAAACTACATCATGTAGTAACAAGGAATCATCCACAATGATATGCAAACCTGTATATCAATCACTTGTAAGAAAAATCTCCTACATACACCTCTAAAAGCCAACTGTGCCAAGTATGATCTCCTCCACAACACCCCAAAAGAAAAGCCATAACTACACCCAACTGTTCAATCTCCAAGATCAAACATAACATATGTATCATGTAATCAACATGGATGTAAGCTTCTCAAGCCAAACAAGATCAAACTAAATCCATTCCCAATGAAGGAAATAAGCCCAATAGATCTCCTAAAATCAACATCAATGAGTGTAATCATAATGCATAAGGAGATAAACATGCCAACACTCCTCAAAAGAACCCTCCAAAACCATATATCCATAGCTCAAGATTCTTATGCATGAGAAGATAAAGCATAAAACACAAAGTACCTGAAAGTAACAATGGGCAATACCTCTCAAGTGAAACTGCTGAGTAAACCAAGAGTGGGGAATGAGAATGCTCCTCCAAGAAATCCAAGTCATCATGACTCATCCAAAAACATTCTCCTCATAGGTCAATGTTGAACTCATGTCCAACCAAGGTGTAGGCTCCTCAGACTCCCTGTTGAAATCTCATCAAGAGTATCCATCTCAACACATGTCTCTAATCATAAGAGAACTCAAGCCTCACCTATGTCTCCAAGTATCCACGAGTACCTGTAACCAACCAATCCATGCCAAACTCCAAATGCAACATAGCACCATCATGAATTAATCAAGCAAATGTCGATGTACTCAATACCAAGAGAACCACACAAGATCAATGTCATATATCCAATCGTGAATCAAGAACATAACCATGACATCATGATCTAACCATCTCCTTATAGGAGATCACATGCACCATAACATATATATACATCCTGGTCTCAAGAGAGCATGTAATATGTCAAACTCTAAATGCATATCAAGAGTAAACCATGACATCCATAACAAATATACTCTAAACCAAGAAACCATATCTCCAATCACATGGAGATAACCTTACCAAATGATGCATCCTTGTCACTGCCAACAACTCCCATTGAACTGTGATACCGAGTCACACATGGCATCATGAAAACCATCTTCTCCATGAAGATCATCCAAGTCTACACACACAACTAAAATGTCAGTAACATAAAAATAGAACCATAATCTCCAAGCCAAGAAGATACCTACAACCACCAAACCGTCATAAACATATCCATCACCGCCAAAACCATCACTATCAAAAGCTCCCACTGAAAAGTGTAATCAAGCTATCCATGACATCATGATAACAATATCCTCATGAAGATCAACGAAAGGCCCTCACACAATCAAAGAACTCAAATATAACAAGAGCTCCCAAAAGGAAAAGTAAAACCATAATCCTCATACCACGAAGATACACCGCCACAACCATAATCAGGAACCAATCCAACACCACCAACAATGCACTTGCATAAACCATCATGACATGCCAAAGTCTTTGAAACACAAGAAACATCCATGACACCATGATTACCACTAAATGTAACAACTCAACCCAACCGTGTCCACATATCTGCATAATCATAGTCAACTACATATATCTCATATCATGACTGTACCTAGTAATACCATGTCATCTCCTTAACATGACAACAAAACCAGCAAACCAAGTGACTAAACCAAGCCACCAAAACTGAACATGCATCAACATTGAAATATCAATGGGCAAAGACAACCCATGTCCAAGTCATAAATGCAACATGTAAGTATAGACCGCCTACAACATTGCACAACTTGTAGATATATCAATGAAGCATATAAATCCAACCATATACTGATAACCATGTCAAAAATAGAATAATCTAAGATATACAACTGAGCATACAATGAATCCAACATCAAATCTCCAAGATCCGATCATCCATAAACTCACAGTATCACCATAGTTAAAGACACCCATTTACAACTCAGATAAAGAAAACAGAAAATAAACCATGCCAAATATCTCCAAACCTAATCCAATGTATAGTGCTCTGAACAAGCTTTCCGTTGACTATTCGAAGTCCAAAATCTGACTTCGTATGCACCCGATATCACCTCTCGAAGCTCAAAACAAACATCTGACTTTGAACAAGAAAAACACTGTCAAAACTACAGAATCTAGAAAAATTTCTGTCACCACAGTGTAGATCTCTGAGTCAGCTTTCCAACGAATCCAAGAAGTCAAAAAATGGACAATCTGAGCAAAAGTTATGCCCCTCCGAAATAAAATTGTAGTTTGCACCTGAGGCAAAAAAATTTAACCACCACTGGTGGCTGGGCGGCGGCCCCACCCGGGGGCGCCGCTTCTTGGGTGGCAGACCCAAAATTCAAATTAAATCCAATTTAATTTCATTTACATGCAAATATTTTAGATATTTCACGGCGGATTTTATATTTTAAAAAACATTTAAAATGTTTAATAAAAAAAAAACAAATTTATTTAAAAAATTTAGACCCCATGGGGTCGGGCCGGGGCCATCGATGCGCCAACCTTATGTACCCCGCGCGGTCGGCAGGTGGGGAGGGGGCCAAAATATTTATTTATTTTTTTCTTTTCAAAAGTTTTTCAAAATAGCCTAAAATTTTTCAAATAAAATTTCTTTGATTTCTTTCTTTTTTTGTGCAGGAATTTTAATGGCAACGAGAAAAGATTCTTTTTTAATATTATTTTGACGTCTGTACGATCTGGGTATGGGCACAAAAAATTTGCAATTTTTCACTGTATCAGAAATAGGTCGAATTATATATCAACTTTCCTCTCTTGGCCAACCCGGATCCAACCGTGAGGTCTATTTTGAGTCAGGAGATCATCTGTGAAAGCTCACCCCCAAAACCCCCATTTGAATACAAAACCAAGAAACCTATTTCACCCAAAAAAATTCACATCCCAGATCCACAAACAACCTATTTAATCAGGAAACCCAAAACCCTCAGATCTGCAATAAACAATCTGCAAAACCTTCATATCCTACCATGTCTTTGATTCTCACATGCAATGCATAGAGTCAAACTTAAACAATATTTTTCTCAACCAAGGGTTATACAACCACAACCAAAGCTCTGATACCACTTGTTGGAAACTTGCAGCCAATTCAAAACAATTTCCACATAACCCATAAAGAAATCTATGCATCTAAGTATTCAGAATCCACATGCAAGAGAATAGACAACATACCCATGAAAATATGATACAAGATATACCCTGGAAAAACCCTCAAGAGGGAAAAACCCAGCCTCCAAAAACATCCATCTCTCATATATTATTCAGCAATAAGATTACAATATATCTTCTGAGTCTCCATGAACACCATTGAAGCAACAAGCTCTCTCCAAACAATCCATGCGAACAAGCATGCAACCACACATCCTGTGCCATGCTTCAAACCCTCACAAATGCTAACCAGAACTAATCATGCAAAATTGCATCATCCCATCTAACTACCTTTGTGGTTGCTTTTATAGAAGCAAGCTCCCACAAAACCACTAAGTGGTATTGCACAAAACTATGTGACAATAACTATGAGATTACAAACCATTTCCCTTTATTTAATATTGGATGCTTTATTTATTATTTTCCAATATTAAATAATTACATTTTATCAACTTAACTTATGTACCAATGTTACATGCAACATTAAGTGGCCCCAAGAATAATTACATTAAATACATAATGCAAGGTGTACAACACACCTTTTCCCAACAAAAACATTGGCGGAGCATCATAGCTTTTCAATAGGTGGAGGTTTGTCAGGCAAAATTCCAGATTCTACATGGAGCAAAGATGTGTCATCGGATGAAAAATCTGCTTTTATTAAAATTCCTATTAGATTTTGCATCAGTCAAAAGAGTACAAGGGTAGATTGTGAGGGGCGCGCAACTGGCTTACTGGTTAGAGAAAACAGTAGTGTTCATTAAGAGATGGAGAAAGATGTGCAGAGCCTTGAATTAGACCCGTACTGTGTAGTGGAATTGAATCATTTAGCAAACCATTTTTTTCATAGGCAACGTTTCTTGAGGAACGGTTGACTGAGATAGCTCTTGTTTAAACTGACCGCCTTCTCATGAAATCACATTTGATATTACAATCTTGCATATCTTATGAAGCAAAGGTGATTTTGATGCCGCTGGCCTCTACCAGAGGTCGCAGGATTTTGTGTCGCCATACTTAGGGCCAAGACAGGTTCGATTGAAGCTGGGAGATCTAATCGTTCTCTCTCAAAGTTTGGAAAGGTTTAGGAGATACACATTGGATTTGCTACAAGGGCTTTAGAAACTTTGAAGCAACTGCACTGTCAATTGTAAAACGGAAATTCTCAATCTTTACCAGTGTCCTCCAAAGTTTACGCCATTTTGTTTAACAGGGTGCCACGATATGCAGAGAATGGATATGCTGAAAAGGCTTCAAAAAAAATTTCAAGCAAATGTATTCAAACAACATGTATGTCAAATGTGGAACCAAAAAAAAAGGTCACGATATCTATTAGCGAGATACCTTAGAAAATGCTTCATAGAGGTTTATCTCATGAGAATGCCTTATACAACCCGTGTAGGTATTCAGAGGAGCATAAAAGACTATAGATAAAGGTGTTAGAAACTCCAACTAAAATGCGAGTTCTAGTTAAGTGAGATTTGCGGCAGTCTTGCGAAGTAATGATGATTTTAAAACAAGGGATATGAATCATTCTAAATCGGGAAGACATTCACAAATCTGGGCATAAGGATTGCTCCTAAAGTTTCACAGTAGCATAACAAGAGGAATTAAATCTGAATGAATAACATACAACTCGAAGAAAATCACCACCATACATAAAACCGCTAACCAATGCTTTCATTTACTAGGAGCAGACAAATTCATTTTATAATGGAATTGATCTCAACAAAAGGGAGATAATGAACTAGCCACGTATAGATTTCAGAAGCAAAAGAACAGAGTTACTAATGCCATGGCTAGATCTTGCCTCAAATTTCGCCCAAATTGTGTCACGTAGGTGCAACTGGCAAGTAGAAAGTTCATTTCCACAGACCTTCTAGCATCGTCTTTGCCCTTTCACGGAGGTTTTGCATTCCAACCCCGCTAACTCATGTTCCTTCATCTATCATACGTAGTCTCCTTTCCCATCAGGTAAGTACTATTCTTTTTATATCAACCCTACCTCATTCAACAACCAACAGTTTGATATTTCGGGAAACACACAACAGAGAAAGCTAGAGAGAGTCTTCCTTCTTCCCTAAAAGAAACAATAACCACCTCCCTGAAATGGTACGCAACTAAATCCTCCCCCTAGGAGTCAAAAAAATCAAAACAATTATTACTCCTCCATCCCCCCCCCTGCCACATGTTTTTTTGTCTATCCCCAAACATCCTTCTAGATTTTCCTGGAAAACCCCCAAAATTAGAAATATTTTTTAACCGCTTGAAATCAAACACCAAAAGGATAGAAAAAAAACAGCGTAACTCCCCCCAAAAAACTTAAAAAACTCCGAAAGAATCTCTAAAATCCAATATTTACAGTTGTACCAGAATTTTGCTTCTATTTTATAAATTAACCTTTCGACACCAAATTAATTCTAAATTGATTAAAGTATTTCATTTAAATTATAATTTGGGAGAACACAAATTCCCACATTGGTGAAAACCATTTACCGAGAGATTGTAACTAATTATATACTCCAACCCTCATACATTTTTATTTATTTATCATGTTATTTTTTATTATTTACTAATTATAACATTACCCTATAATTTATTTTATTATTAACTGAGATTATATATATATATATATATATATATATATATATATATATATATATATATATATATATATATGTATGTATGTATGTATGTATGTATGTATTAAGAGTACCTTTTATTAACAATTTATTTCAATGCATAAAATATCCAAGGGCACTACTCAAACAAATTAAATCAAATGCCAAAGCAAATCCCTGACCACTACCTTGGGTCAATAAACAAAATCTCAAACAACATAGACTGACCCAACTAACAAAATTGGCAAGACTGACGGGGTGTCAAATTAGAGACTCATCCTCGTCGAGGATGGTGGCTAGGGTGAGGGACCGAACGTTATCTCATGTTCAATAGATCCATTGGGTTCAAGGCACACTCAAACCTACTAATTCAAGTGGATATGTAGCCTAATACCTGTTCACTCAAACATACAAATTAGAGCACATATTCATAATAGTTGAATCACATGGAAAAGAACTCTAGGAATGGTAACTCATTCCCGTATGTCCCCATACATCCAATGGTACGATGCTTCCCTTTCTACCTATCTTCACAACATAATATTACATCACCTAACTATCTAATTAAATCTCTGCATCATAATAATAACAAAACAATGTGCATCATACCCACAAAAGTATCATTAGAAGCTCTTGTTCCATCTTCCTCTTTAGATTCCTTAGCTGGACTACCTACACATCACAAGTGAGAATGGAGGGGCACTATATCCTCTACCCCTAAAACTTGACTTACTCCTAGAAGTCACAAGGCTCAAAATGGAAACATAAACACATTAGTCCCAAAATTTCTTTAATCTATAGTTAATGTACATCCTCTTTCTGAATCATTACAATTAAAATCACTATCTGGCTACACATTTGAAAATAATATCTTCCTAACCCCCTTTATTTAGGAAATATATACATATCTTACAATAAAATACTTGATTTTAACACTAATAAATATAGCAGGTACTCCAATTAACTCAATTTTCCATTCCCAATACAAACATCTTCAAAATCTAATACAAGGAAAATACATCAAATGATTACTTGATATTTAAAAATACACACCATCACATATTTTCAGAAACATATAAAAGTATTCAATTCCAAATGCATTACCATTTCTTTGTCTTTACCCTTAACTTACAACTCCTCTTCCAATACACTGTTAAGCAATCAATACAACAAAATGCTACATTTCCATAAACATAACATAAATACACCCACAAAACACACATTTTATCCATTAACCATCATTGACAAACAAGACATTCCACTTCATTCATTTTACAACACTAAATCTCATGACATATTCAATAAAAGATCAACATTTTACACTTTTTAGAAGCATGGAAGCATAATTTATCATTTCATAAATACTATTTTCATGATTTAACATACATAGTTCACATACACACAAATTCACATCACTGGGAATCACATCACAAGGCAACACAAGGGTCCATCTAGACACCAGCAAGCAGCATACTAATCCATGATATATAATCAATGAGCCAAGAGCCAATATCCGTCTTGCATAATCCATACCTCACACTCAGTGGCTTGATGGTGTTAGGCCACACAAACATGGTGAGACCATCCAAGAAAAACCACAATGACCTATCTCTTGTTGTATAAGGTGGTTAGCCTCCAAGAAATAGTCATCACACATAGGTGGGTAGTGGATCCTAGCTGTGTAATAGCCTCACATACCCCCATCCTCAAGGTTCCCTACGTCTACTTCCTCGTATACACTCACCAAGTCTGCCTCATACATCCTTACATAGGAATCACAATACAACACATGGTCGACATCCAAAACAATAAGAATAAACTAGTTTAGCCACCAAATTCATAAAGAAGATCAAATGAAAATTCAATTACAACAATAAGGTAAGAAATGTACATAATTTCAACATTAAATCAAATGTAACCATGAGGGCTGCGAGCAATAAAGATCACAAGGTGTGGCTAAACCATCACAATCAAATATAAACAAAGTGTTGACCTTCACAATCAATAAATAATCATCAATAAGGTAATAAAGAAAGTCCACAATCTTTGAAATTATATTGTACAACACTGCATGACTAAATACTAGCCACCAAACGAGGAAGGAGGGATCAACATCAGGCTATAACAGTAGCCCTCATGTGGTGTGCCATCCAGATGGCTCAAAGTGTACTCCTCAGCTACACCCTACATCGCGTTGTCACGCGACATGGGCTAGCCAAGTGGCCCACACACTCCTTAGCTACCCACATGGGATGTGCACCTCAGCCCCCATCCTACATCACATCTCAGTGCATCATAGTCATACACCAGCTGGAGAAGGCACACACTATCTGTATGTTGCATGGCAGTGTGTTTGTGGCTCTGCAGTAGTAGGACGCACAAAACACACCCCGCATAGCGATACCTCATGGAGAAGGCACACATAGGTACTCATTGTAGCTAGAGGTATACATGGCTAGGACATACCCATATGCTAACCAACCCAAACACTATTGAACACAAACATGAATATCCCTCTACAAGTGTGCGAGGCCCCCATTACGCTCATCACACAAGTAGGCTATTGTAACACAATCCCATTTTGTGCCTTCACGTGTCTATGCATGTGGCATCGTATCCTTGATCCCAGCTCGCTACCATTAGCAACACGAAATCATCACCAACACTTTGTTGGAACATCAGTGGGGTGTGGCATCATATCCATTGCATCATGTTAGAACATGTGTGGATATGGCATATATAATACATATATGAGTATATCAATATGGGGCTACCCAAGCTTCATCTCTTATATGGATGATGTTAACTTGCTAATGCTAGATCAACGTCCCTATGGATGGCCAGACATACACTGAAAAACCAATGTTGTTGTAGTCAAAATTGTGGGGATTAGGCTATCACATATGGATCAAGTATCCTGATCCATCATAAGGGAAAGTAGTGAGTACGTTTTCTCAGGATCAATTGAGCTAAGACCGCTCTATGCCGCAATATGCATACGCTACACACTCCACCCAAGGAACTTTGTGGCTGCTACTACCCCTTCACGGATTGAGGTGCTAGAGAACCAAAAGAAATGAATCTGTGAAACTATCTTTTGGCTACTCTTATATATGAATTTCATCCACACGTGGGTTGGCCCTCAATTAGGTAACAAACATGCAAACGCACATAGTGGTATGGTTAATCCCACACCAAAATACAACATTTTCCCCATGCATGGGTACACAATATCACCATCCCATGGGCACACAAAGCAAGTACTAGGTATTCACAACACTCAACCAATGCACAGTTACTGGTTTCTCACATTTATAGAGGGGTGCAATTACATACACAATCCCATAAGTACATTTATTTCCATCACCCATGTGATTTATATCATTACATATTTTCCACAACCCTTTATCATTTTTTCTTTCACTTTACTCTTTTCCATATATCACATGATGCTAAATGTCAATGTCAAGATGATCGTGATCACTTAACAACTTCACTTATCAATTCCCATTCACTTGTATTCATTCAGTATAACATCCTATCCTCATAACATATTCATATACAACTAACTTTTCTCCTACAAAAAAAACTCAACAGGACAACATAATGGGCTCATATGAAACTAGAGTGTCCAATGTTAGAACTTTGGCTCTAATACCATGTGTAACGCCCCGCCACGAAACCCTAGAGGACAACTCGCTACAACACTTAAAAATAGAAGAAGAAAAAAATTCCAACGGCACTACTCAAACAAATTAAACCAAATGCCGAAGTAAATACCTGACCACTACCTTGGGTCAACAAACAAAACCTTAAACAACATAGACTAACCCAACTAACAAAACTGGCAAGACCAACGGGGTGTCAAATCAGAGACTCATCCTCATCAAGGATGGTGGCTAGGGTGAGGGACCTAATGTTATCTCCTATTCATTAGATCCATTGGGTTTAAGGCACACTTAGACATTGTAATTCAAGTGGAGATGTAGCCTAATACATATTCACTTAAACATACAAATTAGAGCACATATTCATAATAGATTAATCACATGGAAAGGAACTCTAGCAATCATAACACATTCTCGTATGTCCCCATACGTCCAATGGTACGATGCCGACCTTTCCACCTATCTTCACAACATACTACTACATCACCTAACTATATAATTAAATCTCAACATCATAATAATAACAAAACAATGTGCATCATACCCAGAAAAGTACCATTAGAAGCTCTTGTTCCGTCTTCCTCTTCAAATTCCTTAGCGGAAATACCCACACATCCCAAGTGAGAATGGAGGGGCACTACACATTGAGCAGTGCAAAATTCTCCAAATTTAGATCAATGGTTATCCTCAAGGAGCTGCCATTGAGGGGGACTATACATGACAATGAAACCTCCTTTAAATGGATAGATCCTCAAAATAAGTCCTACAAGAATCTTGTAAAATTCTCTCCTCTATAAATATTCTATCTAAAAGCATTATTTTATTTCCTACGTGCATTATAAACTAGGAGTGAGGCTGAGTTGAGGAGAACCGAGCTCCAATAAAAATCTTTATAAGGCCTCATATATAGCATCTCTTTAGAACACAAGGATTATAAATTATGAAAAAGAGTTCTTCATATAGTCTAGAATACATGGTTTTCATTTTGGCATATATTTTTTTCCCTATTTATCCTTTCCAAAGAACACTTGCATCATTTGGGTACTTCATATTTTCTTTTTAAAAGAAATTGGCAGGATTTAACCCCTATTAATATTAAGGGGGAGTGTTAGAAGATAATATTATTAGTGGTCAAACCCTTATAATATTTAATTTTCTTTTAATTCTTTAAAATCATTTTTTATTTCTTGTAAATAATTAATAAATTAATGAACTATTAGTGTGATCCCACAATACTGTTTACAATTTTTGGTCAAACTGGACACTTAAATAATTTTTTATAACTAAATCTTCACTTTCGGGCACCTATAGCAACTAAACCGTGAGGAATTTGAAGACGATGCAAACTAGTGATTTGTGACATTTTGTTTTTAGATTCTAAATATTTTTTTGTCAACTTTTTTTGAATTAGATTGCACTTCTTTTTCCATCTCCTTCGAAAACTAGTTTTTTCAGTAAATAGCATTTTTAAGGAGTGATGCTCACCGTATAATGCACAACATTTTTTACATGAAGGATAAAATTATATGTTTTTCAAATTTAGATTTGTAACTACAATATCTAGTGGTTCCAATTGGTTTCATAGTATTTTATTGAATATTTTTTGCTTAATCAAATTTTGAAATCAAACCAATTACAATTCAGACATAGGTGAACCATATAACGTGTAACTTTTTTTGTATGTGCAAAAGTTTTTTTTGCCTCAGTCGTTTTATTTTTTGGTTTGCATAAAATTCTTTAGTGTTGGGTGCACCCGTGCTCAAATAAAATATTATAAAGGTGTGCAATGAGCCATGTACTGGTTGCGTAGCTTTTTCCTTTCATTTTCTTTTCGGAAGGAGTTTTGGGATAGGTGTTCGCTTGTTGGACATTTCCCTGGGAGCTATATTAACAAGCTTGGGAGCTTTTTCCCTACTAACACATCATCTCCTTGTCACAAGTTATCTACACCACCTACGAAGATAGCTAATTAGGGATTTTGTCTGAGCTGGCTAGATTTTATTTTCTTCTCTCAGTTTTTGGGAAGAAAGTTTTGAGATGACATTTGTGCAGTAATGTAATCAATCAGTTATGTTTGTTGTCATGCAATTGCTCCCAGGATTTGATTGCATTTGGGTCTTATCTTTGCTAAAATATCTAGAGAACATTAATGTAGTAGTTGATGAGTTAATGCAGAGATCTTTTGCAGCCTAACCAAGAGTTTGTGATCAGATCGTGTGCTATCAACCAACAACACCTAGCAGTCATTACTTCTAGTTTGAGGTAGTGTTTTCTTTTTTCAGTGGCTATAAAATGAAGGCAACGACACCAAAAGAAATAAGAGAAGAATTTTTGGAGGATATTAGATTTTAGATTTTCTTAGTTTAAGATTTAGAATTTTTTATCTTTTCAAAAGGGATTTTTCTAGGAGGAAACTTTTTTTGAAAAGAGGAACTATTTTCCTTTTTAAATTTTCTTAGAGTTTATGAACTATATTTTAGAAAGCAAGTTATAGAACTCTACTTTATTCTAAAAAATTATATCCATTAAGGTTTAAACTATTGTCGGATTAGCATTCGACCTTTGTTTCAAAGTTCAGTTTTAATTAAAGTACAAACTATTGAGGGGAATTTTGTGACTATGCATGTATGGCCTTTTTCAAGCTTTCTCTTTATGTTATCATTTTTGAATGAAACACTATGTCTTGCAAGCTATATTCTGATAGTTTAAATAGCGGATTTTTATGCTTTATGCTTGTGTTGTGGAATAGTGATCTTGGGAAAAATTGGACTATGTCATTAGACTTTTCCGTTATCTTCAAAATTGCTATTTTTCCTATGCTATGCTATATTGGGAGATAGGGTTCTTATAATTTTTTAATATTATTCTTTTACTCTAAGAATTTTTTATGTTTGATTGGACCTCAATGAGCACTACCTGCGGAAAGTTTGAAAGTCTACACTGTGCTTGAAGTTAGCCTTTGTTGTTCATTTTGTTTCCAACTATAAAGGGTTTTGGTATTCTGTGTCCTTTATATCAATCATAAGAATAATTTGAGTTTGAAATTTTGTAAAAGCTTTGGCGTATCACCTTTCGTTTTTTATTTTCACATTTTTCTTTCTCCCTTATCTCAAAACTCCAAAAGAAGAGCTAGATTTCTATAAAAAAACCTAGAGGTATATAGTGAGATGCAATTTGTCCCCCACTCACTGAATTTCCCATAAGACTGGCGGAGAGGCGCAAGCTTTGATGATCAATAGTTCTTTTTTTGGCACTCCCGGTGGGACCGAATTTTTTCCAAATGCCTAAATTAGAAGTAAGAAATATTTCTTAAATCAGGCTAAGGAAGGAAACTAGAAATTTCATGCCCAGATTCCAAATGAGAGCATCCTCAAGAGGTCATTTCTAGTACTCCTAGTTACCTACCTCAAATCCTATAAGGAGAAGAACCATAGGTTTTTTTATTTCCTATAAGGAGTAATAGAGCAAGAAGTCAAAGCCCCTTATCAAGAGCTTTATCTACTCTGCTCGAAGGTTTAAATTTCCAGATTAGATTACCTATAAACCCCATTCATAGAAATTTTTTCTTCATCGCTCAAGTACCTCCTCCTGCTCATAGAAATTTTGTAACATGGGACAGTAGTAGTCCATTACAGCCACTCACACCCCCAAATGTATGGCTTGCCATACCGGCTAATGCCCTCAAGGCTATCCCAAGATTCTCTAGGGAGGATTTCAAAACCCCTTTCGAACACCTTCAAGATGTAGCAGAGGTATGCAAGGTACACAACATATCGGAGGAGAACATTGCTTTGAAACTGATATCTCCCTCTTTTAAGGGAAAGGCTCAAGATTGGTATTGATCTCTAGCCTCGAGTTCCATTCATTCTTGGGACCAGCTCGAGCAGCACCTATTCGACGGATTCTTTGAAAAGGGAGACCATTCTTCACGGCTACAACAACTAATCACCATGAAGAGGGCCCCCAATGAAGCCATGAGCAACTTCAATACCAAGTTCTATAAGACCTGGCAAAGGATTCTTGTGACTACTCGACCTCAGGCCACAATGGTGTTCATGTTCTACCTAAAGGCCATCAATATGAATATTGTGCTTATGGTAACCTCCATTAGAGGGAACACCTTGCCTGACGCATACGAGATGGTGGTGTGCATAGAGAATAACCTAATCGATGCTGGGAAACTTCTGCCTTGGCCGCTAATGCAAGTATTCACAGAAAAATCTAACAGCTACCAAGAGGAAGCCAATCCAAGCACCCCCACCACACAATTAAATGTGGTTTCCCCATAGCATATGAATGAGTACCCTACCACTCAGGCCAGCATATCAGGTCTCTCGTCAATGGTGGTGGATATCATCGATATAAAGGATTTGATGTAGACTTTTGCTAATGAATTGGTCATTATCAAATGACAACAAGAGACACCTCTGAAAATGACCGCTCAGGTCTATGGTGGATGAAAACCCCCTTACCAATAGAATTTGTATCAAGGGTCTTATAAAGGAGGAGGTCAATAGGCATCGTCAACAAATCAGACAGTTTTGGTTGCTACGCCTTTACAGTCAGTCAAGGATAGTCTGAATAAGGAGATAGTCCTAGGCTAGAACAATTTGGCAGACAACAAAAATGTTTGGTGCTTCCTGTGTAATGATAGTCATATGCCCCAAAATTGTCCAAGGGGAAATATGCAGCAAAAGGTGGCCAAATAGAGGAGTAAGGGTATGTTCCCAAATGTGGGTGAATACGAGTCACCTGAAATGGAGAATGCTCATCTTAGGGCACAGATGCAAGGAATGTCCCTTGAACAAGAGTTAGACATTGCACTCAACCAAGCTCTTTTCTCATGGTTGGAGGAAGACAAAGTTGTATTCGTAAATGAAGCTTTGATGACTGGGATTCTACAAGTACAATCAGATTACAATACAAGATCAAAAAGAAGTCTCACAGGAGGATATGTGCAACAAGCTTTGCCACATCCACAAACACGTCAACTATCTTCCCTAGAGAAGCAGGCCTCGCCACCCATTATCTGACCTAGTTTACGACCACATAATCAGCCCTCAAAAGCAAAGGAGGTGAGTAAAGTACAAGGTCCAACCCTGATGGAATGTTTTCTTCTGAAGATAAAAGAGATACCATAGTTTAAGCTAAAGGCACAAACTGTTAAGATGATTAATGTGGTGGAGCAATTGAAGAAGGCACCTACTAGCATTTCATTGCGGCATGTTATATCAATTCCTGAGCAACAAACTCTGCTTCAGGAAGCATTGAAAGCGGAAGGACAAAGTATGTAGGAGAGCATGGCTCAATTGAACAATCAGAGCATAAATGATAGATCTACACTTCCCCCTCAGACTCTGAAAGCAACAACTTATACAAATAATGAGAGCAACATTAAGGAAAAAAAAGGTAAGCAGAAAAAAGCCCACACTTTTCTTTTTAACACTTATAGTAGGAGACAAATTGTTGCACAATAATATGATTGATTTAGGAGCTAGCACAACTGTTATGCCCAAGCAAGTGGAAAATGCTCTAAAACTCTAGTACGAGCCACTAGAAAAGGGAATTATGCAACCTGATGGAAAGAAAGTCTTGACTATTGATCAAATAAGGGATCTATCCATGACCCTCTTCTCCTGTCTAAGCCAAACAGCCATTCAAGAAGTAGTAATAATTGGCATTCCACCAGTTTTTAGAATGTGCTTATCAAGAGATTTCACCGCCAAACTTGGCGGATACTTAGCACTTGACTGGTCTCACTTAATATTACAAACCAAACATGGAGCAAAGATGAAAATTCTATCTAAATCCTTGCATCCCAAACATATTGTAGATGATGCAAATCAATGTTTCAAACTTGATGATACCCCAACTTTTCACTAGGAAAGGTACTATGCCAAAATTCCTACAAAAGAAGAAGGTATAGATGAGCATATTTCAGAAGAAGAGATATTGCAAAATTAGTTCACTGATTCTGATCCATTTGGTAACTTCTGCATAATAGGGTTAAGCGCTATGTAACTTTCGATAATGATCAGGCCTGTCTGAAACTAATTAGGAACTCGAAGGAGCTTGATGGTGTGTCTTATGATCATGTGTGGATCACACCCTTTGATGGTGTCAAGTGTAATGTTGGCCCCAAAATAAGTGCCTAATTATATTTCCAATGGGATCGAATTACCTTAGAATTTATTGTTTTCCATCTCCATGCTCTGATAGTGGGATTGGCTATAAGGTATTGGTCCACGGATCGGATCTAGCGAAACAAATAGATGCAGGTGTGAAGCAAGCTGTCAAAAATTTAGAATTCATAGAAATCTAGATCTGAGGGCAAGCAACCACAACAAATACAAGGCTAAGATGTTGAGAACAAGATATAAGAAACCTCATCGAAAGTTTTAGAACTTTCAGTGTATGAGGAAATTCCTAACCTCAAGATGGCACCATCTGTTGGAAATTTCTTATCGGAACACATTCGAAATAAATTTCTGATCTGATAAAGCAGAAATTCTCTGTGGTTTCAAGGGATTATAGCAAGCTTAGTGTTGAAAAAGGAAAAAAATCAGCAGTTGGCATAAGGACCTCTCACAGGGATAAAAGAAAGCTAAAAGAATTATGTTGCACGTATGATCTCAAAGGGTATGACCCAGGTATAATCTAGCTGACGTCTCTCTTAGACAAAGGGCCTAGGTCAGCTGAGTAGAAATAAAGGATAGTCTACTCAAAGGAAAGCTTCTTGGCAATACAGTTTTCCATCAAACGGGGAAGAATGATGTTCGATAATCATTATTCCCTGACGTTGATGCGGCAGTCCTCCCAAGCTTTAACTAGGGAAAAAATCTCATTGCTGATACATAACTCCTCAAGGGACAATGAAGTGTTTATAATGGGATCTGACCGACTAAGGGCGACATCCACCACCAAGTGGGAAATGTTCAAACCCTCAAGAATGGAAAGTTTTGAGACAGTCTGAAGCTTAGAATTAAATGAAAGTTTTCTTTTTAGAAGATCTAGCCTCACCCAAGGATTTGCACCAGATTTTATGAGCATTTCAATCTTGTTTGCCCTGATGATAAAAGAAAAGGAATCTTTCTAGCAAATTCCCAAGGGCTTAGTGGTTATCAGTTGACTAGAAAAGGAAAGCAGAAAATTTAATAAGCTTTTGAGGAAAATAAGAGCCATACTGGGTCTGCCCAAAAACATCACCTTTTAGTACTCAAGAGCTGGAAGAATCAAAAGGGTCAAATTTTGTTATCAAATACAAGGTTTTTTGAAGAATTCACCATATTATGATGTGAAAGGGGATGGTTCAACTGAATCAACCCTTAAAAACCTAATTGTGGGAATCCAATGTGTTGGATTGGCCCCTCAAAGAGATAGGCACAATCATAGACAAGTTTTCTCGTCGATGGATCAAATTACCCCCGAATTGGCCTTGAAGTTTTTCGATTACAAATTGATGTATGAAAACTCAGAAAAAACCATAACACCAAAAAGAGATAGGAAAATAACCCATGGGGTTACAATTTACCATCATCAAACAATTAGGAGATGTGTTGATGAAGAAAAATTTTACCCAGAAGAAGGTTCAGTGCAAGAGTACCACAGACTTGATGCAAAGCTAGGACGACCGATCAATTCCAAAGTACTGCAAAAGAGACCTTTCGAAAACAACACATGCGAAAAGGTGAAGGCATACGGACTCAAAGAGATGTTTTTTAGATGTACCAGTGAATAGTATTTATCTAAGAACTTTCTAGTAAAAAATGCACAGCTCTTTTAAAAAATTTAGCAGTTATGTACCATATGTAAAAAATTTGTAATTATTTCAAAGTTTTTAGAATATGGCCTAGAATAACATAAGGAAAAATAAGAGCTATACTATATTATGTCTATAAACAAAATTTACAATATAATATATAGCCTGAGGCTTGGAAATATCATTTAAAGCCCTCTCGAGCAAAACCCAAAAAGTGAAGCAAGGAAAAAGTTGTCAAAATGGAGGCGACGATCAAATAGTTAGTTTTTCTTCTTGTTTTTTACTCCAATAGAAAAGAAAAAGGGATTCTTACTCAGCTTCTACTTCTCCTTTTTCTTCGTCAGACAAGTTGCAGGTAGGGGAAAAAACACAACGCACACAAGTCGTGCAGTTCAGACCCAGGGTCTACTCACTGTGAAGTTACACCAAGTAACTAAAATGTCTTT
>VDFB02271358.1:993160325-993311030 GCA_007258455.2 Sequoia sempervirens | reverse complement strand
GCATATAATATGGTCATATAACTGTGCAGCATAGTTCAAGAATGTGTGCATGTTCTCTTGGTTGTCGCGAGGATGCATCTCACTGCGTGTTCAACATATGTGGAACTTTGTGAGGCGGACATGGAAAGGAAGCATAATGATGCGAGGGCATCGTGAAAGAACATTAGCACAAGAAGAGTTAAAGTATATAAAGAGAGTGCCACAGTTGATAGATCACAGAATCAATTGTCGAGTGAATTATATTAATGGATTCGATGGGTCGGTGTGAGTAGGTCTTCAATTCATAGATTTTTTAGTTGATGGATGATACTAACATTGCACCATATGAGGGATTGTTATTACACTAATAGGATTGAGTGAGTTGCACTCTTTCCTTAGCTCAAATGTAGGTTCATAGATGTCGATACCGCGTAAAGATGGCATGCTTTTGTTCTTCATGTACAATGCACAAGACTAGAATGATTATGAGTTAGGGGAGTGGGTTGACAAATGGTTTACAAGTTATCTTAGCCCACTTCTGCATTATCGCCCTCGATGGCATTGGAACTAACACGGATGGAATCATCGGTCGACTTTGACCATGTATCGGATCTAGTTCAACCAGGTAATATATCTACTTTCTTAGTATTTGAAATTCCATATTGTTATCTTACTTTGTATTGTATTCATAATGCTGACTAATTTCAAGAGATATGTCACACATATAAATGTAGGGCATGTTTATGCAATTATTGCAGATGAAGACACC
Organism: Sequoia sempervirens; assembly: GCA_007258455.2. Lineage (NCBI taxonomy): Eukaryota > Viridiplantae > Streptophyta > Pinopsida > Cupressales > Cupressaceae > Sequoia > Sequoia sempervirens. The sequence continues at coordinate 993,310,282 of VDFB02271358.1, read as the reverse complement.
GAAGAGGGTACAGACTATTACTTGTGTCATTGTGTTGAGGCAAAAAATAAATTGGAAGCCCCAATTATAGATGGAGAAAACATTGAATACCCTACAGGCTTAGTTGTTGTTACTGGAATGTGGTTGAGAAGGTACCCACATAAGAGTGTTAAACATTGGTTGTTTGAGGAATTTCACACGCATCGTAAGATTCTTCATTACTCAACCCTTGTCGTGGCATCCAATGTTTGTTTGAGCAAATATGGGGGTAGACCTTTGAACAAGACCTTGTGGAAGGTCCGTGAGTCTAACCATGAGGCGATACTTGACACAATAAAGAGTAGAGTACACCCAGATGGTTCATTGGATTAATTTGTAAGTATATGCACAACGGTTCTTATTAACTTATACTTGTATCCCGCGTCGGTTTGGTTGATGCTGAAAATGCTATCATCTTATTTTAATTTGTGTATCTATCTATAAATAGGAAAACATTGATTGGTGTCCCCTTGCATAAAATGCAGATTTATGAGCCATCCAAGAGAATCTCAAGTAGAAAAGCAATGCAACACCCTTATTTTTATGATCTTGACAAATCTCAATTATGATTTTAAGCCATTACAAAAGTGTGTGTGAAGATTGGTGAGGCAATTTCAAGTTATTCATTTGAATTTAACCTTATCATGACCTGCATCTATGGCGTAGACATTATAAGAGCATCTCAAATTTCAATAGAAATTCTATTCATAAGAGCATGAAACCAAGTGATTGAACTCTTGAAAAATGCCTCAAAGAAGTATGGCGGTCTCATGGTGATGGAATAGCGACCAAAATTCCATGACAAACAAATTGTTGCGTAGTTGTCATGGCATTCCATCACCATTGAGACCACATTTCTTCGAACTCAAGCAGGTTGTTCCTTTTTCTATGCTGTGCTTATTAGTATGCTTTGATAGATTTTTTCAAGCATCCATAGCTTTTTTGGAAGCACCTATTTTAGGCTTTTTAGCCATAGCAACAAGGAAGCGAACTGTTTGATAGAATGCTTTGGTAAACATGTATGATAAATGTACTAGCATAGAGAAGGCAGCGAACCGTTTGAAAAAATGCCTCAAAGAAATGTGGTCTCATGGTGATGGAATGCCATGAAAATCACAATAATTTTCTTCTCATGTGTGATGTAAGGGGATGGGACTTTGAGTCAAAACTCAAAGTTTCAAGGATTACAATGATGCAATCTCAAACACTCTTCGAGGGCACCACAGTGGAGACAAGCCTCAATAGTGCACTTATAACTTAGATGCTTTCCTAATGGACCCAAACCCTTGGAGTGATCTCAAGGAACTCAAAAAAACTTGTCTTGAATGGTTTCAAAGTCCCAAACCTCTGTCTTAGACAAAACTCACTTTTTGCACCTTGACTAGGCTTCTAGCCCAACTAGGCTTCTAGCGATAGTTTTTTGACTTTTCACTCAACTTCCCCAAAGGAATCCTCAATATAATGACTAATTCAGAAGTGATTCATGATGATACACAACATATCAAATCATTTATGGAACTTGTTCTAGATCAAACCTACAAAAATCTGTTGTTTCCTCTAATTTAAGGCCTAATTAGCCCACTTTTTCAAAGAAACCCCTCTCTAAACTTATCCCCTGACTATGAAACTTTCAACAGTATTTTAAAATGTTCCCAAACCAAATATTTTCAAGGTATTAGTCTTCCTTGACACCCTCAACACCCTAAATCACAAAACCCTCAATAAATTGCTCCAAAACTAGGGCCTCTTGAAAATTAGCTTTCCCAACACTTCCAGAACCTTCTCTTGGACTTTTCACCAACAACTAAACATATCTAAACACTTTAAACTTAGAAACATACCCCTTATTAAGGTAGATCTCATGCTGCTACACTTTAGGCACCATTTTCATGCCCTTTTCCTTGCTAAAACTCGGTGTACACCCAAGAATCACTCTTTCTTGCACAATAACTTGTTAGATCTGTATAATAAAAGTTAGATATGATCCATTTCACAATTTTTCAGTCACACTCTCCCATGAAATGGATCATTTATTCATGAAGACTCTCAAAACTAGTGAAAAATCTATACTTTTTTAGGACAATCAGCAATATAACACAAGAAATTGATTCCCAATATTATTCAGGTCATTAAAAAGGTTAAATGAATGTAAATATAAGTTATTAAACCATCCAAATGAGCATGACACCAAAAGGAATCAGAGATTCATCAAAAAAACTCAAGAAAATGCAAAAAGATTGAAGTTTTTATTGATTTTATGTAGCAGTCTGTACAACACTTGCAATATCAACCAACCCTCCATACAAATGCTTTCTCCAGGCTTATAGACTCATCCTACAACTGTCCCAACTGATTAGAATTGATTTTATTACATTATTGTGATTAAAACTCCTAAAACTCACTTTTCCACCCAAAGTTGGATTTCAAAAATTTGAATTTCCAACATTGCAATTTATTAACTCCTATTAACTATAAAGCTTCCAAAACTATTACATATCATCATTCAACCTTATTTAACCTAATTAAAACATCATATACCTATTTAAACTCCTAAAACATCATTGTTCCATTTACAAGTCAATTTGGTCATATGGTCCTTATCAGGTTCCTTAGGACTTTTGATCTTTTTGTTACACTCATCCATGCCAAATGCCATTATAGGCTTCAAAATGCTATAATTGATGCTCTGGAAAGGTTTATAGGCCTTCAAAACCCCTTCCATCTCCTGACTCTCCAAATGATCCTCAAGGAGCTTGGGTGCTCTTGCACCATCATGGCATTCCACCACCATGAGACCACATTTCTTTGAGGCATTTTTTTCAAACAATTCATTCCCTTGTCTATGCTATTGCTTACTATTATGCTATGATAGATTTTTTCTAAGCATCCATAGCTTGTTGGCTTTACTTGTTTTAGGCTTTTAACCATAGCAACAAACAATGAACTATTTGGCTAAATGCTTTGATAGGTATGTATGAAAAATGTGTTATGAACAAGGCAGTGAACTCTTTGAAAAAATTCCTGAAAGAAATGTGGTTTCATGGTGATGGAATGGCATGACGAATGCTATGACAAGCAAATTGCTATGGATTGTCTTGGCATTCCATCACCATTGAGACCACATTTCTTCGAGGCTTTTTTTCAAATAGTTTGCTGCCTTTTCTATGCTATTGCTTATTAGTATGCTTTGATAGATTTTTTCCAAGCATCCATAGCTTTTTGGAAGCACCTATTTTAGGATTTTAGCCATAGCAACAAGGAAGTGAACTATTTGATAGAATGCTTTAGTAAACATGTATGATAAAATGTAGTAGCATAGACAAGGCAATGACTGTTTGAAAAATGCCTCAAAGAAATGTGGTCTCATGGTGATGGAATGCCATGACAATCCACAACAATTTGCTTGTCATGGCATTTCACCACCATGAACCGGCTTCTTCAACCGGTCGTCCTATGCTATTAACTACTATTATGCTATGATAGATTTTTATAAGCATCCATAGCTTGTTTTGAAATCCCTTTGTTTTGGCTTTTTAGCCATAGCGTAAGGCAATGAACTATTTGGCTAAATGCTTTGATGAGCATGTATGAAAAATGTGTTAGCATGAACAAGAATTGAACTCTTTGAAAAAATACCTCAAAGAAATATGAGGTCTCATGGTGATAGATGCCATGACAATCAAAAAGCATTTGGTCATGGAATTCCATCAGTCAGACATAAACAGTATCGCTACTACTGTCAATATACTATTATGCTTTTGATAGATTTTTCCAAAGCGTCGCATTGTTTAAAAGCACTTGTTTTAGGCTTCGGACGTAACAACAAGGCAACACTTGAACTATTTGACAAAATTCTTTGGTAGACATGTATGAAAATGTGGTAGTATAGATGCCAAGGCGATTAATTTGTTTTAGAAAAAGCGCCTCAAAGAAATATGGTCTCATAGAATGCCATGACAACCAAATCTGGTGAAGCTACTCCTAGTTGACACATGCAATGTGAAGTAATTGCATAGCTGCTTACTAGAGTTGAATTTGTAAAAACTATATTGTAGGTGAAATTTTGTCATCTATCGGCATCTAATAGTTATTGGTTATGAAACATGAAGCAATGCTTTCTGTTTGAAAGATGTGCAATGCAATGTAATCAACGTTATGAATATAAACTACAAAAATCTATTTTTTACTAAGTTACCGGTTCAGTTTTGGGTTCGAGATCGGGTTTGAGAACCCAGTTTGCCAGTTCGGGAAAAAAAAAATTTGGGGTTGGGTTCGTTTTGGGTTCGGTCATACAAAAACATATAAAAATTAGAAATATATACATATTTGCAGCAGTAATCAAGTTCAGAATACACCACCATATTAATAGTCAAATAACATAGCAAAAATACACCACCACTTTCATAGTGAAATATTAAAATATTAGTGATCTACTTGAATGTCATGATACAAAATTATAAATTAAAGTTCAAACATAAAAATGTCAAGTGTTTACAATCAGCCATTATTGATCATTGATCATTCTGAAAAGTGTGAACATTTTTCTGTGTGGAAGGAAAACAATAAAATAGTGTTACATAATTATTTACATTGTGAAAGAGCCAAAACCTTTTTCTTGTAGATCGTAGAAGAATCTCAGTGATTTTTTGGGTGTCCTTGCCTTGGAACGGAACTATCCTAAGCCATGAATGATTGACCAAGAACTGTGAGAAAGAAATAAGATAAATCACATGCAACTTGTTGCAATTTCTTTCCTTGGGAAAAAGGGTAAAGTTTGATTTTCAGGGAGAATCTCCTTTAGAGTTTGAACGCATTGATAATTTTCAAGATAGACTTAGCCAAATATGTCATCTAGGTTTGAAGCTTTTAGGTACAATGTTTGCTTCTTAAAATTTTGTTCAAATTTAGATCATGAGCTCTCCTCCCTTAGGGGAAGAGAGGCCTATCAAACCTAACACTCTTATGCAACACTTCTTAAGTTCTTATTGATGCGATATTAGATCGCGAAGTTTCAAAATAGGCATGGTTATATAGAATTATCATCTCACGACTATCATTGCATCAAATTAAGAATTTTCAATCATTTATGGTCTAGACAAGAGAAGTATGGAGTAGTGTTCCAATGCTAAAGTCTTATTGTGAATCTCTTTGCTATGAGTGGTTCAAAAATGAGGAATCTATCTTCTGCACCAAATAAGAAATATTCACAATATGTGCTAGGAGCGAATAAGTCCATATAAGGTCGGTAATGCAAGAACTAGAGTACAAAATTGGCTTACATTTGACTTCCAAACATAGAAATTTTCACACTTTTCGATGTTCACATGTAAGTCAAAAAATATATGTGCATAAGTTGTAAAGTATACACTTGAATACACGTAACTCATATCTATTGAACCATGAATTTATAATTTGCAAATATGGACACCATAGATAAAAAGATTTCTATTAAGAAAATAGCCATGTACGCAGACATCAATATATGTTGATATAAGTATAAAATATAGTTACAAAATAGCCATATAGGCTTACGAGAATGCCATATAGGCATTCAATGTCAAATATATCCAATACAAAATATGTACAAAATTGCCATGTAGGCATACAACAAAGGGCTTTGTGCATTCAAAATTCATTTCTCTCTGGATGCTCTGGTTCAAATACAATTTTCTTTCCCTTTGTTGGGTGATCCGATGGTGATAAGTCTATCACCCATTTCTGCTATGCTCAAGGAGTGCTCCTGCTGCTCCTCCTAGTGTTTAGCTTCTGGTGAAGTTTCAACTGTTACAATAAGAAGTAAAGACATTAATATATAGAAATTACATTATAAAAATTAATATATTTAACAAAATAATCACTTACGGCCATCTCATGATCACTCTCCTCAATGGAAATATTTGCACGTCGATGCTCAAGCATGCTCAGAAATACGTATAAACCATCCAAATAGGAATTAAACTACAGAATCAATAATGGACAGTTTTCACTAGAACCTAGTTCATCTATAACAACAAATGCAAATTGAAATTTAGTAGTTTGCCTCATACCTCCCCTATTAGAGCCATCGAGGATTGTATAGTGAAGGAAACACCAATATCCATTGCCCTCATAATGTTTGGTGGTGTTTCTATCACCAACATCTGAAAATAAAACAACAAATTATTCAATCACAAAAAAGTTACAATAGTGATCCATGTGATGACTTATAATGTATGAGATCTAATGAACAAAATTTTGAGTACAAGTATTAAACAAATATATTTTTGATTATTAGTTATCGAATTTGAAGTAATGCTTTGATTTTGAATGATCTGTGTAATGCAACATAAGGTCAACAATATGAATATAAACTACACAAATCTATTAAACTTAGAATTCATTACTTAAGTTCTCTTTAAATTCTATATTACCTCTGTGAACGTTTGATCAAATCTACTAGCACTCGGAGGTGTTTCCTTGAAACCTCCAACAGTACCCTATTCAACATCCAAAATCACATATTAAAATACCATTCGTAAAACAATGCTATTAACACATGTAATAAATTTATAATTGTTTACTAACTTTACATACCCAGATGGGTGTACTACCATGGTGTATCCATTCTCTACCTTTGACCCTACAATTTTATTAAAATAATAAAACTAAATTAGTTAATCTTGCATTTCACAATCAAAATTTAATAAATTAAATTCAATGAACATGCTGAATTTTACCTGAGTGTCAATGCCATATGCATCATGCAAAATGTTAGTCGTCCTCTCCATCCCCATAGATGCATACGGATCAGGTTGCGTAGTAGCATATGGATCATGCGTAGCACCCTCTTGAGTGTCGGTAGGGTCATATGAACAAGTCGCCCCGCAAGATTGACACACATGGGTTCGAAGGCCACCACCTGAAGACTCCACTGGATGACGCTGTACAATAGGGCTAGTGTGATGGATGACACTCTGCGTCAAAGTTGTGATCGCCTGCAATGTCTCTATGTCAGCACTCTCCTTCGCAACGGCAGGCATCACAATCTACTCATGAGGCGACCTAGCTAGAGGTTGTCTCCCTTGCCCCGTAGGATCCGGCTGTGCACCAGGCCTATCCTGAGTTGACCCCCCACCTCTCCCCTGGAACTCCCTCATATCAAAATAATTTGGGATTTGGTTCAATACAAACTCACTATATAGTTTCCTAAGAAAATATTGGGGGACTTCACAATTATTGCATGGTGGGTAATCAAAGACCATATACTATCTTTCATAAAAATGGTTCTTAATCTCTTGGTGGTGGCACCAATGAATAGGAAACCTCTTTGCATTGAGGGTAAGATTTTGATTTGTTTTAGGGTCAGTGAATAGAGAGCACAAATCACCTTTAGTAATTTTTAAATCTTTTACTTGTTTATATGATAATTTTTTTGCATAATATGCCCTAATTGTCTGCCTCCTATCTTGCCATCCAAATATTTGTTGGGTGATTGCATCTACATTTTTTAACATGTCTTTCAATGAATTTGCTAGAAGCATTCTTTTTGTGGTTGAAGCATTTGGATCACTCAACCTACTGATAAGATCCTCAAGTTGTTTTCTATTGTTCTCAATTTCACTTCTCAAATTTTCTTGAGTGCCAAGAGGGAATTGAGAGAATGGTGGGGGAGGTTTATTTTGTTGAGGATTTTGCTATTGAGAATTTACCTCCTCTTCTTGTTGAGGATTTGTAGGATTTCCTACAGATTTTAAAAAAACAATCAAATCTAACCTAAAACAAACAAAATCAATTTCAAACTAACAAATTCAAAATAAATAGTAAACAACACTTACCTCCTGCATCTCTTCATCGTCATGGCGCCATATTTGCAGACAAAATCCAACTGTTCTTCATGAAATTTGCAAAAGTCCTTCCTCCTAGAACGCAAGTGCGAAAGTGAGGGTTTTTGGCCGTGGGCAGAGCTGAGAAACAGTGAAAAGCAAATGATACACATTTCACTTTTTTTTTCTTTTAAAAGCACATAACGTGCTCGCGTTATAACACGAGCACGTTATGTGTTTCCCCATTTTTTTTCCATTTTGCCACAAAAGTGCGACCAACTTCGTGCACCCGCCCGCCATCAAAATTTTGAATGGCTAGGGAGAAATGCACTAGTATCTAGGATAGATGAGAGAGGTTATATCCAACCAATTTTTGTATGGACCCCCATGTTTTTGAGAACGGGAGATTAAGTACTATCAGTTTGTAGATCATTTTTTGAGACCAATGCTACAAGATTTATTGCCTCGCCCCATCAGCCATTTTTCTCAGGAAGTTATAGAATGGATAGAACATCCACCTATTCCAATGGATTACTTCCTCGGCAAATATTTCACCTTCGTCAAGTTTCATGGTTTCCCTGGGGAAGTTTTCTGACTCCCCATATTTGTGACAGACAAAACTTTTGTGCTAGAGGCTTGGCGACAAGTATCCACTATCGATAGGATTTATGGTGCGAGAAGGAATAAAGAAAAGCTTTTCAATCTTCCCCTTATGATTGTAAACAGTCAAGTGGTATTAAGCAAATAGAAAGCAGAGGATGAGATCCAGAATCATTTGGTTGCTCTAGGATTGGTCCTCATTTGTGACAAGTGGAATTACAACCCAAATGAGCATTTTAGCTTAAGGCATGAGTTTAGGGAGTATTTCCATAGAAGGAGAAATCCTACGCAAGAGAGTGTAGAAATATACATCGACCTGGCCCAGTTATGAGAGGAATAGCCAAGATGGCTAAGTTTTTATGAGCCCCATGCACAATACTAGAGGAATCTCCCAATGAGAAAATCTCTTAATGTGCAGTTGAGGCGTAAGGGATGGTCGAAAAGAAAGAAGGAAGAATTTTGGAGGTTCCGAGAAGAGATGAGGAATTTGGGTGCTTTATTCGCCAGCTTCCAGCTCGATGAAGAGTTTGAAGATGCATATGATAGGGAAGTTGATTCTGACAATAGAAATCTCGAGACAAGCCATGAAATTGAAGAGGAACAAGTTCCACTCCTAATTCCTAGACCTCAGGAACCTAACAACTGAAGAAATTCAGGACTAGGGGATCCATAGGCTCCATCCACATCCTAAGCCCAAAGCAAAGGAAAAGAGGCCCGACAATCTCCAAAAAGATCCTCAGTGGCTATCAATGTTTGAATATCGGAGGAATCCCCCAAAAGGAGATTGGAACGTGATGGCTCTAATTGTGTGAAGCGAAGGAAGATCCACGACTCAAGTACCCCTGATATACTGATCCGTCGGGAGGAAGAAGTGGAGTTTTTTTTGTGGAATGTTTCATCGACTGTGGCTCAGGTAAGTTTCACTCCCCCCTTCTTCCTATTTTTGCATCTCTAGTACAACCCTAGTCTCTTTCTATTGACAGAATTTCCCCATCTTTGGTTCCTAAACTAGTAGCAATAAATGCGACCCTTTCCATTGAAAATGAACTTGCTAAAACTCTTATGCACACCGAGAAGGCATTATCTATCATGACTGTTGTTGTGTCATTAGTTGTTGTATCTGAAGCCCCCATTGAAATCACCAAAACTATAGCTTTTCCCGTTACTCTAGGCCCATCTACTTCCAGGAAAGTGCCTCTCCATCACCCTTTTTCCACTTTTTCCCCTATTATTTCTTTCCCTGCTCCTTTTGGCGTTCCCCCTTTTTCTATGATCACACTACCATTTACGTCTCCTCATGCTCATGTATCCAAAGTCTCCCCTATTTTCACCTTGTTTAGACTACCCCTTGGTGCTCCCATCGCAGCTCAAAGTGTTGAAGTCCCTCAGACTCTTCAAGGTCATTTTGATGCCACCAAATAGGCCCGAAAAGACCAGGAAGTCAAAAATGTTGGCAAAGTGCGCTGAAAGGCCTGCCACCAAGAGGATTGAAGCTTATTTTAATGAAGAGCGGAACTCCCTGCTCCACAATGAGGCTACTAGTTTCCAAGCCCAAAGGACAAATGAAAATGGAGGACTACAACATTCATGTCATGGGTTTAGATCTGAATGAACCTCGCCCACACGATAAAATGGTCCTAGCCAAAGCCACACAAAAGGTGGTATATGTTGATTATGAACGACTAAACAGGCAATTAAGGAAGTCTGAGGCTGAGTTGGAAAATGTGAAAGGGATGGTGAGTAGGCTACAAAATGAGGTCCAAGCCAAAGATGCTGAAATGACCCGTGTGAAACAAATTCAAGGCCAATAAGGAGACATGTCCAAGTTGCTTGCAGATACCCAAAATGAGCAGGTTCATCTTCGTGCCGAAAATGAAAAATGAAAGAAATATTTGGCTGATGTCAGATCCTGAAATGTTGATGATCTACAGAGAGTCTAGTTTGAGGTGGAGGAATCAAGACAAGAAGTCGGAAGAGGGTGATCCCATAATAGTGGTTTACAATTTTTGGCCAAACTGGACACTGGAATTTTTATTTTTAACTAAATCTTCACATTCAGACACCTATAGCGGCTAAACCGTGAGGAATTTGAAGATGACGCAAACTAGAGTCTCATCAAATTTTATTTGTAGATTCTAAAAATATTTTTTCAAAATTTTTGGAATCAAATTGCACTTCTTTTACGTCTCCCACAAAAGCGGTTTTTCAAAAATAGCATTTTTAAAATTGACCACAAGTATAAGCATAACTTTTTTTCCATGAAGGATAAAATTCTAATTATTTTGAATTTAGATTTGTAACTCCGATATCTAGTGCTTGCACTTGGTTAGATGTTTTTTATTGAATATTTTTTCTTTAATAAAATTTCAAAGTCAAACCAATGACAATTTAGACATAGCACGGCGTAACTTTTTTGTATATATCAAAATTCAATTATTTTTTTTGTTGGATCAAGGACTTCAATATCTGTGCACTCAATTTTTTTTTTGATACTGCTATTTTTCCACGCAGAATAGAGACCTCATTTTTTTTAAAACCTATGTTTAATAAAACTAAAAAAACAAATACATAATAAAACCAAAACATATTAAAATTATATTCATTGGATAGCTCATTTCGAGTCCACGAAATCCAATTGGGTTTGTGAAGACTCCCCCATTTTCATCCTCAACCTGAGCGTCAAAGCGTAAAAAATTAGGTTTTTGTGTGAACAAAGTCAAAAATTAGGGAAAAGGGGTTCTCGCGAACCAGGGGTTCTAGAACTGGTTCATTCAAACCCTGGTTCCCCTCAATATGCATTTTCCCTTTTATTTTTTGGGTGGGAAATGTGGGCCCCGTGATTGATGGGTTCGGTCGAACCCTAGTTCGGTCGAACCCCTTAATGGTTCGGTCGAACTTGTAGGTTCATTCGAACTTGTAGGTTCATTCGAACCCCTAAAACCAATTTTTTTGCCATGGGGCCATTTTTTCTCAGCTTTCCTTCGTCCATCAAATTGTAAACCACTATTGTGGCTTCACCCAAGACTAAGCTCTGAGTTGGAAAATGCTCTTTAGGAGAAAAGTCAAATAGAAGAAGATACTAGAGCAAGAGAGGCTCATTGGAACTAGGAGTTAACTACTGCAAGGAGGTCTAGATCCTTCTCCACAATGAGAAGGTTAGTGGCTATGCATTGGGAGTAGATAGTGGCTAGTGTTTGTGTACTGGGACCTGCCTTACAGTTCTTAAGGGATGTACAGGAACTAAATGCCAAAGTTTTTCTAATCGCTAACCATTTCATGTAGACATGTTCACCCCAGGTGGCGGACTCCCAAAGTTTTATTTCCAAATTAAGTATTGCCACCGATCAGGTTCTTAGAAGAGCAGGAATTCCTGATCCTAGAGTCGCCTCCATCAAAGCCAATGAGATTATCAACTACCACCTAATTGCGAGAAAATGCAAGGATCATCAGATGATTTTGAACAAAAGGGTCACCGAGATCAAAAAGGATTATGTCGTCCTAGTTTGTTTCAGGTTGCCTCCTCTTCTCTCCCCAAATAAAGACATGTTGAAAATGGAGGAAATCAATGAGGCAATTTGACGTAAGATTCAGATCACTGCTAAACTTCCAAGCTCAAATGTTGTACCCACGGTGGATGATTTTGAGCAAAAAATATATCCTCTCTCTTGGCTCTATTATCGCTTGGGTGCAATCTCTTCCAGATGGGGCATCATCTCTTTCAAGGATATTTTTAATCTCGAGTAGACATATAGACAAATTTGGACCCTCATGTTACAAACAAATGTAGATTGGGAGGCCCAAAGAGCTGCTTTCATCAAACTCCAAGAACAACTAGAGGCCTAGGTTCAAATCTCCGCAAAAGCAAAGACCCCTATGACTCACTAGAATTGTAAATGTTTTTTTTGCCTCCTGGTTGTTTTATTTTTGGGTTTGCATAAATGTCCTCGGTGTCAGGTGCACCTGTGCTCAAATAAAATATCAAAAATATGTGCAACGCACCACATGGTGGTTGCGCAACTTTTCCCTTTTATTTTCTTTTTGGGAGCAGTTTTGGGATACGTGTTTGCTTATCGGACGTTTCCCTGGGAGCTATATTAACAAGCTCAGGAGTTTCCGCCCTGCTGACATGTCATCTCCTTGTCACGAGTTATCTACACTGCCTACGAAGATATCTAATTGGGGAGTTTGTCTGAGCTGGCTGGCTTTTCTTTTCTTCTCTTAGTTTTTGGGACAAAAGTTTTGAGATGGCACCTACACAGTAATGTAATCAATCAATTATGTCTATTGTCAGGAAGTTCCTCCCAAGATCTGATCATGTTTGGGTCTTATCTTTGCTAAAATATCTAGAGAACATTAATGCAATAGCTGAGGAGTTAATGCAGAGATCTTTTGCGGCCTAACCAAGTGTTTGTGATTGAATCGTGTGCTATCAACCGACAACACATGACAGTCATTACTTCTAGTTTGAGGTGGTGTGTTTTTTTTAGTGGCTATAAAATGAAGGCAACGACACCAAAAAAAAAAAATTGGAGGATATTAGACTTAAGATTTTCTTAGATTAAGATTTAGAATTTTTGATCTTTTCAAAGGGATTTTTCTAGGAGGAAACTTTTTTTTGAAAAGAGGAACTGTTTTCCTTTTTAAATTTTCCTAGAATTTATGAACTATATTTTAGAAAGCAAGTTATAGAACTACTTTATTCTAGAAAATTATATCTATTAAGGTTTAAACTATTGTCGGATTGGCATCCAACCTTTGTTTCAAAGTTCAGTTTTAATTAAAGCACGAACTATTCAGGGGAATTTTGGGACTGTGCTTGTATGCCCTTTTTCAAGCTTTCTCTTTATGTTATCATTTTTGAATGAAATACTGTGTCTTCCAAGCTATATTCTGATAGTTTAAATAGCAGATTTCTATGCTTTATGCTTGTGCTGTGGAATAGTGATTTTGGGAAAAATCGGACTATGTCATTGGACTTTTTCGTTATCTTCAAAATTGCTATTTTTCTTGTGCTATGTTGTATTGGAGACAGGGTTCTTAGAATTTATGAATATTATTCTTTTACTGTAAGAATTTTTTATGTTTTATTAGACCTCAATGAGCACTACCTACGGAAAGATTTGAAAGTCTGCACTGTGCTTGAAGTTAACCTTTTTTGTTCATTCTCATTCAAACAGTGAAGGGTTGTGGCATTCTATGTCCTTCATATCAAGCATAGGAATAATTTGAGTTTGAAATGTTGTAAAAGCTTTGGCGTATCACCTTTTGTGTTTTATTTTTGCATTTCTCTTTCTCCCTTATCTCAAAACCCCAAAAGAAGAGTCAAATTTCTAAGAAAAAGCCAAAGGTATTCAGTGAGACGCAATTTGTCCCCCACTCATTGAATTTCCCATAAGATTGTCGGAGATGCGCAAGCTTTGATGATCAACAGTATGTATCGAAATTCAATTTTATTTTTTTGGATCAAGGACTTCAATATCTGGTGCACTCATATTTTTCAAAAAAAATTGATAATTTGCTATATTTCCACATGTGCAGAATAGAGAGCTTGATTTTTAGTGAAAAACCTATGTTTAATAAAACTAAAAAAAAAATACATAATAAAACCAAAACATATTAAAATTATATTCATTGGATAGCTCGTCCCGAGGACTACTATCATCCAGTTGGGTCTGTCAAGAATCCTCCATTTTCATCCTCAACCTGAGCTTCAAAGTGCAAAATTTTGGACTTTTTTAGTGTCTAAAGGTGAGAAGGTGGGAAAAGGGGGGTTTAGCCGAACCAGGGGGAGTTCGAGCGAACCCCCTTTCAAAATGGGTTTTCTTTGTGTTTTTTTGGCAGGAATGGCGGGACCTTGCATTTAATGGGTTAGCTAGAACTAGGGTTCTAGCAAACCCTCTTTTGGTTCGTTCGAACCAATAAGTTCATTTGAATCCCAAAAACCAATTTTTTTTGCATGGGGTCATTATTTGCAAATTTTCCTTCCTCACTCAAATTGTAAACCAATTTTGTGGGTTTACCCATTAAAAAGTTCTTAATTTATTAATCATGAACGAGGTTGTTATTGAAAAGGTATGGTAACTATGCTTTTGGGTAGTTTTCCAACCTTTCTGGACCAATAAATTTAATGGAGGATTCCTCGACATTTGAGGGGATGAAAAATATATTTTAGAATTTGGATAAAATTACTCAAGGCCTATAAAAGTTTGAAGAGGAGTATTCCTAGGTTATGTATATTTTTTAATAGACTATTTTCTAAGTGTTCTATAATAAAAGATGCTTTTTTGTGGGGTTTTTCTACCAATAATGGTTTTCCCCACATAAATTTTGTGTACTATGCAAATTCATTATTAGTTCTTATTAATTTATTTTTTAAAATTTTAAAATACTAATATATTTAATTATCATAGTTTAATTATTTTACATGTTCAAACAATTTGTCACCCCTTTACCAACATACAATATTCAAATTATGTATGCTAATAGATATATCTTGTTTTCCTAAACAATTATTTCATGTAGAGTAAGAACCACTCTACATATTATCACTATAATTCACTCACCTTTGATGTTTTAAACCATGAAGCTCTAATACCATTATAGGATCTAAGATCAAATAAATACAAAATAAAAATAAAAAATTATATTTGTGAGTGACACAAATGAAAAAACATAAATATGTTTAATTTGATTCAATTTAGCAATGTAAAATATGGAATTATATAGCCATCTATTCTCAACCTCTCGGATAACTATCAAAAACTCATAATTTAACAACTTTCTAAAAACTACCCAACAACATTAAATAATTAGTCAACACAAGTTCACATAATTACATATTAAAAATAGTAAACATTTTGGATCATAACATCTAATAGCCTAGACAACTCATTGAAAGACAAATGTCTTCAAGACTCTTAAGTTGTTTGATTGATATTGACATCATTCCCTCCAATTTATTTTTGGTAAGGTTAAGACATTGAAATCACAAGCAACTACCAATATTTCTAAGGATAGGTCATAAGAGTTTATTAGCTAAGATATGTGTGACCTAAATTTGTTGCTTCATCCTAGAAAAGACAATCTTCTTGGTTAATTCTTTATATATTTTATCAATAAAATTGTCAATAATCATATTCTTATTGGATTCCAACAATAAAGAGTTTGTATTTGTGATTATAATCTCTGTGTATATGGCTAGTTTGTGTGATATGGAACTTTTCTACATTCAATAAAATTTGAATTCCTATTTCTCTAAACATCTTGTTTTGTGTTTTATAATTAATTTGGGCATGTCTAATAACCAATTACTTAGTTAACATGTTATTCATATTATATCATTTGCACTCGTTGTATTTATTTATATTTAAGTTGTAGTGAAATGTCTAACATGCACCTTTATCACTTTGTTCAACACAACACAATGATCATGTGGTTTCATGGGCATCTCAGGCATGCTTTGTACACCCCTTTTTGTTTCATCATCATTTATGTATTCAATTTTGTAAGGAGATTTATAGGTAAAATACAGAGTTGTGTCATATTTTGGCCTACTTATTATCATAAGTGAATTTAAGTATTTCTAACTAAAAATAAATATTATTCAATTATATGATCTTGTAAGACTCATTCTAGCTAAGCTAGATATGTTCACAACTTTTCCAACTAAAATTATTGGCTAAATGCATATGTAGCATCACTTTGAGGACAATTTATCAAAAAAATAAAATTACTAGAAAAAATTGATGTTTCAACAACTTTTACTCATGTAAATAACATTTTTTTAAATATGTAAAAAATACCCTTTTGTCGATCCATAAGTGTAGTTTTCAAATATATATTTTAATGGTTTGATAATTATTTATATTTTCCTTTTTATTTTTATTAAAAGTAGGTTATCAACATAAAACATTAGGTTGATTACCATATCAAGAAAAAATAGTAAATTTAAAAAAAAAAATTGGAAAAAATATGATGCACTAGGGGTGATCCCACAATACTAGTTTACAATAAAGGCCAAACTGGACACTAAACTGGTTTTTTCTAACTAAATCTTCACTTCGGGCACCTATAGTGGCTAAACCATGAGGAATTTGAAGATGATGCAACCTAGTGATTTGTGACATTTTGTCTGTAGATTCTAAATATATATTTTTTAAAATCTTTGGAATCATATTGCACTTCTTTTTCCATCTCCTTCAAAAACTAATTTTTTTTCAGTAAACACTAGTTTTAAGGAGTGACGCTCACCGCATAATTTTTTTCCCATGAAGGATAAAATTCTATTTTTTTCAAATTTAGATTTTTAACTACGATATTTAGTGCTTCCAATTGGTTTCATAGTGTTTTATTGAATATTTTTTCCTTAATCAAGTTTCAAAGTCAAACTAATTACAATTCAGGACATCGTGGACTATATAACACAACTTTTTTTGTATGTATTGAAATTCAATTTTTTGTTGGATCAAGAACTTCAATATTTGGTGCACTCATATTTTTCAAAAAAAATTTATAATCTTCTATTTTTTCACATGTGAGAATAGAAAGCTTGATTTTTGAAAAACCTACATTCACAAGAAATAAAAAATAAATATAATAATTAAATTAAATTTATTTAAAATTATACTTTTTTGGAAGCTTATAATAAAGACTACATTCTTACAAAAAAATAAATTTTAAATGAATTCATTTAATCCCCCAAAAGATAAATCAAAAGTGGTTTTTTATTAGCATTTTAATAGGTCTAAAGGAGACTTTGTTTTAGGTATGGTTTAAAACTAGTGGGGTTCTATCTAAAGGAGTTTAATCTAAGGTAGTTTGATAAAACCCTCTTCAATTGGAATGTTTTAAATGGAACTTTTTAAGGCTTAAATCGTTAAATTTAAAACAAATATGTGATTTTAGCCAAAATTAGAATCTCCCAAAAATTATAAACCAGCTTTGTGGGACCACTCCTAGATAAAGAGTCTATATCAATATGGTATATTTTTATTTTTATTTTAGATAAGTAGTTAATGTGAAAAGTTGACATCAAATGGAAACAACTGTGTTTTAATACACACAAATTTTAATATTTATTTAAAAATATATATTTATCAAAATTAGAAAAAAAAAATATCCATGCACTAAAATTTCAAGTTATATATACACAAAAAAATTGAAGGAAAAAAATTACTATATAAAGATTGACGTCTCATGTAACTTCATTTTTTAGCATTTTGTTAGAAACTAAATTATATTGTCAATTAATTCACTGTGGTGAAGTAGTTTAATAGTTTCATGGAAGATATTTCATACTTAGATATCCTTTCATGCAAACTATTTGACTATGATTGAATTATGAATGTGAAACTCTTTTTAAATCATAGAAGAAAAGACTCAGTTTTATTGTAAGCTAAGATCCTTAGTTGTATGTAACTGGTGATAAATAGAGTTTAGGAATTAATACAAGAATGACATATGTTAAATCATTATTTTCTTGATGGTTTAAAACCAAGTTTGAAAGGCTAAGAGTAAAGAAATGGAAAAGATCCTTAAGCTCAGCTTGATGTTATTACTATTATTATTATTAAGTAAAAGTGGTAGAGCCACTATATTTTATTAATTTTTAAAATTTGTACAGATCTTAGTTCAAGCGAGCATACCATACCAGAAGGAAAGAACAAGGAAGAAAACTTCTAGTTATAGATCAAAAAGATACAAAATAAATATTACAAAAAAATCCCATAATGGAGAATCAAACATAGATTTTTTAATAACATCAAAAAAGCAAAAAAAAAAAAACCTCAAAATAATTCAACCACCCACCTACTTGATTGGTTCAAAAAATTCCCACTACCAGTCACAAGAATCAGCTCACCACAGTGGAGATATCATAGACAATTACATCGTGTGAACACAACAAAAACCCAAACCACATTGCACGTGCTAACAGGAAATCAACAATGGATTTATGCCTCGCCCATACCTCATGATAGGTCGGCATGATGTAAACCTAGAAAATCCCATCCAATGTTAACCACAGACCAGCAACGAAGCTTTAAGAAATACTGGCGATGGAGAACCCAAGCTTGACTTTTAAAAATAAGCCCATTAAAATCAACTTGTGCAAATTTTCCATCCTTAAGAATTTTGCAGATATTGGAAACAAGTAAAGGCGTGGCGAGACAAATTTCCATAAAGAGCTTTGCCTAGGTGTCCATCAAAAGACATTTACCTTATACGATAAGAACAACCAACACGTGTTGGCAGGAGTTCACCGCCAAAGCTAGCCCAATACTATAGACTTATTACCTCAAAAAGATCACAATCATGCGTGGAGACAAAATCCTATGCCACGACACAGTACCTGCTAAATCTTAATTAATATGGGTATAAATCCCATAAATAAACAATATTACTAGCCAGCTCTGTACAATATCCTTCCTGACACCCAGATCAGTTGACGACACCAACCTCAAACAAGTGAGTAGACATCACACCATCAATGGCCAGATCAACATCAAATGTGATGCACCAAAAAAATCAATAAAGAATCAATGGACGAACATTATAGGTGTCAAGGGGACCGCCAGCGGATCGCATAATAGCCATCAAAAAATATTTGTAAATAGCTGACAAGGGTGCCAAGTATACCAATCCAAGTTTAATCCCAAGTAATGCCAAAACTCACAGTGGACGTCAAGATGACCATCCTAATGAAAGCCATTTAGGCCAGCGGATGTCGTGGTGACCATCCTAGACAAAAATAAGCATGTTGATTAGAAGCCAAAGATGTCACATGATATTGCAATAGTATCAATCCAATCAGACCAATGGACGTCGTGATGAGCATCCCAAATAAAATAATCATGCAATTTAGCCCCCAGAGATGTCAAGGTGAGGCCAAACCAAATTGAAGAGGACATCAAGAGAACCATCCAAAAACCAAGAAAACTCTAAAGACATCATGGAGATCGTCACCAATATTTCAGGCATGTGGAATTTTAGAGAGACCTTAGTAGGCCCAAGAGGGAAAATCAATGAAAATATTAGCACCCACATATATTCTTAGCGCCTACACCCTGCCAGCCAACCAATAAATATTAGCACAAGAATTTGGAAATTTCATTAGATGAAAAAATTGTGTAAGGTAGAGAGAGGTCAATTGTTGTATTGGCAAGTTTATCTGCTATATAGTTGCATTTCATAAAGCAATGTTGAAACTGATATGCCTCAAGATTTTCAAGCAGTTGTAAAGTATGATCTAATAAATACTTTAGATGTCAGGATCCTAGTTCTTTTTTAATGAGGGCACTAATTACCACTTGAGAATCTCCCTCAATCTCTATATGAGAGACATGGCAATTGATAGCTAATTCAAGCCCTAGAATTAGAGCAGAGAATTTTGACACATTGTTTGTGCCATCTATCAATGCCTTATAGGCAACTTTAATGACCAGACCATCACAATCCATCAAGACAACCCCCACACCAAAAGAGCTAGGATTACCTCACGAAGCACCATCAAAATTTAATTTGATCCAACTCCGTTTTGGAGGGGACCATCTAGCCATCTCCCTTGGATTAATGGATTTATCAATTTGTAATGAACCTCTGCTCAGAGGGACCTTAATAAAGGACCAATTTTTCAAGAGACGATCATCCCATGAAGTAAAAACCATGTGACATGATTGCATATTCAAAACATGAGCCATTAACACTTCTGAAATGGAAGATTCAATCTTTTGTATTTAAGTTTCTTGACTAGTGTGATCTTCTGATGAAAGATTCTACTATTCCTTTCAATCCAAATCGACCAAATGAGAATGGAGGGGCTAATGTCCCATATACACACAAAGAGGGAGCCTTTGTAAAGAGATAGTCAACTTTGGAAATGCTTTAGAAGGGAGCACTAAAGAGGTCCAAACCAATTGAGCTTACCCTAGAGCCACATCCAACAGGTTTGAGCATACTCACAAGACAACAAAAGGTGGATAGAGGACTCAAAAGAATTCCCACTGAGAACACAAGAAAAAAGAGTAATCCCCAACTGGTCTAATCTCATCGTAGTTAGAATTCTATCCTTCAAAGCTAACCAAGAGAAAGCACATGCTTTGGGTAAAATTGTTGGTCCCTAGAATAAATGATGAGGCCAATCAATATCAGGGTCCTTCTCAACCAATAACTTGTATCCCTCTTTAACTGAATATGCACCTGAAGATGACTTGGTCCAAATAATTTTGTCCTCATAGTCTAACAACAAAACCTATCTCTTATCAAGTTCCCTATTAAGCTCAACCTTGATTTGAGCCGAAACAAGCAAGAAGTTGAGAGATTTCCATTTGATTGTGTACAGGAAGTAGGATAAATTACAATCTAAATAGTCCACTACCTTATTTCCCCATAACCTCTTTAAGACTATCAAAAGCACTCCCTAGTTATGCAAAGGTCAGAGAGGTTGATGACCATTCAAGGAATCCTCCCAAAATAGGGCCTTTTTACCATTATGAATAACCCAAGAAAGATGAGGAAGGATAACATTTCTACAAGACATAATGAAATTCCAAGTCTTGGAACTAGAAGGGGGATTTTTAATTGTAAAGATGTGTTCTCTATTCATAGTATCTAAATACTTATACCTCATGATCTAACACCATTTAGCTTCTGAATCCTTATACATTCTCCATACTAACTTGGCGCCAAGTTCCTTATTTTGTAGAACCATGTCCCTCAGTCCAGCACTTCCTAGAGGCTTTGGTAAACAAATCTTATCCCAAGATACCAATGGAATTTTCTTCTTTTCTTTCAAATTCTCATCCCATAGAAAATCTCTAAATACCTTTTGAAGAGCTTCAGACTCCCCTTTCAGAATATTGAGTACAAACATCAAATAGATTAGCAAGGCTTGAAGTGTAGAGTTGATCATAGTTAATTTACCTACCAAAGATAACCATTTTGACTTCAAGGATGCAATTCTACTAGATGTAGATGATATGATCTTATCCCAAAATTCATCCTTCTCTTTCCCTAAAAGGAAAGGAATCCCTAAATGCCTACAAGGTAGGGATTCCAATTTGAATAAAGACCCTACCTTTTATCTTGGATAGTTAAACCCCTCCAGGGTTTTGTAATAAGTTGTAAACCACCCAGATGGGGGTAAGATGTGAATGAAGTGTCTATACTACTTGTGACCAGTTGGGTCCAGTTAATTACTTTCATCTAGAAAATAATGCCAAGGAACTAATTTTGATGGTAAGTACTCTCTTATGTTCAATATACTTTGAACTAGTGGCAGACAATAAGACATGGTAGTTATGTTAAGCAACTCGAGAGTTTGAGGAAATTATAAAACTATACCAACCTAGTAGGGTTTAGAATAAAAAATCATGGTGTCTTAAGTTATAATATCTTTTGTGAATATTTAATGGGTCAAATGGGAAGTTCAAGTAACCCTAGGTCAAATATGGTATTCCAAGTCGAGTAGGGTGGGTGAACAAATGACTTCACTCGTAGTAGCGACTATATATATTACAAATACTTTGGCCAAAGTTAGTGCAGTAGTCTTTGCATGAACTTGTTGGTTCACTATGACCTAGATTGCTTAAATAATCAGATATCTCTTAGATATTTGGAAGGTATCCATAGTTGTAAGACCATATTAGTTAAATAGGGCACAACACTAGAGCTCAGATTGTAGAACTAAGAGGGATATTAACTAAACCCTTCGTTGAAGGGTAGGGCCACTTTTAGTTAGGAAGGTATGTGGGGATCACAGATCCATGGTTGGAGGTAAAGCACCTGGGTGATGTACTTTCTCTTGCGGATGAAATATCAAGTCTTGAAAGACATAAAGTATCTAGATATAGGATCTTTGACCTTCTTTCTCTATGTTATGGTTTTATCTTATGAAATCATTTATGTTGAAATGAAAAAAGTAAAATATGTTTACTCCTTTTCAGTTGAAAAGAATGAATAGTTGATATTATATATCTAGGTCTATTCAGTTATGTAGTTGCAAATTATATTTTGGAAACAAAAATTGTATATGTCATTTTATCTATGATGACAATTATTGACTTCTTGGTAAATAAATCATGGTAATTTCTTATAAGAAGGAGATGGTTGTTACACATGGTATCAAAGCTACCGGGTTAAGCACTCAAACTTATGAGCTCACTATGCAAGTTTGGCATCTAGCATTAAGTGACTAATGTTTGGAAACTTTGTGCCAAAAATGGTGAGAAATAAACAAACTGCTAGGAAATCCTTTACTAGAAATGAATGATACCTAAAAGTAAATAAGGAACAATGGGCTCTTAATAAAACCATTGAGGGAACCAACATCAACATAGAGGCTTGGTTGGGTGACATAGAAATTTTCACTCATGCAGTAACTCGTATTAAGGAAGAAATGAAAGAGTTGAAGGAGACTGCTAAGGCCATTGCTCATATACATCTCGTCGAATCTAACAAGACATCTCCTTCATGAAAAAAACTGAGTGAATGCAATAACTCAAACCCACTGAATAAAACTAAAGGTTGGGCAAGCACTTGCATGTGAATCCACCACCTGAAATAATAATAATAATAAGTTTTGATGAGTTTGAGGGATATACCCCTCTTACTCATGACAAATAGTCATCTCATGATGAAATTATACAAATAAATAAGGATGTTTTGTATCCACTTGTTGTTCAATAAAAGAAAGTTACAAAAATGTGTTTAATCTCTCACTCACTCTTCAATTTAAAATGGATTTTGTGGTAAATTAGTGAATTTTCATGCAATGTGATGAATGAAAAACTAATAAAACTTTAAACTAGAAACGTCAAGTAAAATCCTAGTTCTAGAATGGTGTGAACCAAAAATAATCAGGAATAGAATCAAGAAGTTAGTCAATCCTCTGGGAACACAAAGGCTAAGCTAGATCATATATTTGGCTTTGTTGCAAGACACAAGAGGAAGGGTTAATACCCTTGAGGGTGAGGTTAAAGGCAGACCTGGTAAAGAAACTACCTTTGAAGGATAAAATGAGAACTTCCATGCTCATTCAAACCATGGTGAGCATGGGGAAACCAATTTTAATTCTAGGTCAAATGAATTAAAGAGGGGCCAATTAGCTAAAGAGTTGTCCTGGGATATGAAAAAAGTAACCCCTCCTAAGTTTGATGGCATGGTAAGTGGAGATGTTACAAAAGTGTGGTAAAAAAAAAGGAAAAATATTTTGAGATCTACAACTATTCTTAAGTAACCAAAGCCATCTGGGGGGCCTACCAACTGGTAGGAGAAGCATCCACATGGTGGATGAATAAGAAAACAAAATTAGGTTTGAGCTCACTGAATTTAACTTGGGATGAATTTTTGTGGCCATATTTAGGCAAAGGTGGCTAACCCAACTATATTTTGATAAAAAACTCACTGATTTTCAAAACCTAAAATAGGGCGATTCATCAGTAAATGAATATTGGGAAAAAAACACTTGCCTCGTCAAATATGCCCCATAATATCATAAATATGAGTGGTTTTGAATCTAGAAGTTTATAATGGGTTTAAATGCCCAAATTGGTAGGGAAGTGGATGTACACAGTCCAACCATAATAGACAAAGTGTATGAAAAGTCCATTAAAAATGATCAGAAACTCAAGTCTATGTCAGCTTGCAAGGAAAGGAATTGTAAAAAGTATAACTAGTCTCAATCCTCAAAACCATTCAAGAAAAGAGGTGATAAGAAGGAATTTCATAGGCAAGGTGTCAAGGGAAATCACATGAATTAGAACCAAGACCAAAGGGACAAGAGAAATGGAGGCAATAATAACAATAATGAGAAGAAGAATGGGGAAAATGCAGGATGGCCTACTTAGAGGCAGGGACCACCAAGAGGGTTTTTTTTCATGTGGTAGTGACCACTATGCAAACTAGTGTCCCAACAAGGCACCAAGACCTCAAACCTAAGGGAATCCATTGTCGTCACAACAAGCTACTTTTCAACAAAGAATACATGCATCCTTAGACAACCGACAAGTAGAATATCATATCACACCAATAGAAACCCTAGGTATTTTGTTTGGAGTACCTATTTTAACTTTAATTGACACTGGAGCAACATAGTGCTTTTTTTCTCCTAAATTATTGAGTAAAATAAGTAGAAAGGTTGGTTACATGTGGAATTCTATTATGCAAATTAGTCAAGAGCTCAGGTAGAACAGTGTCTTTTTTAGGCTAATGTAGATTTGTCGAGTTTTTTCAATAGAAGTTTATCCTTATGTGGCCCCCTTAGGTTCCTACAATGGCATCCTAGGAATCAATTGGTTATGGAGGCATAGGGAAAAGGTGGATTGCTTTACCAAAATAGTAGATTTTTTAGATGACCTAGGGAATAAAGTGTTCCTACAAGGAACTTCTAGAGAGGTCAAGCTAAGGTAGATATCTGCCACACAATTGAAAAGGGCTAAGTAGAGAGGATGCAAACTCTTTGTGGTTAAAATAGAGGAGATAGAAGAACCAAGAGATAATAAAGATTTTTTCTTTCAAGATGATTTTATGTTCTATGAATCTTAGAAACTTCAAGAAGGAGGAGACAAAGAATCTATGGGTAAGGAGAGTTCAAACTTGGACAAGTACCCATTCCTCTAAAATTTTGAGGACGTATTCTTGGATGAATTGTCAAGGTTACCTCCTAAAATAGCTTTAAATTTGTAAATCAATATCTTACCAAGGTTGAAGCCAATATCCAAAGCTCGTTATTGTATGACAACCATCAAATTAATGGAATTGAAAGTGTACTTACATGAGCTATTGGAAAAAGGGTTAATAAGACCTAGTGTCTCACCGTGGGGTGCACCGTAAATTTTTGTTAAGAATAAATATGGTACATTATGGTTGTGCATCGATTACTACATGCTTAATAAAGCCACGATCAAGAACAAGTACCAATTTCCACACAGATGATCTTTTTTATCAAACGCAAGGGGAAATAGTTTTCTCCAAGATCAACTTACGATCTAGGTACCATCAATTCAGACTCAAGGATTAGGACATCCACAAAACAACTTTTTGAACTAGGTATGAGCATTACAAGTTCACAGTCTCGCCTTTTGGACTAGAAAATGCACCTAAAACATTCATGAATTTGATGAACAATGTGTTCAGAGATTTTCTGGACAAATTTTTACTCATCTTCCTTGACGACATATTGATATGTTCCAAAAATGAGGAAGAACATTATCATCATTTGTAGTTTTTCCTTTAATAGTTAAGGGAGCACAAGTTATATGGGAAGCTATCAAAGTGCTTATTCTTCTAGAAGGAAGTGCAATATTTAGCTCATATCATCTTGGTAGAAGGAATCATAGTGGATCTTGCAAAGATAAAGGTTGTCTTAGAGTGGCTAGCACTAAAAAACATGCAAGAAGTCTACAATTTTTTGGGACTAGTAGGATATTACAAGAAGTTTGTATCCAACTTCTTGAGAATTACATGTCCTATTACTTCTCTCCAAAGAAAAGGTAAGAGATTTGAATGGTCAAGAAAATGTGAGGAGGCATTTAACCTATTGAAAGAGAAGTTGACTTCGACATCGATCTTAAAACTACTTGATCTAGAGGGGCAATTTGTATTCATCATTAATGCCTCAAGAGAGGGATTAGGTGGTGAACTTATGCAGGATGGGTGGGTGATGGCCTATCAATCTAGAAAACTAAAAAACTATGATTAGAATTATGCATCGCATGATCTTGATCTAGCAGCGAGTGTGCATGTGCTACAAATGTGGTGACATTACTTGTTAAGAAAACCTTTTGAGTTGAGATCCAAGCATCAGGGTCTTAAGTATTTGCTTACTCAACCCCACCTAAATGCTTGGTAGGGAAGATGAAACCAGATATCAAATTATGACTTTGAGATCAACTACATTAAGGGCAAGGAGAATTGAGTCACAAATGCCTTAAGAAAAAGGAGACATATCTTCTCGATGATCTCAGTGTGAACTACTTTCAAAAGCCAAGTATTGTTATAGTCTAGAGGAGATGAATATTATGAACAAGTTAAGAAATCCCTAATGGACAACCCCTGAGATCCATGGTATGACAAGTTTCACTTTGATTCAGATGGGTTATTAATGTTTAAGGGAAGAATGCAAATTCCAAAACTCAAGAGAGTTGAGGAACACAATATGGAAACAGGTTCATACTGCACCTTACTCAAGACATCTTGGTGTAACAAAGCTTTTAGCTGATGTTAAGCCATTATATTTTTGAAAGGGGATGAAGAGGGATGTTACAAGGTATGTGGTAGAATGTCTTGAATGCCAGAGGGTGAAAGAAAAACATCAACACCAGCAAGATTATTATACCCTCATGAGATTCCTAAATGGAAGTGACAAGTTATCAACATGGATTTGTGCAAGGTCTTCTTATGTCTAGAAATAGGCACATTGCAGTATTAGTAGTGGTGGATAGGCTCTTAAAGGTAGCCCATTTTATCCTTGGGAATTTGACAAATGGAGCACTAGTCATAGCCTATAAAATTGTTTAGGAAGTATTATGATTGCATGAAATTATTAAGAAGTTTATCTCAGATAGGCACATGAAGATGACTTCAAGGTTTTGGAAAACCTTATTCACCTCCCTAGGAACTCAACTTAACATAAGCTCAACATATCATCTAGAGATAGATGGTCACATAGAAAGGGTGAACTAGGTATTAGAGGATATTATAAGGGTGTATTGCATAGATCATCAATAGAAGTGGGAGGATTACCTTCCACTTGTGGAATTTTCATATGATAATTCATATCACTTTGCAATAAAAATGGCTCCATTCAAAGCATTATATGGAAGAAAGTGTCAAACTCCTATAAGTTGGGATAAGCTAGAAGATAGGAATAGCCTTGGTCTAGAAATGCTATCTGAAATGGAAGAGTAGATCAAATTGATTAGAAAAAGCCTAGAAGAATCCAATGATAGGTAGAAAAGATATGTCGATGCCAAGTGTGTGCCTAAACATTTCTCAGTGGGAGAAAAAGTGTTATTGAGAGTCAAGCCTCAGAAGAGTACCATTAAGTTTGCAAAATCTTCCAAGTTAGCTCCTCATTATGTGGGACCCTTCGAGCTTCTAGAGGAAATCAACCCAACTTCCTTTAGAATTGCTCTACCACCAGCTCTTGCTAGAATGCATAATTTATTTCATGTTTCTTATCTTAAAAAGTATATACCCGATAATAACCATGTAATTGATTGGAATGCACTTTAGTTTCTAGATCTAGGGGTGGTCATGATCAAGCCACTCAAACTTCTCAAAATGTGTAGGCTTTATTTGCATAATAGAGAGGTGCTATAATGCAAGGTCTAGTGGGACCAATATGCTAAGGACAATGCCACTTGGAAGGACTACCAAGATATAAAATAGATATTTCCCCATCCTCTACGTGAATTTGAAAATAGAAATTAAGACATTTTCTTTTCTTTTTAATATTTTATAATATTTTACATCATCGAGGGCGATGACTCTCAAGGGGCGGATATGTTACATCCGACACTAGATTTATAAAACTACTTTTCACTTTATGGTAATTGTTGTGATGAATCATGAGACTATGAAATCTTGAAAGTTACATATTATGATGGAATTGTACAATGTTATCTTAGTATATTTGAATGGAATATTGATGGTTATTTTATGATATAAAAATGATGAAATACTATGAGATGATTCTACTTATTTTAAACAATTTTTTAATGAGAATGCAATGATATGATCATGATGAAATGGTTCTAACGAACTCCCTGTTGTTTTCTTGAGTAAAAATGTAGGAACAATTTGAATGCCTCCAAAGAGAGAGGGGTGTATCACATGGGAGAGGGGTAAGGTTGTGAATTCTCTGGCAACACCATTTGATCTTATTTTGGTTAAGCATTTGATCGCCTAAACCTAAAAGAGTTTAGGGATGCCAATAGTGTGCTTGGAGGTAAGTCAATCTAAGGTTGTTGAGTCATGTTCTTCTGTTGAGTTTGGTTAAGGAAATTTTGGGGTTTAATAGCTCTATTGTTTTAATATATATAGGTAAATATATATTAATATATATGTGTACTAGTAAACACACACACACACACACACACACACACATATATATATGTATGTATGTATGTATGTATGTGTGTATATATATATATATTCGTGTGTGTGGATGTATATGTACATATGTAGGTGAAGGTATGTATTGGCATACGTACATATAGGTTCACAGACATATAGATAAATATATATATATGCATAAGTTTATTATGAAATAAAAATCACATACATATGTATATTCATATACATATAAAGTGTGGTAATATATACACTATTATTTGTGACTAGATCAATATTTGATTGTAAGTGGATGATGATCATCTTGATCATCGATGAGTTCTTTATATTGTTACAATTACACTAATGTAACGATGTAACAATCAACATCGTCGACCTTGCATGGCAATGTTATTATCTTTAATAGTTGAATGTTTTTTATCATTAATATATTTTATGATAATTTGAATTGGTTGCAAGCCATGGGTTTATTGTTTGGCTCAACTCTTGTTAAAAGAGACGTATGCTTCATTAGTGTTTTGCTCAAACTCTTTTAAGAAATGCCAATGAAAACCATGTATGGTGCGGAAATTATCTTTTTGGTAATTCAAAATTTCACGTTCAAAAACTATGGATTGCTCCATGTCAAGAGTGTGATAAGTGATTTTGTAAACCATTTCTTGCTTTAACCATATCGTAATTATCTTCTAAATGGGAAATAACTGGAGGATCGATTTTGTAACTACCTTGGCTGGGAGTGGCCACGAGATAACTAAATCGAGATGCCCTATCTTGATTATATTTAAATGCTAAATTAGAAGGAAAACATAATTATCAAGATCTATTAGTAAGAATTTGAGGGAGTGCATTTTAAGGGATTTGGGTTTGATATAATGGGCAGGTGAAAAGTCATAGAAAATTTTTTTATCTGTGTAGAATTTTGTTGTGGGGGTTAAGAAATAGAAGTTAGACGTATTGTTGAGGGTGAACAAGAACAACGACTACTTTCATAGAGGGTGTATGCTTCAAAAGTGGTTCATTTTACCATTCCTGTACAAATAGAAGAAAGAGTCAGATTGTTGTAGCCTGCTCGTAGATTTCCGGAGCAAGAACAGTTCATTGAGCAGAGGACTTGTTGCTTTCATATTGCCAAGCTAGCAAGAAGGCATGATACTTTCCTTTTATTAGCCCTGCCTTTATAAGCAGGAGACTAATGTTTTGATAGACCAAAATGCAATTTTATTAGTGTCTTGGGAACCGAGCGCGGGCTATAAAACAGCATTAATACAAAGTTTTGTTTTTTCGTTTATTTTCCTGAAAAAAAAATTTAGAGTTTATCTTGCCCTAGATTGGCGAGTGCCTAATTTCCTGGGGTTTAAATTTTTTTGCATTAATTTTAAACAGTCTGTCCAATCATGGAGAGAGGGTGAAATATTACGGTTCTATTCCTAAGTTTCTGTCTGGTTTTTCAAGAAGGGCACATGGACGAGATGGGCGCGTGGCTGCATATTGCTTTCACATTTTGCAAGCAGGCATTCTTCATGGCGTCAGGTGGCATTCTTCCTGTTAGGTGTCTTTGTTCATGGCATGTACGCTTGGGTCATTTCCAAGAGTGCGTATGGGCTTTTATGCCCTAATTTGTCATTTGAGAGCTGGTGTGTAGGGGCTTTCATGCCCTGGTTTTTCATTTCAGAAAAAGAATTGAGATCCGTGACTGTTAAATTGAGTGGCGATGGAAATATTGATGAGCACTGCAGAAAATCCGAATGCCAGGATTTCGTATCAGTTAGTATTTCTGATACAGGCTTTGAAGCAATTCATTTAGAGCTGAAATAAGTTTGTCTACAATAAATTTCACCGAAATGCTATTTTGATAGGGTTTAGTGATGGATTAATTTGATATAGGTAGTAGTGATTTCATCAGAGCCTTTCGTGTTTGACATGGGTTTTATTGGGATTTTTCTTTGAGAATGGAGAAAGATTGCGTAACATTTCATTGCAGGGGAATGTTAGTTGTCTCTTATCATGGCTCGTTTCTGGTGAGAATAGAAAGCATGAGCACTGCTGTTGGTAAAGAGTGTTTCCATTGAAATAATCCAGTCTAAATTGGTGTTAATGGAGGGTTGGGTTCTTTGCAATTTGCAACCAAATATGTTGGTCAGGAGGAGGAATTGGCCTTCCAAAGCTGGAGTCTGAGCGACTTCTCTTGGCACCCCGTTTTACTTGGTAAGTTGTATTGTCATCACTAATGCCTCCATTTTGTTTACAATTCATCCACGGACTTCTGATTCCGCTTTCAAATAAACAACACTTTAGTTTGTCTGGCATCTTACCAGAAGAAGCCTCATTTTAGTTGGGGACAAATCTTACCTTGTACGATGACATTAACATGAAAATTTATAAACATTATAAATAATATTAACAGTCGGCGTCTTGCTGAAGACCCCCGTTTATTCTTTTTTGGTTAGTCATCCATACCCACAATTACACGGTTATGAGTTCCAACTGAGTTCCATTCGACAAGAAACACTGGGGAATGGTCTTTTGTTTCAAAAGAAGTAGTAGAATCATGACAAACTAAACTTTATTTTCTGGGTTCTTGTTTTGATAGGAACTGTACTTACTAGAATTAGCTCACCCACCTCAAAAGAAGACTCTTTTTATTCACATGTGGCTAAAATCACGTAATGTATGTCAGTTCACTTCTCAATCTGAGGATTACGGTGGTCTCCTAGTTTTACAATGCTCTCTGCAGTGGATACCAAATGGATACAACTGCTGGAATGAGTTCAAAACTCATTTGGCAAAATACAACAGCATTTTGATAGAGTCAAGGTCGTTCTTATTGCTCTTGTAAGCTTTGTTATTTATTAGGAGAAACTTTGTTTTTTGAACATATGTTTTCCAGCACACTGCCATGACTTAACTCTAGTAAGACGAGTAGCAAATATCTTATTGTTTTAAGCAAGTACATTGTTGTGTGTTCATATCCCCTGCTGTCAACCCTCTCATCCAACTTAATAGTTTGTTGGTCCATGCTTGTGGTCAATTTATTCTTATTGTCTTCAATAGCTTTTAATCCAAGCCAAGCTTGAATATTCTGTTAAAACAAGAAAAAAAACATGTAATTTGTTAGTGTTATCTTATCAAATAACTAGAAACAAGGTAGTGGGATGTGTTTTACCAAGAATTTGCCCAGGTTTTCATTTCTGAATGAAATGAATTATGAAAAGTAAAGAGATATAGGATAATTCTAAGGAGACTTCAACCGAAACAATATTTCTTCAGATTAGTTCACCTAATTGATGTTCCAAAGCTTATGAAGAGTACATTTCATAAATTAAATAAGGGCAAATTTTTTTCATGTTTTAACATTAAAGGAAATGTGGAGTACCAAAGTTAGTTTCATAGTCATTTTTTAGACATTTTATTAGTTTCCACCCAATATTATTGGGTGGTTCTCTCTCTAGTGGTTTTCTAAGTCTATCTATCTAGTGAGTGGAAAGAGGCTCATAAGCATTTGGGTACTGTGGAAAGGGGCTCATATGCATGAGAAATGGGTACTAGGGCTGGGGGAAGGACAAACAAAATGAGAACATTAACGATGCTAATAGGACTATGTTTGTTACAATGAGAAACACCAGATGAATTTCTGCCAGAATTAATTTGATAGGTCAGATTAATAGAATGATGATCGTTGCCAAATGCCAGATCAAATCCTTTAGTGTTGTACTTCTATCATAATGCCATTATCATGATAAAAATATTAATAAATTATCTATTGATACTTATAATCTGTTGCTGAGATGGGGTGAGATCAAGATGATGCCTGGAATTGTTCAATGTGTATGGCAATAGCCAATAAGCCTACAAAAGTATGATAATAAGTTTGCTAAATCATTGACCTTTATTTGGTACCTGAACATGGTTCTTCTGTGCATTACATTGTGTTTTGATGTGCAAGTGGCCTAAGTAAGCTGCTCCTTCTGAGTTTGGATTAGGGAAGAACATTAAGTTTCGAGAGCTTTAACCCTGGAAAGTCATCCAGGTGGAACTTTTTATATGACAAGCTCATTGTATGTCTTGAGACTGTGGCAAATGGTGCAAAGGATTCAGTAGTTTGGCACCTTATGTATCCACTTAAATGGAAGCTGAAAATCTCATGCTGCTAATGTTTTAGATTTTTTAACCGGCCTATGACTTTTCTAATAAATATTTTAATTTAATTTATTTACTCATAACTCTATTCCTTTCTGAACTCACATTATGGTAAGAAAACTTATACAAAATTACAGAATAAAGTTCTTGTTTTAGCTGATTACCTATCCCCATTGCTTCCAACTGCAAATCAATTCTAACATCAACCGTTGAGGATTTGTCAGACTTCACAGACTTTGAATATGATACTGTTGGACCTGAATTTTTTGATATGTGCTTTATTGTTTTCTCGTACTCTAGGTGCTCCATAATGCAAGCCTCGAAAAGTCTGTTGTTTTCCAGAGCAAAATACAACATATGCAGTGTAGTTTCTGTGTTTTCTATACAGCATACACTGCCATGGCTGGAACAGAAGAAGATAAATGAATAGAAGTGAAATTTGTTTGCAAGATCTTGTAATCACCATTGAGTGACTAATTTTAGTTGATTTTTACCATCTCAAGTGTAATAGCTATCTGTGAAAGAGGTGAACCAGGTGCAGATGTTGTGATATGTAATAAAAAATGCCTCCAAGACTGAACAGAACCAAAATTGTGAGAGCTTGCATTGTAATTATCCCAGAAGCAGATAAATTACAAAGCTCACATCAACTGTAAATCAGTGTATTTGTAGATTCAGATATTGTTATTCACGAATCCTGCAATATTGTTCCATTTTATGATAGTTGTATTTATCCATAGCGAATTCCTGTCAACCACCCAAAACTATCTAACTCCATTGCATATTAGTTGTATTACGGAAGACTTGTATGGCTTAGTACAGTCCTCCAACTCATGTGCCCCGAATCTAAATTTATCTCCAGCAATCATTACAAAATTGCAGGAGATTGTCTCTTTCGTATTCTGCCTTCTCATGATTTAAACATGATTGTTTCTCCCACAGCTTCCACAAACTCCTTTGCCAGCATATTTTTCTTTTTCTTAATGCCTATTCATGTAGACACCCTGTGCATACATAGCAGGGAAGAAGATCATTCCCTCAAAAGGAAAATGCCAAAATTGAGGTAACGCGAAGATGTAGGCAGGGACAATGAAAAATGTCGAAATGGAGAAAACATGGAGATTTGTGAGGTGCCTTGGATTCTGTTACATTTTCACTTCTACCTCCCATGACATTCAACCGTAAAATGTTCAACCTCCTTCCCTATTTATACATAGCAATTTCCCCTTAAACACCCAAAACTAGCTAACTACCTAACTAGTACAGGATAAGCAAATATAAACTACTAACAAAAACATAATTTACTAAATAATATAAACAATACATATCCCCTGAAGGACTTTCACAACTTCTTTTTATCTTTTTGTTTGTTTTTGAATTATATATGACATATATCTTTCTCACACCACTTGGCATTAAAATTAATAAATGAATTTGGAATATTTATACTAAACGTGCTAGAAAAGTTTCCATCGTATCCAGCTACAGCTAATATTTAAAGTAGCTTTTTGGTATTCGTTGTTACAAATTTTGACTTTAACTTAGAAAAAGTCAAGACTGCTGTTCATTTCTGGCATGTTACATATAGAATATGGCATGAAAAAATCAATAGCAGACATTATGGCCACAGAGCAGGAAGAAAACAGCTTTTCTACATACAAGTCTGCTCACAAAATTGACAATGGTATGCAAATTTTTCCCTTTCATTTATATTCACATTTCCCTAAGTTGCCTTGCCTTCTATAGATAGTTATATGAGCAGATAACTATTATCATAGCTATAATTTATATTTTGTGTTTTACAAAGATAAAACGTCAAATTTTTTTGTTGTTGTGATGGTTTACAGATTCATGGCAGAAATTTCAATTACAATTTCTCTCCACCCAACTGTTTGTATAAACTCTTTTTAACTCAATGAGAAATGTAATCTAATTTAGAATAAGAGGTTTAGTATTATCTTAATCTCTTTACATTTTGTTCTAGATTTTAGATTTATGATTCTTTATCTCGTTGTTTATTTCTTTCCATTTCCCCATATGGTCAAGATTTTCTTTAACATTTATTTACAAGAACGCATTGCCAACGTTGATCTCTCTCTCCAGGTTATAAATTCCAAACCATCTACAATTATAGCTGAACCCCATAGCAGGTATTCGAGTATTCAACCAGAGTGCTTTCATTCAATTTTCTTCTTTGTTAAAGATGGCTTCATCACGCTCCATTCCAATGACATCTTCTTCTTCCCATTGCTGCCATCGATGCCTAACAAGATTTCTGGCCCAAGATGCCAATGATCGCTTGTAGAATGCTACCATCTTTCTAATGAAATACAATCCTTCTGGGAGCAAAATAATCTTCATGTGAATACCACCAACTACCCTAACTTCTGTGATTGCAAGGACCTCTTCTGCGATTTCATCAAAGAAAAAATGATTTTTGGCAGCTGGAAGTGAAGCAGCGTATGTGATTTATGAATATGTTTCTCCATTTCTTTTTCTTTGATATTATATGTTTGTGAAAATTTTTATTGATTAAATAAATTTGGCACAGGTGCAATAGCAGGTGTAGCAATAATTAGTACAAATGTTAACAACGATTTTATCACCACCTAATTTTAGCCCAAGGATGGATTCATCACCGCCGGATTACAGCTAGATGACATCAATCTATTTAGATTATAGGATGGAACACTTAAGTTTCCTGTTATAGGCTGGAGGTGCACCGCCCAAAAAAATCTGCTACTGTAGGGATCTTTTTGAAGTTATGAACTGCTTCAACTTCAATTCAATCGAACAAGATATTTTCAGTTGATAAATTATTCAATTGTAATGGTTTACTTATTTGCCAGATTTTGATATGTTACAGCAATAATTAATTTGGACCTTGAGCATCTAGTTAGTATTAAGTTCTTCGTGATCTTGTTTCTTTGCTTTACAATTGTTTATTTTCTTTGCATGTTTAAATTTTCTTTGCATCTATAAACATGAGGTAGACTATTTATAAGATAGAAAGATTAATTCTTTTAATTATGAAGGGAATTTCATTATTTTTCAAGGTTGTAACTAAACTTTTTTGCACAATGAAAGCAGAATATTGTGAGGGCCTTTTATTTGCATTCCAAATCTCAGAAATATTAAATAAGTTCCAGAACCAAGAACACCTTTGGAAAAGTAAGCTGCCTATTGTGTTATATCAAGATTTGTGTTAACTTGTCTTTTTTGAAGATGATCTAAAAATGTTTGTAGCTTCTCAGATTCTATCACTCTCAGAAATGTCATTACAGTGTGCAACAGTCCAACTCATTCTCTCAGCACAGGGCTAACAAGAACCCAAAGCAACAAAAAAATAATATTCTGTTTGACTTGGAGGTGCTTTTGTTTTCATATACGAATTGGATAACAAATAACAACCCATGCCTGCTTCTATAAGTGCTTTGCTTCTATAATTTTTCTACATATCCTACAATCATTGCAATCCAGGAGACTGTTAGTTGAGAATTTTGTCAACTTAAATACAGATTGATTTTTATCTTATACTCTTCTCTCTGCTCTTTCCACCTTCAAACAGACCTGCTCATGGCAGGGACTCCAGTTCACGCAGAGCGCTTGTTTCCTATGTTCTTCCCTTGTTCAGAAAAAAGATTGTGTAAGTTTAACTTTAACCAGTTATGGGCAGATATAGTTGCATACTTTCTCATGCAATTTTTTTTTATTGGTTCTTTAATTCACTATGCTGAAGTAGTTCGGTTTCATGGGATTCTTGGAAAAGATTGATTCTTTTAAGCCTGAAGTAGTTCGGTTTCATGGGATTCTTGGAAAAGATTGATTCTTTTAAGCCAGATAAGGTATTCCATACTTAGATATCCTTTCATGAAAAAGATTTGACTATGATTGAATTATGAATGCAGCCACTTATGAATGTGAAACTCTTTTTAAACTATAGAGGAAAAGACTCGGTTTTCTTGTAAGCTAAGAGCCTTAGTTGTATGTAACTGGTTATAAATAGAGTTTAGGAATGAACACAAGAATGGCATATGCTAAATCGTTGTTTTCTTGAGGATTTAAAACCAAGTTTGAAAGGCTAAGATTAAAGAAATGAAAAAGAGCCTTAAGCTTAGCTTGATGTTAGTTTTCCTAAAGAATGCATATTTTCTAAGGAATAGATTTCCTTATTTTCCTCTTTGGAAAGATTTAGAAATTGTAATGGTTTTTTTTTGGAATAGAGATTTTTTTTTTTTCTTGGATAGTTAAACCCCTCTAGGGTTTTGTACTAAGTTGTAAACCATCTAGATGGGGGTACTATGTGAATGAAGTGTCTATATTACTTGTGACCAGTTGTGTCTAGTTAATTACTTTCATTAGGAAAAGAATGTCAATGAACTAGTTCAGAGAGTAGGTACTCTCTTATATTCAATACACTTTGAACTAGTGGTAGACGCCAAGACCTAGTAGTTACATTAAGTAACTCGATAATTCGAAGAAAGTATAACACTATACCAACCCAGTAGGGTTAAGACTAGAAAGTCATGGTGTGTTAAGTTACACTTTCCTTTTTGAATATTCAATGAGTCCAACAGTCAATTCAGTAACCCTAGGTTAGATATGGTACTATGAGTTGAGTAGGGTGGGCGAACAAATGACTTCTCTTAGTATTGATTGTATATATTATAAATACTTTGGCCAAAGTGAGTGCAGTAGTCTTTGCATGCACTTGCCAGTTCACTGTGACCTAGATTGCTTAACTAATCAGATATGCCTTAAGTTTTTGGAAGGTATCCATAGTTGTAAGATGGTATTAGTTAAGTAGCACATAATACCAAATCTCGGATGGAAAAACTAAGAGGTTTCTTAACTAAACCCTTCATTGAAGGGGACCACTTCCAGTTAGGAAGGTGTACAAGGAACTATATGTTCATGGTTGGAGGTAAAGCACATGGATGATGCTCTCCCTCTTGTATATGACATGTTGAATCTTCGAAGACAAAAAGTATCCATATATGGGATCTCTGACCTTATTTTTATTATGTAACTTTTTCTCCAAGAGAAGAGAAAGTTATGAAATAACCCTTTTAAAATTAAAAAGGGAGCTAGAAATATATTTAGGATATTATGATCCTTTGGTTAAAAGAGATATTAATAAAGAATATGTATAAATACCTTTTAGAAAAGGGAAAGAATAATTATTTATTAGAGGTAACCTTTGTGAAAAGGTGTGATGGTTTGGAAACTACCCCTTAAGAGTTATATAAAGCATTTGTGTGAGACATGGAAAACATTGAAGCGTGGAGAACATTCAAGAAAGAAGAACATTCAAGGAAGAAGAAAGTCGTTGGCGAGCTATGGACATTAGGGGAAGGGGGCACACTGGCCGTGTGTTTCCAACCTGGAGTAGAAAAGTGCACTAAGGACCATCCTGGTTAGGGCTTAGGTATTGCATAGTTGTTGAGCATTATTCGATTGGAACCAACACTCATGTAGAGTGGAAAATTACATTTATTCCTCCTAGATTGCTCCATAGCAAGAGCCAGTACCACTAACATCTTCTTAGGGTGCGATTGGATTTTCCAAGTGCTATTATTCAAATAAGTATTATGGTTTTCTTTTTCCGATTTCCCCGTATGTCACCGTGACTGCCACGTAATGTTAAGGAACAGTGACGAAACTTATTTATTTTGAGTCTTGCAAAAGCTATGTATTTCACAAGGTCGCCGAAGTTCTGAGGGGAACGGTTAATAACCAGACTAGCTATGAAAGGATTTATCATTGTTGTGGTCCTCCTACTATGCGTGGGCATCCATGGCACTGGGAAAGGCGAATTTCTTTTGAGGAAATCGGTAGCACGATTCGATCACGGACCAAATCTGGTGTCGAATGGAGTGAAAGGCAAGATTTCAGAGGGATTTATAGCCAAGGCATTAGCTGGTTGGGAAAGTAGAAATCTAGGAAGTAGCACTTGTGATGAAACATACGGTTTCATGCCCTGCACTATGACTGCTCTTGGGAAATACAGTTTGCATCGAGGTTGGACAACTTAAATAGTCACCGTTTGCTGCGTTTGGCCGATTTTCCACCTTACTGAACTCCACTAATCTACAAGATTCCAGAAAGACAATGTTACTCTTTAGAACCCAAAACCAAATTTTCTATCTTTAATACATCATGATTTACAATGGCTATCTACCATGTTGGACTGGTGTACTGTCAATGAATTTGCTCAGTCAAATTACCTAAATTTAAGAAAATAAATTTGCTTCTCTGGCTGCCGCTAATTCAATATATCCAATGAAGCTCAATGAAAGGTTCAG
Organism: Sequoia sempervirens; assembly: GCA_007258455.2. NCBI lineage: Eukaryota > Viridiplantae > Streptophyta > Pinopsida > Cupressales > Cupressaceae > Sequoia > Sequoia sempervirens. The sequence goes on along the minus strand of VDFB02271358.1, from coordinate 993,271,350 downwards.
TGGCGCCACAATGAAATGGTGAAGAGGGTGACACAAAACGGCTATATTTTATAATAGAAAGAGTTGTTATAATTAGAAAAGTGCAAGTAGGCATTGGATATTAATATGGGAACCTCCCTCAATTTTCCCACCAAACAATCCTTGACCCATCAAATTTTGGGATATTAATGCTTCCCTTGTTTTATTTTAAAAGTTTGTTTTCATGTAGATTTTCTTGCTTTGAACTAAGAAAATTTTAAACACACAAGATGGTTTTCAAAAGTTTCTATTGAATAATAGAAATTGAATCAAGAGATATGAAACCTTGTTACTTAACTTTAAATGTTGTGAAGAATTTGACAGTAGGATTATGAAAAAAAAACTTTAGCTATTGTAATGGATTATATCTAAAGTTTAATGTAGGTTAAAATGAATATTATTTCATGTCAAAGTATGTGTCGAGAGTTTTTAAAAATATATAAAAAGGTAAAGGTGATTTTTTATCCAACGTGCCAATTTGGTGTATGGAACCCTCTTGTGGAAACAAGAAGACTTCCTTAGCCTCGCAAGCTCGTGACTCTGATAGCCCTCATTTCAATAGTAATACTAGGCCTCCTGTCGCTACAGCTACTAATGAGGGGGAGGTGGATGCAATGAAGGCTAAAATATTTGGGCATCCACACTATCGCTGCTTGTTGGAACCTTATATCAACTGTCAAAAGGTAAACCCTCCTACAAACATATAATAATAGTGTGTATAGTGTGTATAATGGAGTAAGATCTCCGGTTAATTTTAGTTAATATTGATCTCTTGGATTATATTATATTATTTCTGGATTTGATTGTGTAACTTATTTTCTTTGATGTTTCGGATCAAATTTCATGATCTATCATGATAAAAAAGAAAACAATATATAATTGTGCATTATTTTTGGATATTGTGTAAGTTATTTTCCTTAAAATTTCAAATCTAACTTCATTATTTATGGTGAAGAAGCATAAAATAAGAAAAGAGAAATGAAATAGGGAACCAGAAAAGGGAAATAATAGAATCACATTACTGAATTCCTATTCATGAATTAAAAACCTCATGTACATTAGTGATCTGATTGATGTCAAAAGCCTCTTTTGTGTAAATTTTCTGCAATATATATGCATCTCAGGCTATTTCGTGGGGGGACTCCACTGAGATCTCCTCCAGTCTGATACCGAAAACCCCACTGGGATCTATTACGTGGCATGTTGTACACTCCTGTTTGTCTCCATGATGTGAAAGGTAATGTAGAAAACATTCATCGAGACTTGTAGACTTCACATGCGGGCATAATTTCTATATTTTGATCTGTTGTCTTAAGCCCTCCATTGAGGTGAAATTTTGTTCAGTCCCTGCATGAGGTGTTTCATTGATTTCGTGTTCTACATTATTCCTTTTTTGTATCTTCTAATTCCTTCTTAGTTTTATGGTAGATGTGATTGTAAGCCCTAGATAAAAATATGAATATGATGTATATTTCTATTTAGAGAAAATTGAATGATTTGTAATTTGTCTTTTTTTTATGATAATTAAAATGTGTAAATTGTTTCAGATTTATACACCTTAACATTAGAACCTTGGTCTCTCGGTTCAAGCCTGTTTTAATGTCTTTTTTAGAACTGTTTCATGTTTCTGATAACACGGTTTGGAGTGGGTTCTTGTATTACAGTGTTTTGTTGCTTACCCTAAAGAAATGAACTTCTTTTACATCAAAATTTCAAGATTAGGATTAAGTATTACATAATGCTAGATATTAGATGGCCATGGAAGAACCATATTAAAACTAGAAGTTAAATCTAAAAGCATTTCCTCATAACGGGATTAGAGAAACCCAATACAAACAGGTGTTATATGCCAAACATAGAACCTTAGAAAAGTTGTTAAGGACATTCAATCTACAACAGTGCCATAAGTCAATATAAAGCAGAGCAGGAAAGACAAAAAATAGATAGCATAAATAAGAGCTCATAGGATTACATTCTTTATCCTTGAGTAGCAGCATCCTCTATGCCTTTGACAGGAAGATTTGGAATCTCCTCTGGTGATGGCAATAGTTGAGTGCATTGAGATAGAGAAAGAGAGAGAGAAGGGTAAAGAAGTAGAGAGGGAAGGATATAGAAAGAGTGAGAGGGAAATGAAGTAGAGAGGGAAGGATAGAGAAAGAGAGAGAGAGGAGGGTAAAGGGACGGAGGGAGGTAGAGAGGGATAAGTAAGATAGAGATAGGGAGGGAGAGATAGGTGGGATAGAAAGAAGTAGAGAAGGAAAGAGAGAGCCAAAGAGAGTGAGAGAGAGAGAGGGAGGGAGGAAGAGGTAGAGATGGATAGAGGAGATATAGAGAATTAGAGGGGGAAGGAGAGAGAGGTGGAGAGGAATAAGTGAGAGAGGGAGAGAAGTAGAGAGGGAAGGGTGAGTGAGAGAGAAATAGGTGGGATGGAGGGAGGGATAGGTAGAGGGATATGTGATATAGAGAGAAATAGAGAGGTAGGAGAGAGCAAGAGGGAGAGAGAAGGGAGGAGGGAGGGAAGGAGAGGTAGAGAGGGATAGGTGAGATAGAGAAAGAGAGAGAGGAGGGTAAAGAAGTAGAGAGGGAAGGATAGACAAAGATAGAGAGAGGAGGGAAAATAAGTAGAGAGGGAAGGATAGAGAGAGAGAGAGAGAGGAGGAGGGTAAAGGGATGGAGGGAGGTAGAGAGGGATAAGTGAGATAGAGATAGGGAGGGAATGAGAGGTGCGATAGAAAGAAGTATAGAAGGAAAGAGAGAGCCAGAGAGAGTGAGAGAAAGGGAGCCAAGGAGATGTAGAGAGGGATAGGGGAGATATAGAGAACTAGAGGGGGGAGGAGACAGAGGTAGAGAGGAATAAGTGAGGGAGGGATAGAAGTAGAGAGGGAAGAAGAGAGAGAGAGAAATAGGTGGGATGGAGGGAGGGATAGGTAGAGAGGGATATGTGATATAGAGAGAAATAGAGAGGGAAGGAGAGAGCAAGAGGGAGAGAGAAGGGGGGAGGGAGAGAGGCAGAGGTAGAGAGGAATAGGTGAGATAGATCACTACTTTCTTCATGTTGTCCACTGCTTTTGAGGCTGTAAATAATGTGGGCTCATCCTATCGGCGTAAGTATTGTACCTCATTGGGGTGCAAGTGCTAGTTATATGCTTTGGTGTTAATGTATGTGAATTATATGGATATGTATTCATTTTACTATGTTAATTATTTACTTTAGAATCCTTGTCTAATTATTGCATATTATAGTTACATTGTTTATATTTTTTTTATTCACATCATTTAGTAACATTACATTTTTGAATGATCTTATAACATTTAATCTATTAAATTCATTGTTGATATTTAAAATACTTTAGGAGGAAAAGTGATGTTATATTTGCTATTAGAGCCAAATAAGTCCAATTTCTTATGTCTTAATATTTTTTTGTATGCTTTAAAATTTCATACTTACAAAGACAATAAATATTCTCCAACTTGTTATACTTTAAAATATTTTTCGTTAAAATTGATTGGAAAAAGAAAAAATCAACTTTCACGTATAATTTTATATAACTCTTGATGAACTAATTGATAAAAAATAAAAAATAGAAATAAAATTTAAAATTATATTATAAATATTCATATACTCTTACAAATATAAAAATAATCATTAATCATACACTTAAAAATGCACTCTTTATTTAAGTAGTTTTAGTGGACCATTAACCACAAGTCCATCATATAAGTGGATTTATGAAAGCCTACTAACTATTAAATAGCTTATAAAGGTCCATTATGTAATGGCACGAAGTGCAAAAAGGAAAAAACAAAACAAAACCAAAATAAATAAAAGAGACAAAGTGGTGATTAAGGAGAGACATGGGTAATTTAAATACTTTGTCATTTTTTAAAAGTACAATTTAATCTATATAAGTATATAAAATAATTTCTATGACTTTTTATTTATAAAAATAGGCTGAAATAAATCAGCAAAAAAGAATTCAATTAAAATATTAATTTTGTTGAAGGGAAATATAAATTAAAATATGGAACACATCTAATAATTTTAATATAAAAGGTGAGATCTAGTGTTTTTTATTCTAGGAATAATTTGGTTAGAAAGTAAAATACATATTAATTTTACATAGAAGATTAAGGTAGGTTCTAATGATTTTTTTTGTAAGTTCATTTTTTTTAACAAATAATTTGAGAGAATGAGGAAATTATTTATTAAAGGAAATAAAATAATTTTACTTACAAAAAAAATCATGTATAGAAGAGTAAAAAAATAGAACACAATGTATGCAAAAATAACTACTTATTAAGTTTTAGTTTTAAAATGATATGTATTTAGGTTGTAGATTAAAAATATGTTATGCATAAAATGTGATGATTAAGATGTCAGTTCACTACAATATCTAATATGTGGATGGAATTTATAAGTTCCTTTCTTCCTTTAGAATCATATCATGTTCATGAGAAGAACTAATAACATACTCATATAAGAAATAAACTATTTACTATCCTTTAAAACTAGAGTATCCTATAAGTACCATAGATCATTAATACACAATAATTATATAGGTTATTTGACCTATTATATCGCATAGGCTTGTTAGCATTTTCGAAAAATGAAGGTATTAATTTTATAGCTCATTTAGGGGTGTGAATTGATTGATCAACAATGGGATGTGTGAACAACTAATGGAAAACCAAATTTTATAAACTAGGAGTCTAAATGTCAAAGCATTCATTCAATACCTTAATTTATTCATCAAAGTCATCTTAGGATTAAAAATAATGATAACTTAATTAGTACCTTAAAATATCCATGGAATTTCAAGAAATGTAGTAAGATGTCATGAAAAATAAATAAATTTAACATTATTTAGTTTTCTTGAGATAAGTATTTTTTGGTTTTTTAGAGATGCAAAGATTTACCAAATTATAAACTTTGAGTTAATATAGTTGAACTTTGTTATGAATATCTTTAGAAAAATAGCCCTTCAAAGAGCTTGAACTTATGCTTGAGTTGAGCAACTAGAGTTTATAGTTGGAAATAAAAAAGGGGACTATTTGAAAATATATACATATATATATAATATATTTAGAATTATTTGGTTGTGGCATTACATTAAATTATTTGGATGATCCTTTTGATGGCACTAACCACATGTCATGTTTGCTAAGCTAGCATCAAACATAATAGTTAGTAAAGGTTTTGATAAACCATATGGCCTGCAATATATCTCATTAGGTTTCTAAAAAACACAAGATTCAAACCTATACATTCAACTCATCTTGGTGAGGTGGAAAATATTTGTATAGGATTAGTCAATAAAGAGTATCACCTCACAAAAAAAGAATGGTTTAAAATTTAGTTTATCTATTTCATCTATGGTTGTTCACTAGCCATTGAAACATCCTATCAGTAATTCATTTATTATATGAGCATTGTTATAAAGTTCTTCAAAGGTATTATTCATATTTCTAGTTTATTTATTATAGATTTTATAAATTTCATAGAAAGCCAAATTTTGAATCATATAACCCTAAAATATCAAATTGGAATATAATTTTGGATGATTCATGAAGTGCTTGGAACATTGATTTATCTTTCACAAGATTTTAAATAAGAGATTATCACTTTAGCAGTATTAAGTTCATGTTTCTATTTGGGTAACACCCTTTTGTTCTAAGTTATCTTTGAAATAAGAGTTAGTGTATTAGTATTTTAGGGTAAAAATTGTATATCCCTAGTAATTTTCAATTATCTTTCTATTCATTTTGAGTGATTTTACTATGTTTGTCATGGTTGTACAAAATCAACATCTATATTTGTTTATTGTGAGTAACATTATGGACCCAAAACCCACAAGTCCTTGGATTCACATCTTAAACTTGGAAAATTGACATTGTGTTTGGAATGAGTTGGTGAGAATAACATCATATTGTTATAAGATATGAAACTGAATAGGCTATTAGGCTTACACATGAGGACATGTCAAATCTTATTATAGGGGGAGAGACTATCTATTCCAACCTTATCTATGATATGCAAGTAGGTTATGTGATCTGTTTAAATCTTTCACATGTTTCTTTTATAAATCATTTTAACGAATTTTCCCATGTTTTCAAACATATAAGAAAACAATAGGGTTATTGAAGATTCATATCAATAATTTGGACCTGGTATTTTTATCACTTATACCCAGTGGGTAGTCCTAACCTATTGTTGTTTTCTTGTGCTTAAGGTGCTAAGTGGATTTTTTTCTCTATTGTATTTTTTTATTGGACTTGATCAACCTAATAACCTTATATAATTTTCTTATTAGATAGGACTAAGATTCTATTTGTACATTGACTTTGATATATGAAAAGAGGATATTCATGCAGTCCAGAATGCATGAATACCATCTTGGAATGTATGTTGAATTTATAGATTATACTTTTATAAATTATGAGTAACCACATAGTATTGGACATGCATAGTAATTATTGTGTGATCACATTGTAATAATTTAATAATTTAAAGGAGTTACACGAGTGAGTAAAATGATAAAGTTCAAGGATAGGAGGTTAAATACATAAACTATAATTATCTTTTCAATTATAAATTTATGATATATTTTATACAAAATCTATATAGCTCTCGTCATAATTTTGATTGGAAATATGATTTTATTTCTTGTGAATTTAAAATAAAATTAAAAAGGATGATACATGAATAAATAGAAGAAAATAATGTAGATAAAGTATAGAATAAAATAGATATATTATGAAGAATACAAATATTCAATGATAGTATCTCCAATTATTGATTGTGTGTTTCTTTGAGTTGTGATGCAGATGCATCTTGTGCTACTAAGGATATTAGTTAATTTATAGGGGGAGAATTGTTATGTGAATTTTTCTCCAAGAGAAGAGAAAGTTATGAAATAACCCTTTAAAAATTAAAAAGGGACCTAGAAAAATAAAGGATATTATGATCCTTTGGTTAAAAGAGATATTGATAGGGCAGTGGGCCTAGCTCAATTGGCTAAAGCATCATGTTGCAGGCAAGAGGTCACAAGGTCTAGTATTCCCACCATCCCTGTGGTATCGGAGGGCATGTAGCACCAATGCCACCAATCATGTGAAAAAAGTTTACCATACACATTGCAACTTATAGGGGGCAGATACCCAACTGATTCCTGCAGTCTAAAAAAATAAGAGATATTCATAAAGAATATGCATAAATACCTTTTAAAAAAGGGGAATAATAATTATTTATTTAAATAATTATTAGAGGTAACCTTTGTGAAAAGGCGTGATGGTTTGGAAACCACCCCTTAAGACTTATATAAAGAATTTGTGTGAGACATGGAAAATATTGAAGCATGGAGAATATTCAAGGAAGAAGAAAGTGGTTGGTGAGCTATGGACATTAGGGGAAGGGGGCACACCAAAGGTGTCTATCCAACCTGGGGTACATAAGTGCACTTAGGACCATCCTGGCCAAGGCTTGGGTATTGTACGGACGTTGAGCATTGTTCCATTAGAACCAACACTCGTGTAGAGTAGAAAATTATTCTTGTTCCTCCTAGATTGCTCCATAGCTCAAGAGCCAGTACCACTAACATCTTCCTAGGGTGATATTGGCTTTTCCAGGTGTTATTATTCATATAAGTATTAAAACCATTGTTGATATTGCTCCATAGCTATTGGGAAACCAATAGTTGGTTCAGTTCCTAGTTGGTCTTCTCTTGTGTTTTATTTCTCTACTGTTTTTGCTATCTTTGTAGTATAGCTTTTATTTTTATTTTTGAGTTCCTCATGTCTCATGAGCTCCCATGTTTAGCCTTTATGGCCGTTTTGTAAGGGTATAGGCCATTCTTGGCTTTAATCTAATCAAAACATTCAAATGATTGCAAAATATAGTTTTCACTAAATATATTGTGAGCTATATTCTATGATGTCTTTAAGTCAATACTATACATATCTAATACAATATAAGATAAGTGTCATTTTTTCCCATTATATTTATTTATTTTTAGGTTATGATAAAATGCCTTACATTGACCTTTATCACTTTGTTGACGAGACATCATGATCATGCAGTCTCATGAGCATTTTAGGGATGTTTAATATGCTCTTTTCTCTTTTTTAATCTTTTGTATATTTAATTGGTGTATAGTCATGGTAAGTACACTATAAGTGCCTTTTTCCTTTTCCTTCATCTTTTCAAAAATGATTGTTGGTGGCAAAGACTCTTACAGGGTGGGGTGACCTTGACCCGGGCAACAAGAGCAGTATCATATGAGGTGTTGGCTACATGGGACTCCCTTTTGCACTGGCTACCTTTTTCTTCCTCCTATGCAGAGTTCACAAGTGTTAGGGCTTCTCTTTATACAACATCCATGTCAAGCCACAATATACATGGTGTTCTATATAGCATCCACAGGCTTAAGTTCTTTGGAGCAGTAGCAGTTGGCATTGAAATTGTACATGGTGCTTCAGCTATAGATATTGTGGATAGATCCATTGTTTATGCTATAGGTAATCATTACCATGGAGACTTTCATGTTCGGGTTCATGAAGCTATTGAGAAAAAGTAATGTTTGTGGCAACAAAGAGGAAACCAAATACAGACTCCCTTCGCACCTAGTGATAGTGATACCTTATTGCACAATTTTTTGTATGTATTATGCAATCTACATATGAACAGTGTTGTTTCCTTGTATACCAACACTAAACTCTATTCATTCATGATCTATACAATTTTGTAAAATCCTACTATACTCAGCACACAAATGACTATTATTCTGTAAAGGCACAAGGACTATAATTTTGTAAAGGTACAACATATTGATGTTATGTTGCATCAACAAAAATGACATAAATTGTATATTTTCAAGTGCTTGTAGTATCATTAATACAAAAAAAAAATATTGTTTTAGAAAAAAGTATATATAACATGCACTTTTAATCAATCTTTGAATAAGGTAAAAATATACACAATGTGGACTTCTTTTTTCTTTTTGATTTTGTATTCTTTTTAATTTATTTTTTAAATTCAAAATTTTCACTAGCTTAAACTTTTTAGTGTATTAATATAAGATTTATTAAAAGACAATCATCTAAAACATCTTCCCATTAACATGAACTCGTGAAAAGTCTATTTAAAAAAATAATACTCTTAGAGACCACCTAAAATAGAATGACAAGCATAAATATACATCAAATGAATTTATAAATAACAATATAAAATTGTCAATAAAAATATAATACTTTAAAAAAACTTAAATAACTAAACACAATATTTTTTCATGTAAATAAATCTTACAAATTTTTATAATAAATTATAGTAATAAAAAATACTTCCAAATTTTTAATTTTTTTTATAATTTATATTTAAAAAATATTGATAACATAATTTATTAATAACCAAAAAAATATTATAATTAAAAACAAATAAATAATAATAATATAATTTATTAAAAACTGAAAAACAAAATCCAAAAAAAAATATGGATAACATTCTGTATTTAGTAATTGATAACAGATTTAATCAACAATGTTGTTAGAAGAAAATAGTTTTTCTTTTCTTAAAAGAAAATAAAACATCTATTTTTATATATTGTTTTGAAAAACAATATTTTACCGTTCTTAAAAAGAAAATCTATTTAACTTCAGTTTTTATATCTACGTAGATAAAACTACCTATTGCTGGTAGAAAGAAATTCACTAAATGTCAAGAGTCTCTACTTAACTGCTGTCACTTTGATCTGTGCTGCTATTTGGATGGCCCCCTTCATTGCCTGCGCTCAACAGATTCTGGACTGATGTATACTCTTCTAAGTTGCCATATGCCCTGCCATACACCATCTCTTCCAGCATACCCTCCGCCTCTCTCATTGTTGGTCTCTCCCTTGGATTTTCCTTTGTGCATTGCAGTCCTAATCCAATGAAACTAAGCAGGCAACTGCCATGCTCAGAGGATTCCAATTCTTCACCGGTGATTTCAGGTGTTGCACTACTGGACCCACCTACAATTAGCTGATCAACCAGCAGCTCTCTGTCCACTACTCCCTCCACTGACTCAGGGAATGCTCTTCTCACCCATCCGGGCAAAGTGTTGTCTCCAGAGAACATACCATCAGCAGGCATCTTTTTAGTCACCATTTCAAGGATGAGCATCCCGAAGCTGTATACATCTCCCTTGGTACTCACTTCTCCTCCCAATCCATATTCTTGCAACATTAAAAAATAATTTCATTGTGAGAAGACAACTAATATATGGGGAGAAAAATCCAAGACAAACACAGAAATTGGAAAAAATGTCCGGATTGGATCTTTACCTGGAGCAAGGTAGCCTACTGTTCCCTTCAGTCTGGATGTGCTGCTACGTGCAGAAACAGGGGATGTCAATAGACGGGAAATTCCAAAATCAGCCACATGGGCTGTCATGGTTTCGTCCATTAACACATTTGAAGGCTTCAAGTCGCAGTGAACAACAAGGGGAGAACAATCGTGGTGTAAATATGCCATCCCGTGTGCAACATCAAATGCAATGTTCAGTCTCATCTTCAAACTCAAGCTACACTGCATTTCATCCGTGTGGAGGTGTTGTTCTAGGCTCCCTTGTGACATAAATTCCAGTACCAGAGCCCTGAAATCTCCAGCAGAGGAAGAGGACAAGACTTTAACAAGATTGCGGTGCCTGATTTTTCTCAGCACTCTGCATTCCCTGACGAAATGCTTGTATGAATTTTGAGGGTCCTGATCGAATACCTTAATAGCCACCAACTTGTTATCAGACAAGATCCCTCTGTAAACTGACCCGAAGCTACCATTGCCTAGTAAGTTAGCGGCACTAAATCCTTGGGTTGCTGTGTGAAGTTCCAGGCTAGAAATGTGCATGAAACCTTGCCCCAAGAAACTATTTGTATTTGGTAACCTTTTAATTCTTCCGTAGAAAATGTAAAATATCCCAAAAATGCAACACGACGCAAAGAATGTGCCAATTGAAGCAACCAAGACGATTTTCCTGTTCAACGCATTATGATTTTTGGCAGAGGTGGTACAATTTGGCAAATTCAACCAGCCCGAGGCTGCACACAATCCCGGATTTGCCAAAAATGATGTTGCGCTTAGGTTTCTGAAAGCTCCTTGATTTGGGACTGATCCATTCAAGTAGTTGTATGAGAAATTTAAATGCCGGAGCATAGTGAGATTTGCAATTGAGCGTGGCACTGGCCCAGATAACTCATTGAAAGACATGTCAATGCTTTCAAGTCTCTTAAGCTGCCCTATTGATATTGGCACCATTCCCTCTAATTTGTTTTTGGCAAGGTTCAGGTATTGCAATCCCAAGCAACTGCCGATATCGCCAGGAATAGGTCCTGAGAGTTTATTAGCCGAGATATCTATGGCTTGAATCTGTTGCATTCCTCCCAGTGAAGGCAATCTTCCTGTCAATGAATTGTATGAAAAATTGAGATAAAACGCCAATGAATGAAGGCTTGAGATCTCTATAGGGATATTTCCTGTGAGGCTGTTGTATGAGAGGTCAATCATCTCCAGGCGGAAACATTCCCCAATGGCATTCGGTATCGTTCCTGTGAGCTCGTTATGACTCAAGTTTCCTCAGCTGTTGCAGACTGCCAAAATATGAAGGAATGTCTCCAGAAATATGATTTAGCTGAAGAAATAGATATTCTAGATTTACCAGAACCTTAAACTCTAATGGAATGCTGCCTTTCAATTTGTTGGAGCTCAAATCCAACAATTGTAAATTCTTCAGAAGGCCTAATGCACTCGGAGCCTGCCCCATTACTCTGTTATTACTGAGAGAGAAAATGATCAACTCGGTAAGGTTACCAATCTCCTCTGGTATATTACCAACGATGTTGTTGGTATCCAAGTACAGCTTTGATAACCTGGGAGAGAGGTTTCCTACACCCCTTGATAATGTGCCACTGAAATTGTTTCCCCGTAGATTCAGCTCTTCAAGATTGGAGCAGTTAGAAAGTACATCTAATAAACACACTGTAGCACAGTGTCCATTTGACAGGCTATTAGATGCAAGGTTCAGTACCTGCAGAGCAGTTAGCATTCCCAATTCTTGAGGCACCACACCACTGAGCAGATTCGATGAGAGATCAAGTGTTGAGAGCTGAGAACAATTTCCCAGAGACTTTGGGATAACCCCACGAAATTTATTAAGCCCTGTTTCAAAAATTTGTAAGTTGGGGAGCTTCAAACCAATATCTGCAGGAATGGAGCCCACGAACCTGTTTACTGCCATGTCAAGCGTCTGCAATTGTGTACAGTTTAACAGAAACGGAAAAATATTTCCCTCGAAACTGTTACTACCAACAGTAAGAAATTCTAGACGAGTCAGCATTCCCAATTCTCGGGGGATAGCTCCGCTCAACTTGTTTTCTGATACTGAAATAAAATAGAGCGCGGAACAATTTCCTAGAGATTTTGGGATGCTGCCGCTTAACTGATTCTGAATCAATTCCATCGCTTGCAATTTGGGTAGCTTATAGCCTATAATCTCTGGAATTGTACCTTTGAACTTGTTGGCCCCTAGCGCCAATTCCTGCAATTCAGTATAGTTCATGACAAAATCAATTGATCCTCCAAGGCTATTATTAGTGAACCACAGTTCCTGCAGTCGGGTAAGTGAAGACAATTCTGCTGGAACAGTGCCATACAAGAAATTGTAAGACAAATCCAGCCGCTCCAGAGACGAACAGTTCGCCAGGGCCCTGGGAATGCTACCTGTAAGACTATTGTAATGAAAGATAATACGCTGCAGTCTCCATAATTTGCCAATATCCATGGAGATGCTACCGTTGAGTTTGTTGGAATCCAGATCCAGATATTGCAATCTGGTCAATGTTGTTAATATCTCAGATGGAATTGGTCCTTCAAGCGCATTCTCGTACAGATATAAGACACGCAATTTTGTGCAGTTACTTATAAACTTAGGGATAGTGCCAGTTAGAAGATTATGCGCGAGGTCTAGGGTTTTAAGTGCAGTGCAATTTGCCAAGCCTTGAGGGATAATACCACTCAAATTATTGTAGGAGATAATGAGTTTCTTCAAGTTATGCAAGGAACTCAACTCTGAAGAAATGCTTCCGCTCAACAGATTACTGTTTAATCGGAGTTCTAAAAGATTTGTGCACGCAGACAGACTAGCTGGAATTGGACCTTCTAAGATGTTTTCATAGAGCTTAATATACTGCAGCTTTGCTAATTTACCAAGCTCTTGGGGAATGAGGGCAGATAAACGATTATGAGAGAGGTCGAGCATTGTAAGCAAGGACAAGTTGCCTATGTGAGGGGGTATCGTACCAACCAATCCCTTGTATTTGAGAACCACACTCACAACCCTTTGATTGGGATCGCAAGTTATTCCAGTCCAGTTGCAAATATTGTTTCCACTTACCCAGTTGGACAAAGAGAGAGTTGGATCAATTTTTACAGACTTTTTAAATTCGAGCAAAGCTTCTGCATCAATCTGATTGCGGTATTGCAACTCATTGGACGAAAATGTAACAAAGATAAAAGTGGTGAAGATGAGTAAGAGAATGAACTGACCTTTACAATTCATGGACTCTTCCAAATTATTCATTTCTGAAAGCAGAATTAATCCACCTGGTATTGCAATTCTTTACCTGTTCTTGTTAAAAGGATAGATAATAGATCTATTGCTCCTCTTATTAGTATCCGTCTTAGGCAGATTCAAGACATATACTATTATAATCAGATTTGTTTGACAGTAAGCAATTTTGTATATAAAAATTAATTATAGGCTATAATTTTTTAATTAAATTTTATATTTATAAATATTTATATAATTAATTTCTTAGAAATTGAATGATTTTAAATATTTAGTTCGATTGAGTTTTCTTTAATTAAATTTTATATATTAGTTTAATATTTTTTAAAAATTTATATTATTTACCTTTGTTTTATTCAATTGTTTTAAATTTTAATTTTAATTTCTCTAAGAATTATTTAACTTAATTTAGAATTATTTTATAGTTTATTTTTTTTAATGTATATTAGTGTAATGTATGTCAGTGTCATGTATCTTATTATCTATTATAAAACACTTCTTAATGTAATAAAAGTAGTATACATATCTTAAATACATCTTTTTAATATAATTATTTTTTATTATTTTATTTAGATAGGATTTTTTGCTTATTGTTCTAAAACTATTTTATGTAATAAAATTATTGGTATCCACAATGAGAACTCAATGCTTTAACCATTTGATTTAATCCTGAAATGCTAGTTAATAAACTAGTAACTAGCACTTGCACTTAAAGGAGATTTAAGGATTACATTGATAGAAAACTATATGTATGTTAATATGTTAGAGAGTATATGTTTGTGCATGGATGCATTGCAAATTCTAGTTGCATGTGGCTAGATTAAACAACTAATAATAAGTGCTAAATAATGGAATAAAATAAACTTAGACAAATCTAGATTTTTTCCTTAAAGAAATAAGTATTATCTCATTATGAAATATTTGCGTACAAATTTAAAACATAAAGCAATGCAAATGAAAAAATAAATTTGTAATCAAATTGATAAAAAAAACACTGCACACAGAAATAAAATGTTCCCATCTAGTTGTCAAATAAATATGTATCTGACTCTTATGTGATAAGTGATATTTTGAAGGATTTTACCTAATATTTTGTAGGATTTTACCATTAAACGATAGCTAGAACTTACCATTAAATGAAAATTGAAACTTGTTGACCAATGACTCAATAGTGGTTTGTATATGTAGCCTATCAACTAAATTATACTAGCACTTGCACTGAGGTTCAAGGATTATGCCAATAGAAAACGATATGTATTTTAATATGTTAGAAAGTACATGTTTGTGCATGGGTGTGTATGGATGCCATGTGCTCCAAATTCTAGTTGTATGTGGACGAATTAAACAATTAATGATAAGTGCTAAATAATAGAAAGAAATAAACATAGACAAATCAAGAATTTTTCCTTAAAGAAATTAAGTATATCTAATTTTAAAATATTTTTATTAAGATTTAAAACATAAAGTAATGCAAATGAAAAAAGAAAGTTGATATCAAATTGACAAAAAACATTGCAATAGAAATAGAATGTTCCCATCTAGTTGGAAAATCAATATTTATTTGGCTTTTACATTATAAGTGAGATTTTGGAAGCTTTCACCTGATATTTTGGAGGCTTTTACCATTAAATGATAGTTGGTTTACCATTAAACGGCAGCTAGAACTTATTTTCCGATGAATCAATAGTGGTTTGCAGGTGTGATACTTGTTTTAGGCTCAAATCTCACACTATATGTAGCCAATCAACTAATTAATAAAGCATTTAAATTTTTAATGAATATTTTATTCATGTGAATTTCATCTACTTAAGGATAACCCAATAAAAAATCACTTTAATATTGACAAAGTGGGTGGAACTAGAACACCAACACAATATGTGCCTATAGAACTCATGATCAAACAATAACCAATATAACATGTGTTTTTTGACTAATTGAGAATCACCTTATTGAGTGAATATTGAATCACCTTCAAATGATTCAAAATAACTATCAATTCTTTATATATGTATATATGTATGTGTATATGTGTGTATATATATTTATACATATACATATATATTTATATACTTATTAAAAGATATTAAAAATACATTTATAGTAACAAAGTGGGTGAAAATAGAACACCAGTACATTATGTACTTATAGAAATCATAGTCAAATAACAACCAATATACCATATTCCTTAATTGATTGACAATTACTTTATTAAATGGTCACTATATTTTTTATTAGCCTAAAAAAAATTCAAATACTTTGTAATTTAAATAAAAATTGAAATAAATATATACTTATTAAAAGATACTTATCATGTTATGATTGGTGTTCCTAAATTTTTTGATTAGTCAAATTTTGTATTTTTTAAATTAACATGTGTTAATTTAATCATTTTCATGAAATTCATGTTGGTACTTAAATTTGTTTGTAAATAGACTTTTTCAATCATGTCTTGATCAATTTGAAAATGTTAATTTCTTTTGCCTTGGTTACAAGTGTTTATAGAAAAAAACTAGTTGTTTCGAGCTATTGAAGTTTCCTATCAAATTGATTTTTTTTAATTATTGGTTGTATTATAAATGATCTAGGGCCAAAAATTAGTCTATTTGATTGTTCCAAAACATCCAATTTAAGTCTTAAATACTCAATAGTTTGGTAATCTATGAAGATTTATTAAATATACAATCAAATTATTAGCATGGTAGAAATGTAAGGTTTAATATAGTTTTATAGATAAACAATCTTTGAGTTATATTTTCACATATTTTTTTTATATACATAATTTTGTGAAGTCGCAAGATGGGTTAGAAGGTTCAACAATAGGTTTTAAGGGACTCTTTCGAGGTTTGTGCACGTCTTGGTTTCATAATAATTTAAATTTAAATTTAGTCATAATTGATCTTCCAGTATGAATTTATAATTACTTGGAGTTTTGACACATGGTTGTAGTTTCTTGCATAGTATGTATTATTTTTAAAAATATTAGCAATGAGTTCACAGAAAAATTCCAACTTGTTCCTACAAGTTTGATAATGTAATAATAAGGTTATTTGAATTGATAATAAAACACAATCATGTAAGAACTTAATGCAACTCATAATTCACAAATTTTAATTAAAAGTTGCAAAAGGTACATTAGATTTCACAAAGTCAAAGTTTCTATGAACTTGCTAAGTGGTCAAAGTTTATATATGTTTATAATTTAGATAGATTGGGCACTCAAATTTAATACAACAAAAATGTGAAACTCATATGAAAATTCATGTTTTACAAATTGCCTCTCAACTTCCTATCCTCCATAGGCATTTTTGAGGAGTTGTAGAAATTCCATATAAATATTAAAAAATATAATTTATACTCAAATTTCATATTTGTATAGCTTTTATACTATGGAACTTTAAAAATTAAGCACAATTGCACCTAATCCCTGAAATCTTGCTAATTTACAAAGTAGGGTTAAAAGGAAAAATGTTAAAAGTTTATTTAGAAGCAAGTAGTTTGGAATCCTAATAAGAAATTATAAATTGTAATTAATTGTGGACATTCCCACATGATAATAAAACAACCAAATTTATTTAACATAAGTGCAAGGTCATAATGTATATGTATAATTTATAAATTACATATTATAGTTTTAATTATATTTCCTATGTAGTTAAATATAATAATGTAAAAAAATTCAACCTTTCATGTGCAACTATCAATTATGTTTCATATTTATTTTTTTAAAGATATGGCATGGTATAGTACAAGTTTAAATTAACAAAAAAAGAAAAATATGAAATATTTTGATCAAATATTACAATTATAGGGCTATAGTAGTATTGTATACCTAATGAGGAAAAATAAGAAAAGGCATGTGTGAATTATTCTATTTCCTACCTCAATGAGATGCATCCTCATAAAGGGAACACATTTTAGGCTTATATGTTTTGGTTTTGCTGAAAATAATTTAGAAAGTTTCAAGAAAACATATATTTAATAGTGATATAACAAAACTCTGTGACCTTTTCTATAATATGGATTTATGGGGACTATATAGGTAGAATATTTCATGATATTGTGTTCTTGGGAAAGAAGTACAATTAAAAAACTATAGTAATGTTACCTAATGAGGAAAAATGGGCAAAGGTATGCCAATTATTTTATTTCCTACATCAATGAGATGCACTCTCATGAAGGGAAAATATTGTAGGCTTATATGTCATGATTTTGTCAAAAAAAATTTAGAAACAATCAAGAAAATATAGATAATAGTGATACGAGAGAACTCTTTAACCCTTTCTAGAATATGGATCTATGTGGACTATATATGTAGAATGTCTCGTGATATTGTGTTCTCATGAAAGGAGTACAATTGCAACACTATAGTAGTCATGTATACCTAATGAGGAAAAATAGGCAAAGGTATGTGAATTATTTTATTTCATACCTCATTGAGATTTATCCTCATGAAGGGAATGCATTGTAGGATTATATATACCATGTTTTTGTTTGAAATAATTCTGAAACTTTCAAGAAAATATACATAATAGTGATATAAGAAAACTATAAAATTTTCTAGAATATGGATTTATGTGGACTATATAGGTAGAATATCTCATGGTTTTGTGTTCTCGTGAAAGGACTGAAATTAGGATATGCACATAAATCTAATAGAATGATTTAGAAACTTTCAAAAAAAATGTGTTGTCAAGCATAAAATTAAATCCTACAACCTCTTCTAGTTCACTATAATTTCCTAGCCACATGTTTTTTTTTTAAGGCGTAGATAGGCATGTGAGTGGTTTGATATAATTTCTCAAAGAAATATGGTCTCATATAATTTGAGTCAATGAATATTTGAAAGGATTCATACCACTAAAGAATAAAACTTCTAATAGCATGTAAATTTCAATTCCATAATTTTTTATCAAATTCCTTGCTTATACTAAGATGAAAGTAATGCAATCTATGGAAAATAATTAAAATTATTAAATAAAAGAATTTGAGAGCCAAAAGTGGCCTTTTTTTAATGTGAAATAAAAGATAGTGTTCTTGTATTATTAAAATAATGATATGCTAACATTACAATGTTGGTGCATTAAAGCTCACTCACATTGTAAATGTGAGCTTGTTTAGATTGAAAAACTCCAAACCTAAAAAATGTTCACACTATAATGCACATATGTAATAACATCATTTTATAAATTTGTGAGTTTATCATGTTGACATTTAAAACAAAAAAAATATTGCAATCAATGGATACTTTCTTTTTTTTTTCTTCATTGAGAGAAAATATGAGTAGAAAAAAGAAAAACCATGTTATGAGTTGAATGAAACCCATCTCATCCTCCTTGATAATGCCTCAATGTGTAAGAGGTAAGCTATATCATTGTTTTATAATTATAGTCAAAGATTAAATTAGATTTTCTTGAATTTATTTTTATTTTATTTTCAACCAATTTAAACCCTTATCTACCTCAAATCCCTCTACTAAATAAAATGCATGAACAAAATGAGGTAGAAGAACATGATCTAAAAAATCTACCTTAAACTACTCTTACAATTCTCATACATGCTTGTGAAACGAAAAAAATATATTAGGGAAAATTGGAAAAATATCTATCTTCAAGTTTGGATAGAAACTTGGAAAAATCTTAATGCAACAAGCATGAATTACTAGGCTCTTTAAGTGTCATTAAAATATTTAATATCCCATATTGATTTAGTCACAAGGAAAATAAACACATAGGTAAGTCATAAAGAAAATTTGTATTAGTTTTTGTAGACACCTAAAAGTGTTTGATGTATTCTTCCAAATTCATCATCACTTGCTATCATCACTAATCAACCCCTTCATCACTATTAATTAAATAATTTTTAATTATTTAATTATTTTTCTATTTTTCCTCATCCACTTTAAATAAAGAATTTTTTTATTATTTAATTAATTTCCAACTATTCTTCTATCCACATTAATTAAATAATTTTAATTAATTAACTAGCTAATTATTCCTCCAACATTAAATAAGTCCTTATTTAGATGATGATTTTGAAGAGATTTCTAAGTTTCCCTATACTAGTGTTGTTGATAGTTTGATGTATGTAATGGTTTGCACTAGACCAAATATAGCCCAAGCAAGGTTAGTTTTGAGAAATTTTAATTCCAGCCCTCGTAGAGAGAATTGAACTTTTGTTAAAAGGGTGCTTACATATTTGTGAGACACTTTTTTTTACTGTTTGTTTTATCGGTATTGATTATGTGGTTAGGTCATTAGACATACATGATTTTGTTGATAATATTTGGGTAGATTCCTTGGATAATCAAAGGTCCACTAGTGCTCATGTTTTCTCTTTTTTTAGAGGTGTAGTGAGTTGAATGAGTAAAATACAACTTATGGTTACTTTTTCCACCATAAAAGTATAGTATATGATTGCTACACAAGCCTCCAAGGAGGTGGTATAGTTATAGAGACTTGGTATAGGTAATGGGTTTTTGATTGTAGGATTGTGAGAATCTAATGTGACAATCAAAGTGCCATATGTTTATCCATAAAACCCATCTATCAAGCCCATACTCATAATGTTAATGTTCTATATCATTTTGTGCATGAAATGGTTGATAATGATAAGGTCTTGATCAAGATAAAGTTGACACTTTGGATAATGTTGTTGATTCTCTTACAAATTTAATAATCATTGATAAGTTTTCTTGGTGCAAGAAGGCATTAATTGCACTTCTTGATTATTTGTATGTCTCATGGATGTAATTGCAATGCATAATGCCAATGGGAAGAATTTTAGGATAGGTGGCATTAACCTTGCATTCTAAGTCATATTCATGTGTCTCCATGTTCTTCGGAAAGTGTTCTAGGTGACATGAGAGATAAACTATTTAATATTTATTTTGTATGATAAATTGTAGTAGCATTCCATAGAGATGGACCCATATCAGTGGCAGTCACAAGGAATATTGAAAGAATATTCTATTATGGAATCCATTTTGAGACTGGGGTACAAGTGGATTTGCATGTATATGCACTTTAATATATGTCATTTACATGTCATCCAAATTTGGGTGCCCAAGTGTGCATATATTTGTATGTCCTATTATGTAGCCATCACAACCACCAAAGAGTTATGGAGCACTTGGTATTGACCAAATTTGATTGGGTATGGTTTAGGCACCCATGTGAAGGCCATTTAATCATTTATGATTTTTAACTAAGTTTATAGGTTGTCCATGATATTGGGCATATGGTTTTTGCAAGTGATTCTTACCCTTGTTTTGAGATACCATAATGGTATTCTATTATCGAAATCTTCTATATATTGTTGCATTTGGTTAGTATGTTTATGGGTTGTTTTGGAGGTTGATAAAGTAACAAAGTGCTATCAAAATTCATAAAGATATGTTATATTGAAACCAACACTATACACATAGATCTAATAAAATGTAAGTGATATTTCATTTGTTTTTATTCGCATAACATGTTATGGGTTAATACCAAGCTAAGGAAAACACGTGGAGCCTAGGGTGGATGCATATACACAAAACATAAACAAGTTTACAATCTCGAGGACGGACTTTCTGTTTGTTTTTTATCTTCATCTGTATTGCATTGACCTCGCGAACATCCAAGTCTCTTCGAATACTTATAAAATGCTGAGAAGTCGCCTGCAGTCACCTCCTGGGGTACATCTGTTGTGTCTTAACAGACAATTTAATAATTGGAAGGCAACCTAACCCACTTGCTAGGGTCACTTTCGAAATAGAATAGAAGTATGAATCGATCATTTAATAATGTTAGTTTATTGTTTAATTATTTAAATAATTATTAATGGAATACGAGTTTTGCATTCAAATTTTATTTGAATATTTAATATTAATATTCGATGTTATTTTTCAAATGATTATGGGTGAGATGTTATATAAATGGTTTAAATAATTAAATGTAAATAATTAAATGTAAATAAAAATAGAATTCTTTTTGTCTATTATGTTATGTAATCTAGTTTGGACTATTTAATAAGATAATTATAATTTTTAAAGGTGATTTTTATAATTATATAAAATATATGAATCATTTAATAAGGTTGGTCCTTTACCAATGGATTATGACTTTTTGGATTGGAATCTCATTTAAATGATTATATTAGTGTTCAAATGACTTTTCAAACCTAAAATCTGACCTTAACCAACCATACCTTATTCTAGCCTATTTTAAGGCATTAATTAATTAAATAATATTTATTTATTTACTTAATTACCCATCACCTTTATGCCACCTTGTCCTAACCAATTATTTAAATAAATAATCTTTAATTGTTTAATTTATTTATTCATTGCCTTATCCCAAAATCTTCCAACTAAATTAATTAATGAATTTCTAATTAATTAATTAATTAATTTAGGCTAATTAATCCCCATTACCTCTTCCTCTACTATTTAATTTCATTTTATTCTTCAATCCTTTTCCATTTAATCTTTGAGACATCTAAATTTGGCCAAAAATTTGACCACTTACATTTGGCCAAATTTATCTCTATTTCATCTAAAATCCATTCTTATTTGCTTTAATTAAATAATATTGCTAGTATTTAATTGATATTGTTAATATTCCTAAAGTCTGCTAAATCCCTAAGGTATTTAATTAACTAATTAAACACCTTACCCTTCTAACCATTCTTCTCTAAATTAAATAAATATGCCTATTTATTTAATTTAATCATTTATCTCCCACATGAATTAAATTTTCTCCTAGTCTCATCCTCCATAATTCTTCTATTATCGTAATCCACTTTCTAATCCCCCCATTAGGGATGTGCACACACCTAATGCATGATTAGGAGGTGTCACATCCTGCAACGTTTGCAAGTAACACCTTAATTATCCTTACTAGCCTAATCCCTCACCTAGCCTCCTTCCCTAATCATTTGCATAATCTAAACCCTTTGATTAGGAAGGGTTAATTATTTTTCTATTTATGGCAACCCTCCTTAGTCAACTCAACCTTAATGCAATTCTCCTTTTGGAGAAGTAACCTTACATGGGCTACTTCTCCCAAAGTACTCTTGAGGAATTTTTATTTCCTCTAAATATTCTTCCCATGCATCTCAATGGAATTTTTAATTCCTTTATGTCACCTCTTTCCAATCATTTGGGAAGATTGGACAAGAAATCCCTTTATGTGAGAGATCTTGTCGATCCCCTCATGGTACTTGCAAAGTACCAAATCTTCTCACACCCCTTCTCATGGTGACACTTGTCACCACCATATGGATTGAGATGTCTAAGGGCATCTCAACCCTTGATTCCCAAAATCTCATCCTAGCCATTGATTCTTTCCAACCCCTTTCTATTGACTATACTTAGTAATTTTTGCAAGAACACAATGCAATCACATACTTTGAGAAATTTACATACTATTATGTTGCCAAAATTGAGCTAGACCACACATCTAATTGACATCACTGGGGTAATCATTGCATCAAGCTCATCAACATATTGTTGTTTTGTCCACTTTGGTGACTTAGGTACAAGATTTTTAACCCTAATATGATTGTTGCATTTTCTATTTTTTTGCTTAGTTTTATTATTATTTCCTTGCATTTTAGAAATATAATTTTGTGTACACATTCTAGAAGGCTTGATGGGACTCATGGCATGGGTTTGTTAACATTTTCTTGCAAGTTTTCAAATTTTGTAGTTGAGAGCTTTTTACACAAGAGTGAATCTGTTGCACGGATGGATACACAATCTTCAGGGATAGCTTTGTCTTCTTCAAAAGTGGATACGCCTTGGCCTCTAACCTTCTAGGTCAAACATAGTTTCAAAGGTGGATACAAAACCTTTAGAGGCAGACTTGAAGAAGATGATTGGATATCCAACCTTCAAAGGATGATTTGCAAATGATCGAATATGCTACCTTCAAGGGCTAATCTGCTTGATGGGCAGACCTACAATCTTTTGAGGAATATCTTCTGATGGAAAACTATATGACCTTTAGGGGCGTCTCCATTCTATTGATAATTGGTTGCATTGGTAACAATTATTTTTAGTGCTTTCATTTCTAAATTTCCAATTTATTATCTAATTTATTGATAATCCACTAATTTGTTTGTTAGTGTCTGTGAGTGTTTTCAATCTATTTGTAACATCATTTTTCCAAGACAGATGGTTTGAATATTAACACATTTGTTCTAGGATGTTCGTCAAAGACCTTTTCTGTGTGTTTTTTCACTAATTTAAGAAGATTTCAATTTCGCTTAAGGGTTAATTAATCTATTTGGTGTGTTTTGGATTTTTTTGTTGGCATGTGCTCTCTCCTTGCACCATTTAGTGAGCCTAGTGATCAAAAACCATGAAGTAATCCAAGTCCATCTATTAGCCTAGGTTTGCTATTTTCCATGTATGCTCTCTCCTTACACTATGTGTGAGCTTGGAGATCATAAATGCCTAGCATTACCTGCCCTTTAGGAGGCCTTCTTGGGGATTTCATCACCTCAAGGGATGACCTCAACTATGTGAACTGATAGGGTATAGAAACAGGGGAGAACAAAATTTGTACCCCAATCTAGTCAAGTCGTGTCTAGTGAAGATTTGATACTTGGTTGATTTTGAGTTAGGAGTGCAAGGTTAGTCTAAGAAGCTTAATTGACATTCCTAGTCCATGCTTGTGATGGGCTAGTGTTCACAGACATGCCTCATGCACCATTTTGGTGTTTAGAAGAAGTACTAGAGATCTTGTACTTTCCTAATTAGGACCTTTTGATCGTTGCCTATTGTAGTGCAAGGTATAGTATCATGTGTAAGGAAGTTAAGGTAGTGGAAAAACTTCCTACACTAATCTTAATAGTTAGAAAACTTAAATAAAAATAAACATAAATATCATGCATACAACAACACAATGATTTACATGGTGAAAACCATTTCGGGAGAAAATTGCCACACTCCAAAAGTTTCTCAATATATTATTCAAAAATCACAAAGATTACAATATACTTGCAGAGCAAGCTTCTCTCATGAGTATCATCGACCAAAGATATAAAGGTGACACGATTGCTATCAGACTCTCAAAATATATCACAATACATAAATGTAATATAATGTCCTCATAAAATAGGGTTGTATTCTAGGGAAAGTTAAGCTAATAAAATATTGGCCATTAGATCTAGACCTAATTATGAATGGTCTAGATTTACAATAATAGAATATACATAAAATTTTCCTTTCAGGGGCATTGCCCCTGAGCCCCCATCAAGGCACATGGCTCCCAGACCCCCTAATGGGGGATGATCCCAGGAACCCTCATATGGGGGAAACCCCCCACGCCCCCCATCACCGACATATCAACAGTACCTTATGTATCAACTATGTCTTATGAAATTTCAAGGTTGAGACACATTTACCTAACAAATATTCCACTTGACAAACACCTTGTAAAAGTGATGAGAGGGTGTATAAACATCATCTCTTAATTTTTAGGGGTAGAAAGGTACATTGAATCTAAACACCATTTGAACATATCTATGCTCACATGCTTAGTCAAAGAATCAACAATCTTCATCAAAATCTCTACCTTAACCAACTTCACCCTACCATCTTCAACCATATCTCTAATTGAAATAAACAAAAATAGGGTCCTTAAATGTGGGGTGAACAAAATATAGTAAGAGATAGACCCTATTTTCCACTATTTCATTCAATAAATGAGTTTCAAACAATTAAATTACTATCAACCAAAATGTGAGTCAAATCAAGGTATGAATCAACAAATTTTCTATCTATGCAAGGATGAGGGTATAAACTAAATAAAAATTTGGAGAGAAAGATCAAAACCATCAAATAAACTCCAAAATGCAAATGAGGAACAGTAATAAAATTTGACAAAAACATTAATCACAAGGAAGATTTAGAAAGGGGAAAAGGATGTGTACCTTCCACCAAAATCACTTTTTGAAGTTCAATGAGGACTCATTCACCCCATGGAAAATGGGTCCTGGCTAGGGTTCCTGAAAAATGCTTTTTGGGTTCTCTTTTGCTAGGTATGCACTCCTAGATTCTAGGTGTTCACTGTTAGACAAATGGAAATAAATTTTGTAAAGGAGTTTTTCGTGATTTGACAACTTTCCCTGCAACTTTGACAACTTTCCAAATTTCTTCAATTTTACTCTTCAAAGGATATTCAACCTAAAATCTGTAATCACACATCAAAGAGAGAGAAAAGTTGTTTTCTAGCTGAATGGGGGTTTTCCTTGGCCGAACCCCATTTTGGTAATTAAACCTTGAAATGAAACAATGAAATAGCATGAAGGAATGATGAATGAACAACAATATATAAAAACTCACCAAACCTTATTTGAACCTTGGAGCTCAAATCTACAAATTAGCATGAAGTAGCGTCAATGGATGTAGATCTTGATCATGAAACTTGTCTTGAAACAATACCTTGAATACTTACATAGATCTTAAACACTACATCACCATATTAGCTTAAATAACATGCATGATGCAATAAATCTTTGATATGTGATGAAAGAAATCTTTATTTTTGCAATAATCCTCAATAATCTACCCTTGAATTCCTTAGAAATGCTCTTGAATGCTCCAATAATGCTCACTTGAATGCTCTAGGTGCTAGGTAAAAACATAGTAAAATAAACTCTTATTTATACATATCTTAAGATTAATTCTCGAAATTCAAATATCACAAGCCAACATTGAATTGTGGATTCAAATGAAATCATTAAAATACCACCAAAAACATATTTTAAAGGGGGGTGCTAGGTCTAAGTGAGGACCCATTCACCCTATGGTGAATGGGTCATAGGCCACTTACCTAGGACACACATTGCTCAGTGTTAAACATAGTTTAAATTAGGGTCCTGGGTCTAAGTGAGGACCCATTTGGCCTATGGCAAATGGGTCCTAGGTCACTTACCTAGGACACACATCTTCCAAAGTTAAGTTTTTGTAATGGAATTTATGAATGTCAGGTTTTATCCCTCAGATTTTGCATTTAATTAGGCTTGGATTTGAATTAAAGGGTCTAAAATTAAGGAAAATTAACCTCAATCAATTAATAAAGCCCTAGATTAATGTGAAAGTGTAAAGGTACAACTTACAATTCCAAAAATAAGGTACAATTAAGTCCATTTTATTTAAAAGGGCCCTAAAATTAATGTGAATATGAAAAACATATTACAACACTAATTCAAGGCATCATTAAGCTCATTTATTAAATTAATTATACAAAAATTAAGTGTGAAAAAGTGATACATTTTCTTACACTACATTTTTCCACGACTTTAGTGAGAGGGTGAACCCATGTCAAACTCGCACTAAAGTAGACATTCAAGACACTTATGTATGTAGCGATCTAACAAAGATACATAATCATACAACATTAAACACCAGGAAGATCAAGCCTATATGATATGATTGGCGCAAAACACATCCAAGCCATTGGTTTTATTTTGTCGCATGCTCACTCTAGGGTAGTGGAACCTCAAGCTATCCACTAGGTGAGTATACTAAAATGGTGGAAAATGATAATCATATTAGGCTCCCATACCATATCAAAGCTATCCTCCTGAAAACTTCAATAAGGCACCACAATGTTAGGTTTTGAGCTTCTCAAGGCTTAACAAGCTATGTTATGATAAACACCTATGAACAAGGCAAGGCTCCACAAGCAAGCAAGGTGTGTTATTCTAGGTGGCCTTGAATTTAAAGTTCAAGCTTCATAGTGCTTAACAAGTTATGTTATGCTAAGCACTTATGAACAAGGGCAAGGTGTGTTTAAGACACTTACAATGTTTCATATCATGTCCATTTTATCAATGAAAAATGACAATAGGAATTTTTTCTATAGTTTGAAGGTAAAGGCTTAGTAGGATCAAGAGCTCTAACAGGAGGTAAGGAAATCAAATTCTTGTCTAAGAGCTACAACATGATATTATGAAGGGTATTAGGTAGGGGTGCAAACTATCTATTTCTATTCACAAAGGCATATGGTTTTTTCAACTTTATAGCAACCACTTGGGTGTCAACATTTTGAGTTGATTGAGGGGGATTAATTTGTAGAAATCCCTTATTTTGTTTCTTGAAATGTTGATAGTTCCAGTTTAAGGTGTGGATTTAGACTTTTCAGGATGGTTAGAGGGAGTTTTCACTTCACAACTACTAACCGAATTTTTGTAATCACAAAGGGTTGTACACAAATGTGAAGGAACGAAGTTCCTCAATATCTCAATCTTATCTTGGATTTTTTGGTAGATGGTCAGCACTCCCCTCAAGATTCGTGACATGGACTAACTGCCTCCCATGGATCCGTTAACTCTGGCAGTTGTATCAGGAATTAATAGGTTGATCTTTTGGTGCAATGGCAACTATGGGCCAACAATTGGTATCAAATCCAAAGGTGTCGGGTTCAAATCCCCTCAGGTAATGCTGAGGGGGAGTTTGTTGGTAGATTTTCAATGCTCCCCTCGAGATTCGTGACATGGATTAACCGCCTCTCATGGATCCGTTAACTTTGGCAGTTGTATCAGGCATTAATAGGTTGATCGTTTGGTGCAATGACAACTGTGGGCCAACAGGATTTTGTCTTGCAAATTTGAAATAAATATTCTTTGAAGATCGGTGTCAGGAATCTTAATCTTTATTTGTGAATAAAGCATTCGGTATCGTGCTATGAAATCAGTGACTTTTTCATCATCCTTTTGTTTACATGTCATCAAATTAGCTAAGGTCATCTTAGGACCCATGTGAATTTGGAAGTGGTTGTAAAAATCATCAATACATTCATTGAATGAACTAATTGAATTATTCAATAGTGAGAAAAACCACTCTAAAGGAGTATCTTTCAAGGATCTAGGGAAAACTTTAGAAAAGAGTTTATCTTAAAAAATGAAGTCAGTAGATAAGGTCGTATAAGAAAAAACATGGCTAACAAGATCTCCTTTCCCTCCATATTTCTCAAACCTAGGAACCTCTATACCTTATGTCATTTGTGTTCTCAATATCTCCAAGGATAATGGATCAGTTTTGATATATTGTGAAGGTTGGTCGTTGTTGTTTTGATTTAATGTGGTGACCTATTGTTGTAAGGATGAGACATTTTCCATAAGTGTGTTAGGAATTGGATCATTGTTGGTGTTGTGAGATGGAGGTGAATAAGGTGGAGTTGTGTATGTATGTAGAGGGAAAGTGAATAGTATATTTGTGAAGGGGGTAGATGAGGAGATATGAGATTTTAATGCATAAAGCTAGAGGGATTCCCAGTGAAAATACCTAAGGAAGTGTTGATATTGCTAGTAGGTTGGATGGTTGTAGTAACATGAGTACTAGTGTAGGTAGGAATAGAGGTAAGGGTTGTGGAAGGAGGAATCTAATTTCCACCTTGATTTTGACTATAACCCAAAGCTTGAGCACAACTAGTCATGGTAGGGACATTTTTATCAACAATATGAGTTAGACTTCACATAATGTCTATTCCATGTGTTGGCCTCCTACAATGGTTTTATAACTAAGCCTTTAGGGTTGTGACTTAGAGATTGAACATCTATACTAAGCAGCTATCTTACTCATCATGAAGGTGTATTTCACTTTTCAACCCAAGGATGTAAACTTGAAATGGTTCAGCACCGTATGTGCATTGGGACTTCATTACAATCATCCATAAACTAGGAAAGAAACAATGCTAGAAATGAAGTGTTGGAAAGAAATCAACTGAAACACTGAACATAAATCAACATCTACACTAAGAATTAAAAACTAGACTAAAACTGAAAGATGGAAATGATAATCTCAACAAATAGACATGAAACGACTATGTCTACCTTGGCTCAAGGAACAGTCACACAATAGAATTCCAGTGGTTGTAAGAACAAACAGTTGTTGAAATTGAAACTAACTATTGAAGAGAAAAAAACCTTTAAACTAATAGATGGAATTCTCACTAAGTGGTCCCCCTTGGGTGAGTCTCCCTTACACTAACTCAAATGCAGCAACTCAGAATGTCATATTATTACTTGAAAGCATAGGTACAATATCTCAGCAATAGAATTGTAAAACTAGAAAAATGCTAGTATAAACTCAGAATATCCAACCTTATCAAAAGGAGGATCTGACCATTATTTATAGGGAGAAAACTACTGGCTATCCCTAACTACCTAGGTAGTCGACTCCATCAAAATAGGAGGATACCACTTATTGGAAGCATAGAAAAATATGGAGGGAGTTATGTGTACACTTAAATTGCTCAAAGCAGACTTGCTTCAATGGGAATCTAGCATAGCACGCTACCTATATTTTCTCGTCAACAAATATGACCATTAAAAAGGTGGTTACATCCTTTCGTTTGAATTGGGAATTTTTCCCTCCATGAGAGTTTTCCCGCTTTGACTTCTTAATGATCAACTTCTTGACTTCTTAACAACCAATCAATCATTAATAATTTCTCCTACGTAGTAGGCTTTTTTGACATCAACATTTTAGTGGAAACCTACAAAATAGCATTAGCATGCACAAAAAAATGTATATCATAATTACCTGAGTAACATTCATTCAACCACTAGTAAATTCAACATAAATAATTCTCATAGCATGATAATATCATTGAAGTCACAAAGATAAAGCTTATGTCCAAGGTCTATGGTTTTGAGGAAAATATCAACAACCAAGTATCAAAGTCTAGGATAGTGACAACAAATATGTAATGGATCCTATCAAAATTGAGCCATTAATTGAGCTCATCATTCCCCCCAACCTAATGTTTTGTTGGTCCTCTAGTAGAAGGAGCACTAAAATTTGTCCTAGTTAATGCCCTGAAGTCAGCTTCTTCCAGTTGTGCCACATCAGTATTTGTGGTGGCTGAATCAAGATCCCAATAGAATCCTTGTTTTCTCTCTAGTCTATTCCATCTTGTTCTTTCTACAGCTATGTCATACTGGTAGAACTTATAATCTGGCACAAGCCACAGTAATGTAGGTGGCTAAAATTTTAAGGGAAGCCAACACTGCTACTTCCTTTTACCAATATGTATATACCTATCAACCCTTTTGCATGTTGCAACATAGTTGTGTAAAGAGTGGGGTTCAACCTGTTTCAATTCTTCTAGAAAACCTTTCCACCTCTATGCAAACTATCCCATTACTAATTTTCCTATGGTTTTAGCTATCCTCTCATATTCTTTGTAGGCTTCTTCTCTAACGGGCACAATCTTAGCTTTGTAGCTGGGGCAGTAAATAATTTTGTGCCATGTCATGAAAATATCTCTAGGGTTACTAGATTCAGCCCTGATAAGTAGGGGAGTATGAAGTTCCCTTTCCCTATAAGTTCTATATTGTTGTCCCAAACTAATCTCATTTTGAATCCAGGACATAAATTCCCTTAAATGAAGGTCCCCAATATAACAAGGGATTCCAATCATGATCATCACACAAAACATAATTGTGCAGGTATAATTCACATAACAAATTTTTAACATCAAGAGGTGCAAACTGATAAGCCTAGAAGAATTCATGTGGAGTATCAAAAGTAGGACTCAAACATGAAATGATCCTTGATAGCTTGAAGGAAAGAATTAAAGAAATAGTCCAGCCATCCGAAATTTCTAATTTTTTCTAAAGAAGGTGCATCCTGCATTACCACATTATGAACCATGGGTTCACTCTGAATTAGTTGTCCTCCCATCGTTTATCTACCTGCAATCAACAAACACTCTACTAAATTTCTATTTTTTCTCTGCAATCTATTTCTGAAATTCCCAATTTCTTTTTCCTAAAACTCTTCTTTTTGTCATATTGATTAGAAATGTCATATAGCTTACTAAATTACTTTCATTGAGTAACATTTGAAATTATGACTAGGCAATAAAGGTTCATTAATGAGGGATATTATCGAAAGAAATGGTGGCAGTTTAGTGACATCTTACACATGCAAGCCATCACATCAATTTATCATTCAAATTGGCTTAGTTTAAATTTTTTGATATGGATGACACGTGGACTTGAGTTGACACTTCCCCCCCAACCTAATTTACAGCATGTGTCCACATAGGCTGGTGGATGATTATGATTGGACAAGGCGGAGTACAATTTAATGTTATGCAAAATATCTACATTTAATTACAACAATTAAATAAATGTACTGAAAATAATAAAGATATAATAAATTGTTTTGCACGTACCTAAAATCTTGGAGTATCTTTGCAAATAATTTAGAGAAATTACTAATTACCTTTAAGAAGTACGGTTAAGAAATTAATGCATTGATGATGAAATGGAATGAAGTGATGGAAAAGTGGAGTGATGAAAGAGTTATGAAAGAGACAGAAGATGGAGATGGATAGGCGGATGGGTGGATTAATGAAGATGTGGACTCCCACAAAAGTGGAAGTCTTTATTTTGAAGTGGCTACATGTGTACTTGGATCAGTCAGAAGGACGGACACTAGGTCCACTTCCTTCAGCTACAGGAAGTTCGGGGGTTGGGTGCTAGTTAAATTGCTACAAGAATTCTTCCTTGGAAACTGGCTTGTGATACAACCTTAGATGGTGATTGTTGACTAGAAGTTTGAATCTGGTAGGGTCAATGGTGGTGAGTTGTATAGCTCCATTGGGAAAGAATTTTGCAACCTCTTACGGTCCCAACCATCTAGTTTGCAATTTACCTACATTGTCTTGATACCTAGAGTCATAAAGGAGTTCCCAGTCTCTAGGCTGAAACTTCTTGTCCTTTATGTACTTATCATGCTATTTGATTCTTTGATTTTGCACTACCTCAGTATGATGTAGGGTTGTCTTTCTCATCTCATCCAAGTTGTTCAGCTGCATGAGTCTATCCTTTTGTGTGTCAGAGATATCCATCCCTAAGTCGAGTGCAATCTTAAGAGTCTTATGCTCAAATTCAATGGGCATCATAGATCTATGTCTTCCCATACAATAGCTCAAAGGGAGTGAAACCTGTGGTTGTTTTCCAGGTGGTCCTAAAGGCCCAAATAGCCTCTGGTAGCCTATTTTCCTAGTCTCTCCTATGAAGAGCCACTATTTTTTATCATAATTGCTTCAAATTCCTTGTTGGTCACCTCAAATTGGCCATTGGCCTGAGGATGATAAGCACTAGACTTCATGTGCTGAGAGCACATTATATTCATTAACTAGTGGTGTGACAAGGGTTGATGTAAATTGAGCCCCTTGGTCAGTCGCTATCTCCCTTGGAACCCCATAACAAGTGAAAATTTCCTCATAAATAAATTATGCAACCTTATCATCTCTTGCATGCTTCATTGCTTTAACTTCAATCCATTTGGTCACATAGTCAGTGTAAACTAGTATGCATGATTTACCATTTGATGGAGGATCAATGGGTCCTACAAAATCTAGTCCCCATTTATCAAATGGATTGATTACTACCTAGGGGCAAAGAGGCATCTCATTAGAATTTGTTGGGAAGCCCATCCTCTAGCATCTATCACACTTCCTAGTATATTTTCCTGCATCCTTATGAAGTGTGGACCATTAATATCCTGTATTAAGGATCTTCATTGTTGTCCTCTTGGCTAAAAAATGTTCTCCATAGGGTTCATTGTGACATGCATGCAATATATCATATGTCTCATCTTCCCTTACACATCTCCTCATGACATGGTTTGGTCTAGTGTAAAACAAACAACCTACAATCTACGAAAAAGGAAAGATTTTCTCAATGAGTACCCTTCTCTCTTTTGGAGAGAAGTGAGGAGGAACTCACCCTATAACCAAGTAATTGGCTATGTTAGCATACCAAGGAGTATGCACAGTAATAGAAAAAAAATGCTCATCAGGGAAAGAGTCATCAATGACTTGATTATCTTCTAATTTAGTTAGTCTAAAAAGAAAATCTGCTACAACATTTTTTTCCTAGTTTATCAATAATGGTGATGTCAAACTCCTACATCAGTAACAACCATCTTGCTAGCCTGCCTAAAATAAGGGGATTATTCATGAGGTGTCTTATTACTGCATGGTCTATATGAATAAAAATATGATACCCTTTAATGTAGTGTCTAAATTTGTTAAGGGCATAAATGACTACTAACATTTCTTTTTTTGTCACTATGTAATTGAATTCAAGCCCTTGCAGGTTTTTGTTGACAAAATATATGGCATTCTCTATAGTTCCTTCTTTTTGTCCCAATACAACTCCCACAACATAGTTTGATGCATCTATATGAATTTGAAAGGGAAGTTCCCAATTAAGTCCTTTGAGTACAGGAGCATGGGTTAAAGCTACTTTGAGATCAGAGAATGTCTTGTCACAGTCCTCTGTAAACTAGAATTCAACATCTTTAGTGAGGAGATTGTTGTAGCACCCCTCCATTTTGGCTCTTTTGATCGGACAATGTTTTCTTTGTTATGCTTTCTTTTGTTATTACTTTGACTATGGTACTTGGTTACTATTTGATCACAAACTGTAAAGCGATGTAAATGTTATATTTTGATGTGATGGTATTTTACTCAGATGTTATCATTATGGCATGCTTTGAATTAGCTTAGCAGATATTTAATTAATGATGATTTATGCTTTTGAGTATATTATTGATGTTAGATTCATCAGTTAGTAATTTTGTATTGGTGAAGGGGACGGGATTGTACCACTCGCTTGCGAGTCCCCTACAATTCTGAGATTTCCTCTTCACGATGTGTTTTATTATATTATATATATATGCATGTTCGATATACTCTTTGTTCGCAGGTTGACAGGTACAGGACATCGACTCCACCTGATTTCGTAGGTTTGAGCATGTCCATTGGCCAACGGTATTCGATTGGGAGATAGTAGCTAGATTTTCCATACCAAGTCATCACCCTAGTCATAGTGTGTCGTCAGGTTTTAGTCGGGTTAAGTTGTTTCTTTGTTGCTCATCTCTCCTTGATTTTATTTAATTGTAAGTTGGAAAAGGTAAATAAATGGCCTTATGTATTTAAGTTGTTTATTAAATAAATCTAGTTATAATGTTACAAATGTTATTTAATTTATTAATTAATTTAATTTAATTAATAAAATAATCTAATCTTGGATTAGATTTATTTTATTGATTAATTAAATTAATTGTGTTGAATTGTTTAATTAAATTTAGTTGTGGAGTAAATAAATTAATCTATTAAATCCATTAAGTGAATAGTTTAATTGTATTTGAAAAGTGCATAAAGTGAATGATTTAAATCTATTTTGAAATTTAAATTTTTTTTTAAAGTATTAAAATGCAAATATCTTGTAAATGCATGAATTAAAAAGAATTAAATTTATTTGAAAAGGAATTTGCTTTTCAATTATTAAAAGTAAGATATTTTGTAAATACATGAAAATATCTATAGTGTTGAAAGATATATTTTTTTATTTTTTAAAAGAAAATATTTGGGATATTATTTTGGGGAAAGTTGACTAAATGTAGAAAAGGAATGCAAGGATTTGGGGGATTATTCATGTTGGGAGAAAGAAATTCGATGTGAAGAGGAAAGAGGGTTTTCTTGTTTTGGGAATGCATTTTGGAATTGGAGTGAAGTTTTGAAAAGGTTTTGGAAGAATTGGAATTGCAACTCAACACCAGATTCTCCTTCAAGCTTCAAACAGGTTCTTCTTGTTTCCTTTTTATTGTTTTGAAAATCTAGTTTTCAGTTTTGAAAACTTGTTGCAAACATTTTTGAAAACCCTGTTGAAATCTTGAAGAAATTTAGGTCGTTTGTAGAAAAACAAAAAAACTTGCAACAAAAAATTTCAATTTTAACAATAGAAAAATGGAAAGAAACAAAATGAAATTTGAAAGCATCTATTTGGGAGTTGAAATGTTTCATATCAAAATTGAAATTGAAACCAAGAAATTGTGTTTGAAAAATTAGTTTTATTGTAAATTTTCTGTAGAAAAGTTGCACAATTTGACTGTAAAGAAATGGAAATATTATATATATATATATATATATATATTTATGAATTTTTCTTTCAGGCTGGGAAATTTTCTGTTTTTATAAATAAAAAATTACACAGAAAATTTATGTGCATAGGGGAGGGTTATTTTTTAATTTTTATTAAAAATAAAATATAAACAAAAATAGAATTATTTTGTATGTGGGGGGGTGCAGCCACCCCAGGGAGGGCGTTGTTGTGGCAGCGCTCCGCATAGTTTGTGGGGGAAGCACTACCACAGGCAGCACAGCCTCCACAGGGGAGGATGGGTGCAACCTGTGGCTGCGTCCTCCTCCCTTTTGGGGGCCCGCGGGTCATCAAATCGTTTCTTTTTTTTATATTTATTTTAATTTTTATTTATTTATTTTATATTATATATATAATATAATATATATATGTTATATTAATATTTAAATAAATTTGTTTTTTATTATTATTTAAATATATAATATGTATATTATATATATAATATGCATATATTATATATATAATGTATATATTATGTATTTTTAAAAAAATTGGATTTGGAATTTTAATAGTTGATTTTAAATATATATATTTAAATAATAAATTTATATTTAAATATATATAGATATATTTGTATATACATTAAGTATATATTTTTATATGTATATTTAATATATATTTATATTTAAAAATAAATTATTTTGAGATGATTATTGTTATTTTAATAGAAGCAAAAAAAGTTGATTTTATAATCAAATGATTTTATTTAAAATTTGATTTTGAATATTATGTATGATTGAGAAACATGGAATTAAATTATTAGTTTTAAATTTCTCAACGTTGCAAATTTAATTTTATTTACTCTTGAGTATTTGCAAGTAATGTTAATTGAGTTAATTGGATTTAGGAAATCGTAAAGTAGGTTATTGAATTGTCGATTGTCCTTTCGTCATGATATCTCTCTCTTTCTTGATGTTGGGAAATGGAGTTATCTGTTATGTAAGTCTTCCAAATTGGGTTTTCTTTTAATTTTGTGTGTTGTCGTAATATGTTAGTCAACCTTTGTATTGCCTTGGGTAGTGTGTATAGTTGTATCTTGTTGTTTTACCCAGTTTTCCTAATCAGGATGGTTTGTGTCTCCTTGGATTAGGAGTGGTTTATGTGGTTTGTGCCTCCTTTGGAAGGAGTGGATTATGTGTTTTGTTGCCTCCAGTTTTTGGAGTGAGTTTTCATTATGTGTTCCTCCTAGAGTTGGAGTGGTTTTATCTTGTTAGTATGCACTTGGGATTCCCTTGGTGATTGATTTTGTTTGGTATGTT
The DNA here is from genome assembly GCA_007258455.2 of Sequoia sempervirens. Lineage (NCBI taxonomy): Eukaryota > Viridiplantae > Streptophyta > Pinopsida > Cupressales > Cupressaceae > Sequoia > Sequoia sempervirens. Next base: position 993,234,522 of record VDFB02271358.1, on the reverse strand, counting down.
GTCAAGTAGAAGAGTGGCTTCTATTAGGCGCCAGAGCCCAAAGAGGTAAACTAGGTAACCTTCAGAGGTGGTTTAATCAAGTGATAACTAAAACAATGTACTTAGAAGCTTGGGTAGTATTTCACATTAATCAAGATAATTCAGCCTCACTCATAGATGCAAGTACTCATATAGGCTTGGATGAGTGGGAAGGCCTAGAATGGCAAGGTCATCTATCTTTTCTTTATGAGAGGTATTTGATTCCACATGAGTGAGTACGGGGGGCGGGATTTAGTAGAGGCCACCAAGACAACCCATAGTGGGGGCCGGAGCCTATGAAGATTCCTAGAGCATATCCCATGTCGAGCTGTGTGATGACACTCTTTCTACAACAACAGTTGGTATTTGGTTTTATGTGTATGGTCTTCTTATCATACCTAATCTATTTTATTTCTGGAAGCAATGTGACTTATGTCAGTGATGTTAGAGTTGTACTTGTGTTATTCTTATGGTTGTTTGGTTCATGTGATTGGTTGTGTCAGTGTGAGTTTGCCTATGTCTAGAGGTTGATGGTCTTGTATAGGATTCCTTGTTACTATCTCCTAGCATGGGGAGTGAGCCTCTGGGTATCACATGGTTGGGTGGAATGTGCATCTTACTCCGTTGGATTTTCTTCTTGTTCCTGTGGACGAGATTTTCAGTTGGAGAGCTCGTAGGATCCAATTCATTGCATGCTTTATTCATTTTAGTTGAACTTGTAATTTATTACCCCTCATTTGTTATCGAGGTGGAATATGTAATATGTAATCATGCTTATTGGATTTACCTCATTCGGGGAATGAGAGTTGTAATCTTATTGTTAAATGATTGTTATTTGAAAACATGTGGTATCTCTTATGCTTGGATGTAATTTATCATGTATGGAATGTATGTGTACTTAATTTATTAAGTAATTAAATGTTATGGTTTCAATTCATGTTTCTTATTTGGGTTTTAAAGTAATCTCAGTCTCGTAACCTTAGAGGTTGTTGGCAATGGGTAGTGAACTTGCATGTTAATTGTACTTAAACAAAAAAAAAAATAGTACGTTTGAGTAGTTAATTGCAACTTCCTCTAGGGTTGCGTGGCGGGGCATTACATTGTACAATGGTGCTGCCATTTTACTGAAATATTTGATAGAACACCTATAGTACCCTGCCTGACCCAAGAAACTTCTAACATCCTTTTTCTTTGCATGAATAGGCAGATTGGTAATCACTTCAATCTTTGTTGGGTCTACTTGAATTCCCTCTTTAGAGATGTAGTGCCCAAGGACTAATCCTTCCTACATCATCATGAAACACTTCTCACTGCTCAATGAAAGGTTATGGTCTTCACATCTTTGTAAGACCTTCCTTAGATTCTCTAGAGCTTCTACAAAATCAACATCATAGGTAGTAAAATCATCCATATAAATTTCCATGCAATCATGTGCAATGTCTGAAAATATACTAATGACTGCCCTTTGGAAAGTTGCAAGTGCATTACACAAACCAAATGGAAGCACAGAGATAAGTCCCCCGTGGGAAAGTAAAGGTGGTCTTACATTGATCCTCAAGTGCAATTTGTATCTAATTATATCCATTGAATCCATCTAGAAAATAAAAATATTGCTTTCCTACAAGGGAAACCAACACTTGGTCAATGAAAGGAAGGGGAAAATGGTCCTTTTTGGTGGCAGCGTTGAGTTCCATGTAGTCAGCATAGACTCTCCACTTTCCTCCTGTTTTAGGCACAATCACCAATGAGGACACCCACTGACTGTATGAGATGGGGTAGATAAATCTTGCATCCAATAATTTCTAAAGTTCCCCTTTTACAATTTCTCTCAATGCAGGATTGATTCTTCTTTGTGGTTGCTTTACTGGTTTGCAATCATATCTGATATATATCCTATGAGTGCAGAGCTTAGGATCCAATCCCTTCATATCATGGTAGTCCCATGCAAATGCATCTTGGTGGTCTTCAGTAAGTTTGTCAATGATAGTTGCTATTCTTCACTCAGCTTGTTGTTAATATTTAGATGTTTTCTTTCTGACACTTGCACTTGTGTGGTTAACTTTATCATAACTACTTCACTAACACTTGGCATTTTTAATTCATGTGGCATCAATGTATGGAGCATGTCAGTTGCTGTAGGAAGTTTTGTTGCAGGAAGAGTGGGCAGAAGTGTCTTCACTGAACTGGCAGAACCAAATTCATGAGTAGATGAATCTTCATGCACCTCACAACGATTTTGAATTATGTGGGATAACACTTCTTCCTCCTGTAGTTGCATGAAAGATATTTTTCCTAACATCATGATTTGTGCCACATAATTGACTTCCTCAACCTCTTTTCCAACATGTGGCCATATGGTGTTCTCCATGTCATGGGATGGTTAAGCAGGGGGGTAGAGAAAAAGCTTTTTGGTACTATTCCCATAAAAAATGCTCATGTCTCCTAACATGCATCCAATGCAAGCATATTTTGTGGCCAACCATGGCCTCCCTAGTATAATGGGGTACCCGTCAAGTGTAGCTTTAGGAGAAAGAATCATAAAATTTGTTGGATACTCCCAAGAATCTAGAGTTACCACAAGGTCCTCTACTATACCATCAGGTTTCATAGTGGAACTATTAGAAAGCTATTGGATAGTAGGAGTGGGTCTCATGTTTGCAACATTTAGTTGTTGCAGGATATCCTTAGTCATTACATTTATTGTTTCCCCCAAGTCAATCAAAGTATTCCTTACTTGGATTTCATTTATGACAACTCCTACCACAAGACTAACTAGTTCAGTGTACTTAGGAACTGTGACTTTTCCAAGCATGATGTCTACAAACTATCCTACCACATAAACCGTGGTGGGGTCTTTCTTTTTCCTCCCTGGATTTTTGAGGCATGCCTCTTTGATTTCTTTTCCATGGGACATATTTTATGGCTTGACACATATGTGTTTCAACTAATCCAAAATGTCAAAGGTTGGTTCCTCCTTTTCTGCCTTCTGTTTAGCAACTTCTAACCTTTCAGGAAACAATGGATCTTGGATTGTCTACTAAGTTGGAATTGGTTTAGGATCTTTAAGCACACTAGGTTGAATGGGGACATTAAGAGGCTCCTCTTCTTCTACAAGAAGCTCGGTGATGAGGTGTGTGGAAGTAGCTAGCAAAGTAGTTCTTGAATGCAGGTGGATGTCACTCACACCCATAGCATATGCAAGAAACTCATTAGGATTTCAATAGTATACTGGTTGTTGCTATTGTGGTTTGTTATTTGGGTTAGGTGTAGGTTGAGTTGGTAACTAAGTACGTCTAGTTGTGCTCAAACTTGAGCTACTACGAGGAGGCATTATAGCAAGCTGCTAGGGCTGTGAAGGTGGCTACATGTAGCTAGTTGTCTGGTTTGGCCATTGATGTTCCCCCCCTCCATTTGTATGTTTTCTACCACTTTCCTAGAGGTGGCTACCAATTTCCCTAAAACTGTTGCCAATTCCACTAAGGTTTCTGCCACTGGGGTGGAGAGTTTTGATGATTAGGCCAGGTATTCAGAGGGTTATTCCAAGGCTAAAGTGGATATCCTTCATAGTTGGATGGATATGAGGTTTTCCATTGGTTACCATATGAATAAGAATTGAAATATAGCCCAACAAAAGATAATGGATCTAGTGGCATACCTTGTCTTGGAGCCCATGGCCTCCTTTGTGAAATGTAGTAGACTTGATCATCTTCACCCTAGACTAGCTTGAATTTAGGTGGGATCTACTTGCTGTCACTATTAGCTACCATTTTGCATATGTAGTCCTTCTTTTGTTTGCAATGAGGGTAATATTCTACCAACATTGCCTCGGCCTCCTCATGCTTCTTCTTTGTTTGGAGAGTATCCAGCTGAGTAGCCAGATTATTTATGATGCCTTTCCTTAAGTCTTCCAACAAGTGAGTAATCTCCATCCTTGAAACTCCATTGGTGGATGCTTTACCCATAGAGGATTGGTAACCTCTTCCCTTCTTTGAAGCTACCCTAGAATAGTTCTGACATATCTTCTTGATGTCATCCCAAGGAACTTGAGTGATATCTCCTCCTCCCATCAGCTCCAAAGCATCAGTACAGCTCTCAGTGATCCCTCTAAGGAAGAGGAGCTTTTGGGACTCCTCATTGAGTGTATGATGTGCAGATTTTTGTAGACAAAAAAGAATCCTTGAAATGTAATCCTCCAAACTCTCATATTCCTTTTGTTGCATTATAAAGATGTCATCTCCTCTCATGTCACTTCCCCAACAATATTCTTTGTACTTCTCAAGAAAATTTGTTTTCATATCATTCCAAGTTTCCACAGTATTCCTACCTAAGCTCATAAACCATCTTAATGCATCTTCTTTCAAGTTGGAAGGAAACAACTTAAGCCTACAAGCATCAGTGGTGTAGTCATAGCTTCTACAAATAATATCAAACTCAAACAAGAAAGTGTCAGGGTCTTCTATGACAAGTCCATAAAACTTGGGAAGGACTGAAGCAGGGATGTTCTTGAGTTTGTAAACTTCATTCTGATGAGTAATAGGAAATAGAAAAGATGGTTGGTGTGGTCTATTTCTATGTCTATTCTCATTATTCTCATCACCCATGGCTGCTTGATGAATTTTGAAAGAAAAGGGATTCTCAATTTGATTTTGGTCTTCAGAGGAAGTGTCAAAAATGGTTAGATTGGGAAATGCATCAACAAAAGGGGGTGCTTCTTCTTCATCATCATCTCTTGGTAGATTCTGATGCTCAACTAGCTGGAATGGATCAGGGTCATTAGGAAGGAATCTCCCATGAGCATCTCTCCTCCTTCCTCTATGCATACGGTATCAACTCAATATCAGCCAGCTCACACAAAGAATTGGCAAAAGAATAGTGAGTCATTACTTTACTAAATGATGGGTATACTAAGATAAAACTTTCAAAAATGCTGCAACAAGAAAGAAACTATCAATGACTCCAAAGAATTTCCTAGTTTGACACCATCCCTAACAATAGTGCCAAAAATGTTGACCTCCTACAATGGTTTAATAAGTAAGCCTTTAGGGTTGTGACTTAGAGATTGAACATCTATACTAAGTAGCTATCTTACTCATCATGAAGGTGCATTTCACTTGTCAACCCAGGGACATAAACTTGAAATGGGTCAGCATTGTATGTGCACTGGGACTTCATTGCAATCATCTATAAACTAGGAAAGAAACAATGTTGGAAATGAAGTGCTAGAAAACAATCAACTGAAACACTGAACATAAATCAACATATACACTAAGAATTAACAACTAGACTGAAAATGAAAGATAGAAATGATAATCTCAACAAACAGATAGGAAACTACTCTGTCTTCCTTGGCTGCAATTACAGTCACAAAATGGAATTTTAGTGGCTATAGGAATAGAGAGTTGTTGAAATTAAAACTAACTACTGAACATAAAATAACCTTTAAACTAATAGATGGAATTCTCACCAAGTGGGGCCCCTTGGTTGAGTTTCCCTTACACTAACTCAAATGTAACAACTCATAACATCATATTATTACTTGAAAGAATAGGTTCAATAACTCAGCAATAGAACTGTAAAAATGGAAAATGCTACTACAAACTCATAATTTATCTAACCTTATCAAAAGGAGCATCTGACCATTATTTATAGGGAGAAAACTACTGACTATCCCTAACTACCTAGATGGTCGACTCCATCAAAATAGGAAGATGTCACTTATTGGAAGCATAGAAAAAGATGGAGGGAGTTATGCGTGTGCTTAAATTGGTCAAAGCAGACTCGCTTCAACAGGAATCTAGCACATCACACTCCTTATATTTTCTCAACAACAAATATGACCATTAAAAAGGTGGTTACATCCTTTTGTTTGAATTGGGAATTTTCCCTCCATGAGAGTTTTCCCACTTTGACTTCTTAACGACTAACAAATCAGCAAGAATTTCTCCCTCATAGCAGGCTTTGTTGACATCAACATTTTAGAGGAAACCTGCAAAATATCATTAGCACACACAAACAAATGTATATCTATAATTACCTCAGTAACATTCATTCAACCACTAGTAAATTCAACATAGATAATTCTCATAGCATGATAATATCATTGAGTCACAAAGATAAAGCTTATGTCCAAGGTCTATGGTTTTAAGGAAAATATCAACAACCAAGTATAAAAGTCTAGGATAGTGACAAAAAATATGTAATGGATCCTATCAAAATTGAGCTATTAATTGAGCTCATCACCATGTTCATTTTCAAGAATTTTCCTCACATTATCTAAAGCAAGAATGGCACTACTAGAAAAAAAAAATTAGAAGTCACAAAGGTTTGCAATTTTTCTATTTCTTCATCTATTCATCTTATGTTCTCTTTCAATACATTAACAACCATTTTATCGCCATCATGCACATGAGTTGTGGGTAGGGAAGTCATTGGAAATGAGGTATGAAGACTATGATCCATAGTGGGTTGATTAGTATCAAGACTAAGAGTGAAAGATTTGAAAACCCAAGATCCATGGTGAATGGTGTATCGTGGGATGACATGAGTCTCGAACTACGTCTCACAATAGTATTTCTAATAGGACACCAAGTTGTGAAGATCATACAAGTTTCAAAAACTCAATGTACACCCAAAATAGAAAATAGGAAAGATGCAATCAAATATCCTAAGATGTAAATTGCAATGTAAGTATGTAAAAGAAATTTTAAAATTGTAAAAAAGATAATTTTTTGATGATTCTATGTAAAAACTTGAAAATGATGTCTTGTAAATGAAATTTTGAATTGACAATGAAAGAAAGAAAATTGTCATTGATTATGGTTTAGGATATAGAACAACAATTTTCTTAATTTTTCATCCAAGGAAACCCTAGAGACCTCAATCCAAGGATGAATTAGGGGAAAGATATCTTCTAATAGGGTTTCCTAAGGTTTGATTAATGACTAAAAAGGGGTCCACTACCCAGCTAGGGCTTGGAACGACAAGATATGAATGAATCATGCAAAGTACCATGCAAAACCTAACTAGATGACCTAGGATATGAAACTGAAATACAAAATATCAAACTAGAAATGAACAGAGGTGCTCCTGGAAGAGTGATGAGGTCAAAAAAAGCTCCAAAACCTTGAAATATTGTTGTTTAATTTCCATAATGACTCATATTCCAATTTGGGTGATTTAGTCCCAGACTAGGGTTTCTAGGTGGAAACAGGAATCTAACAGTGGTGAGTCCAAATCTCTTGAAATCTAGAAAATATGTTATAATGGGACTCATATGCCATGAGATGCATAGTATAGGGTCTTAGGGGAATATGAATGGTTATATGAAGGTCATAAATGTAATAGGGCCCAAAAATCAATGTGAAGGTGTAAATAAATACACTTTACAACATTAAATTAAAGAAAAATTAGGTCTATTTAGCTTAAAAGGGCCCTAAAGCTAGTGTGGATGTAGAAAACACATTACAACACTAGATCAAGATGGCATTAGGTCCATTTTCTTTACAAGGGTCCTAAATTTAATGTGAAGGTGTAAATGAATACACTTTACAACACTAAATTAAGGCAAAGTTAGGTTTATTTAGCTTAAAAGGGGTCCAAGACCTAATATGAATGTGTTAAACACATTACAACGCTAGATCAAGGTGACATTAAGTTCATTTTAACATTAATAATTCCCAAATCAAGTGCAAAAATGTAACAGATGGAATTTTTTGACACTGTATTTAGCCCCAACTTTAGTGAGAGGAGGAACTTGCTTAAAACTCACACTAAAGTAGACATTCAAGAGGGGTCCAAGTGCATCAATGCTAGCAAGATAGGTTGAAAATGACCAAGAGGGTTGTGCAAGCCCCCACGATCAAGATCCTATGGTAAAATGACATAAGCACAAAGGGACACACACAAGGTGTATGATATGCAACAAAACATGATACACAATCATATAATGTCAATAACTAAAAGAAAGAAAAAAACAAAATCAAGGAAAAAAAAAGAGGTGGATCAAGCCTTGACCATTTGTCCAACACAACATGGATCAGATCTAAGTTGTTTGTCAAAAAATGTACGCTCACTCTAAGGCAAAAGAACTTTAGGCTATCCGTTGGGGGTGATCCCACAATACTGGTTTACAATTCCAATGAGGAACGAAAATACTCAAAACACTCCTATGAAAAAAAAAATTCCTTTTAGGGGTTTGCATGAACTGGGGTGTTCGAATGGACCCAAAAGGGGTTCAAATGGACCCTAGTTCGAGCAAACCCTATTAAATGATGCAACCCACTTTTTTGGCATTTTTCTATAACAAAGACAATGGAAAATTGAATAAAACGGGGGTTCGCTCGAACCAAGGTTCATTCAAACCCTAGTTCTAGCAAACCTCGAAGGGGGGTTCACTCAAACGTGGGTCCATTTGAACCCCCTTTTTTGGGGGTTCACTCGAACGTGGGTCCATTTGAACCCCCTTTTTTGCCTTTCTCCCCCTATTGCACAAAATTTATGCAAAATTTTGGCCTTCGAAGCTTGGGTTGAGGATCTAAAAATGGACGAGACTTCATAGACCCAACTGGATGATGGTAGTCCTCAAAACGAGCTATACATCGAATATAATTTTAATATGTTTTGATTTTATTATGTATTTTATTTTTTAGTTTGATTAAACATAGGTTTTTCACAAAAAATCAAGCTCTCTATTCTGTACATGTGGAAAAATAGTAGATTATCAAAAAAGAATATATATATATATATCAATGCACTAGATATTGATGTCCTTGATCCAACCAAAAAAAATTGAATTTTGACACATACAAAAAATGTTATGCTTTAGATAGTGGATCATCTCTAAATTGTAAAAATTTTGACTTTGAAACTTAACTAAGAAACAAATATTCAATGAAATTCTATGAAACCAATTTCATGCACTAGATATCGTAGTTATGAATCTAAATTTGAAAAAAATAGAATTTTATCCTTCATAGAAAAAAAGTTATGTTAGCTAGTGACATCACTCTTTAAAAATGGTGTTTACTATTAAAAACTAGCTTTCAAAGGAGATGGTAAGAGAAGTGCAATCTGATTCAAAATAAAAATTTAAAAAAAAAAACATATTTAGAATCTATAGACAAAATGTCACAAATCACTAGTTTGCATCATCTTCAAATTCCTCACAGTTTAGCTACTATAGGTGCCCAAAGTGAAGATTTAGTTAAACAAATTCAATTCATGTTGATGTCTAGTTTGGCCAAAAATTATAAACAAGTATTGTGGGATCACCCCTGGGTTAGTTTCCAAAGGGTGGCTTAGTGAGAAATTCATGCCTCTGTATTAGCTTCCCACTATATAATGAGAAAGTTATGCCCATGTTTAGTCTTCTCATCATATGCAAACCATACCAGAGCTATACCTCATGATAACTTTCATAAGGTGCCACATAACAATGAACTTTGAGCTTCATGAGGAAAGAAAAGCTTTGTATGCTTGAAACTCATGAACAAACAAGATGGCTCCATAGGCAAGCAAAGTGTATTATGCAAAGTACCATATATCTGAAATTGCTAATGCAAAATAGTGTAAGGTATGTTCAAAGGTATTTTGCTTAGTTCATGTAAGGTCTCTTCTTAATGAACATCATTCCTAATGTCTCCAAGAGAGGAAAATTCAAAGAAATATCAAGCTCTTGGAGGATATCAATCCCAATGACACCACCAAAAAAATAACACATTGCAAGAAAAAAGAAAATCACATAGTGAAACATGAGTGTTGATGTTGCGGCCACTTTAAAGTGGTTTCTAACACCATTTTTGTGAAAAATTTCTTTAAAGTAGAAGAAGATATGAGATCTTATTCGGCAATCCCTATGCCAAGTCATATGTTTCCAATAAGATACGTCATGAAAAGGGAAGGGGTTTCCACGAAAATGTATAACTAGTATGTCACATGTGAGCCAACTTAAGGCATGTCTTCCACATCCCAAGCTTGCTCTTATATGTACATGAAAGGTAGCCAACTAGCCACAAGAGACAACAACAAGTGACATACGAGGACATGGCTACCTAACCCATTGCCCCCACTTAGTGCAAGACAAGGGTGAGCCGAAAAGCATGCTAGAGTAAAAATCATTGTTAATTAGAGGAATTAGGTGTTCCCACATGAGGAAGAGCATCACACTCCTTAAGATGTTGTATTTTGTTACTTAAAGCCTTACAGTGATTAGTAGAATTACCATGAACTCTATGATGTGTACAAAATGAATTATTGTAATAAAATTTCTTTCATGTTGTTGGAGGAAGGGATATCAAACAATCTTGGAGGATTCTCGACAACATACCCTCTTGATCTAAATTAGAAGATGTTCCTTTATATTGCAACAAAGATATCTCATGCTTAGTCTAAGATTTCATACTTACACAAGGTTGTTTAGATTGCAAGATTTTTTAGTCTCCTTTACAAGAGTGTGTAAAATCTATCAAATTTGAATCATAAGTGTTTTGCATAATGACATTAAAGTTAAGCGAGGACTTCTCTATTTCTTTCAAAGGATAGCAATTAAGACCACTAGTGTCTATCAATTTAGGATGCATTATTGTTAAAGTCATCTTAGAAGAATATTTTGTAAGTGTTAATATTGAGAAAAGGCTTGTTTGTTTCTTTCAAGGGACAATAATCGAGACCACTAGTCTTTTCTTGTGTGTGAGGCTCTATAGGGACACAAATACCTTGTTCTCTAGCACCACATCGTTTTCCACTATATCCAAGTTTTTCATAAGGTCATAACCTCTTCCATAATTTTTTTCATTTCTTTACGATTCAGTGGTTGTTGATAGTCAGTTTCATCAAATTTTGTTGTATAATTTTCTTTTTCATTGAATGTGGTTGAGGTGGATGCTTCTAAATTGTGTGTTGAATTTTTTGTTACCATTGTTTCTTTTTCTTTTCCCTTTTTATTCTCTTTGTTTACGATCTTGTATTCTCCCATGAATGTTGGTTTCAAGTCTAGGGAACCCCACTCATCTTCTAATAGCTTTGTGACTTCCTCAATATGTTTTTCTTTGTCTTTATGTTATAGAGGTGGGTATGTGTAGGATCATCATAGAAAAAATAGGCCCTTAAGTGGCGAAAAATTCAGAAAAATCAGAGTTAGGAAACTTGACATAAAAATTTGAATAAGTTATCCATATTATTACAAAAATATGTAAGAATAGAATTTGTAGAAAATTGGATGTAGTATATAAAATACTAGGTTTATATTTTTTTAAAAAAAATCTATTTGGTGAAAATTTGAAATTTCAATGCAGTAGTACTTAAATTTTCGGGAAAAAAATAAGTAGGTGTTTGTCTGACCACCCTAACGACAACATAATGATAATATTTTTTTATAAGATTTTAGATATATTTAGAGGACTCATGTCTAGATGTGATGCATATTTTTTTGTAATTTTTTTCCAAGTAAATAATTAATTATGATTTTTTATTACAACTTTTAAAAAATATAAAAACTCGAATATCTGACCACCTTAACTTGGTCAAAAATTCATCAAACTCATTTTTTTTAATCCTATAGTATGCGAAGCATAGAATGTGAATCATGTTTTGGATTCAAAAAATGTGATACCATTTGAAAGCTAAAGATGCTTTTCAATTAGCCTATCAATCCGGACTTTAGTCATAATTCAAATAGAAAATGAATAATAATTATTTATTAAATTCAATGTAAAGCATAATTTATATTGGTGGAAAGCTGACAATCTCCTTTAAAAACCCTTTTCGTTTCATCAATTTTGGGTAAAAAAAAGTCGTTAGCCACATACCCTACACATACCCATCATATCGCCACTTTTTGGCCCATCATGATCCTGCACATACCCAGGTTCTACTTATGTTGTTGGTGTCAATGTTTTCAAAGAATTTTCCTTATTTTTCTCAATGTTTAAACAAATGTTTGGTTCAAGGCTATCTTTGATTGTGTACACTTTGTTGTTGTGGGCATACTTCATTACACGATGAAGAGTAGAAGGAACCCCATTCATTGCATGAATCCATGGTCTTCCTAAAATAAGATTATATGATAGATCATGAGGCATAACATGGATCGGTGTTTCTAATGTGGCCTTTCCAACTATAATAGGCAAAGTGATCACACCAAGCGGTTGTTTTCCTACATTATCAAATCCATAGATAAAGAGTTAGGTTAAAATTTTTATTTATTCACACCAAGCTTATCCAAAAGGGACACACTACACACATTAAAGGTAGAGCCATTGTCAATGAGGGTTATTTTTATTCCCGACCCATCATAGGCAACTATTATCATGAAAGCATCATTTTTTTTCACTTACAAAGGAGAGAGCTCACTTTGGTGGAAAACAATGTTCACATTTATTCCTTGAACCATGCCTACTATTTTATTCATTTGCATATTATAAGGGATGGGAACTTATTGTAAATCACTTTTAATCATGATATGATAATGAGGAGAGACTTGAATAAGGTCCCATAATGATATCTTAGTAAGAGTGTTCTTAAGTTGTTCAACAAGATCATACTCCTTTCCACTTTGTTTAGGAAAACGAGGATGACTAGGAAAGATAGGATTAGGCAATGGGAGGGATGTTGAAGGTGTTTGTCTTGGTTTTAGATTGTTTCTAGTGTTATATGTATGAGAAACGGTATTATAACTCAACTGTTGGAAAACATTATTCTTAGGTGGGTAAAGGATAAGTTCGGATTTTTTTTGAGTTTGTGGTTTGTGTGAAGGTGGATAAAGAATTAGAGGATTCTTAGGATGTCCAAGAGGGTATGTAGGAGGTCCATTAATCAAGGGGGATCTAATGGACACTTGTGCATTCATAACCTCAGCGGTCTTTGTTTGATGTATTTCTAATAAAGTGCAATCTAGTGTCATCTTTTTATCATCGTTAAGGAAGTTGAAATGTTGTCATTTTCTTCCACCATGATATCTCCCCTAATAGGAGAGTTTTTAGGAGAACTAAAAGCTAGATGTTAATAAAATTCAAAGGTTGGTTCTTCTAAAATAACTTCATTGCAAGTAGGGGAATGATCAATGCTTAATTTTTTGTGCTTATCATTGATGGCATTTTCTTGTTCAATAATGTTTTCCCTAGGGGAAGACAAACACATAAGATTCTCATGAATTTCATCGATTGAATTTGCTAACATCAAAGTATCTTCTTCACAACTAGGAGAGATACTAAGGGAAGAACCAATGTGATTTTTATGATTTTCCATACTTTCATTCCTTTGTTCCATAATGTCTTCTAAAACAGGATAGGTAGGGGAAGAATCATAAAGAGGGTTGTCATAGATCTTAAAGATTTGATTATCTAACACCAATATATCTTCCTCACTTTCAATTTCATCTTCTAAAACATTATCACAATAGGGGAAAGTGTCGGTAGATGAATGTAAACTAATTGAACTATTATGTAGGTAGGTTTCAATGGTCCCTTGTGTTATGTGATCGACATGATAATACCTATTGTTATGTCTTATTGTTTAGTAATTTCTTGCCTAATAGGAGAGGTACACTAGTAGAATTTTGCAAATAAATGACTAGGTGACTAAAAAATTTAGTCACAACAACTAAAAATGACTAAATTCTACTCATTTTTTAAAACTCAACTATAAATGAGTAAATAAATGACTAATTTGGTCATCGGATAAATAATTATTTAGTCACACTAATAAAAATGACTAAACAACTAGTAACGCTAGTACAAATTCAACAAAATTTTAAAAAATCTTTTGGGAAGTGATTGGTGGGAGTAATGTATTCATGTTTGTGATTCTACATTATTTCTTTTAGAAATTGGTGTTTAGAAAAATTAAACACACATGTGATTTTGTATTATTTCGTTTAGAATTTGGTGTTTAGACAAATTAGATGCCTACAATAGTTGCGTGCATGAACTACACTGAGGCGTTTTGAGTTACAGCACTTGCATCGGCCATAAAGATTTTTTGGAGAGGACCTAGAGAATTCTGAAAAGGAAGGAAAGGACTTTGGTGTTTGTTGCAAAGTATTTGAAGTTTGCAACGAATTCGGATTAGGGGACGCTCTTTGTAGTGAACTTAGAGGTAATTCAAAACCCTCATTACATTAAACACAAAATCTATAGATTTATGATTGACAACTTACAGTAGTTACAATCTGTTGCTCTTAATAATCTTCTTTTACAATCATGCCACTGTTCTACTTCATAATGTGCTTGAGCTAAATATAATAAAATTTGGGTGTTTGTGCCAAAATAGAATTTACTCAAACAATTTTCATACATATTCATTGCAAATGAAAAATGTCCCTATGCAAAGTAAACATGTGCTAGATTTACCCACACATCAAGAATTTGAACAAAGATGTTTCCTTTTGTAGCTTCTTGTACATATGTAAAAGTTTCCTTTGCAAAATCAAATTGACCCCTTTCAATGACCACAATGGCTTCCCCATTTGTAGCATAAACATTTCTAGGTCTTTGTGCCAACACTTTACAATATAGTTCTCTAGCCTTCTCAATATGTTATGTATTCACCTTTGGATCCCTCCTCTCATTGCGAAAAGTTACAAAATAATTCCAATTTCCAAATGAAATGTCAACATAAGAATTATTTGCATCTGATTCACTTTGTGCAGCTTTAATTGTTTCTTTGCTTTAAGCCAGACATATGTTTCCAGTTCCATTTTTCCAAGCATAGATAAAGCATTTGATGATTTTTTATCCACCTTAAGTGCATCCCCAATCAATTTTAGGCTTAGATGGATCTCATTCAGAGCTTGATCCATGGATACAAGAAGTAGATATGTATCTAGATAATCAGAAAACTTGAACAATATTAGCCTATATAAAAGATTTTCTTTTTTCATTATCATGTAGTTGTTCAAACAACCTACCAAGATTAAATAATGTTGTGACTTTATCCCATGATGGTAACTCAAGTGAAATACCACCTTCTTCTAGTTGATGGAAGAATTTCATATCCTTAAACAGCATAGGAAAAACTACAAAATTAGCACTGGGGATTTTATTTATAATTTCAACCCAAATGCCATTTCCTAATGCCTCTATAAAAAAATTTTGAGCCCACTCTACTTCATCAAACTCAAAATGAAGAACTCAAATGTTGTTTAACAATTGAATGGGTACTTCTTCTTTTCTCTTCTTCAAAAGAGACTTTGGCATCTTAAGAGAATCTAAGGTTGCACTAGGGTCTGGCGATATTAATAACTCACCCATCTTGATAAATGCATGGGCATCAGGTGGATCTATGCGAGTTTCCTTTCTTAAAATTTCCAAAGCCTTCTCTACCAATCCTTGTTGAGCATATATATGTCCTACAACTTTTAAGCTCCCAAAGTTCTCAGGGTGGACATCCAAAACCTTTTTAAAATTTGAGAGAGAACTCTTAAGATCTCCCAGCTTCAATTGAACCTATCCACAAAATCATGTGCCCTCTACCTTTCCTTGACTAATGTCATGTACTAGCGGCCAGTGGTTTCATAATCACCTTTACTATGATAATATTGTGCAAGATTATAATATGAATGAGATTTCATGTGACGGTGGTCAGTTGAAACAAGAGTTGTCTTAGTCAACTGTTCCACAAGAAAATGCTACCCTATAGTGAAGAAAAAATGGTTTGCTAAATGATTCAATCCAATTACATAGTACAAGTATAATTCAAAGTTTCTACACATCTTTTACATTCCTTCATGAACACTACCTTTTCACTAACTATGAGAATCCTACAAGTAAAAAATGCACAAAACTGACCATCAAGATTTATGTAGAGGTAGAACATCATTTCCTAATACCTCCATAAAAGTTTGTTGAGCCAAATCTAGTTAATCACGCTCAAAATGAAAAACCCCAATGTCATTTAACAATTGAATGGGTACTTCTTCTCTACTATTCTTTAGAAGATACTTTTGTGTATTAAGAGAATCTAAGGTTGCACTAGGGTCTGGCGATATTAATAACTCACCCATCTTGATAAATGCATGGGCATCATGTGGATCTATGCAAGTTTCCTTTCTTAAAATTTCCAAATCCTTCTTTACCTTCCCTTGCTAAGAATATATATGGCCTACAATGTTTTTATGTCTCATATTTCTCAAGGTAGACATATGCATGGGCATCATGTGGATCTATGCAAGTTTCCTTTCTTAAAATTTCCAAAGCCTTCTCTGCCTTCCCTTGCTAAGAATATATATGGCCTACAACTTTTTTAGGTCTCATAGTTCTCAAGGTGGACGACCAAAACCTTTTCAAATTTTGAGAGAGAACTATTAATATATCTTGGCTTCAATTAAACCTATCCATAAAATCATGTTTCCTCTCACTTTCCTTGACTGATGTCATGTACTAGTAGCCATTGGTGTCATAATCAACTTTGCTATGATAAGATCGTGCAAGATTATAATATGAATGAGATTTCACGAGGGTGGTCAGTTGAAACAAGAGCTATCTCAGTCAACTATTCCACAAGAAATCAATACCCTACAGTGAAGAAAAAATTGTTTACTAAATGATTCAATGCCATTGCATGGTACAGGTATAATTCAAAGGCTCTACACATCTTTTACATTCCTTCACGAACACTACCTTTTTACTAACTGTGAGAATCCTACAAGTAAAAGATGCACAAAACTAACCATAGAGATTTATGTAGAACCAGAACATCATTTCCTAATTCCTCCATAAAATTTTGTTTAGCCAACTCTAGTTCATTACGCTCAAAATGAAGAACCCAAATGTTGTTTAAAAATTGAATGGGTAGTTCTTCTCTAATCTTCGTATTTCTATCAAAAAGTTAAAGAATCCCCTTCCTGTTGCATATTTTCCACATTTCTAATAGCCCAAAAAAGGTATCCATTTAGGATTTAACAAAATAGAATAATTGCATGTCAAGGCTTGGATCACTGAGCAATCCATTTTGAACAAGTGAATTTCCTCAAAAAGGAATTCCAAAGTCACATACATGAGGGGTTAAAATTGGCACCAATGAACTACTTGATTCTTTTCTATATTTTGTATTGAATTTTGGATACTAAGTGCACTGGCTAGTTTACAAGATCTTTCAATGGCTATTTATCCCTTACTCATAAGCTCATTTAGTTTCTCCTTGATGATAGCTAGTTGGTCTAGCTCTTCTGTAGGTCTAAAGATTGATAGACCATAGATGCAACTGCTAGTTATGAGTCCATACTTTTTTTGCTACGATGAAAATTGTAAGTACATAATGAACACTACAAGTAGATGTAGCCCCTCTACAACTACTCTACATAATATAAAATGCATCATCCACCATTGAAGTGGTGTGACCATCAAGAATAAATTCATTAATTTTTTATAGCTTTCTACACATCCTCTACCATGGAAAACTCTTCAGAAAATAATATAGTGGCCCTGTGTTGCTCCACTTTTCTTTTCTTTTTTCTGTAGCTTGAATCTCGAGGACTTCTAGGACTTAGTAATATTTTTCCACATGAGTTTGTAATCTTAGATGATGAACTTTCCATGGAAGTGTCATAGGATGGTATATAGCATGTCCCAATACAAGCATGTATGGATAGAATATGACCAGAAAATAACTCCTCTTATTTTCTATGATTCATTATTTGGTAACATACTGAAATCATTAGGATCTTGTTGTTTTGGAAAACTTTCATGAGAAGTGGCCAATACTCATGCTCGTGAGTTGATCTCAAACCTTCCTTGATTTGAATTAAATTCCAATCTCTCACCTTTGAATTCAAATTCAACCATATACTTAGAGCCTCTTCTCTTTTTGATCTTGTTTACATATGCAACTATATAAATTTTTCTTTTAACTCAAAGATCAAAGAAACAATAGATGGTGTCATACTTATCAACACCAATACAACTGTGAAAATATTTCACCACAAAGCCATTTGTTGATGTGTTAGAGATAGCATTCTCAATGATGATCATGTTAAAAATATCCATATAAAATATTTCCAAGTGTACAAAATATATCTACCATAACACTTTCAAATGAAGTAACCTTACAAGATTTGCATTTTTGAATAACACTTGAGGTCGGTTTCTTCTATCAAGATCAAATAGATGGGGGGAGGAAAAAAAAATTTAAATCATGATAAAATTATCGGTAATAGGCTTGGAGATATTTAAGCATCATTCAAGGACACCATGGGCATAATTTTAGTCTTATAATCATGTGCATAATTTGAATAAATTGATCTTACTGCCTACACATTCCTATCTAGAAGAGGAAGTCATCTTGCACACATTTTTTGTATTCTTTATTCTCAAAGGGAGAAATGTTCAATGATTGAGGATCATCTTCAACACCTAGTGTTGAGTGTATATCAACACTACAAGCATAATCTTGAGGGGAGGTTGCACGGTTTCTCTTCTCATGTTAATTTTGGGAGGAAGCATTTCCTCACATGGAGTTCATTCTTTCTTATCTTCTACGGGGGTCAAATAGACCACATTTTTCTCTCCTATTCAACATGAACATTCATTGTATATTTTCATATAATTATTCCTTTGTGGGTCACCATGAGTTCTTCTTCTATCTTCTTCACTTTTACATATCTTTGCATTTGCATCATTTCTCTTTTGGAGAGAGGATTTTTTATTTCCCATGGGGTTTTTGTCATTTAATCCACTTTATGAAAAATTTATATACATGATTACCTAACATGGCCTAGTAGCTAGGAGTCATCATTTTTTCATACATTACTCCCTAATTTGCACCTAGGGCCCGGGTGTTAGTGTTAATAGATTCATTATTAAACTAGTTAGCTAATCACCTTTCTAGGATTGACCTATTCATAATTCACTTAAGTTTATTTAGGATTTTTATAGTTTTGTCTCACCAAATTTGGTTGCTCAAGACATGTGTCCTCATCCTTTTCTCAACACCTAGTGCATGTGTACTTGCCACTTGTTTACACACTTTTCAAGTGGGATCATAAGTCTTCCATATTTGGAGGGGTACTTGCCACTTGTTTACACACTTTTCAAGTGGGATCATAAGTCTTCCATATTTGGAGGGGTATCCAATCATTTAGTCCTACCATCCTACATCTTCATATTTTTGTATATAAACAAGGCTCATCATTGTATTTATATAGTTTTCATTTGTACATGATAGAAACACTATTGTTCTAATTGTTTTGACACTTGTGGAAGGTTATCAATTTGCAATTTCAAATCTTGGCTAATCCCAACAGTCCCCAATGGAATGGTGTTGTAGAATGCAAAATAAATTGTTTAAAAAGATGCCTAATTGTATGATACACTCCAAGGGCTTTACACCATGGTACTAATTAGAAGCAATCAATTATGCTTGTTATATTTAGAACCAAGTTCCTCACAAAGTGTTGAAGGGAATCACTCCCTTTAAATCTTGGACAAGTAGGAAACCATTAGTTGAGCACTTCAGTGTCTCAAAATCTCTAGCCGTGGAATGCATACCAAAGTAGAATTGCAATAAAAAGGAACCACAATCCAAACCTTACATATTTGTATGTTATCTAGATGGTGTAAAAGGTTATCACCTACTCCACTTGACCACACATGAGTTGTTCATTGAGAAGAGTATTTTAAGTTTCAAGAGATCTCTGCAAACTTTATGGTTAACATTTCTCCTTATATTATGGATTTAGTTGATTTTGATGATTCTTCTAAGATTTAGACCATTCGTAGTAGATTCCTGAGGAAGATTCTTCTTCTTCCAATTTTGATAGATAAAATAGTGATGAAAATTCATCTTCATCCACTTCTAAACATGCTTTTGAGAATGATTCCTTAGCACTTGATTCACCCACTTCTTATCCTCTTTTAGCTAGAAAGACACTTTAGAGTGTAAAAAATTTGTTATGGAATCCAATAGATAGTAGGCATACTTGGAAAAACTATCAGAGTGGGCCACATTATTTCTTTGCCTCAACTTCGAATCCATAGACCTTCCAAGAGGCATAAAAAATATATGAGAGATAATTTTATGCATGATGAATATGATTCCTTTATATTTAACATTACATAGTCTGGGACTTGACTTCACTTCCCAAAGTAAGGAAGATGGTTTGATGTATGTGAATATATCAAACCAATTTTTCTATAGATGGGTTAGTTGACAAGTATAAGGCATGTTCAGTTAAAATCTAGTTTAAATACAAGTTGCTATCATTGACTGGGCAGAGAGCTTTGCATCCATGGAAAAAATAAATTCATTCTACTTTACTCTTTATATTCTTATAAAACATGGTTGGGATGTGCACTAGATGGATGTGAAGAGTTATTTTCTTCACAGAGACCTTGAGGAGGGGATCTACCTAGAACAACTACTAGGGTCCATTTAAGATTCATCCATAGTTTGGAAACATAGGAAATCATTTTATGGCCTCAAATAGGTGCCTTTTTCTTGGTATTTAAATATGGATCCCTTCTTCCTAGCTCCAAGTTTCATCAACTTCCATTTAGATCCTAATATATATCTCTTACAACAAGATGAATCACTATTGATATTATTGCTTTATGTTGATGATTTTTTATCAATAGGATCTCTTCATCTGCTATTACAATAGTGAAGATAGCTCTACATGACAAATTTGACATGATAGAATTTTGTTTACTACATTACTTTCTCGATATTGAGATTTTACAATCCAAATCAAGGATCACTCTTGCATAGCCTAAGTATACCCTTGATCTACTTGCTTATTTCCTCATAAAGAAATTATGCAACATTATTATCTCTTGCATGCTTCATTGCTTTAACTTCAACCCATTTGGTCACATAGTTAGTGCAAACCAATATGTAGAATTTACCATTTGATGGAGAATCAATGGGTCCTACAAAATCCAGTCCCCATTTATCAAATGGAGTGATTACTACCTGGGGGTAAAGAGGAATCTCATTAGACTTTGTTGGGAGTGTTGATGTGTTTTTTATGCACCTCTCAACATAGGCGGTGTGTAGATGCACTACCTCTCTTGAAACACAATCTTCCATAATCAGATTGCATAACACTATCCCAAGGTTTCTAATGTCAGGTCTTGACAGTGCTTGGAATATCTCAGTTGTTTGATGTGATTTGCTGGAATCACAAGGTGGTCTTACGGATGAGTTACAAAGTGGGGAAGTTGGATCTTGAAATGGGGTTCTTAAGATGGGAGAGTTGTTATGCATTTGTTGTAGGTTCAAAAAACAGTCTTGAACTCCATTTTGTCATTGGATTTAGCTTTACAATGTGCAATGAACCTTAGCATAGGTTACTCATTTAATAAAATGAAAAAAGGGTAAGGAAGAGAAGAGGTTCCTGGATCTGCAACTAATTGTGAACAATGATGATGGAGTTCCTGCAATGGACAGCTTCTTGGAAACAATATTCCACTTAACCAGAGATCTCACAGTCTCATGAAATTTGTGCTATCTTCTAAGGTCTGCAAATGTTTCATCTTTCATTCACCATGTGCATGCATGAACAAAGATAAAATTTTTGGAGCAGCTTTGAATTCAAGCCCAGACTAACTTTACATAGCTATTACATAGCTATCTACCATCAACAAATAGCAAAAAGTATGGACTAAGAAGTCATCTACACAGCAGGAATTTTTATGATCACAGGATAGCATTCCTAAAATCTGCCAAAGCAAGAAAATAGTTAACTAGAATAGCAATAAAACCTAAGTTAGACATCTAACAATGGAGGTTGAATCAAGCAACATGTGAGAAACTCAGAAAATGCACCAAGTCAGTGTATTTTCATTATAAATTTCTGCAGCATGTCTTTACAACAACTCAACTCTCTTTGCAAATGAGAGGAGAGCCCTATTTATAGTGACCAAAAATTCAAATGAATGGCCAAGATCAATTCTCATTGTGTGGCCAAGATTCATTACAAAATATGGTTTCACCTACCCCCAATATATCACAATTTAAAATTATATTTTGTCATTTTCCCTATTTTTTCCTCTAGTGACGGCACTATAGCAGTTTGTCTTTTAGCTGATTGTTGTTTTACTGTAGCTACTCTTTAGGGAGCTCTTTATCATCAAGAGGGTTGTCCTCTTGCTTCTTGGATGCTGCATATTCTATGAACTTGAGGATGACCACCTGGAGCTTGTCCACTTCAATAATCTCAAACCTTAGCACTTGGTAGCTCCACTCCTTCACGTTATCCTCCAGCCTTTTCCAATCCTCGTCATATTTTATACCTTGATCTCTGAATAGCTCTGATTGGTCGAATGCACGGGCAGCAAAACTCATAAATTCCATTGTTATTTCATTATACATCCCATCCTCCATTTTCTTCTGGAAGTAGGGCTTCACCTTTTCTGGATCCATCTACACTATGGGCATATCATATTTTGTCATCATCTTGAGATAATGAGCGCATTCTACCTTGATTTCCTTTATCCATTCTATATCCGGATCCACCTTGCTCATTATTTGCTCCAACCTTTCCTTCCTATTGCCAAAGTCCCGCCGCCATACATCCATCAGCCAGTGATCATCCTTCTTAAATGCAAGCTCCTTTTCCCACGTGGCTTCTAGAAATTGAAGGATGGCCTTGATCTTTGGAAAGGTGGAGTCGTATGCTGCAGGGAAGTCGGTGCATAGCCTCTTGGTGCCCTCCAAGGATTACTACAATTCCAAGAACTTGTTGGCTTTTCGAACATCCCGACCAATTCCCATGTTTCCAATGTATAAGACCTGTCAGAACCAACTCTCTGTCGTCTTCTCCAAGTTCTTTCTTCTCTCCATCTTATCAATTTTCTCTTTGGACAACAATTGGGGCGCGGTTGTGGACGTGGTAGGCAAGTCATCCATCGATGACCACTGTTGGATGTAATCTATTAAAGCAGCCACCTGTGCTTTAAGCTCATCTTTTGAAATATTGTCCTGCCTTATCAAATGTACCACCACAGCTGCCGATTCCTCAAGATGCCCGACTTTCTATTCTCTGGTGGCGGTCCCCAAGTCGATGGCGGAGATGCTGTAAGTTATCCCTTCCTGACCTACCACAGGCATGGCTACTTGCATAGTTCGAGACCCAGAAGCATCCATCATTACCTTGGATTGGATCTTAAGCTTCTTTTCTTTCTTTGTTGTGATCTGAGGTCAGGCTAAGATGGCTTCTAGTTTTTCCCTTGGGTCCTTTAGTATGGGAGTTATTTTCTCAAGTTGTTTCTCTAACCATCCTGGCATGGCGGACTTGCCCTTAGGTGATCCATGATCACCCTCGCCTCTCTCAGTCAAAGCCTCCATTTCTTTATTTTATGAGGTCCTCCCTCCCCTTTTGGTTGCATCCCCTTCTTCTTCATTGGATTCTTGGACGAACACGAGGTGTTTGATAGGAAGCCCAGCGGACAGTTGCTGCATGGGACTTTCTTTCTCTGCTATCCCTTCTTCTTTCTTTTCCTCAGAACGCTCAACTTCGTGCACAGGTTCCTTGGATTGCTCGACTTCGAGGCTCTTGACAACTTGGGTTCCACTCTCATGTAAATCTTCTCTTGGACTATCTTCTAGTGGCTATCCTTCTTTGTCATGGGGTGACCTTTCTACTCCCGCCTCAGTTTTCTTCAACTGTCGGGCCAGCTCTTCCTCAAGATCATCGTCAAAGGTTTGCATGATTACCTTACCACCAATGTTATCTTCCTCATCCCCACTCTCGAAAGAGCCCGTTCCCTCCTCATAAGCCACCCTATTAATGGTTTGGTGTTCGTACTTCGGGTGCTCATGGTATTCATCGGCTTCCTCCTCAAAGGGCTTCGAGGCTTCCAGCTCTCGTTCCTCCCACTCCTTAGAGATTAGCATGGTGGCTTCCATAGCCGGTGGCTCTGTCAGCGGTTGTGAAGGCTAAGCAGTAGCAAGGACTTGTGCAAGGGCTGCTTGAAGAGTGGGATCCATTAGGATCTGGGAGAGCTCAGGGGGAAGATTCTGCATATGTCTTGAGAGAGCCTCAGGCATGGCGGAAGTGGGAATAGGTGTTGTTACTATTGCTAGAGGGAGTGATGTGGTTGGTGACATAGCAACGAAGGAAGGGGGAGTAGTTATGGCAGAAGAAGAGTTGACAATTATCACAGACTCAGCCAGGGGCAAAGGGGCAAGATGGATAGAAATGTCCACCGCTGGCGGGGATGTGGCGATCATAGCCAAGGAGGTAGGTGGTGCAACAGTAGGGGCAGGGAGAGAAAAGAGAGGCTCCAATTGATCTGTACCCTTTTCTTTCTCCTCTTGGGTTGAGTTCTGTTCCACGGCGCTACCCATTCGTTTGAGCCTTTTAGAGGGTGAGCCCCCCGTTTCTTTCCTTGCATAGACCTTGGGGTCAAGAGACTGCTATATTTTTGTCTCCTTTCTCTTCTTGGATCTGGTGACTGGAGGAGACTTGGAGGTCCCTCCAGTCGAAGTGGCAGTAGCGGCATCCTCTGTGGCACTTGGCTCACTTTTGAGCCCTTCATATGTCAAAATTACTCCTTGCCGCTTTAATTGGGCTACTTGCCCATCAGCCCATTCTTTGGTGCGGGCTAAGATTGGCTTAGTTAGAATGTTGAGGTCATCGACCTCCTGCTCATCCCAGTCAATTGTCGATACAGGAAGATTGGCGACTGCAGGGTACCTGGGGTGCATTATGGTGCTCTCGTCTTCCTCGACTTGGTCCGGTATGGGGAAAGGTTGCACCTTTCTTATGAAATATGCAGTCATGCGCATGTAATGTCTTGCCCGTACCTCCTTATCATTTTGGCAGTCCACCCAGAAGTCCTTGATATGGTGAAGATGGGCATACCCTGATCCTAGCACCTTGCTTACATGCCCATATGGGTCCATTCGTGGGTGGGTCATGTGTAGGTGAAAGTGATAGTCCTTTAGTTCTTTCTCATAATTAGCAGCGCATTGGGAGGTTTGCATTCTATACATGCCCTGGCCAAGAGTCATGGGATAGGAGATCCCTGCTATGTGTTTGTTACTAAAGATTGCCTATACATGTTGGAGTTGCCGAGAAAGCTCCAGAAGGATGATCCGGTCATTGGGGTATCGAGGCAACTTGTTTGGCCTTTCGATGAAGCCTTGGGTACAAATGTACATGAACTTCGGGTATTGGATGAATAGAAAGGCATACTGCTTCAAAAATGCACTGGAACTGTGGGAGACCCTCCTCTCGAAGTCTCTGGCAATCATTCTGATAATATGGCCGATGAAGGCATCGTTTACTCTGCAATATTCCCTTTTGAAGTTTCAGTACTGGAGCTGCGGGTACCTATCATAGGCCTTGAGTCTTTGCCCCTGCTCCTAATTGGGTGCCACAAACAACTCGTTGTACTGTCTCTGATCTGCCAAGGAATAGACGAGGTAGGAAGTCATATAGAACTTGGAGCTCTTCTTTACATTGACGAACTGCTCATGGAAGCAGTTGCTTATGATTCCTCCCCAGTAAAATGAAGTCTTTGTGGTGACGTCCTCACTCCCACGAAGAATTTTCTCAATGAAGTACACCATCCATTCTTGGAAGAAGGTCACCGTAGGAAGACCCATAACCCTGCTTAGCATTGTGACCAAGTCATGGTAATCTTCGTGAAAGTCACTATGGAAGAGTTCATGAGGAACCTTCACAGCACTGCCCCGCTTTTCTTTAAGCCAATGCTAATTTATTGACCTTTTACAGCCTACCGGATTATCATCCCATGCTGCCTGGCATTCTTCTATGGTGGAGACTTCCATCTCTTTAAAAGTGGGGATGTGGAAAGTCTTTGTGATCCCTTCAGTCGACATGTCAGCGAGAATGTTGCCCTCTCTATCAATAATTTTCCTTGTGTCGGGCTGATACGCCTCCTGACAAGCCATGACTAATTCAGGGGCCACGAGGGATGGAGGGAATCTTACAGCTTTTGTGATCCCACTTTTCCTTATTAGTCTTCCATTCTTGGTTGTTGGATTGACCCTGACCCTTTGTGTGACTTCGTCAATATTGACGTGGCTAATGTTAGTATCGGTGATCTCCTTCCAATCTGTGGTAGCCTTTGAGTGGAGTGGCTCACCCTGGAATTGGTATTTCATCTAGTCCTTGTCTTCTTTCCCTCAAGGATTTCTACCTGACTTCTTTCTTTTGTCCTTTTCGACGGCTGCCCCCAAAGGTCCCGCACCTGATTCCATATATTCTGCAAGCAAAAGTGTAGTGAGTGCAATTGATCACGAAAACATTCATGTTAGCTGAAATCCTAAATATGAAATCCATTTGAATAATCTATCAAGCATAATATGTTACTTTATCCCCCGATGTCATTGGTCTTTTGGACAATCCGGGCTTAGAGGGCCGGACTTCCCTAGCAGGAATGTCATTTTGAAAGGAAAATAGGGCGGAGGGCCCCCCGTTGATTCTCCCTGATTGAGTTTGATAATTTAAAAGGTTTGCAATGAAGAAGACCAAGATTAAGCACGTGGGTTGAGATCAAATTTTGAATTGGGCTCATTTGGATTAGTTTGGGGACATTCGGAGGTACAAGGTCGGAAAGCCATCGGGAGATAGCTGTTTGGGACGGTAGATAAAAAACGGAATTCCGGAGACGGAACTCTGGGGTCCGGGGTCCAGTGGGTTGCAGGGCGGTCGAGAGATAGTAATTTTCCATTTTGGGTGCTTGGGCCAGAGGCATCGGGAATCTGCAGCGCTTTCATATTTTGGGGCGACAATCGTCGGACGGAAGTCGGGGGGTTCGGGCCCACAGGGGAGAAAGCCGCTACTTCATTTCGGTTCTCAACTGGTTGGACGGGCCATACTCTACCGATAGCCGATCGGTGAGACATCACCCCTTGTCCCGGCGATTAGAAGTTTCAGTTGATTTGAAAATCCATCTCGGAGAAAGGTCTTGGCGAGATTCAAATGACCTATCAACTAAACATGTCGGTAGGAAAACCTTTAAGCGGGGAGATGTCTTAGCGAGATCCAAATATCTCGCCGACTTCCAAGATACGGACTAGGCCCAGAGCGGGTGTCAATAGCTGGATTTTCTCATCATGTCTTTGCGGCAATGGGAAAGCCTGAGCCCGACGGTCGGAAGGCTGGGGAGGATTTTCTTTTTGAAACGACGGTCGAGGGATAGAGTTTCGAAGGGCGGAGCCCAGCACGGTCAAGGTCATTCAAGGTTCAATAGAATTTTCCAAACGGTGAAAGGAAGCCCGGGACCCGGGCGGCGGAAGGATGTCAGGTACTCGCCAAAATAAATCGATATCGTCGTGATTTCCTAACGAAGGCGTCATGTCTTGCCAAAGATGATGGGTCCCAAGGCAGCACAGAGGGAGCCCTCGGTGTAAGATTCTAACTCGGGGAGAGGTCTCGCCGATCAAGCAAAGTCATGGTGGCGGAAGAGCTTGGGAGAACAAAGCACTCTCACCAAGAAGTCACGCCAAAAGGCAAAGGCCCCGGCGACCGTCAGGAAGAAAGTTCATCGGTGGGAGGCTTATGCCCTCGGTGAGAGGTCTCACCGACTTCCGCGTATCTCGCCGAATAGGAAAATCGGCAGGAGGTTTTTGCATCAAGAAGATGTCCTGGTGAGACCCTAAAGTCTTGCCAACAGCCACGAACAAGACTGGACCCGGGATGAGCGTCTGCCGTTTGATTTTGTTTTCAGCCCAGCGGATAGTTGGAAGGGCGGGCCTGGAGCTCAGAGGGGCGGGTGAGATTTTCCCTTTCAGAATGACGGATGAGGGAAGGACTCCCGGATGGCGGAGCCCAGCGCGGATGAGGTTTCATTGTTCAATTTGGATCTCAGGGGAAAACAAGGGTCCGGAGCTCAGAGGTCAGAAGGATGCCATGTATTCGCCAAGAGGAAAGTGGTATCGCTGTGAGGTCTTGGCGAACACTGAGAGTCCTACTGACAAAGGAGTCTTCAGCACAAGTTTTTGGGTCGGGGAAAGGTCTTGGCGACAGCTAGGGGGTCTCGCCGAAAGCGAAGGCATCGCCAAGACAAAGGGACCTCGCAATGAGGTCTTGGCAATAGATGAATGTCTCCCTGACAAATCACTCAACAAGAGCAGGATATGTTTGGTGAAAGGTCTTGCGGAATCAGGGAGGTCTCGCCGACGGAGAACGAGGGGCGGAATCCCGGGCACCCAAGCCTGACAGAGCCAAAAGTCATTTTGACATCTTGTTTTGCAAAGTCTTCACCGACAAAGGGAGCATCCGAGCCAGAGGGTCACGAATTCCCCTGCGAAGAACGGCTGCATGGAGATAAAGCTCTGAGTTGGTTTACTCAATTTTTGAGGATATGGGTTTTGTTCGTGGTGCCGTATTTTATCGTTCACATGTTGCTTTGATGGTTTTTATTCATTTTAATCCCTAGAAATCATGAAAAAAAAGTTTGGGAGGGTGAACGGAGGACCTACCTCGAACACCCAATGTGGTAAAGCATGGGATCCACTCACGATCGATGAGGTGATGGTGAGGGCAATGAGCATGAAGGTCTCGAAGACGGTGGGCTCCTCTCTAGCAAGCACTCTGATCAATCTCTGCAACACTATCTAGTGAAAATGATGGGCTTGAGCAGGTCTTTTATACCCCAATCACCATTAATGGCCTCATTGAATGTAGGTACGGTGGAACAAAGGTTGGTGGATTTAAAATCAGCAACGGTGGAGGGAGACCCGAGGTCCGACGGCCGAGAGGGCGCAGGACGGCGGCCATTTGGTAAGTTCCTCTTGGAGATTCACCGGCGGCAAAGGGGAGGTCGAGGCCCGGAAGGCGAAACTCCGCCAGAGGTTCACCGTGAGGAACGACGAAACACTCACGGAACCCCGGAAGCGGAACTCCGAAGTCCCATGCCCGGAAGGTCGGACAGCCGTCAATATTTCACTGATTTTAGCAGACGACAAACAGGGGTCCAGACCCCGAGGTCCGGGAGGACACGAGCTAAGCGCTGTTAGGAACGGCGGGTGCAACAGGGAAACTCGGCAAGGGAAACCTGAACCCCCGGGCCCGACAAGGCCCATTCGCAGGGGAAAACTTCCAGAGAGACTCCGCAAGGCACCAAAACATGACAAAATTAAAAGGGGAAGGAACAGTCAACTTATGGTGAGACTTTGAAGCAACATTGACCATCCGGGACACCAAAAATGGGGCATGCAAAATGAGGTGGCAACATAAACAACCCAACAAGGTGAAAGAAAAGAGGGTCCCCATTCGAAATGGGGTGTGTGTGTCGACGACACAATAGGGAGGCCCATTATCTAGCATCTATCACACTTCCTGGTATATTTTCTTACATCCTTATGAAGTGTGGGCGAGTAATATCATGTATTAAGGATCTTCATTGTTGTCCTCTTGGCTAAAAAATGTCCTCCATAGGGTTCATTATGACTTGCATGCAATATATCATATGTATCATCGTCCCTTACACATCTCATCATGACATGGTCTGGTCTAGTGTAAAACAAACAACCTAAAATCCATGAAAAAGGAAAGGTTTTCTCAATGAGTACCCTTCTCTCTTTTGGAGAGAAGTGAGGAGGAACTCGCCCTATAACTAGGTAATTGGCTATGTCAGCATACCAAGGAGTATGCACAGTAATAGAAAATAAATGCTCATCAGGGAAAGAGTCATCAATGACTTGATTATCTTCTAATTTAGTTAGTCTAGAAAGAAAATATGCTACAACATTTTCTTTTCCTAGTTTATCAACAATGGTGATGTCAAACTCCTACTTCACTAACAACCATCTTGCTAGCTTGCCTGAAATAAAGGGCTTATTCATGAGGTATCTTATTACTGCATGGTTTGTAGGAATAAAAGTTTGATACCCTGTTATGTATTGTCTGAATTTGCTAAGGGCATAAATGACTACTAAAATTTCTTTTTTTGTCACTGTGTAATTGAATTCAGCCCCTTGCAAGTTTTTGCCAACAAAATAGGTTACATTCTCTATAGTTCCTTCTTTTTGTCCCAATAATACTCCCACAACATAGTCTGATGCATCTATATGAATGTGAAAGGGAAGTTCCCAATTAGGTCCTTTGAGTACAGGAGCATGGGCTAAAGCTACTTTCAGATCAAAGAATGTCTTATCACAGTCCTCTGTAAACTGAAATTTATCTTCTTTAGTGAGGAGATTGTACAATGGTGCTGCCAATTTACTAAAATATTTGATAAAACACCTATAGTACCCTACATGACCCAAGAAACTTCTAACATCCTTTTTCTTTGCAGGAATAGGAATATTGGTAATCACTTCAATCTTTGTTGGGTCTACTTGAATTCCCTTTTTAGAGATGTAGTTCCCAAGGACTACTCCTTCCTACATCATCATGAAACACTTCTCACTGTTCAATGATAGGTTATGGTCTTCACATCTCTGTAAAACCTCCCTTAGATTCTCGAGAGCTTCTACAAAATCAGCACCATAGGTAGTAAAATCATCCATATAAATTTCCATGCAATCATGTGAGATGTCTGAAAATATACTAATGATTGTCCTTTGGAAAGTTGCTGGTGCATTATACAATCCAAATGGAAGCGAAGAGTAGCCATAAGTCCCCCATGGACACGTAAAGGTGGTATTCTCTTTATCCTAAGGTGCAATTTGTATCTGGTTATAGCCACTGAATCCATCTAGAAAAGAAAAATATTGCTTGCCTACAAGGGAATCCAACACTTGGTCAATGAAAGGAAGGGGAAAATGGTCATTTTTGGTGGCAGCATCAAGTTTCTCGTAGTCAACATAGACTCTCCACTTTCCTCCCTTTTTAGGAACAATCACCAATGGGGACACCCACTGACTGTCTAAGATGGGGTAGATAAATCTTGCATCCAATAATTTATGAAGTTCCCCTTTTACAATTTCTCTCAATGCACGATCGATTCTTCTTTGTGGTTTCCTTACTGGTTTGCAATCATCACTGATATATATCCTATGAGTGCAGAGCTTAGGATCCAATCCCTTCATATCATGGTATTCCCATGTAAATGCATGTTGGTGGGTTTTCAATAATTTTGTCAATGACATCTACTATTCTTCACTCAGCTTGTTGTTAATATTTAGATGTTTTCCTTCTGAAACTTGCACTTGTGTGGTTAACTCTATAATAAATCCTTCACTAACACTTGGAATTTTTAGTTCTTGTGGCATCAATGTATGGAGCATGTTAGTTGCTGCAGGAAGTTCTATTGCAGGAAGAGCAAGTAGAAGTGTCTTCACTGAACTGGAAAAACTAGATTCATGAGTAGATGAATCTTCATGCACCTCACAATGATTCTGAATTATGTGGGATAGCACTTCATCTTCCTCATGTAGTTGTGTGAAAGAGCTTCTTCCAAACATCATGAGTTGTGCCACATAATTGACTTCCTCGACATCTTTTCCAATATGTGGCCATATGGTGTTCTCCATGTCATGGGATGGTTGAGCAGGGGGGTAGAGAAAAAGCTTTTTGGTACTCTTCCCATCATAAATGGTCATGTCTCCTGACCTGCATCTAATGTAGGAATCTGTTGTGCCCAACCATGGCCTCCCTAGTATAATGGGGTACCTGCCAAGTGTAGCTTTAGGAGAAAGAATCATAAAATATGTTGGAAACTCCCAAGAATCTAGAGTTACCACAAGGTCATGTACTATACCATCAAGTTTTCCAATGGAACTGTCAGCAAGTTGCTTGACAATAGGAGTGGGTCTCATGTTTGCAACATTTAGTTTTTGTAGGATATGCTTAGTCCTACCACTTGAACCGTGGTGGGGTCTTTCTTTTTCCTCCCTAGCTTTTTGAGGCATGCCTCTTTGATTGCTTTGCCATGGGATATCTTTTATGGCTTGAAACAAAGGTATCGTGACACATATGTGTTTCAACAAATCCAAAATGTTAAACGTTGGTTCCTCCTTTTCTGCCTTCTATTTAGCAACTTTTAACCTTTGAGGAAATAGTGGATCTTGGATTGTCTGCTAAGCTAGAACTGGTTCAAGATCTTTAGGAACACTAGGTTGAATGGGGACATTCAGAGGCTCCTCTTCTTGTACATGAAGCTCAGTGACGATGTGTGTGGAAAGAGTTGTCAAAGTAGTTCTTGAATGCAGGTGGATGTCGCTCACACCCATAGCATATCCAAGAAACTAATTAGGATCTGCAAAGTATACTGGCTACTGTTGTTGTGGTTTTTTATTTGGGTTAGGTGTGGGTTGGGCTAGTAACTGAGTAGGTCTAGCTGTGCTCAAAATTTAGCTAGTAGGAGGAGGCATTATAGCAAGTTTCTAGGGCTGTGAAGGTGCCTGCATGTAGCTAGTTTTCTGGTTTGACCATTGTTGTCCCCCCTCCATTGGGATGTTTGTTCCCAGTTTCGTGGAGGTGGCTACCAATTTCCCTTAAACTGTTGCCAATTTTTCTAAGGTTGTTGCCACTAGGGTGGAGATTTTTTATGATTAGGTCAGGTATTCAGAGGGTTATTCCAAAGCTAAAGTGGATATCCTTCATAGTTGGATGGATATGCGGTTTTCCATTGGTTACCAGATGAATAAGAATTGAAATATGGCCCAACAAAATATAATGGATCTAGTGGCATACCTTGTCTTGGAGCCCATGGACTCTTTTGTGCAATGTAGTAGACCTGATCATCTTCACCCTAGACTGGCTTGAATTCAAGTGGGATCTGCTTGTTGTCAATATTAGCTACCATTTTGCATTTGTAGCCCTTCTTCTTTTGTTTGTAATGAGGGTAATATTTTTCCAACATTTCCTCAGCCTCCTCATGCTTCTTCTTTGCTTGGAGTGTATCCAATTGAAAGGCTAGATTATTTATTATGTCTTGCTTGAATTCTACCAACAAGTGAGTAACCTTCATCCTTGAAACTCAATTGGTGGATGATTTACCCATAGAGGACTGGTAACCTTCTCCCTTCTTTGAAGTTACCCTAGAATAGTTATGACATATCTTCTTGATGTCATCCCAAGGAACATGACTAATATCTCCTCCTCCTATCAGGTCCAAAGCATCAGTTCTGCTCTGAGTGACCCCTCTAAGGAAGAGGAGCTTTTGGGACTTCTCATTGAGTGTATAATGTGGATATTTCTATAGACAAAATAGAAACCTTGAAATGTAATCCTCCAAACTCTCATCTTCCTTCTACTACATCCTAAAGATGGCATCTCCTCTCATGTCACTACCCTTGCAATATTCTTTGTACTTCTCAAGAAACTTAGTTTTCATATCATTCCAAGTTTCCACTATATTCCTACCTAAGCTCATAAACCATCTTAATTCATCTTCTTTCAAGGTGGTAGGAAACAACTTAAGCCTATGAGAATTAGTGGTGTAGTCATATCTTCTACAGAGAATATCAAACTCAAACAAGAAAGTGTCAGGGTCTTCTATGAAAAGTCCATAAAACTTACAAAGGACTGAAGCAGGGATGTTCTTAAGGTTGTCAACTTCATTCTAATGAGTAATACGAAATGGAAAAGATGGTCAGTTTGGTCTATTTTTGTGTCTATTCTCATTATTCTCATCACCCATGGCTGCTTGATGAAGTTCCAAAGCAAAGGTATTCTCAATTTGATTTTGTTCTTTAGATGAAGTGTTAGAATTGGTTAGATTGGGAAATGCATCAACAAAATGGGGTGCTTCTTCTTCTTCTTCATCTCTTGGCAGATTATGATGTTCAACTAGCTAGAATGGATTAGGGTCATTAGGAAGGAATCTCCCATGAGAATCTCTCCTCCCTATATGCATACGGTATCAACTCAATATTAGCCAGCTCACACAAAGAATTTCCAAAAGAATAGTGAGTCATTACTTTACTAAATGAGGGGTATACTAAGAGAAAACTTTCAAAAATTCTACAACAAGAAAGAAACTATCAATGACTCCAAAGAACTTCCTAGTTTGACACCATCCTCAACAACGACCCCAAAAATGTTGACCTCCTACAATGGTTTAATAACTAAGCCTTTAGGGTTTTGACTTAGAGATTGAACATATATACTAAGTAGCTATCTTACTCGTCATGAAGGTGCATTTCACTTGTCAACCCAGGGACGTAAACTTGAAATGGGTCAGCATTGTATGTGCACTGGGACTTCATTGCAATCATCCATAAACTAGGAAAGAAACGATGCTGGAAATCAAGTGCTGGAAAGAAATCAACTGAAATAATGAACATAAATCAACATCTACACTAAGCATTAACAACTGGACGAAAAATTAAAGATAGAAATGATAATCTCAAAAAATAGATAGGAAACTATTATGTTTTCCTTGGCTACAGGAACAGTCATAGAATGGAATTTTAGTGGCTGTAGGAATAGAGTTGTTGAAATTGAAACTAACTATTGAACATAAAATAACCTTTAAACTAATAGATGGAATTCTAACCAAGTGGGGCCCCTTGGGTGAGTTTCCCTTACACTAATTCAAATGCAACAACTCATAACATCATATTATTACTTGAAAGAATAGGTACAATATCTCAGCAATAGAACTGTAAAACTGGAAAATGCTACTACAAACTCATAATTTATCTAACCTTATCAAAAGGAGCATCTGACCATTATTTATAGGGAGAAAACTACTGGCTATCCCTAACTACCTAGACGGTTGACTCCGTCAAAATAGGAAGATGTCACTTATTGGAAGCATAGAAAAAGATGGAGGGAGTTATGCATGTGCTTAAATTGGTCAAAGCAGACTCGCTTCAACGGGAATCTAGCACATCACACTCCTTATATTTTCTCAACAACAAATATGACCATTAAAAAGGTGGTTACATCCTTTTGTTTGAATTGGGAATTTTCCCTCCATGAGAGTTTTCCCACTTTGACTTCTTAACGACTAACAAATCAGCAAGAATTTATCCCTCATAGCAGGCTTTGTTGACATCAACATTTTAGAGGAAACCTGCAAAATATCATTAGCACACACAAACAAATGTATATCTATAATTACCTTAGTAACATTCATTCAACCACTAGTAAATTCAACATAGATAATTCTCATAGCATGATAATATCATTGAAGTCACAAAGATAAAGCTTATGTCCAAGGTCTATGGTTTTAAGGAAAATATCAACAACCAAGTATAAAAGTCTAGGATAGTGACAAAAAATATGTAATGGATCCTATCAAAATTGAGCTATTAATTGAGCTCATCACCATGTTCATTTTCAATAATTTTCCTCACATTATCTAAAGCAAGAATGGAACTACTAGCAAATGTTTTTAGAAGTCACAAAGGTTTGCAATTTTTCTATTTATTCATCTATTCATCTTATGTTCTCTTTCAATACATTAACAACCATTTTATCACCATCATGCACATGAGTTGTGGGTATGGAATTCATTGGAAATGAGGTATGAAGACTATGATCCATAGTGGGTTGATTAGTATCAAGACTAAGAGTGAAAGATTTGGAAAACCCAAGATCCATGGTGAATGGTGTATCGTGGTATGACATGAGTCTCAAACTACGTCTCACAATAGTATTGCTAATATTACACCAAGTTGTGAAGCTCATACAAGTTTCAAAAACTCAATGTACACCCAAAATAGAAAATAGGCAAGATGCAATCAAATATCGTAAGATGTAAATTGCAATGTAAGTATGTAAAAGAAATTTTAAAATTGTAAAAAAGATAATTTTCTGATTATGCTATGTAAAAACCTAAAAATGATGTCTTGTAAATGAAATTTTTAATTGACAATGAAAGAAATAAAATTGTCGTTGCTTATGGTTTAGGATATAGAACAACAATCTTCTTAACTTTTCATCCAAGGAAACCTTAGAGACCTCAATCCAAGGATGAATTAGGGGAAAGATATCTTCTAATAGGGTTTCCTAGGGTTTGATTAATGACTAAAAAGGGGTTCACTTCCAAGCTAGGGCTTGGAAAGACAAGATATGAATGAATCATGCAAAGTACCATGCAAAACCTAACTAGATGACCTAGGATATGAAACTGAAATACAAAATATCAAACTAGAAATGAACAAAGGTGCTCCTGGAAGAGTGATGAGGTCAAAACAAGCTCCGAAACCTTGAAATATTGTTTTTAATTCCCATAAGGACTCATATGCCAGTCTAGGTGATTTAGTCCCAAACTAGGGTTTCTAGGTGGAAACAAGAATCTAACAGTGGTGAGTCCAAATCTCTTGAAATCTAGAAAATATGCTATAATGGGACTCATATGCCACAAGTGGCATATTAGTCCCACTCTACTTTTTTGAAGGTTTATTACCTTAATCAGGTGTCCAATCTATGTTCTTCCTTCCACACTTTTTTTGCAGATCTGAAACCTTGATTTGCAACCTATTGGTAACTTTTCGTGAATATGACAACCTTGTGACAACTTGATGACTTTCTTCACCTTGCAACCTAATTTTCAAATGATCTTGAAGCTCCAAGGTACCTAGATTTACAATCACATAGATAGAGAGAGGAAAACTTGTTGATTTGTTAGGAAATAGGGGTTTTCCATGGTCAAACCCCATTTAGGTGATTAAACCTTGTGATGAAACAATGAAATAAAGAAATGAAACATGAAAAATGATGCCTTGAATGATGTCTTGAGATGTAAATCAACAATCTAACATGAAATAGCCATATAGAATATAGATCTTGATCTTGAATATGGATATGAAACAATGCTTGCAAATGGATCTTCAATGCTACATCACAACACTAGATCAACAACATGCTTGATGCCATATTATCTTGATAGGATGATGGATATTGAATTGCTGCAACAAATGATGAAGAAATTGCCCTTGAATGCCTTAGAAATGATCTTGTAAACTCTCTTGACACTCTTGTAAATTCTTGGAATGCTTGAATCTTGAATGTTAGGCTTGATATCATGAATTCTTATGTAAATAATGATTTGAGACCTTTTTTATATATGCAATCCATTTGATCTCTTGTTTATTAGATCCCAGAGGCTGACATTCATGAAATTTGAACTTAAAACCTTGATTTCATGCTCAAATCCCTAAAAAGGGTCCAAATGGGACTCATACACCACTTGTGGCATATAGGTCCCATCTAGATGGGACTCATATTCCCAAGGTGCATATGGGTCCCACTAGGCCTTTTTATATAGAGAAAATCTTGGGGAGTTGAGAAATTAAGTTTGTTTGTTGATCTTGTCAGGATTTCGGTTGAAATATGCCTCAAGATGCATAGTATTCGGTCTTAGAAGCCTATTAATGATTATATGAAGGTCATAAATGCAATAGGGCCCAAAATCAATGTGAATGTGTAAATAAATACACTTTACAATATTAAATTAAGGAAAAATTAGGTCTATTTAGCTTAAAAGGGCCCTAAATCTAGTGTGAATGTAGAAAACACATTACAACACTAGATCAAGGTGACATTAGGTCTATTTACTTTACAAGGGTCCTAAATTTAATGTGAAGGTGTAAATGAATACACTTTACAAAACTAAATTGAGGAAAAGTTAGGTTTATTTAGCTTAAAAGGGGCCTAAGACCTAATGTGAATGTGTTAAACACATTACAAAACTAGATCAAGGTGACATTAAGTTCATTTTAACATTAATAATTCCCAAATCAAGTGCAAAAATTTAATTGATGGCATTTTTTGACACTACATTTAGCCCCAACTTTAGTGAGAGGAGGAACTTGCTTAAAACTCACACTAAAGTAGACATTCAGGAGGGGTCCAAGTGCATCAATGCTAGCAAGATAGGATGACAATGACCAAGAGGGTTGCATAATCCCCCAAGATCAAGATCCTATGG
Source organism: Sequoia sempervirens (assembly GCA_007258455.2). NCBI lineage: Eukaryota > Viridiplantae > Streptophyta > Pinopsida > Cupressales > Cupressaceae > Sequoia > Sequoia sempervirens. The sequence continues at coordinate 993,196,768 of VDFB02271358.1, read as the reverse complement.
TAAACTGGCATAAGCACAAAGGGACACACACAAGGTGTATGATATGCAACAAAACAAGATACACAATCATATAATGTCAATAACTAAAAGAAAGAAAGAAAAACAAAAACAAGAAAAAAAAAAGAGGTGGATCAAGCCTCGACCGTTTGTCCAACATGATGTGGATTAGATCTAAGTTGTTTGTTAGAAAATGCATGCTCACTCTAAAGCAACAAAACTTTAGGCTATCTGTTGGGGGTGATCCCACAATACTAGTTTACAATTCCAGCGAGGAAGGAAAATTTCCAAAACATTCCTATGATTTTTTTTTCTTTTTAGGGGTTCACATGAACTGGGGTGTTCGAATGAACCCAAAAGGGGTTCAAATGGACCCTAGTTCGAGCGAACCCTATTAAATGATGGGACCCACTTTTCTGGCATTTTTCTATAACAAATACAATGGAAAATTGAATAAAAGGGGGGTTCGCTCGAACCAAGGTTCATTCAAACCCTAGTTCTAGCGAACCTCCAAGGGGGGTTCACTCCAACATGGGTCCATTCAAACCCCCTTTATTTTTCCCTTCTTCCCCTATTGCACCAAATTTCTATAGAATTTTGGCCTTCAAAGCTTGGGTTGAGGATCTGAAAATGGACGAGACTTCACAGACCCAACTGGATGATGGTAGTCCTCAAAACGAGCTATCCATCAAACATAATTTTAATATGTTTTGGTTTTATTATGTATTTTATTTTTTAGATTGATTAAATATAGGTTTTTCACCTACAATCAAGCTCTCTATTTTGCACATGTGGAAAAATAGCATATTATCAAAACAAAAAATTAAAAATATTAGTGCACTATATATTGATGTCCTTGATCCACCAAAAAAAAACTGAATTTCGATACATACAAAAAAAGTTCTGCTTTAGCTAGTGAATCATCTCTAAATTGTAAAAGTTTCAACTTTGAAACTTAATTAAGAAAACAATATTCAATGAAATGCTATGAAACCAATTCCATGCACTAGATATCATAGTTATGAATCTAAATTTGAAAAAAATAGAATTTTATCCTTAATAGAAAAAAATTTATGTGTTAGCTAGTGACGTCACTCTTTAAAAATGGTGTTTACTATTAAAAACTAGTTTTCAAAGGAGATGGTAAAAGAAGTGCAATCTGATTCAAAAAAAAATCAAAAAAATATATTTAGAATCTATACACAAAATTACACAAATCACTAGTTTGCATCATCTTCAAATTCCTCACGGTTTAGCTACTATAGGTGCCTGAAAGTGAAGATTTAGTTAAAAAAAATCAGTTCATGTTGATGTCCAATTTGGCCAAAAATTGTAAACGAGTATTGTGGGATCACCCCTGGGTTAGTTTCCAAAGGGTGGCTTAGTGAGAAATTCATGCCTCTGTATCAGCTTCCCACCGTATAATGAGAAATTCATGCCCATGTTTAGGCTTCTCATCATATGAAAACCATACCAAAGCTATACCTCCTGATAACTTTGATAAGGTGCCACATAACAATGAACTTTGAGCTTCATGAGGAAAGAAAAGCTTTGTATGCTTGAAACTCGTGAACAAACAAGATGGCTCCATAGGCAAGCAAAGTGTATTATGCAACGTACCATATAACAAAAAATGTTAATGCAAAATAGTGTAAGGTATGTTCAAAGGTATTTTTCTTAGTTCGTGTAAGGTCTCTTCTTAATGAACATCGTGCCTAATGTCTCCAAGAGAGGAAAATTCAAAGAAATATCAGGCTCTTGGAGGATATCAATCCCAATGACACCACCAAGAAAATAACACATTGCAAGAAAAAAGAAAATCGCACAGTGAAACATGAGTGTCGATGTATGCCTCCACTTTAAAGCGATTTCTAACACCTTTGTTGTGAACAAATGTTTTAAAGTAGAAGAAGATATGAGAGCTTATTCAGGAATCCCTATGCCAAGTCATATGTTTCCAGTAAGATACGTAATGAAAAGGGAAGGGGTTTCCCCCAAAATGTATAACTAGTATGTCACATGCGAGCCAACTTAAGGCATGTCTTCCACATCCCAAGCTTGCTCTTATATGTACATGAAAGGTAGTCAACTAGCCAAAAGAGACAACGAAAAGTGACATACGAGGACATGGCTACCTAACCCATTGCCCCCACTTAGTGCAAGACAAGGGTAAGCCGAAAATCATGCTAGATTAAAAATGAGTGTTAATTAGAGGAATTAGGTGTTCCCACATGAGGAAGAGCATCACACTTCTTGAGATGTTGGATTTTGTTACTCAAAGCCTTACAGTGATTAGTAGAATTACCATGAACTCTATGATGTGTACAAAATGAATTCTTGTAATAAAATTTATTTCACGTTGTTGGAGGAAGGGATATCAAACGATCTTGGAGGAGTCTCGACAAGATACCCTCTTCATCAAAAGTAGAAAATGTTCCTTTATTTTGCAACAAAGATATCTCATGCTTAGTATAAGATGCCATACTTACACAAGGCTCTTTAGATTGCGAGATTTTGTACTCTCCTTTACAAGAGTGTGTAAAATCTATCAAATTTGAATCATAAGTGTTTTGTATGATCACATTAATGTTAAGTGAGGACTTCTCTATTTCTTTCAAAGGATAACAATTAAGACCACTAGTGTCTATCAATTCAAGATGCACTATTGTTAAAGTCATCTTAGAAGAATATTTTGTAATCGTTAATATTGAGCAAAGGCTTGTTTGTTTCTTTCAAGGGACATTAATCGAGACCACTAGTCTTTTCTTGCGTGTGAGGCTCTATAGGGACACGAATACCTTGTTCTCTAGCACCACATTCTTTTCCACTATATCCAATTTGTTTCATAAGGTCATGACATCTTCCATAAAAAAAATTCATTTCTTTAGGATTCAGTGGTTGTTGATAGCCAGTTTCACCAAAGTTTATTGTATAATTTTCTTTTTCATCGAATGTGGTTGAGGTGGATGCTTCCAAATTGTGTGTTTAATTTTTTGTTGCCATTGTTGCTTTTTCTTTTCCCTTTTCAGTCTCTTTGTTTACAATCTTGTATTCTCCCATGAATGTTGGTCTAAAGTCTAGGGAACCCCACTCATCTTCTAATAGCTTCATGACTTTCTCAATATGTTTTTCTTTGTCTTTATCTTGCACAGGTGGGTATGTGAAGGATCACCATGGAAAAAATAGGCCCTTAAGTGGCGAAAAATTCAGAAAAATCAGAGTTAGGCAACTTGACATAAAAATTTGAATAAGTTATCTATATTATTTAAAAAATATGTAAGAATAGAATTTTTATCAAATTGAATGTAGTTTTCTAAACTACTAGGTTTATATTTAAAAAAAAAAATCTATTTCGCAAAAATTTAAAATTTCAATGCAGTAGTACTTAAATTTTAGGGAGATAATAAGTAGGAGTCTGTTTGACCACCCTAACCACAACATAGCGATAATATTTTTTTATAAGATTTTAGCTATAAGTAGAGAACTCATGTCCGGATGTGATGCATATATTTTTTTATTTTTTTTCCAAGTAAATAATTAAGTATGAATTTTTATTACAACGTTTAAAAAATATTAAAAACTCGTATATTTGACCACCTTAACATGGTCAAAATTTCATCAAATTCATTTTTTTTTAATCCTATAGTATGTGAAGCATAGAATGTGATGCATGTTTCGGATTCAAAAAATGCGATACCATTTGAAAGCTATAGATGTTTTTCAATCAGCCTATCAATCCAAACTTTAGTCATAATCCAAATAGAAAATGAATAATAATTATTTATTAAATTCAATGTAAAGCATAATTTATATTGGTGGAAAGCTGAGAATCTCCTTTAAAAACCCTTTTCATTTCATCAATTTTGGGTAAAAAAAAATTCATCAGCCACATACCCATCATATCACCACTTTTTCGCCCATCATGATCCTGCACATACCCAGGTTCTATTTGTGTTGTTGGTATCAATGTTTGCAAAGGATTTTCCTTATTTTTCTGAATGTTTAATCAAATGTTTGGTTCAAGGTCAGCTTCAATTGTGTACACTTTGTTGTTGTAGGCATACTTCATTACACGATGAAGAGTAGAAGGCACACCATTTATTGCATGAATCCATGGTCTTCCTAAAATAAGATTATATGATAGATCATGAGGCATAACATAGAGCGGTGTTTCTAATGTGGCCTTTCCAATTGTAATAGGCAAAGTGATCACACCAAGCGGTTGTTTTCCTACATTAACAAATCCCTTAAAATAGATAAAGAGTTAGGTTGAATTTTTTATTTATTCACACCAAGCTTATCCATAAGGGATACACTACAAACATTAAGCATAGATCCATTGTCAATGAGGGTTCTTTTTATTCCTGACCCATCATAGGCAACTATTATCATGAAAGCATCATTTTTTTTCACTTCCAAAGGAGAGAGCTCACTTTGGTGGAAAACAATGTCCGCATTTATTCCTTGAACCATGGCTGCTATTTCATTCATTTGCATATTAGAAGGGATAAGAACTTATTGTAAAGCACTTTTAATCATGATATGATAATGAGGAGATACTTGAACAAGGTCCCATAATGATGTCTTAGTAAGAGTGTTCTTAAGTTGTTCAACAAGATCATACTCCTTTCCACTTTGTCTAGGCAAATGAGGATGACTAGGAAAGATAGGATTAGGCAATGGGAGGGATGTTGAAGGTGTTTGTCTTGGTTGCAGATTGTTTCTAGTGTTATATGTATGAGAGACAGTATTATAACTCAACTGCTGCAAAACATTTTTCTTAGGTGGGTAAAGGATAAGTTCAGATTTGTTTTGAGTTTGTGATTTGTGTGAAGGTGGATAAAGAATTAGAGGATTTTTAGGATGTCCAAGAGGGTATGTAGGAGGTCCATTAATCAAGGGGGATCTAATGGACACTTGTGCATTCATAGCCTTGGTGGTCTTGGTTTGATGTATTTCTAATAAAGTGCAGTCTAGTGTCATATTTTTATCTTCGTTAAGGAAGTTGAAATGTTGTCATTTTCTTCCACCATGATATCTCCCCTAATAGGAGTTTTTTTAGGAGAACTAAAAGCTAGATCATAAAATTCAAAGGTTGGTTCTTCTAAAATAACTTCATTGCATTTAGAGGAATGATCAATGCTTAAATTTTTGTGCTTATCATTGATGGCATTTTCTTGTTCAATAATGTTTTCCCTAGGGGAAGACAGACACATAAGATTCTCATGAATTTCATCGATTGAATTTTCTAACATCAAAGTATCTTCTTCACAACTAGGAGAGATACTAAGGGAAGAACCAATGTGATTTTTATGATTTTCCATACTTTCATTCCTTTGTACCATAATGTCTTCTAAAATAGGATAGGTAGGGGAAGAATCATAAAGAGGGTTATCATAGATCTTAAAGATTTGATTATCTAACACCAATATATCTTCCTCACTTACAATTTCATCTTCTAAAACATTATCACAATAGGGGAAAGTGTCGGTAGATGAATTTAAACTAGTTGAACTATTATGTAGGTAGGTTTCAATGGTCCTTTGTTGTGTTATGTGATCAACATGATAATACCTATTGTTATGTCTTATTGTTTAGTAATGTCTTGCCTAATAGGAGAGGTACACTAGTAGAATTTGAAAAATGAATGACTAAGCGACTAAAAAATTTAGTCACAACTAAAAATGACTAATTTCTACTCATTTTTTGCAACTCAGCTATAAATGAGTAAATAAATGACTAATTTGGTCATCGGATAAATAATTATTTAGTCACACAAATCAAAATGACTAAACAACTAGTAACGCTAGTACAAATTAGACAAAATTTTAAAAAATATTTGGGGAAATGATTGGTGGGAGTAATGTATTCATGTGTGTGATTCTGCATTATTTCATTTAGAATTTGGTGTTTAGACAAATTAAACACCCGTGTGATTTTGTATTATTTTGTTTAGAATTTGGTGTTTAGACAAATTAGACACCTACAAAAGTTGGGAACACGAACTACACTGGCGCATTTTGAGTTACAACACTTACATGGGCCATTAAGATTTTTTGGAGAGGACCTGGAGAATTCTGAAAAGGAAGGCAAGGACTTTGGTGTTTGTTTCAAAGTATTTGAAGTTTCAAATGAATTGGGATTTGGGGACGCTCTCTGCAGCAAACTTAGAGGTAATTCAAAACCCTCTTTACATTAAACACAAAATCTATATATTTATGATTGGATACTTAGAGTAGTTACAATCTGCTGCTCTTAATAATGTTCTTTTACAATCTTTCCATTGTTCTACTTCATAATGTGCTCGAGCTAAATATAATAAAATGTGGGTGTCTATGCCAAAATAGAATTTACTCAAACAATTTTGATACATTTTCATTGTAAATGTAAACTGTCCTTGCGCAAAGTAAAAAATGTGCTAGATTAACCCACAAATCAAGAATTTGAACAAATATGCTTCCTTTTGCACCTTCTTGTACATATGTAAAAGTTTCCTTTGCAAAATAAAATTGACCCCTTTCAATGAGCACAATGGCTTCCCCATTTATAGCATAAACATTTCCAGGTCTTTGTGCCAACACTTTACAATATAGTTCTCTAGCCTTCTCAAGATGTTATGCCTTCACCTTTGGATCCCTCTTATTGTGAAAAGATGCAAAATAATTCCAATTTCCAAGTGAAATGTCAACATAAGAATTCTTTGCATCTAATTCACTTTGTGCAGCCTTAATTGTTTCTTTCATTTAAGCCAGTCATATGTTTTCAATTCCATTTTTTCAAGCATAGATAAAGCATTTGATGAGTTTTTATCCACCTTATGAGCATCCCCAATCAATTCTAGGCTTAGTTGGATCTCATTCTGAGCTTGATTCATGGCTGCAAGAATTAGATATGTATCCAGACAATCAACAAACTTGAACAACATTAGCTTGTATAAAAGATTTTCTTTTTTCAGTATCATGTAGTTGTTCAAACAACCTACCAAGATTAAATAATGTTGTGACTTTATCCCATGGTGGTAACTCAAGTGAAACACCACCTTCTTCTAGTTGATGGGAGAATTTCATATCCTTAAAGAGCATAGTAAAAATAGCAAAATTAGCACTGGGGCTTTTATTTATGAGTTCAACCCAAATGAAATTTCCTAATGCCTCTATAAAAAAAATTGAGCCAACTCTACTTCATCAAACTCAAAATGGAGAACTCAAATGTTGTTTAACAATTGAATGGGTACTTCTCCGCTCTTCTTCAGAAGAGACTTTGGCATCTTAAGAGAATCTAAGGCTACACTAGGGTATGATGATATTAATAACTCACCCATCTTGGTAAATGCATGGGCATCAGGTGGATCTATGTGAATTTCCTTTCTTAAAATTTTGAAAGCCTTCTCTACCAACCCTTGTTGAGCATATATATGGCCTACAACTTTTAAGCACTCACAGTTCTCAGGGTGGACCTCCAAAACCTTTTCAAAATTTAAGAGAGAACTCTTAAGATCTCCCAGATTCAATTGAACCTATCCACAAAATCATGTGGCCTCTAGCTTTCCTTGAATTATGTCATGTACTAGCAGCCACTGGTTTCATAATCACCTTTACTATGATAAGATTTTGCAAGATTATAATATGAATGATATTTCATGAGAGCATGGTCAATTGAAACAAGAGTTGATCAGTCAACTATTCCACAAGAAAATGCTACCCTGTAGTGAAGAAAAAATGGTTTGCTAAATGATTTAATGCCATTGCATAGTACAAGTATAATTCAAATGCTCTACGCATCTTTTCCAATCCTTCATGAACACTACCTTTTCACTAACTGTGAGAATCCTACATGTAAAAAATGCACAAAACTGACCACAGAGATTTATGTAGAGGTAGAACATCATTTCCTAATGCCTCCATAAAATTTTGTTGATCCAAATCTATTTCATCATGCTCACAATGAACAAACCCAATGTCATTTAACAATTGAATGGGTACTTCTTCTCTACTCTTCTTTAGAAGATGCTTTTGCGTCTTAAGAGAATCTAAGGCTACACTGGGGTCTGACAATATTAATAACTCACCCATCTTGTTAAATGCATGGGCATCATGTGGATCCATGCAAGTTTCCTTTCTTAAAATTTCCAAAGCCTTCTTTGCCTTCCCTTTCTAAGAATATATATGGCCTACAACTTTTTTATGTCTCATAGTTCTCAAGGTGGACGTATGAATGGGCATCATGTGGATCTATGCAAGTTGCCTTTCTTAAAATTTCCAAAGCCTTCTCTGCCTTCCCTTGCTAAGAATATTTATGGCCTACAACTTTTTTAGGTCTCACAGTTCTCAAGGTGGACGTCCAAAACCTTTTCAAAATTTGAGAGAGAACTATTAATATCTCCCGACTTCAATTAAACCTATCCATAAAATCATGTTTCCTCTCGCTTTCCTTGACTGATGTCATGTACTAGCAACCATTGGTTTCATAATCACCTTTGCTATGATAAGATCATGTAAGATTATAATATGAATGAGATTTCATGAGAGGGTGGTCAGTTGAAACAAGAGCTATCTCAAAGGATCTACGCATCTTTTCCATTTCTTCATGAACACTACCTTTTCACTAACTGTGATAATCCTACATGTAAAAAATGCACAAAACTGACCACAAAGATTTATGTAGAGCCAGAACATCATTTCCTAATGCCTCCATAAAATTTTATTGAGCCAACTCTAGTTCATCACACTCAAAATGAATAACCCCAATGTTGTTTAACAATTTAATGGGTAGTTCTTCTCTAATCTTCGTGTTTCTATCAGAAAGTTAAAGAATCCCCTTCCTATTGCACATTTGTCACATTTCTAATAGCCCAAAAAAGGTATCCATTTAGGATTTAACAAAATAGAATAATTTCATGTCAAGGCTTGGATCACTGAGCAATCCATTTTGAACAAGTGAATTTCCTCAAAAAGGTATTCCAAAGGCAGATAGGGGAGGGGTTGAAATTGGCACCAATGAACTACTTGATTCTTTTCTATATTTTGTATTGAATTTTGGATACTAAGTGCACTGGATAGTTTACAAGAGCTTTCAATGGCTATTTATCCCTTACTCATAAGCTCACTCAATTTCTCCTTAATGATAGCCAACTTCTCTAGCTCTTCTTAAGGTCTAAACATTGATAGACCACATGTGCAACTGTCTAGTTATGAGTCCATACTTTTGCTGCCACGATGAAAATTGTAAGTATCGAATTAACACTACAAGTAGATGTAGCCCCTCTACAACTACTCTACATAATATAAAATGAATCATCCACCATTGAAGTGGTGTGACCATCAAGAATAAATTCATCAATTTTTTATAGCTTTCTACACATCCTCTACCATGGAAAACTCTCCAGAAAATCATATAGTGGCCCTGTGTTGCTCCACTTCTTTTTTTTCTGTAGATTGAATCTCAAGGACTTCTAGGACTTAGTAATATTTTTTCCACATGAGGTTGTAACCTTAGATGATTAACTTTCCATGGAAGTGTCACAAGATGGTATCTGGCATGTCCCAACACAACCATGTATGGATAAAATATGACCAAAAAATAACTCCTCTTATTTTCTATGATTCATTATTTGGCAACATATTGAAATCATTAGGATCTTGTTATTTTGGACAACTTTCATGAGAAGTGGCCAATACTCGTGCTCGTGAGTTGATCTCCAACCTTCCTTGATTTGAATTAAATGCCAATCTCTTACCTTTGAAGTCAAATTCAACCATATACTTAGAGCCTCTTCTCTTTCTGATCTTCTTTACATATGCAACTATATAACTTTTTCTTTTAACTCGAAGATCAACGAAACAATAGATGGTGTAATACTTATCAACACCAATACAACTATGAAAATATTTCACCACAAAGCCATTTTTTGATGTGTCAGAGATAGCATTCTCAATGATGATCATATTAAAAATATCCATATAAAATATTTCCAAGTGTACAAAATATATCTACCATAACTCTTTCAAATGAAGTAACCTTACAAGGTTTGCATTTTTGAATAACACTTGAGGTCAATTTCTTCTATCAAGAGCAAATAGATGGGGGAGGAATTTTTTTTTTAAAATCAAGATTAAAATTATTGGTAATAGGCTCGGAGATATTTAGGCATCATTCAAAGACACCATGTGCATCATTTTAGTCTTTGAATCATGTGCATAATTCAAAGAAATTGATCTTACTACATACACATTCCTATCTAGAAGAGGAAGTCATCTTGCACACATTTGTTGTATTCTTTATTCTCAAACGGAGAAATGAACTCAATGATTGAGGATCATCTTCAACACCTAGTGTTGAGCATCTATCAACACTACAAGCATCATCTCGAGGGGAGGTTGCATGATTTCTCTTCTCATGTTAATTTTGGGAGGAAGCATTTCCTCACATGGAGTTCATTCCTTCTTATCTTCTACAGGGGTCAAATAGACCACATTTTCCTCTCCTATTCAACATGACCATTCATTGTATATTTTCTTATAATTATTCCTTTGGGGATCACCACAAGTTCTTCTATCTTCTTCACTTTTACATATCTTTGCATTTGCATCATTTCTCTTTTGGAGAGAGGATTTTTATTTCCCATGCGATTTTTATCATTTACTCCGCTTTATGAAAAAATTAGACATGATTACCTTGCATGGCCTAGTAGCTAGGAGTCATCATTTTTGCATACATTGCTCCCTAATTTTCACCTAGGGCTCGGGTGTTAGTGTAAATAGATTCATTATTAAACTAGTTAGCTAATCACCTTTCTAGGATTGACCTATTCACAATACACTTAAGTTTACTTAGGATTTTTATAGTTTTGTCTCACCAAATGTGGTTGCTCAAGACATGTGTCCTCATCTTTTGCTCAACACCTAGTGCATGTGTACTTGCCACTTGTTCACACACTTGTCAAGTGGGATCACAAGTCTTCCATCTTTGGAGGGGTATCCAATAATTTAGTCCTACCATCCTACCTCTTCATCTTTTCCTATATAAACAAGGCTCATCATTGTATTTATACACTTTTCATTTTTACATGATAGACATACTATTGTTCTAATTGTTTTGACACTTGTGGAAGGTTATCAATTTGCACTTTCAAATCTTGGCTAATCCCAACTCTGCCCAATGGAATGGTGTTGTAGAATGCAAAATAAATCGTTTAAAAAGATGCCTAATTGTATGATACACTCCAATGGATTTACACCATGGTACTAATTAGAAGCAATCAATTATGCTTGTTATATTTAGAACCAAGTTCCTCACAAAGTGTTGAAGGGAATCACTCCCTTTAAATCTTGGACAAGTAGGAAACCGTCAGTTGAGCACTTCAGTGTCTCAAAATCTCTAGCCGTGGAATGCATACCAAAGTAGAATTGCAATAAAAAGGAACCACAATCCAAACCTTACATATTTGTATGTTATCTAGATGGTGTAAAAGGTTATCACCTACTCCACTTGACCACACATGAGTTGTTCATTGAGAAGAGTATTTTAAGTTTCAAGAGATCTTTGCAAACTTTATGGTTAACATTTCTCCTTATATTATGGATTTAGTTGATTTTGATGATTCTTCTAAGATTTAGACCATTCGTAGTAGATTCCTGAGGAAGATTCTTCTTCTTCCAATTTTGATAGATAAAATAGTGATGAAAATTCATCTTCATCCACTTCTAAACATGCTTTTGAGAATGATTCCTTAGCACTTGATTCACCCACTTCTTATCCTCTTTTAGCTAGAAAGACACTTTAGAGTGTAACAAATTTGTTATGGAATCCAATAGATAGTAGGCATACTTGGAAAAACTATCAGAGTGGGTCACATTATTTCTTTGCCTCAACTTCGAATCCATAGACCTTCCAAGAGGCATAGAAAATATATGAGACAGATAATTTTATGCATGATGAATATGATTCCTTTATATTTAACATTACATAGTCTGGGACTTGAATTCACTTCCCAAAGTAAGGAAGATGGTTTGATGTATGTGAATATATCAAACCAATTTTTCTATAGATGGGTTAGTTGACAAGTATAAGGCATGTTCAGTTACAAATCTAGTTTAAATACAAGTTGCTATCATTGACTGCGCGGAGAGCTTTGCATCCATGGAAAAAATAAATTCACTCTACTTTACTCTTTATATTCTCATAAAACATGGTTTGGATGTGCGCTAGATGGATGTGAAGAGTTATTTTCTTCACAGAGACCTTGAGGAGGGGATCTACCTGGAACAACTACTAGGGTACATTTAAGATTCATCCATAGTTTGGAAACATAGGAAATAATTTTATGGCCTCAAATAGGTGCCTTGTTCTTGGTATTTAAATATGGATCCCTTCTTCCTAGCTCCAAGTTTCATCAACTTCCATTTAGATCCTAATATATATCTCTTACAACAAGATGAATCACTATTGATATTGTCACTTTATGTTGATGATTTTTTATCACTAGGATCTCTTCATTTGCTATTACAATAGTGAAGCTAGCTCTACATGACAAGTTTGACATGATAGACTTTTGTTTACTACATTACTTCCTTGATATTGAGATTTTACAATCCAAATCGAGGACCACTCTTAGATAGCCTAAGTATACCGTTGATCTACTTGCTTGATTAAATATGACTAATTCTAAGCCATCTTTGACTCCCTTTATATCAGGAGTCGATCTTGAGGTTGACTATACTAAAACATTGGTTCATACTACCTTATATTGACAAATATTTGGTAGTCTCATCTATTTGACTCATACTAGGCTTCATATTTCATTTTGCATTAGGTATAGTTTCAAGATTCATGTAGGAGACTCATGAGCTAAACTAGAAATTCGCTAAGAGGGTCCTTTACTACCTTCATGGCACTTTTAGATTAGAGATTCATTATAAATACTATCATAAAGGTTGACATGGTTGGATACACAAATTTATATTGGGTTGGTCACACTCACTCAAAATTGTAAGTCCACTTTAGTTTTAGTCCTATCAATTGGTCTAGAAAAAATAAAAATGCTAAATTCATTTATCATTCACATATGTAGAGGACAAGGGAGATATCAAAATAACTATTGAGCTTATTTTTCTTCAAAGAATTCTCACTATTTTAGTGTTTCATTTAAATAGCCCTTTGTCATCTATTGTGACAACACCATCTAGATATGCAAGAATCTGGTCTAGCACCAACAAACTAAACACATAGAGATTTACATGCATTATATTCAATCTATCTTATTCATGGTTAGATTATCAACTCAATTTTTTTCCATTCTTCAAAGAAATTTTTTAATATCTTCACCAATTATTTTTCTGAAAGCAAGTTCATTCATCTACAAGATCTTCTTGTGGTGTGATCTACCTCAGCAACAACATCACCTTTGAGGGGCATTATAGTCCTCTTCATCTTCTTTTCTCTCTTTTTGGGGTGGGTGTGGGTGGTCTAGGGGGGAGTTTCTTTCCACTATTTTTTCTCCCTTTCTCCACTTTACATGAGCAATTGCATTGTACTTGTGTAACTCATTAGGCCTAGTTATCATGACCTAATTTATTTGTGCCCACCTAATCTAAACTTAAGGGTAGTTCTTGTGTATATATTATCTCATTTTCATGCACATGGATAATTCCACATGGTTTTAATCCTACTTAGTGTCATAGTTATTTGGAGATAACTTGTTAGTTCTTTGGTTAATCTCATTGACTTAGCTCACCACCTCTTACTAGTCTTGAGGAAGATAACTTTCCACTAGTCTTAGTTAGTGGGAGTTGACTTCCCGTTATTTTTTTAGTGGTTGTTTCTTCCCTCTCTCTTATGAAAAAATATTATTTCATAGGCTAATGCAATTATTTTTGCATCCAATTTTACGTATTTTTATTTATTTTTTGCATATTTTATGTTTTTTAATTTAACTTGAGAAAAGAGAGTGTGCACACTTGACTTATGTGGCTCAAATTGGTATAGGAATTTGATCCAGATATCGGCATACTTTTACAACTATGTCCAAGGATTATGATGATTTAATATAATGGTACATACATAATCTTTTGGATATAATTACTTTACCAATGTGTGATTAATAGACATTGTAGGTTTATTTTTTGATTCTTATCTTATGGAATCGAGTGACACTATAAAGGATATTAATTTCCTCTTTGATGTTAGCTCCTATGGAGTTGCATCTTGTTCATTAGATGTTGTGGTGGAACCTTCAAACCCTCATGATTCCTTTATACATCGTCATTTATCATAGCTTGGCATTGGTGTGGAGACCCTTGAGTAGCATTTGGTAGAGGCATATTCACATTTAGAGAATGTTTTACATCCATTTTCATAAGGTTTTAGATTGTTACTTTCATCAATGTGACCTAGACCACCTGAATTGATTATGGAAACATTTGAAATTAACATGGGGACACTTGCATAGAGTTTAGAAACATTACATATCTTCATCTTTCTTTCCTCATATTCCTTTTAGGAATGGGAAGACATCCTCAATAAATTATTGGTTTTATTTATTCTCAAGGAGAGGATTATTGTTTGATGGGATTGGATCATCTTGAATATTTGTTGTTGAGCATCTACCATCTTTACAAAAGATTCTAGATTGAGGGGGGCTACATGATCTCTCTTGTTCTCTCTTATTGTGGAGAATTTTTCCTCACTTGACATTTTTCTTCTCATTATTTTAGTGAGAATTTTGTATTTTATCTATGTTGAGGAGGATTTTTCTAATTGGGTTTCTCCTTTTGTCTATTTGTAAGAAATTCATTTATACATGTATACGAAACATGGATTTGTAGATGGGACCCATCTTTACATCATTAAATATTTGTGCATTTTTTCATCCAACTCCCTAAGTTACAATAAAAGGGGTGTTCATTTGAATAGGGTTCTTGACTTAACTAGTTTTCCACCTGGTCCTTATCACACTAGTTTACTTAAGTTTACTTAGAATACACATAGGATACTTAGAACTTTATATCTCAAGTCTTATGATTGAAACACATCATAATTTTATCTAATCATATGCTTCATCTTGACCTATATAATCAATATATTCTAATTGTATTCTTAATCCATTATCAATCCATCATATTAAATCATTGTCATGTACTAAGTTTGTACATTTGCATTATGTTCCCCGTATATACTTAGAACTTTATATCTCAAGGATAATAATTTTATCTAATCATATGTTTCTTCTTGACCTATATAATCAATATATTCTCTTTGTAATCTTAATCCATTGTCAATCCATCATATTAAATCATTGTCATGTACTAAGTTTGTACATTTGCATTATGTTCCCCGTATTCTTGAGAACTAAAATTTTTCTTAGACTTCTATCCTAATCTTCTTTTGGTGGTGTAAATTTAAGCCTCGAGGTTTGGCCTTATTTAATTATTCGGAATTGTTACATAGAGATGGTCTTGATTACGTAAAGTAGCAAGTCAATTTTTCTTATGGTTGTAAATACTTGGCATGATGCCAAAGGGGGCGGCTGATAAAGTAACGGTTAACTGTGATTTTGAGACATCAGGTCCTCCAATTGTATCCGTGGAAGATGCCAGCGAAAAATAAAGTTTCTTTTCAATTCCAAAATAATGGTATCCAAAGATCATAAGATATTTTGCAAAAGAAATACCAGAAGTAGATCATAAGATTGAATATATAGAGGTCAGAATTGATTCTCAGTAATTATTTTATAATCTTTTCCAAATGAAGATAAGTGCATAGCAATGGGCAGTATTTTTTTGTTCACGGCTCAACATCATGTGGCTCAGAAAATAGTCTTTGTTGGATTATGGACATAGGATACATTTATAGTTTAAAATATTATAGTAGATTTTTTTATTTTTGGCGAAGGAATTCTATGAAACAACTTCAGTGCTATCAAATTCAAGGGCTAATCTACATTTTTAGGGTATCAAGAGGGTATGAGATCAAAGTCTGATAATTTTAGTGTAAAAGATTCTTTTCTTATACTTACTTAAACTTAGTTAGCATGTTTTTATCTAATTGTATTTATTCATGCACGTAATTAGTTTATTAGCTATTTGCTCTAGATCTGGATAAGCTTTCCTCCTTAAATAAACTTTACAACTTTGTTATCTTCAATTGAACTCCATGCTTTATGTGAGATCTTGAGTTACCTCATGCATTGCCTTGCTCTATATAAAGCAATGGCTAGTTGTATATTTTAACACAAACTCTTATTTGCTATATAGAATACAATTTATTATAGCATATTTTTTCTATCATGCTTTCCTATTCTTTCATTATATCTTGGGCTGATTTAATAGAAAATCTTGCAGATAATGGATATAACTATTTGTTCAAGGAACCATTCATTAGAGACTCTGGTGCAGGAAAATAAAATTTGTTATCAAGTTTTACAAGTCCTGAACTAGTTCAACTTGGATTCTAAGTCCATTATAAGATGAAAAATGAGGATTGGCCTATTGGAATTTGTAATCTTGAGCAACAACAAACAAATGTATTTAATGTTGCATCAGATGAGATATGTTTTGGATCGTTCCCCCCACTTGTCGTGTTTGACTTATGCTAGCCATTTAATATTTTGGTAGTAAATTAATTGTGGTGGTTGAATTTGAATATTGAGTGGAAATTTTTGGAGAGGGCAAGTAAGACAAAAAAAATAATAGAATTTTTTTCTGTTAGAGAGTGCAGTAGGAAAACAAGGAGGGAATGTTGAGGAGAACAAAACAAAGAAGAAGAACCTGCAGCAATAGAAGATATTGCATAGAGTGCAGAGGTTCAGTGCTCCAGAATATTTGCAACAACACACAAAAAGCTCCAGTGCATTGAAATATGGGCAATTTGATGGATGAAGCTAATACAAAACCTTAGCTCTAATTTTTGTATGTAAACCTTTTGAATGTAATCTTTTTGTGTATGAATTAAATAGAAAACATATTCCACATCCTTGTCTTGTTGTCTCCTTTGTTGTGTGTGTTTTCATCTTTGCCCACTTTTGTTGGGTTCTTTTCCCAACAGATTGGTATCTGAGTTATGTCTATTAGAGCCCTAGTTTTCTAAGAAGTGAAGAAAAGCCCTAGATTTCTTTTGGGTATTTTTAGTTTCCCCCATTTAGAAAAATGGTTGGAGGAGATAATAGGAGTTGGCAGCAACCACCTATGTTTGATGGTAAAAATTATGATGTCTAGGAAAAGAAAATATAAACTATTTTAGTTGGAAATGATTTGTGGGAGTTAGTAGCAAATGGGTTCACAAATGTGACCAACCCAAATGCATTTACAGCATTGAGCAATGCTCAAAAGAATTAGTTGAAGGAGACAAGGAAAAATGATGCTAAAGCCCTCAGTTTGATTGAAGTAGCCTTAACAAAGACTATTTTTCCCCGAATAGCAACAGCTAATTATGCAAAAGAAACATGGGAAATACTTCAAAACAGTTACAAGGGTACTAACAAGGTGAGACTAGTGAAACTCCAACTATTAATGAGAGTTTGAGACACTACAGATGAAGGCTAGTGAGTTCATCTCATATTTTCATACAAGGGTTTCCACCTTGGTTAACCAGTTGAGGATAAATGTAGAATCAATGGAAGAGTAGAGGATTGTGGAGAAAATCCTCAAAAGTTTACCCACAAAGTTTGATCTAATAGTGATTTGTATTGAAGAGGCAAAGGACCTCTCAAAAATGATAGTTGATGAGTTAATGGGTTCACTTCAAATCCATGAGCAACACCTAAATAGGTCTACAAATATTCCCAAGAGCAAGCTTTCAAAGCTCAAGCCAATGTGAGAGGCAAGGGAAGAGGAAGAAATGGTAGAGGAAGATGTCAAAGAGGCAGAGGTAGAAGCAACTTAGGAAGAGGAGGCTCAAATAGTCAAGAGGAGGTCAGCAACTCCCAAGCAAACTTCCAAAACACAAAGAAGAATAGCAACTCAAATCAGAGGAATGATAAGAGAAATGTGCAGTGTTACTACTCTCACAAGTATGGTCACTATGCAAGTGAATGTAGGAAGAAACAACGTGATCAAGGAAGTCAAAATGCAAATGTGGCAAATGAGAACAAGGTGGAAAATGAAAAATAGTCACAAGTGTTTATTGCATGCAATCTTGTAGAACAGGGCAGATCACTGAAATTTGGTATTTGGACAACGGTTTTAGCAACCACATGAATGGTAACAAAAATTTATTTTCCTCCATAGACAACAACATTAAGTCTAAAGTCAAAATGGGGAACAATGAGAAGGTTCTAGTCATGGGCAAGGGCATAGTGTGCATACAAACCAAGCATGGTGGAGAAAAAAAAATTCATGACATCTTTTATGCCCCAGGTATGAAACACAATCTCTTGAGCATTTGGTAGATGGTCCAAAATGGTTATAGAGTGCTAATGGAGAAAGGGGAATCCATCATCTATGACAAGGATGGAAGTAGGAAAATTATTACAGCAATTCAAATGACAAAGAACTAGATGTTTCCCCTCAAAATGCAAATCTCAACATAGTCAACAGACCTGCAATAGTTAGTATTCAAAACAATTATCCAAGACCCAACCAAGCTTTGGAATTTGAGGTATGGGCATCTAAGCTATTCTAGTTTAAGTCTTTTAGCTAGAAAAAATATGGTTAGGGGCCTACTAGCAATTGTCGAGTCAGATGGAAAGTGTGAAGCATGCATCCTAGGTAAACAACATAGGCAACCCTTTCAATCAGGGAACTCTAGGAGAGCAAGAGTGCCATTAGAGCTAGTGCATTCAGATTTGTGTGGTCCTATGAAGAGCCCAACCCTAGGTGGGAATGTTTATTTCTTGACATTCATAGATGATTATAGTAGAAAATTTTGGATGTATTTTTTGAAGAACAAATCAATAGCATTTGAGAAGTTCAAGGATTTTAAGGCCTTGGATGAAAAGAAAAGTGACTAGATTATATCAAAGTCCTCATAATGGACAAAGGGGGAGAGTATATCTCTCAAGAGTTTATAAACTTTTACAAGTCTCAAGGCATTCAGAAACAACTCACAGTATAGTATACTCCACATCAAAATGGAGTAGCTGGAAGAAAGAATAGAACCATCATGGAGATGGTAGTAAGCATGTTGAAGGCCAAAGGTTTGTCTAATGAGTATTGGGGTGATGTTGTAGCAACGGCCGTCTACATTTTGAATAGGTGCCCCACAAAGGTCATTCATGATAGGATCCTACAAGAAGCGTGGACAAAGTGCAAAAGAAGTGTTTAGCATTTGAGAATATTTGGATGTGTGGCATATGCACTCGTGTCAAAAGAGAAAAGGCATAAATTTGATGACAAAGGTGAAAAATACATTTTCATAGGTTATAGTGAAGATTCTAAAGCCTATAGATTGTACAGTCCTATCACCAAGAAAGTGGTAATCAATAGGGATGTTGAATTCATTGAAAATGAGTCATGGGATGGAACTATGGACAATAACATAGATATTTCTATCACAATACCCTTTGAGGATGAAAAAGTTGTAGAAGATAGGTGCACCGGAACTTTATAGCAAGGTAACAATTCAGAAAATAGCAGCAGTAGCTCTAGAAACTTTCAGCAAAGCAGTTGCTCTGAAAACTTTCAGCAAGCAAGTTGCTCCGAAAATTTACAACAACAGTCTTCTTCATCAGTCCAGTAATCAAATAGCTCTGGAAATTCTAACCCTACACTTGCATCATTGATGCCATAAAAGACTAGAAGCGTGAGGGAAATTTATGACAACTCAAGGTATGATGATTTTGATGAGCATTTAGATTTTTCTTTGCTTTCCTATAGATCCAATGTATTTTGAAGAAGCCATGAAAGCAGTAAAAATGGTGTAAGGCCATGGATGAAGAGTTTGACGCTATAGAGAGAAAAAAGACATGGGAGAGCTCACTGATTTACCCAAACAGAAATCATTCATTGGAGTTAAGTAGGTCTATAAGACCAAATGTACTGTTGATGGTAAGGTTGAGAGGCATAAAGCAAGGTTGGTTGTTAAGGGATACAAATAGGATCCTATAAGAGGCTATGATGAAACATATGCACTAGTTGCAAGGCTAGAAACAGTGCAGGAAGTCCTAACAATTGCAGCCCAACACAAATGGAAAGTATTTCAAATGGATGTAAAATCATCCTTTTTGAATGGATTTTTGAAATAAGAGGTATATATGGAGCAACCACCTGGCTATGAAGTCCCAGGGAAATAAGACAAGGTCTATAGGCTTCAGAAAACTCTCTATGGGCTGAAGCAAACACCATGGGTATGGTATAATAGAATTGATTTGTACCTTTTGGGAAATGGCTTTAGCAAAAGTGGTAGTGAGCCCGCACTCTACATCAAGGTAGCCAATGGTGAGATTCGTATTGTTGTCTTGTATGTAGATGATTTAATTTTTATAGGGAATAGTAATCTTTTCATTGTTGATTTCAAAGAGGCAATGAAAAATGAATTTGAAATGATAGACCTAGGTTTGCTAAAATGTTTCCTAGGCATAGAGGTCCAACAAACAGATCATGGCATTTTTTATTTCACAAACAAATTATGCTAAAGAAATCTTGAAGAGATTTAGAATGTTGGACAACAAACTAGCCCCAACCCCAACAGCTATAGGTCTGAAATTAAACAAAGAGGACAGCAGCAGTCATTGATACATTTTGAACCATTTTTCGACGACAACCCGTCAGAATTTCGACGGCTGTTTGTCGCTATCTTTGTGTCAAAATTTTGATGACATTTGAAATGTCGAAATTCCAACCCGAC
This sequence comes from Sequoia sempervirens, assembly GCA_007258455.2. Lineage (NCBI taxonomy): Eukaryota > Viridiplantae > Streptophyta > Pinopsida > Cupressales > Cupressaceae > Sequoia > Sequoia sempervirens. Next base: position 993,175,993 of record VDFB02271358.1, on the reverse strand, counting down.
ATCTGTTGAAATTCCGACGGGCTGTCGTCGAAAAATGGTTCAAAATGTATCAGTGAGTGATGCTAACCCAACCCTTTACAAGAGCATGTTTGGAAGCCTCATGTATCTGACAACAACAAGACCTGATTTGATGTACGTGGTAAGCCTAATTTCTACGTTCATGGAGCAACCTAAGGATGCACTGGCAAGCAGGAAAAATAATTCTAAGGTATGTCAATGGCACAAAAGGCTATGGAATTATGTATACCGCCTCCAATGATTTTCAGCTAGTTGGGTACGCAGACAGTGATTGGGTAGGAAATATAGATGACAGAAAGAGCACATCAAGATATTTGTTCCAGATGGATTCAGGAGCAATATCATGGGCATCAAAACAGCAGCCCATAGTTTCTCTCTCCACAGCTAAAGTGAAGTACATAACAGCAAATGCAGCAGCATGTCAAGCTATTTGGCTTAGAAGAATCCTTGTAGATTTGAATGAGCAGCAAGAAGATGGTAGAACCATATTTTGTAACAATGTATTTTCTATTGTTTTGACTAAGAATCTCGTCTTTCATGGATGAAGCAAGCACATTGAAATCTACTACCATTTCATAAGGGAGTTGGTGGAGCATGGAGAGATTAAACTTCAGTACTACAAATTTGACCAGCAACTCGCTGATATTTTTACAAGTATTGTCAAAAAACTCCTTTGACCACCTAAGAGATAGGCTTGGGATGATGGAATGCTTTGGAACTTTGGTTCTAGAAACTCAGAAATGTGTCAAAAATTTGGACAGGTCCAGGCAAGACAACTCCAAAATGTAGAACAGGTGCAAACAAGTTTGCTTCGGAAACTTTGCTCCAATGCTCTAGAACTTTTGCTCTGGTGCTCCAGAACTTTTGCTCTAGAAATTTTGCACTGGAAGTTTCGAAGAGTGATGAAAAACAAGAACTTTTGCACCAGAAACTTTGCTCCAGAAATTTTGAATGATGATGAAAAACAAAAAGGCTCAAGATTAAGGGAGAGTGTTGGAATTTGTAATCTTGAGCAGTAATAGGAAAATGCATTTAATGTTGTGTCAAATGAGATCCGTTTTAGCTTGTTCCCCCCACTTGTCGTGTCTGACTAATGCTGATCAGTTAATATTTTGGCAGCAAATTAATTGTGGTGGTTGAATTTGAATATTGAGTGGCAGTTTTTGGAGAGGGCAAGTAAGACCAAAAAAAATAATAGAATGGCTTTTTTAGTTAGAGAATGCAGTAGCAGAACAAGGAGGGAATGTTTAGGAGAACAAAAGAGAGAAGAAGAACCTGCAGCAACAGAAGATATTGCACAAAGTGCAGAGGTCCAGTGCTCTGGAATATTTGCAACAGCACACAAAAAGCTCCAATGCACCGAAATCTGGGCAGTTTGATGGATGAAGCTAATACAGAGCCTTAGCTCTGATTTTTGTATGTAAACCTTTTGAATGTAATATTTTTGTGTATGAATGAAATAGAAAACATATTCTGCCTCCTTGCCTTGTTGCCCCCTTTGCTATGTGTGTTTTCATCTTTTCCCACTTTAATTGGGTTCTTTTCCCAACATGGCGTGCTCTTTTTCCTATGACATTTTCTGAAGCCTAGCCTTTTCAACAGCAATCCATGGTCTCAAAAGACATAAATCAAAGGCCAACATCTGCTCAGAAATCTGAAATAGTTTTATGAGTTGAAAAATATAAACCAAAAATGATGATGGACCTTGTTGGAAATAAGGAAAAGGTAAAAGAAATAAAAGTTTGGATAGAAGAACAGCTAAACAAGTCAATGTAACTTTGTGGACATCATGTTCTTTTGATTACACGACCAACAGGAGTTGGGAAAACTACAACTGTTCATTTTCTTAGGGATCTTATAAGGATTGAAATGCACGAATAGGGAGGACTAGCCACCACCCTCTCGAGAGAATATATAAACATCATATGTTCCAAAGTTCGATGAGTTTGAAGCGAGACTAAAGAAATTTATGCTTGAGCCAGCATATATATTTGAATATGCATATTTTCTTTGCCTCTTGAGTAATGATAAGAACATTAGAGCATTATTTGAGCGAGCTCCTAGCCTTCTTCCTCTAATGGAGTCAACTGAGATATAGAATTGATTTATCATATTTGAATAAACAGATGTGATCTAGCAAGCATGTTAAAGGCATCTGTGGAGTGAGATAGAATATCCAAGGAAGACCCCACTACAGCCATGGAATCAATTTTGCATGCCGAATGAATTGGGTAATTTGGACTACAAGATGACAAGATTTTCTCAAGGACAGAAATATTTACAATTCCTTGGACAAACAAGTTTGTAATGATGAGAAGATGAATTTGTGATTGCAATTTCTATAGTGAATGTTCTTTCGTCATGTAATGGATAAGAACCCAGAAGATACAATTAATTGGAGTCAAAATTAGGGACTTTTGGATCGTTTAAAAAGTCACTGGGATCTTGGAAGCGTGAAGCTAGCAAAGTGAGGGATATTTGCAAGGAAGTGTGTCAATGGAGTAACTTACATGTTCATTCAACAAAAAAATATTTACCTTATGACAGTGTCTAGACATAACTCTAATGCAGCTAGCTCACTATTATTTCTATATCTAGTAGTGGATGTCTTCAAGCACTACTTTGAAAAGCTAGAGGAAGTCGTTGAGAGGCAATTTTGTTGTGATTTATGAACTATTAAATGAAATAATGGACTTCAGATACCCTCAATATACAGAGGAAAATATTCCTAGCGAATTCATCAAGACAGATGCTTACAGGATGGAAATCACTCAGTAATCTCCATGACTGTTACAAATGTAGTTTCCTAGCGAAGTTAAGAAGTTTCTTTCATTGGCCATACATTAAAATACATTATAATAATTATGTTAATTCTTTAAAGCCCTTCAGATTGAAAACGGTATTTTTTGGAGGTCTCGAATGCTATCCAAAAATACAATGCAGGTAAAATCATAGGTTCTGTTAAGCAAACAAAAGTTCTACACACTACCACCAAAATTCTCTCTCAAGCAATATGACCAATCTCTAAGCAAGAAGCTAACTAGGTCTAGCATTCATATGCAACATTACAATTCTCATTAATTCTCAAAGCATGAGCATAGTATGTGGCCATATTCATACGAGAGAATGAAGGTTAGATTAAACTAATAATGCACCTTTACAATAAAATTGAAAAAATATTAAAAAATTAACTGATTCAAATTATAAACTTACGTATGTTTAGAGTAAAATATTAACTCAGAAGAGATATGTAGCTTATAAGACTAATCTTCTTTGATGAATCAAGAAAACATTTTATTAAACCCCAAAACATATAACTCTCTATATAGACCATTCATTAGATAATATCCTTCCCATTATTTTAGAATTTAAGTGTGGTAAAGCAAGAAAGGATGAACAATGAAGTTTTTCTTTCATTTAGATCCAAGGTTTTCCAATTTTGATCAATATATTGATTAGGCTCTATAACAACAAACATTAAATAATGAATCACGTGTTGTTGGATTCAATAAAAAGAATCCATGTTCTTTCATCACCACTATTCAAGCATAAAAAGTATAAAAAACTAGTAGTTTTAAAAAATAGCACCACTATCATAATATAAGTCATGAACATAGAAATTCTAAATTTGATCAACTATGACATTTTTAAAAAATAGATCTTTCACACATGAAAAAAAATATAAATATAAAAATAAATCAATATGTTGCCCCTTATATCAGCTTACAATTTTGAAATGATGCATGCTAATAGATATACCTTGCTTTCTTAAACAATACTTTCATGTACACTAAGAACCACTTTACCCAATATCACTATACTTCACTCACCTTGATGATTTTAACCATGAAGCTCTAATACCATTATAAGATCTAAGATCAAATAAATATATAATAAAAAAAAACATTATATTTATGAGTGACAAAAGTGAACAAACATAAATATATTATATTCGAGTGAATTTTACAATGTCACATATAGACTTATAAAGTCATATATTTTTAACCTCTCGGATAACTATCAAAAATTCATAATTTAACAACTATCTAAAAACTACCCAACAACACTAAGCAATTAGTCAACACTTAGCATAATTACATATTAAACATATAAAAATATTTGGATCATAACATCTAATAGCATGGACACCTCATTGAAAGATGTAAATGCCTTCAAGACACTTAAGTTGTCTTATTGATATTGACATTATTCCTAAGGTTTAGACATTGCAATCACAAGCAACTACTAATATTTCTAAGGATAGATCATAAGAGTTCACTAGCTAAGATATGCATGACCTAAATTTTTTGCTTCATCCTAGCAAATACAATCATCCTATTAATTCTTTATATAGTTTATTGACAAAATTATCAATAATCATATACTTGTTGGATTCCAATAACAAAGGGTCTTTATATTTGTGATTGTAATCTCCATGTGTATATGGGTAGTTTGTGTAATAGGAAACTTTTTCTACATCCAATGAAATTTGAGTTTCTATTTCTCCAAACATCTTGTTTTGTGTTTCATTATTACTTTGGGCATGTCTAGTAACCAATTACGTAGTCAACTTTTTATTGATACTATATATTTTGTGTTCATTATATTTATTTATTTTTAAGTTGTGATGAATGTCAAACATCCACCTTTATCATATTGTTCAATACAACATCATGATCATGTGGTTCCATAGACATCACATGCATACTTTGTACACCCCTTTTTCTTTTCTTCATCATTTGAATAGTCAATTTTGTAGGGAGATTTATATGTGAGACATTGAAGGTTTTATATAAATAAATTAAAAAAAAAAAGAAAAAAATGAATATAAACTTTTGAGTGAGGACTATGAAGACAATTTTCAAACATCCTTTAACCAAACATTGTTTCCATGAGTTTTAGTGCAAATTTTCTCATTTTTAAGACATTGGATAGATTTTTTTTTATGTTTGACAAAGTTCTCTAAGTAAGTTCATATTTCCTTTAGGTATAATATGAGTGCACAAGATAATAAAAACTAACAAAAGAAAATTTTCTTAGCAAAGAAAATCCCAAAACCATTTTTAAGGAAAACAAAGATGATTATAGAAGGAAGCCTTTAAAAATTTTGAATGCAAAATATAATAATGCTCCATCAACCAAATATTCCAACTATTGAAAATATTATATTCTATTTTATACTAACTAATCAAATATTAAGTCTAATGAATGGATCTATGAAAGGGCTAAGTCTTTTAAAATAAAATTTATGTTAGTATTATAACATTCAAACGGTTGTAAAACTTAGTTTTCACTAAATTTTGACCCTTTTTCATTCACTTATCTATTTCAAGAAATATAATTATGTGGTAAAGGAATTTCTTTGATATTAAAATTTGACACATAGTTCACACCATATTAAGTTCACTAAAAGTACAGTTTAATATTCTATGATATCTTTAAATAAATGTTATACATCTAGATCTAATAAAATGTAAGATAAGTGCCATTTGTGTCCATTGTATTTATTTATTTTTAGGTTGTGATAAAATGTCTAACATGGACCTTTATCACCTTGTTCAACACAACATCATGATCATGCGGTCTCATGGGGAATATGTTTTTATCTCTTTTTTCATCTTTTGTATATTTAATTGGTGTATAGCCATGGCAAGCACACTCCAAGTGTCTTTTCCCTTTTCTTTAGATAAAATGATTGTCTTAGAAAAAGGTTTGCATAACATGCACTTTTAACCAATTCTTGAATAAGGTAAATGTACCTAATGTATGTGGGCTTCTTCTTCTTTTTTCTCATTTTATATTCTTTTTTACCTTTCTTTTTTTTCAAAATTTAAAATTTTCACTAGTTTAAATTTTTCAGTGTATAAATCTAAGATTTATTCAAAGACAATCATCTAAAACATCTTCCAATTAACATGAACTCATCAAAAGAATATGTAAAAGATAAGAAAGTCTTAAAGACCATCTAAAATAAAATGACAAGTATAAATATACATCAAATGAATTTATAAATAACAATAAAAATATTAAAAAAATATAATATTCTTTTAATATTTCTAAATAAATAAACATGATAATTTTTAAATTAAATAAATCTTTTATTTTAATAATAAAAAATACTTCCAAATTTTAATATTTTTAAAATTTAAAATTTTAATTTATTAAAAATAAAAAATATTGATAACTAAAAACAAATAGAAACAATAATATAATTTATTAAAAATTTAAAAACAAAATCCAAATAAAAACATGGATAACATTCTATATTTTATAAATGATAATAGATTATACTCAACACACTATTTAAATAGAAAATCTATTTAACTTCAGTACTTATATCTATGTAGATAAAACTATTGCTGGTAGAAAGAGATTCACTAAATGTCAGGAGTCTCTACCTAACTGTTGTCACTTTGATATGAGCTGCTATTTGGATGCCCCCCTCCATTGCCTACACTCAACAGATTCTAGACTGATGCATGCTCTTCTAATTTGCCATATGCCCTACCATACACCATCTTCTCTAGCATACCCTCCACCTCTCTCATTGTTGGCCTATACCCTGGATTTTCCCTTGTGCATTGTAGTCCTAATCCAATGAAACTAAACAGGTAACTGCCATGATTAGAGGATTCCAATTCTTCACCACTGGTTTTAGTTGTAGCACTACTAGACTAGCCTATAGTTCGTTGATCAACCAATAGCTCCCTGTCTACCACTCCCTCCACTGCCTTAGGGATGTTGAGATAATTGATTGTCTCAACCTGTTTGCATGAGATGGTGACAGTGGAGTTAACTGAAACTATCGATCATGCATAAGGAGATTTTAATCTGCAGTCTACGGTGGATGAGATAAGATGATGGAGACTTAGAGTTAGCTATATCTTGTTCAATGCATGTGTAGACATCTAAATTTGGACACTTAATTTATCCAAATTTATTACTTTTCATCCTCCTATCCAAGTTAATTAAGTAATATTACTATTATTTAATTAATATCTTTAATTCTGCCAAATCCCTAAGGTATTTAATTAATAATTAAATACCTTACCCTCCTTAATCCTCTTTTCATCAAATAAATTAAATAAATATTACATTTATTTAATTCCTCACATGTCATTTTCATCTAATCCTAATCCATCTCCTAATTTCTTCATTAGGGATGTGCACATGCTTAATCCTTGATTAGGATGTGTCACATCCTCCAACTTTTGCAAGTTGGCTTCTAATCCTTATTTATCTTCTAATTACTGATTAATTAAAACCTAATCATTCCCCAAGGAATTTTTAATTCCTTTTTATTCTTCCTAGATTCCCCTCTCTTATATGTGAATTTTTAATTCACATTCCATCCTTCCAAGGCTTCTAGAACCTTGGACTTGTCACAATCTCCACATGTGACCAAGTCCCACCTTTTTGGAGCCCACCTTTTATCTTTTAGACTTTCCTAAGAATGTGAATTTTTAATTCACACTTATTTCCCCAACCACCTTTCCTTTTCCCATGTAGATTTTTGAGGAATTCCAAAATTCCTTCAAATGTCCCTTTCACTCCCACTTGGGGACAAAAATCCCTTTTTATGGAAATCTTCTCACTCCCCAAGATTCCTCCCATCTCCCAATGTACTTGGAAGGTACTTGTCCTTCCTCCACCTCATGTACCTTCTTGACACCTCACCTCCATCTCATATCCCCTTGGCCACTTCACCCTCCACATGTCAAGATGTGAGGGCTTGTGGGTTCTCAACCCACCATAGCCCTTCATCTTGGCCTTGTTGGATCAATCTTGACTGTTGAACTCTCTAGAGAATTCAAATTCTCCTATAAATACCCCCTCCTCAAGGGCATTTTCAACACTTAGCCATTTGATAACTACATGCTGCCAAATTACATCCTCAATCATTTGCCATCATTTAGCCATCTCTCTTGAGCATATTGCACATTGAATCTTGCATCTTAGTTACTCAAGCAATCATCTAAGGAGCACACAAATCATTCCAAGCAAGGGCCAATCAAAGAGATATCAACAGCAAGGAAGGAAAAGATCGCAAAAAGGCGGCAGCACCCTCTGCTTTACTGCAGAAAGGCGGCAGCACCCCCGCAGAAAGGCGGCAGCGCCCTCTTGGCCACTTTAGAAAGGCGGCAGGGCCCCACACATGAAAGTTTTATTCTTTCTAACACGTTTGCTGCAATTAGGGATATATTTAGAAGGTTTTACTAACACTTTTCTTGCAGTGGGAGGGGCACAACTTTCCATTTTTTTTTAAATCTGACAAAGTTTGTTGCAGAAAGGCGGCAGTGCCCCTGTAGAAAGGTGGCAGCGCCCTCGCAGAAAGGTGGCAGCGCCCCTATAGAAAGGCGGCAGCGCCCTCACAGAAAGGTGGTAGCGCCCCTACAGAAAGGCGGCAGCGCCCTCACAGAAAGGTGGCAGCGCCCCTGCAGAAAGGCGGCAGCGCCCTCGCAGAAAGGTGGCAGCGCCCCAAAACAACACAGTTTGGAAGGTAAAATAGTCATTTTGACTTCATTTTCGCTCTCATTTTTGTTGTTTTCAAGTAATAACTCCCTAACGTTGTTTTGGCAAGGATATTGTTGTTTTTCACTAACATTTTGCAGCATATTAGGGCGTTATTGATCAAGAGCGAAGAAGAAAATAGCTAACATTTGCTTGCAGGACCATCCACTTGATCAGATTTTCAAAAATTTATCTTTGTTGTTGTCGAGCATAGTCTAATTAGGAGGATTAAGCTTCACTGCTTGTTGTGGTTGTTTGCTATTGTGTTACCCAAGGGGGGCATTGATTTGTTTTCACTTTATCCTTGCACTTTGTGTGGGCTTAGGGAGTAGTTGGAAATAGTTAGTGTCTTCTTTTTAGTGGGACCTGCTTGGGGATTTCATCACCCCAAAGGATGATTCCAACCACGCGTACCGGTGGGGTATATAAAGGGGGGAGAACGAAAGTTGTACCCCAATCCAGTCGCATCGTAATTGGCAGAGCGTCGAAGCTAGGGAGATACCTAGATAGACGTGAAGAGTTGGTACGAGCCTTTCAGTATCTCGCTGGGGTTCCCAACTCACGCTTGTGACGGACTGGTGTTCACGATTGTGCCTCACGTACCAAGATTATATCGAGGACTCCCTAGAAGCCTTGTGCATCCTAGAGTAAGACTTTTCCTTGCCATACCCTTAATATTAATCATAGGATTGTGCTTGCTTGAAGTGTTTTCTTGTGAAAAATCTGTCAAATTTTTGATACTGTGGCCTTACTTTATCATTTTGCATCCTTGCCATAGCCATTGCCATCAAAACCAAACTTTGTCTTACTGCAGAAAGGCGGTAGCGCCCTCTGCTTTACCGCAGAAAGGCGACATCGCCCCTGATTTTACTGCAAAAAGGCGACAGCACCCCTAATTTTACTGTAGAAAGGCGGAAGCGCCCCTGATTTACTGCAGAAAGACAGCAGCGCCCCTGATTTACTGCAGAAAGCTGTCTACGCCCCTGATTTTACTGTCAATGCCCTGATCTTTGCTACAGAGAGGTGGATTTGCCCTCCTAAACACCCAAAATTGCCCCATTTGGTTTCATTTAGCCTCTAAATCACCATTTAATTGTCCCCAACCATTACCTCATCATCTTAAGCCTCTGTTTTGTCATTCTAAGCCTCCCGAAACCTCCATTTGATTCATTCAAACCTCTATTCTATCACTCCAAATCTTCGTTAACCATTATAAATCCCCATTCATTCTCCACAAATCATCTTTAATCCACCTTTTTCATTTTAATTTTCCATTCAAAATTCCATACCCTCACCTAACCAACATCATAATTTTATCGTTTACATCACCAAAAACCACTCATAACCAAACCGTCCTAAACTTGTATTACAAAGTGGTTACCCAAATTGACCATAGCACTTGAATTTGATTATTAGTCTTTAACTTCAACCCCAATCAATTCACTTCCATCTTGAGGTGAATTCGGTGTTGTAAGTTATCATCCTTGGCCCAATCAATCCATTCCTAGCTTAAGGTGGATTTGGTGCCATAATTATCCTCTTAATCAATCAAAGCTCTAGGTTACTAAGGGTAACTTTCTTTGATCAAGCTTAAGGTCTCTCTCTCACATCTTTCATCAGTCTAAATCAAATCCAAATCCAATCCAATAAAATCCTAATCCAATCCAATCAAATCCAAATCTAATCCAATCAATCGAAATCCAATCCGATCCAATATATCCAAACAAAATCTGATCCAAATCTAATCCCGTCAAAATCAAAATCAATCCCATCACATCATCCAATCATCCTAATCTGAGCTTAACTTAAATCCTGATTTGAGCTTTAATTCGTTCCCATCCAAAATCTTTTATCCATCCTCTTTATCCTTTCACCATCATGAATCCTCATCCTCCATCAATAGTAGTCAAGGGAAACCCTAATTACGTGGACGATGATAACGAAAGTCTTGTCGATCAAGAGGTATACGACATAGATCCCCTTGACACTATCATATCGAGTAAACTTTCTCCACCCACTTTCCACAATCCAATCACCCCTTCCAGTTATTCTGCTATGTCTTCATCCATGCCTAATCATGCTCCTTATGCCACCTTTGACAATGGATATCCAGTATCTTCTTCATCCCCATATTTGTCATGTCCTTCATCTACATCATCCTCTTATACAACATCTACATCCCCTTATCCTAATTTTCCGTCCCAATATTCCTATTACAATTCCCCATCCATGTCCCCCTATCGTAATCCTCTTTCCCAATCTTCCCATACTAATCCTACATCCACACCCTTTTACCTTAATCCTACATCCACGTCTCCTCATCCTAATCCATCATCCCAATAACTTTATTATAATCCATCCCCCACATCCTCTTATCCCACTACACCACATATATCCTCTTGTCCTAATCCACAATCCATGTCCCCCTATCTTAATTCGCCACTCTAATATCCTTACCTTAACCCTCCATCCAATCCTAGTCCTCCATCTACTCCTAGTCTTCCATCCAATCCCATTCATCCATCTACTCCTAGTCCTCCATCCAATCCTAATCCCCCATCTACTCATAGTCCTACATTCAATCCCATTCTTCCATCTGACCCTAGTCCACCAATCCATAATCCCTCATCCATTTCTACCACCCTAGCCAAGCCAACCATATGCAAGTCTCTCATTTCAAAAGCTCTCCAAGGACTCATTACAAAGAAGCCATCCCCAACTCCACATCTTGAAGTCATGGAACCATGCCATTTAGCGCCATCATCCACGGTCACTAGTGATGAGACCCTTCTCCCTACCACACCTATTATTGATGTTACCACCCCTAGTACTGCTCAAACCATTGAAACCATTGAACCCACTAAATCCATTGAATCCCCACCTCCTACTCCAAGAACCACCGAATCCATCGAAGACACCCAATTCCAATCCACTCCCTCTACTCTTGGGTCCACCCAAATCCAATCCACTCCTCCCACCCCTAGTAGCACCAAAACCCATTCCAATGAACCTCATGAATCTTTCATCCCTCCATCTTCCCCACTTGAAAAGTCCCAACAAGACCCCATTATCATGCCTCCGACACACGATGAGTCACGCCAAAAGTCTAATCCAAAGCATGCAAACATATCCCCTTCTCTAGATCAAGATCCTACCATCCCATCTAGTCCACCTCAAGATCACAATCCCCCATCCATTCCATCCCATGATCCCCTTGTCATTCAAGCTTCCACTGCTCCATCTCCATCTCCATCGCATGAGCCTACTACCACAAATCTCGATCCTATCATGGATCCCCATCATCGCCTAAAATGCTATCCCCACACCACTTGCATATCCCCTTGGTCCTCTCACATTCCTCCATGGTGGTCTCCTCATAGAAGAAAAACAAAGCATATACCCAACCCTCCTCTTCCACCTAATAATGAACTCATCATTCTTCCAACAAAAATCCTGTCCTAGATCGAATGCTCAAGAAAATGAACTATCAAGGAAAAGGTTTAGGCCTTCATGAGCAAGGTATTATAGAGCCCATCCAAGCTAAAAGAACATTTGTATCCGCAAGGTCTTGGATGTACTACTCATGACTCGCAATCCAAAATGTTGGTACAACCTCTAGATGTCCTCAACGAGCCTTTTTCCAAAAGTGTCGGCTTCCCATCGCCTTCCACCAAATCATATGTTGCCATCCCTCCTCCTTTATCGTATCACCTCAAAACAACCGTCCATCTTCCTCCTTCATCTGCTTCCATCCATTTTGGGTCCTTACATCCCTCCATCTACCATCTCCAATCCTCCATCTACCATGCCCTTGTTTCCTCCAGGTCCTACGTCTATTTTGGGCCCCTATATCCCAAAATCACTCCTCCATCTCGTCCTATCCATCCTTTCATCCATTCATCACCTATCCATCTCATCCATCATAAACATCCCTCTCACATACCCCATAGTCAGGATCAACAAAGGCACTTACCTAAACATCCTCCATCTACACATAATCCCCATACTCCTATCCCCATCGCTCCACATCATCCATCTCCTCACACCCATCCCATTACTATTAAAAGCACTTTGGCTGTTAAAGACAATATGCATAAATCCAAGCATCCACATGAATCTACGGCTCCCCATGTCCCCTCCAAAAGACATGGTGAAGAAAAGAAAAATCTAAATATACATCAAATCCATAGGCCCCAAAGGCCCACCAAAGAAAAGATCAAAACCATGTGGATCCCAAAGAAAAAAGATGCAATGCCATCACATGGAAAATTTGTAAGAATATCCAAACTCGCTAATCCAAGAGCTAATCATACACCCCTTTCATCTCCTAAGTCCGTTTTGAGTCCCTATGTCCCGAAATTCACCATTCCATCTCCTTCATTATCCCCACATCCTCCATCCCTTAATCCTATTATCTTTTCACATCCACCAACACATGTGCCAATGTTGGTCTTGAACACATCTTCACATCACATATCCACCCCATCATTCTATCCATACCCTTTCCAGCATCCCATCCATTATCCCATGTATCAACCCCATCAAATCCCTCTAATTCATCCTCATGCATAATCCATTTATCCTCATAAGGTTGTACCAACATCCAATAGTCACTTCAAACATGGACTCATAGCATCTTGATCATTATCACATGTCTTATAAATCTGCTTATCCACTTCCTTATCTTTACCCATCCCCTTCTGCATGAAATCCAAAAAGTTACAAAAAATCCAAAAAAGTCAAAAAAGTCAAAAGTCAAAAAAAAAAATAGTAAAGAGAAATAATTCGTCCAATGGTGAAAACTTGGAAAACAAGCGCCTTGGATAAGTACCATGATGAAAACCTGGCAAACAGGCGTCATGGGTAAATCCCCATCTGCACTTGGGGGCAACTTCCTGATATGCATTCCCTCCATCCACTATGCTTCTAGCTATGCACCCGTCTTCCTGTTATCCATCCTCTTCATAAATCCCCCCATCCCACCCATCTTCCACATCCTACCATCATATCCCATTTATCTCCCATTTCCTCCATCCTTCTTGTGATCTTGATCAAAATGGGGGCACCTACTTATGCATGCTTCGGACACCTATTGGTATACATTCCCTTCATCCATGCTCTATCACATTCCTTAGTCACCCATCCTATCCTCATCTAGTTATCTCCTTTATCTTCCCATCCACTTGTCTTCTATCCCTCATACCTCCTCATATATGACATATCTAGAGTGGGGGCATCTACTTCCTTTGTGACATATTCCTTGTAGACATCCTCTATCCTAGCATCCCTTTCATCTCCCAATCCTTCTATCCATCACAGCATCTCTTACATCTCCCCATCCTTATCTTCGTATCCATCTATCCTAGCATCCCTTTCATCTCCCAATCCTTCTGTCCCTATACATCTATCACATCATCCCTTCCATCTCCCCATCTGTATCTTCGTATCCATCTATCCTAGCATCCCTTCCATCTCCCCATCTGTATCTTCGTATCCATCTATCCTGGCATCCCTTTCATCTCCCAATCCTTTTGTCCCTATCTATCTATCACAGCATCCCTTCCATCTCCCCACCCTTTTCTTTGTATCCACGTATCCTAGCATCCCTTTCATCTCCCAACCCTTATGTTCCCATCTATTCAACCAACCCCTCCCATCCCCCATCCCTATATCTCTATCCATTCTTTCATCTTTATCCTCATCCCATCTCACAATCCCTTGTCATTGGTATCTGGCTATAGGCCTCCCCCCATGCAACCCAATGCCATTTATCTCATCGTCATCACCCTTGCTTCTCTTGCACATATTTCCAATCCCCTATCACTTTTCATCACTCATCTATCTATCATATCATCCTCCCAAGTCATTTTCCTGCTCTAGATAACTATCCCATCCCTGAGCTTTATGTGATCGTCATCATCCTATCCAATCCAACAGGTCTATCCTATCTTGTCATATCGGTCCCATCTTTTTATCCACTTATCCTGTCATCATCCATCATCCTTTATCCATTGTTTTCCTTTGGTCTTGTCGAACTACGTTGCCCCTGCACTTTCACGTAGGCAAGGTCGATCATTTGATCCGCCCCCGGGGTTCCATCATCGATCTTCATTGTCCACTTTTCTCTTCTATCATCTATCACCGGTCTTTCTCCTTTTGTCCTTCCTATTTTTACCATCCATCAAGGTCTCCATCTTGGTCAGTCATCCACCTTTCACTGAATTACGAGGGCTCTACGCTTTCACGTAGGCAAGGCTAATCTTTGATCAGCCCCCGAGCCCCTAGGTCTTTAGGGTGTGTCAGTCCCATGTATTGGCTTCCTTGTGTCATGCCATCAAGCTATGCCTTTATCTAGCCAGTTCTTCACAAACGAGATCCACTTGTATCATGAGATCCAATCAATTTTGCACATCCCACATCATATCGATCTTTTAGTTTAAGTATCCATCATCTTTGGTCTCAACAGGATGCATCCTTCCTAACAGACCTCATCCATCCGCTTAATCCTATGGCAAAGGACATTTGAACTTGATTGCGATCTTTTGATGCTTTTGAATCTTGTTTATCATTTGAGCTCCCTATCATCACTTGTCAAGGCCACCATAATCCATCATATTATGGCGTGTTTTGATTGGTCCACATAGGGGCATATCTTGATATTTTTTTTTATTATGTCTTCTTGGTTGTCCCACGTAGTACCCACCAAGATCCCCGAGGTCTTGTGTTATGATGGGGCATCCTTTTGTGCTTGTGGTTATCTCAATACCTGGCCCGACCAAGGTCATCACGACTTTGAGGTGTTGGGATAGTCTTCTTGTCTGTTATGTTTATTTCATGCATTAGACACTATCCCGCCTTGGTTCTTCATACCTTGGCGTCTTGTGTCTTCTGCTATAGCAAAAATCAGTGCTCCGAAGATGGCAAATTGCATTAGGATTGCATTTCATTTTCCATTTCATCATCTTGCATATATCCCCCATCCCTTCATCATTTTTCACAATCCCCCATCCCTCCATCTTTTTTCCTATCTCTTCATCCTTTCTCTTACATCTTGCATTCTTCTTTTCTTGCCCCTTATTGGGTTGGTTTCGCCCACTGCCGGGGCGGCTCTGCCCCGGCCGCAGTGGGGTGGCTCCACC
>VDFB02271358.1:993105510-993159750 GCA_007258455.2 Sequoia sempervirens | reverse complement strand
TTTCTCGCTAAATTTGGATTTTTTTTTCCAAACCGATTTCGACCCAGTTCCTTATTTTTCCTAACGAACAAAACCCATGTCTTGAAATTTTCAAAATTGATTTTTGATTTTTACACCAAAACTTTCGAAGGCCATAACTTTTGACTCGGGTGTCCGTTTGAGCTGAAATTTGACAGGTATTGACCCATTTTCGGGGCCTCAAAGTTTCATCTTGACCCTCAAAATCCCAATTTAGTATTTTTTTCCAGCATTTTGAAAAATTGTTTTCGCTCATAACTCAAAATGCATATCTCGAATTTGGGATGTTAATTGGTGATTCATCCTATCTCAATATTGGGTATTTCTTGGAAAAAATTTGGACTCCCAAAAGTCTATCCATGAGGTTTCCTAAAATGGCAAAATTTGACAATTTTTGACAATTGCCAAATCGGAAAAAATCTGCTTATCAACACTTTACGCCCTTTAAACCCCAGAACTCAGTGTAGAATCAATCCCATCATATCCTTCACTCATTCTAGTCTTCAATCCAATCCTCCTCTAAGCTTAACCAAACCCCTAATCTGAGCTTTAGTCCATCTGCAGTCCAACCCTTTGGATATCAAACCAAATCTTAAGATCCTTCTCTCCATCTCACATATCAATCTTCTCATCATCTGTTCAATCTCGTACAAATCACCTAATAAAATCCTTGGTCTTGTCCCCAGTCTCATTACTAGCCTTGACCCATCATCATCATCATCATCCATTATTATCATTCCTTATCCCTTTGGTGTTGTTTTGGGATGTATCCTTCCCTCATCAACAACACTTTCATCATCATCATCAGGAGGTATTCCTCCCTATCCTTTAGTGGTGTTTTGGGATGTATCCTTCCCTCATCAATACCACTCAGTGGGATGTATCCTTCCCTATTCTCGTGTTCTTTCGGGATCCTTCATTCCCTCATCAACAACACTTTCATCATCATCATTGGGAGGTATTATTCCCTATCCTTTAGTGGTGTTTTGGGATGTATCCTTCCGTCATCAATACCACCTCATCAACCCATTTTGGCTTGTACCTTGACTAGGGCAACATCACCTTTGTCCTCAAATCCATTTGTGCTTCATCCATCTCCTATCGCTTCTTACTCTCTTACCCATCGCCTTGCATCATCTTCCTTTTCCCTTGCATCACATCATCTATTTCGAGAGCACACATGTTCTCTTTAACCCGCATGTCCTCTCGAGGGGGCATCCTCAATCCCTACTCTTCATCTTCACCCCCATCGTCTTCCTTCCTAGTCATTCCTTTGATGACTGGGGCATTTTTCCCAATCTAACCATCTTCTTCTAGGTTCCATATTTTAATATTCTTTGAAATGATGCTACTTCATAGCACCATCTCAAAGAGGGCAAAATAGACATCTAAATTTGGACACTTAATTTATCCAAATTTATTACTTTTCATCCTCTCTATCCGAGTTAATTAAGTAATATTACTATTATTTAATTAATATCTTTAATTCCCAAATCCCTAAGGTATTTAATTAATAATTAAATACCTTACCCTCCTTAATCCTCTTTTCATCAAATAAATTAAATAAATATTACATTTATTTAATTCCTCACATGTCATTTTTATCTAATCCTAATCCATCTCCTAATTTCTTCATTAGGGATGTGCACATGCTTAATCCTTGATTAGGATGTGTCACATCCTCCAACTTTTGCAAGTTGGCTTCTAATCCTTATTTATCTTCTAATTACTGATTAATTAAAACCTAATCATTCCCCCGAGGAATTTTTAATTCCTTTTTATTCTTCCTAGATTCCCCTCTCTTATATGTGAATTTTTAATTCACATTCCATCCTTCCAAGGCTTCTAGAACCTTGGACTTGTCACAATCTTCACATGTGACCAAGTCCCGCCTTTTTGGAGCCCACCTTTTATCTTTTAGACTTTCTTAAGAATGTGAATTTTTAATTCACGCTTATTTCCCCAACCACCTTTTCTTTTCCCATGTAGATTTTTGAGGAATTCCAAAATTCTTCAAATGTCCCTTTCACTCCCACTTGGGGACAAGAAATCCCTTTTTGTGGAAATCTTCTCACTCCCCAAGATTCCTCCCATCTCCCAATGTACTTGGAAGGTACTTGACCTTCCTCCACCTCATGTACCTTCTTGACACCTCACCTCCATCTCATATCCCTTTGGCCACTTCACCCTCCACATGTCAAGATGTGAGGGCTTGTGGGTTCTCAACCCACCATAGCCCTTCATCTTGGCCTTGTTGGATCAATCTTGACCATTGAACTCTCTAGAGAATTCAAATTCTCCTATAAATACCCTCTCCTCAAGGGCATTTTCAACACTTAGCCATTTGATAACTACTTGCTTCCAAATTACATTCTCAATCCTTTGCCATCATTTAGCCATCTCTCTTGAGCATATTGCACATTGAATTTTGCATCTTAGTTACTCAAGCAATCATCTAAGGAGCACACAATCAATTCCAAGCAAGGGCCAATCAAAGATATATCAACAGCAAGGGAGGTAAAATTGTTTGTGTTTCATTTTATTTGTGTTCCTTTTCGTTGTATCACTCTTTTGGCTAATCTTGAGGTGTCCTTGGTATTTTGTCATTCACATTTCTTAGTCATTTCGCACATTTAAAGTGGGATAGATATGAAGGTATACAGCATGAATGAGATTTGAACTTGTTGTTTGCAGCGGTGGAGGACTAAGCTTAATAGAATGCATGAAGCATATTATTGGTGGTAACTAAAACACAACTTATCACATGGATTTGTTAACATACAATGCATTTAGCACAAATGCAGTTAGCAATGGATCGAAGGTGGTTACATTGTTTGTAACTACCATCAACAGTTAACTAACCATTTGCAATGATAGTTATTTCTCTGTGAGTGGGTGCGATCATTCCATGCACTTTAGTTCTAACTTAGCTTTGCTCTTTATGTTGGCTTCGAATATTGCATGTGATGAAGCCTTCTCTTCATTTTTGTAGTTAATGATTAAATACTCTATGCCTTAGAGTATTGAGGAGATGGAAACTTGCTAATTTATGAGACACCGTTATGCTGTCAGAATTATCCTAGATTTTTGTCGAAGAATGGTGAACCCCTGGAGAAGCATAGTGTTGTTATTGTATTGTAATTCTTTGTTACTGATAATACAAAGTATCATGCTTTTGGTGTGTGGGGTTTTTTACCTAGAAAGGTTTTCCCCACGTAAATTTGTGCGTTATGGTATTAATCTTTTATGTGTGTATTTGAATGCGTTTCTTTCTCTGTAACATGTTGATGGGTTTTTTTACACACTTTTTCAACACAAGTAATGTGTATGTGCGCTACCTCTCTTGAAAGGAAATCCCCAACTGCACACTGCCGAAAATCTCCCCGAGGTCTCTCGAGTGTCAGATCATGACTTGCATGGAAATCCTCAGTTGATATTTGATGTGATTTTACTGGTAATCACAGGGCAGACTTACGTAGTTGGATGCGAGGTGGGCCTTCAAATCTGAAGTTTCCAAGATGGGAATTAAAGTGTACTTTGCTATAGGTTCGAATAGCAATCAAAAACTTTGATGTTTTCTTCAAGTTTGGCTTTACAATGTGCAATGAACCTTAGCACACGTTGTTTCTTAAAAAAAAAAGGAAAGAGCAAGGAAAAGGAAAGGTTCCTGGATCTACAACTAACTGTGAACAGTGATCATGGAGGTTATGTTGTGGACAACTCCCTTCTAATAGGATTCCACTTAACCAAGAAATCTATAGTATCGTGAAATCTGTGCTATCTTCAAAGGTATGCAAATATTTTATCATTCATCCACCATTTACATGCATGAATAAAGATAAAGATTCAAAGAGCAGCTTCAAATTTCAGCCCATGCTAACTTTGTAAGGCCATTTACCAGCAGTAAACAACAAAAAGTATGGGAAGGAAGGCATCAACATAGTAGAAATTTCTATAATCACATAACAACATGACTAAAATCTATCAAATCAAGGATACAGCTAACTAAAATAGCAATGTGAATCTAACTAAAGCATCTAACAATGGAGATTGAACCATGAAACATGTGGAGAAATCAGAAAATACACCAAGTCAATATATTTTCATTATAAATTTCAGCAGCATGTATTTACAACTCAACTCTCTTTGCAAATGAGAGGAGACCCCTATTTATAGTGCCCAAAAGGTTAAATGAATGGCCAATATTGATTTTCATTGTGTGGCTAGGATTCATTACAAAATAGGGCTTCACCCACCCCCAAATATATTACAATTTAAAATTACATTCTTGTCCCTTTCCCTATTTTTTCCTTTAGTGACAGCACTGTAGCATTTTGTCTTTTGCTAACTACTCTTTTGATGTAGCTATTCCTTCAGGAGCTCTTCATTGATAATAGGGTTGCCCTCCTGCTTCTTTAAAGCTGAATATTCCATGAATTTTAGAATGACTGGCTAAAGTTTGTCTACCTCAATGATCTCTTACCGCAGCATCTGGAAACTCCATTCTTTTGCATTATCATCAAGCTTCTTCCAGTCTTCATCATACTTTACGTCCTGGTCCTTGAACAGCTCCGACTGGGTGAAGGCACAGATGGAAAAACTCATGAATTCCATTGTTATTTCATTGGACATCCCGTCCTCCATCTTCTTCTAGAAATAAGGCTTTATCTTCTTTGGATCCATCTGCACTACGGGCATGTCATACTCCGTCATTAGCGTCAGATATCAAGCGTAGTCCGCCCTAATTTCCTTAACCCATTCAATGTTCGGATCCACCTTATCCATTATTTGTTCCAACCTTTCCTTTTTGTTATCGAAATCCTGCCTCCACACATCCATCAACCGGTGGTCATCACCTTTTAATGCGAGCTCCTTTTCCCATGTGGCCTTTAGTAACTGAAGGATGACCTCAATCTTTGGACTGGTGGAATCATATGTCGCAGAGAAGTTGGTACAGATCTTCTTCATACCCTCCAGTGATTTCTACAGATCCAAGAACTTGTTGGTTGTTTGAATAGCCCGGCTGATACCCATGTTCCCGACGTAAAGGACTTGTCTGAACCAGCTCTCTGTAGTCTTGTCCAAGCTCTTTCTTTTCTCTAATTTTTCAATTTTCTCTTTTGACAGCAGTTGGGGTGGAGCCACAGATGTGGTAGGCATGTCATCCACTGAAGACCACTATTGGATGTAATCTTTCAAGGCGGCCACCTGTGCCTTAAGTTCGTCCTTCAAGACCTTGTCATGTTTTATTAGGTGCACCACTGTAGCCACTAACTCCTCAAGATGCCCCACCTTCTACTCTCTGGTAGTGGTCCCCAAGTTGATGGTGGAAATGGTATAACTTACCCCAACCTGGCCTACCACAGGTGTTGCTATTTGTGTGGTTCGGGACCAGGAAGCATCCATTGTTATCTTGGATCTCACTTTAGGCTTTTTCTCTTTTCTGGTTGAGCTTTTTGCTCGGGCTAGGATAGCCTCTAGCCTCGCCCTTGGATCCCTAGGAGTGGGAGTCTCCTTCTTAAGCTGCCTTTCCAACCATTCAGGCATAGCAGACTCTTCTTTTGATGCTCTTCATCACCTTCACCCTCCTCTGTTCGGCCCTCCGTTTGTGTGCCTTTTATCTTGGTGTTGTCTCCCTCTTCTTCGTCAGAATCTAGGATGAAATTGAGGCGTTTGACGGGAGGTTTAGTAATCAATTTCCCTCAGGGACTTTCTTCTACCTCGCTTTCCTTTTCCCTTATTTCTTTAATTTTTTCGCCCTTGTGCATGTATTCCTTGGGCCGGTCCTCTTCTCTATCCCCTTCTTCTGTAGGAGGAGGTGGCACAATCTCCAATTGTTTTTCCTCTACAGGGGTCTCTACATTTTCTGCTATCCTATCACCCTCCTGCCCTTCACTGGGAGGTGACCTTTCTACCTCTTCTTCATCACGTTTTAGTTGTCAGGCCATCTCTTCTTCAAAATTATCATCAAAGGTTTGTATGAAGACCTTACCACCGGCATCCTCCTCCTCATCTCCGCTTTCGAAAGAGCCTGTTCCTTCCTCTTCATAGGGCACCCTGTCAATTGTCTGGTGTTCATACTCCTGGTGTTCATGGTACTCGTCGGCCTCCTCTTCAATTGGCTTCGAGGCTTCTTGCTCCCACCTCTCCAATTCTTTAGAGATCAGCATTGTGCCCTCCATCATTGGTGGTCCTGCTGGAGGTTGTGAAGGCTTAGCAGTAGCGAGGACCTGTGCTAAGGAAGCTTGAAGGGTGGGGTCCATAAGGATTTGGGAGAGCTCGAAAGAGATATTATGCATGTGTTTCAAGAAAGCGTTGTGAAATGTGGGAGCGGGCATTGGTGCTACTATTGTGGCTAATGGGAGTGATGTAGTAGGTGACATGGCAGTGGAGGAAGGAGGGATAGTTACGGCGAAGGAGGAGTCAATCACTATTATAGGCCCTGCTGGAGGTGAAGAGGCAAGATGGGCCGAGATGTCCACTACCAGCGGGGATGTGGCAACCATGGCTAGGGAGAGAGACAATGGGGCAGTCGAGACAAGGAGAGCCGAAAGAGGTTCTAGCTTATCTTTCCTTTCTTCCTAACCTTCTTGGATTATAGGTTGCTCCATGGTACCCCTAGTTCACTTGGGATTCTTAGCAGATGAGCCTCCTAAATCCTTCCTTGTGTATACCTTGGGATCCAGAGAATGCTCTATTTCCCTCCCTTTCCTCTTCTTTGATATGTTGATCCGAGGAGATTTGGATGTCTTGCCCATTGAAACTGTAGTGGCAACATCTCCGGTGGCACTATGCTCACTTTTCAGTCCCTCATACATTAGGACCACTCCTCATTGCTTTAGCTGGGCCACTTTCCATTTAACCCATTCTTCAGTTCAGGCCAAAATGGGTTTAGTCACGATGTCAAGATCATCGACTTCCAGTTCATCCCAGTCAATTGCAAGCAGCGGCAGATTGGAGACTGCGTTATATCGGGGATCTATGATGGTGCCTTCATCTTCTTCCACTTGATCTGGTATAGGGAACAGTTGCACCCTTCTTACGAAGTATGCAGTCATCCTCATGTAGTGTCTAGCACGCACCTCTATGTAAATGGGTGTACTCTGGTCCCAGCGCTTTTCTGACGTGCCGATACGCATCCATCTGCGGGTGAGCAGTGTGTAGTTGGAAATGGTATTCTGCCAGTTCCTTTTCTAAGTTCCTAGCACATTAGGAGGTTTGTAGTTTATACATGCCTTGCCCGAAGGTAAAGGGATAAGAGATCCTTGCCAAATGCTTCTTGTTGAGGATGGTGTGCACATGTTGCAGCTACTGAGAGAGTTCCAATAGTATAATTCGGTCATTGGGGTACCGGGGCAACTTGTCTGGCCTCTTAGTGAAACCTTGGGCGCAAATGTAGGTGAACTTGGGGAATTGAAGGAACAGGAAAGCGTACTGCTTTAGGAACGCCCGCGCGCTCTAAGAGACTCTCTTCTCAAAATCCCCTCCAAGTATTCAGATGATGTGACCAACGAAGGAGTCGTTCACCCTGTAGTATTCCTTCTTAAAATTTCTAAATTGGAGCTGGAGATGTCTGTCATAAACTTTCAATCTTTGCCCTGGCTCCTCATCGAGTGCTACAAACAATCCGATATACTTCCTTTGTTCTCCCAGCGAATAGACTAGATAGGAGGTCATGTAGAATTTGGATCTCCTCTTTACGTTCATGAATTTCTCATGGAAGCAGTCACTTATCATACCTCCCCAGTAGAATGAGGCCTTCGTGATGACATCTTTGTTCCCACAGAGGATCTGCTCAACAAAGTATACCATCCATTCTTGAAAGAATGATGTAGTGGGAAGGCCCATTACCCAGCTCAACATGGTGACTAGGTCATGATAGTCCTCATGGAAATCATTGTGGAAGAGTTCTTGGGGAACCTTCGCAGTGCTGCACCTTTTCTCCTTGAGCCAATGTTGATTTATCAATCTTTTGCAGCCCATTGGGTTATCGTCCCATGCCGCTTTGCATTCCTCTATGGTGGGCGTTTCCATTTCTTCAAAGGTAGGAATGTGGAAGGTCTTTGTAATTCCCTTGACCAACATGTCAGCTATAATATTACCATCTCTGTCAACGATGGTCCTTGTCTCGGGTTGGTAGGCCTATCGACAGGCCATGACTAGTTCAGGGGCAATGAGAGATGGGGGGAAGCCTACATCCTTCGTGATTCCACTCTGCCTGATTGATCTGGTATTGTCAGTCCTAGGGTGAATCCTGACCCTTTGCGTAAACTCATCAATGTTGGCGTGGCCGATATTAGTGTCTAAGATTTCATTCCAGTCTATCGTGATTTTTGATCGTAGAGGTTCACCCTGGAACTGGAACTTCATCTGGTTCTTATCCTCTTTCCCACGAGGAGTCTTTCCTGATTTCTTCCCTTTGTCTTTCTCTGCAGTTCCCCCCGAGGGTCCTACACCTCATTCCATATATCCTGCAAGCATGGACACAATGAGTACAACCTTAAAAAAAAAATTATTGTTAGCCGAAAATCCAATTTAGACAATGTATGATTGGGGAAATTAAATGTTTACTTCAAGATATCGTTAGCCATTTACTGGAGGAACTTTGTACAATCTAGGCCTGGAGGGTCGGACTTCCCTAGCAGAAATGTTGTTTTAGAGAGGCGAATAGGGTAGTGTGATCCGGGTGATTTCCCAACTTCAAATCTTGGTGGTTCAAGGGGCTCATGTTGGAGAGGGCTAAATTTGAGCATGTGGGTCGAGATCAGATTTCAATTTTAGGGTCATTTGGATCATTTTGGGAGCATTCAGAGGTACAAGGCCGGAAAGATGTCAAGGGTTGGTTGTTTCAAATGGCCAACAAGAAATAGAGTTTTGGAGATGGAACTTCAGGGTTCAGGACCCGGGCGGGCCAAGGACAGTTGTTGTTTCAGGCCTAGAGGGGCGGGAAGTCATCGTGTTTTCGCCGTTATGGGACAGAAATCTAGATGGAGTGGCCCGAAGGATTGGACTCGACATCAAGCTTGGATGTCTGACTTCCACGCAAAGTATATTTTGGCGAACAGGAGGGCAAGGCCAGAGGTCATAAAGGTGGGCGTGTTTCTCTCCCTTTTCAGCAGCGAAGGCGGACGGAATCCTAGATGTCGGAACCCAACAAGGGCGAGGACGTTTAAAGTTCACTGATGAGTCCCTCCCAGCGAATGAGGGCTCGAGGTCCGGGAGGTGGAAGGTTGTCCTTAGATGGTCATTTTGACAGGGTGAAGCTGCGACAGAAGTCCGCGGACGGACGTTCACAGACCAAGACCTGGGGTCATGACGGAAGGTTGATTTCTGAACGATTAACACCGAACGGCGAGATGCAAGGCAGGCTCCAGGGGTCGGGTAGATGGGGTTATTCTGCCATTTGTGAATGGAAAAAGCTTAGCAAAATTTTGAACACATAAGTCCGGGGTGTCAGGCACAGGAAGGTAAAGTGGAAGCCAATTTCAAAGTTTGCAAATCTTCGACGGCAATCGAATGACAGAGGCCTGAGGGTTCGGGCCCGAAAGGGAAATTCGCCATTTTGAAAAAAGATGTTTCTTTTCATAAGTTTTGCTGGCGGCGGAGGGGCCCGGGCCCAGAGGGCTCGAATTCCCTGTATGAAGAATGACAGTGGTGAAGGAAAGTTCTGGATCAACCCTACGGGATGCTTGGGAGGTTTTTGAAGATTCTAATATATGGGTTTTGTGTGTTTTATCACATTTTAGCAAATTAAATCATTTTTAACCCATGTTATTCATCATTTTAGGTGCAAAATTATGAAAATCTCCTCAGGAGGGCAGATGAAAAACATACCTAGGAAGCCCAATGAAGGAGAAATCTACTAAGGATCGGCGGATGAAGGCAATAGGCGTGAGGGCGGAAATCGACAAAAGCAGTGAACTCCTTAGGAAAATGCTTTGACCTCCTCTGTAATCCTAACAAGTGAAAATGATAGGATGGGGCCTAATATTTATACCCCCCCTCTTTCATTAATGGCTTCATTTAATGCAGGTACGAACAACAGGTTGGTTGGTGAGTTTGAAAATCGCGGACGGCGGCGGGAGGTCCAGGGCCCGGGGGCTAAAAAAGTGCAAGGCGGCGGCCGCTTTAAAATTCATTTTGCAAACTGCCAACAAAGGGGATCTCGGGACCCAAAGGGCAGGAGGACGTCACAAGTTCTCCATTTTGAAAATTCAGTTCGGAACCATTGGCGGCGACGAGGAACTCGGGGTCCGGAGGGCGGAGTTTCGTCTGTAGTTTTTCGTCGAGAACGGCGAAGTCCGCAAGGCATTCCGAACACGGAAGTCCGGATGGTCGGGCCCGAAAGCTTCATAATTAGCTCAAAGTTTGCATAAGTTTTAACTGATGGCAAAGAGGGAGCTGGGTTTCAGGGTTCAAGAAGGCGAAGGCCTTCTGCCGTTTGGGAACAGCGAACCCCCAGAGGAAGCCCGAAGGAAGAGACCCGGTGGGCTGGGCCCAGAAGGGCCTAAAGCCATTGGCAGAAGGAAAACTACCAAAGAAATCCCGAAAAGCCCCAGGGCTTGGCCAAAGACGATTGGGTAAACACAGTCACTTCAAGATGAGACTTTGAGGTTACGTTGACCATTTGGGACACCAAAATAGGGCACGCAAAATGAGGCGGTGACAAAAATGACTCGGCAAGGCGAGAAGAAAAGAGGGTCCCCATTTTGAACGAGACGTGTGTGCTAAGGGAACAAAAAATGGAGACTCTACAGGGAAACGCTCCTGAGCATTCTAGGGATAAGCGTTCATTCAGAACCTAGAGTCTTTGGTTTCGTAGACCAGGAGTAGACTTCCAAGAGTGAATTGGGAGAACAGGAACCTTAGTTGGGTCAGTGTACAAGACATCTCAGAAATGTGTGTCATGAATTCATTCTTCTCCCCGGGACTGTGTCAAGTGGCTGCTAATCCAACCTAGCAAGCTACATAGATCGTCCAACACCAAAAGTAACATGGACATTGCCTCGCTGCCAGTCAAGCGTCCATAGCCCCGACAGATTTTTTGTTGTGACCCCAGGGATATTGCTCTACTACCAGTCGAGCGTCCATAGCCCCGATAGAGTTACCCGCACACCCATATGGTCGCTTGATTCCAAAATTTTATTTCTTTGATTTCTCTTGATATTTCTTTCAACTTGTCTTCTTTTCTTATCTTTTCCTCGACCATGTAAGCGTTGAAGCCTACAAAGGGTTTGGGAATCGTAGTGGTCACTGGAGAGGACTTTGGATTTTTCAATTACTAGGGTATTATCATAGCCATTGTACAGTCCTTAGGAATAATTAACATGCTTTTGTGCAAGATCTAAGATATGCGTAAAAAGAGCCAACCAAGGGTCAAGTTCTAAAGAAGATTTCAAACAAGGAAATCATTCCTAGGTGGCTTTCAGGGACCAATAGTTGGGAATGAATGTTTATCTGAAGAATACTAAGGACAGACAACAAATCGAGCCATTCATTGAATTAGCATGGCCACCATAAAGGGATGGAGAACATCCTTTCAAAACAAAACAGCCAGGAACAAGCAAAATAGAAAATAGCGACGCAGCAAAACGCAAGAAAGTCAAAAGACAACATATTCTACCCTATATACAGGTATTTACAAAAAAGAGCCTACAGGAGCTCAAGCTTGAAAGTAATGCTTAAGGTGTTGCCTGTTGACTGGCAATGGGACATCCTCACCAGTTAAGGTTTTTAGGCAGAAAGCATTGTCTCCCAAAATTTTAGCTATTTGAAAGGGGCCAAGTCAAAGCTTGTCGAATTTGTTGTGTCACCCTTTCTTTTCATGGGCCTTGTCCCAGTACAAGACTAAATCTACAATTCTAAAGGCCTTGATCTTGGCTCGGCGGTCGAACCATCTCTTAACCATGCCCTGATGTTTGGAAAAAAATTCTATTGCACGGTCTCAGACTTCTTCTAAATGCAAGAGCTCAGCTAGTCGAGTTTCTCTACGATCCCCCCCTTTGTAAAAGTCGTTGATAAATTAGAGAGTGGAAATATTCAAGTGGATAGGAAATATGGGCTCTAGGCCATAAACAAGATGGAGTGGGGAATCACCAAGGGCAGCCTTGGGGCAAGTGTGGTCTGCCCAAAGGGAAAAACAAAGCTGGGTATGCCAGTCCTTAGGATTCTTATCTAGCAACTTCTTAATTATCATGATTAGGTTCTTGTTTGTGGACTCAACAAGGCCATTGAATTGTAGTAATTAGACAAAAATTTGAGAGTGATTCTGTAGCCAAAGGCCCAACCAACAAATTTTAATGAAGCAAATGCGGGTCCATTATCACACACTAATGCATAAGGACAACCAAAGCGATTTAAAATAAAACTTTCCAAAAAATTAGTAACTACCTCAGTTGTGCATTGCTTACATACAATTGCTTATGTCCATCTAGTACAGTAATCAGTATTGGTAAGAATGTACCTGTGTCCCATGGATGATGGAAGGCTTACCGGATCGATGAAATTGAAGCCTCATTGCGCGAATGGCCTTACCTCTAGCACAAGCTGTAGTGGGACTACAACATTCTTCTCCTTGGTGGTGGCTATCTGACATGTGTGACATGAGCGAACATGACAGTGAGCATCTTTGAAGACAGTTGGCCAATAATATTCTGCTCTTAATATCTGATCTGTAGTGGAGGGCCCGGATCCATGACTAGTGTCGAACTTATCATGAAACTCCTTCAAGACTCGATCTGCTTCTTCCTTGCCAAGGCATCTCAAGTAAATTCCTTCATGATTTCTTTTGTATAAAATGGAACCTTGCAACATGTAACTATTTTTTTTCAATCTAAGAGCACACTTTTGGACTCCTTGTAGATGAGGCGGGCACTTGTGGTTCAATAAATAATAGACGATGTTCTCGTACCATTCTCTCGGTGAAACATCCTCGAGCTGGTATTGTTGCACAGTGAGTTTGGGTCCGGCCTTTTTTGTTGCTTCAGCAATCGTTCGGGTAAGTGCATGTCCTCTCACCAACCTCATCGGTTGGATTTCCATATCATATTCCTAGAGCAGGGTGACCCATTTGGCTCTTCGTTCACCCAATTCATTTTGCATGAGCAGCGTTTTCACTGTTGGGTTGGGGACAATGGCGAACACTTTGTTATGCAAGATATAATGCAGAAATTTCTTAACTCCCTGCATGAGAGCATAGGCTTGTTTTCTACGTTGTGGTATCACAATTCAGCATCCTTCAAGGGAGAACTCATGAAGGTGATCTGGTGCTCATTTCCTTCATCATCTTTCTGAGTCAAAATGTTAGCACAGGAATGCTCTGAAGCGAATGAATAGATATAGAACAGCTTCAGATAGTTCAGACTGATGAGCACAGGCACCTCAGCAATGCCCTGTTTGATTTCTTCAAAAGCCTATTTGGCTTCGGGAGCCCACTCAACTTTGGCATCCTACTTTAACATAGCATTGAGTGGTTTAACAATTTTAGCAAAGCCTGTGATGAACTTCCTGATGAAATTGATCTTTCCAAAGAAGGATTTTAATTCTTTCTTGCTACCTGGTGGTGGGATCTTCAGCAAAGACTGGATACATTCAGGGTCTTTAGAGATTCCCTATTCTGAAATGATATCCCCAAGTAATCTTCCCTTAGTCATGCCGAAAATGCACTTTTTTGGGTTAAGGGAAACTCCAAACTCCCTACATCTCTGAAACACTTTGTATAAATCAGAGACGTGATCGCTCTGCCTTTTAGAGAACACAGTCAAATCATCCATGTAGATGATTATGCATTTTCCAATAAGATCTTTGAAGGCGATATCCATGGTATGTTGGAAGGTGGTGTCGGCATTGATTAGCCCAAAAGGCATTCTCCTATAGGTGAAGGTTCCCCACTTAGTGGTGAACGTTGTCTTATGGTGATATTTGTACTGTACCATCACCTGGTTGTATTTGAAGTAGCCATCAAGGAAGGACATCATTTGGAATTCGTTGACAATCTGCAACACTTCATCCAATGAAGGCACTCGATAGTTGTCCTTTTCCAAAGCTCTGTTCAGATTACAGAATTCCACACACAATTTGATTTCTCCATTCTATTTTCTGACCAAGACCAAGTTGGTTACCCATGTGGAATGCCTAACTGGAAAAATAATTCTTGCTAAAAGCAATTTTTGTACCTCTTTGTAAATTATGGGCTCTAACAAGGCATTAATAGGGCGTTGCCACTAATGGAATGGCCTCACTTCTATCTTGAGAGGGATGGTGTGTGTGATGATGGAGGTGTCATAAATCTTGAGATCCTCGTAACTCCATGCCACCACGTCGTGATACCTTTTCAGAGCATCAATGATTCCCTTCTTTTCTTCGGGCATGCACACTTTGCCAATAAACACATTTTTGGTCTCCTCGGCTGTCCCAAGGTTATGAGCATCGCATTCTATTCTTATGGCTTCCTTCTTCGTATGTCAGTACTAGTCTCTGATCTAGTCCAAATCAAATATGTGTTCGAGTTGAACCATGCCTCTGGGAATCATGTTGGTTTTGAGGTTGATAACCCCCTCTATATCCAATTCGGCCTCTTCCGGATCAACTTCATCAAGTATTTGGGTCACAAGGACATCGGAACTCATGATGAATTCAAGGATGTGCTTATCATCATTGAAGACCTAAAAGTGAGTGACATTATCCGGGATAGACGGTGTAGATATCAACTCAACTGTAAATTTCTTAAGCCCAGACAAGGAAAGGGGTTGCAGAGTGTTGGTTGCTTGAGCCAAGGCATCGGTTGTATGATTCTGAGCACGAGGGATCAGTTGTATATTAAATGCATCTAAGCCTTCTAAGAGATCCCAAACCCTATGCCTATAGTTTGCAAGCCTTCTATCATGACAGGAGTACAATTTTCTAACTTGTTTAACTACAAGTTGAGAGTCCCTAAATACTTGCAACATTTTAACATTTTTCTTTAAGGCCATAAGAAGACCATGCACTAATGCTTCGTATTCTGCTACATTATTGGTGTAATAAAACTACAACCTATGGGCAGCCAGAAAGGTCTTACCCGTGGGGCTGATGAGCTCGAACCTGACACCGGCTCCTTGTTTTGATTTAGATCCATCGAATCGGAGCGTCCAAAATCTGGAAAGCTCTTTGACTTTGGGTTCAACTTGGCTCTGACTTCCTATTGGTTGGGCGGTTGCTCCCGTAATTTTTTAGGAATCCTGTAGCTCAGCGTGTTGAACATTAGGTGGTTTTGCAAGTGCCTCCTTTGGTGTTTCCTTTTGGAGTACAACTGATTCTTTGACATGCTCTACTGTTGTCTGGCACAAGCAGGAATCAAACTCAGAGTGGGCAGCATTGTGAATCCTGCACCAATTTGGCAGTAAGAGATCCTAGAAATTCATTCAAGCGCCCAAGCTAAGTTGATCCCTTACACACTTTTCCATTAATTCTTGGAAACCACTGAGTAGTCCCCAGTTGTCACCTTCATCAGTTTTATCATCTGATTCCATCAGCATTTCTGTACTCAGAGGCATTTGAGTAGAGTCGGTTGGAGGGTTGCACTGGACTAAGAGTACTTCTGCAACATACTCTTCTTGGGGTTTGAATTCATCTTGACAGGCCAAGGGACAGTAATTTTCCAATTCTATCTCAACAAACAGCACCTCGTTTAGTTTTTTGTACTCCATGATCATATATTTCATATGAGGCTCACGATCTACATGGACTTGATTTGGCAGCCCTTTCCATGGCAGCCACATGTGAGAATGGCATGTGGCAACATATCCATTCAATTTTTTGGTGAATTCTCTTCCCAAGATGATTTCATATGCATCAGGAATGTCAGCCACTTGAATATCAATGACTTGTTGTATCCTTGGATCTACAGCAATTTGCATCAAGATTTGATTCATTTCTCCCACAATGTTGATCTTTGTTTTGTCCAGTTGGGTCACCTCCCTCCTAGAGGGTGTGGGAGTAATCCCAAGAGCCTTGCATACTTCCAGAGGCATAACATTGGTGGACACTCCTGAATCAAATAGGCAGTTATGCAAGTTCTTTCCAAAAATCCAAATGGTGGTAAGAAAAGGGGGAGTTTCCAATCTTCCTTGGAAGAGGCCCATGGGTGTGTCTACCTGAGCTACTTGAGCTTTGTTCTTATCGCCAGTTTTATCCTTAATCTATCTAGATGACTGATCCTTAGAACTCTACCCATTTTTCTGGTCTGGTCCATTTTCTAGTTGTTTACCTATAAACTAATTAAAGGGAACATCCTTCATTTTCCCTATATTATATTGTATCATAGATTCTTGCCTAGGTTCTTCAAAGGTAACTCTTTTGGCTGAGGCCTCCTATGTCATGCTAGAGGATGGGGTCCCATTGAGTACCCTAAAGAAGGCATGCCTTACAGCAGGTACTTTGAGTAGTTCAAAAGTAGACAAACTGATTTTTACTTTCTTGAACTCTTCTACCACATATTCACCCATCTGTTCAATCTCAGAGCCAAAGGCTTAGCCTATTGCAGAGCTAGGAGGTTGGACTTCCCTTTGACTTGATTGATTTTGAGGTTGGCCTTAAGGTTGATTTTGCGCCTAATTTTAAGGTCTATCCTTGTTGAGGTATTGGGTGGGTATATGGGGAAGCCCAGGGTTATTGTTGGCATTGGGATCAGGCGGGGTAGTAAAATTGTTTGGTGGAGCAGAAGTCGTAAAGGGTCCACCTACCTGCCTGTTTCTCAGGAAGTAAGGGGTTGTTCTCTGGTGGAACATGTGAATTTCATCAACATATGGTTCTTCCTCATCTATTGGACCATTATCTACGGAATCAAAAAATTGAGCCAAGGTTTGCTCGTTACTTACCTCTTGCACCTCTTAACCCTTAACGGGGGTAGGCTCGACTTCAAGTTGATTGTGGTCACTTCGCGGAAACGGCACTTGGTTTACCACGAGACAGGAGGAGTCATAAGTCTTAGACGGGACGATGTCTCTGCAACTGGTACTATCAGTGACATTTTAGACCTCAATTTTAAAAAAATTTGCAGCTGTCTAGAATTCAAGACAATCCAACTCGGAGTGTCTGCTAGTCTTATGAATTCGGCACCATCCAAACAAAGTTGCCTCGATGAGGTACACCCCACTGGTCGTTCTCTCATTGTTGGTCAGCTGATCTAGAGGAGTAGGGACACCTCCATTATTGGGCCTTGTATTCCACATGTGGTTCTACCTCTAAGAAGGTCTCCTTTTGGAACTTTGATTCAGATTTTGTCCTCTATCATAATTCTTCCCGGAAGAGGTGCTTGCTTCCTAGTTGTCCCTGTTGTCTTGGCTATCCCGATTAAGATTGGCCTGGAGGTTATGTTTGGATACCTGCAACTAATTATTCTGATTCTTTAAGTGCATCATTTCCGTAGATATTTTCTTTATCATCTTTGTCAGCTCTCCCAATTTTTCTTTCTCAGCAGTGTTGCTTGGCTGCGGTGCCAGATTTTGGAGAAAGACAGGCAAGGCTACCGACTGATTCTGATGCATGGGAGGGAATTTCGGTCCTGGAAAAAATAGTGGTGCTTGTGGTTGTTGAGAATACCCCTGTTGTTGTTTAGGAGCCTGAGGGTAACTTTGCTATTGTTGAGGCTGCAAATAAGAAGGCACAGGAGGTGCATAATTCATTGGTTGTCTAGGGTGCAGAACAATGGGCAGCTGAGGCACCTGGTTCATAAGAGGGGTCTGATTAGCGAATGCTTGGGTGAGCTACTAGTCCCAAAGAAGGCAGTAGACCAGAGATATTTTTCCCCAAATCTACACTGGCAATAACAGCCTCTGTATAGGCAGTCACTAATGAGGTGAGTGGTGGATGCATCCTCTTTACCAAGGCCGATGTAAGGTTGTCCAACGCCCCATAATAGACTGGGAGGGTTGCGGCATCATTATGAAGGTATGGGTCCTGAAGCCTTGTAAAGGCATGATGAAAACAGTCATTAAAGGATCCAATGGGTTCATTAATTTCCCTCCTAACGGACATAAACTTCATATATAACTCTGAAGGGCTGATCGAGATTTAATATTTTTGCAGGAAAGCATTCTTCATTAGGTCCCATGAGGTAACGGACCCCCTTGGCAGATTGATGTACCAATAGAAGGCCTCCTCGCCCAATGAATGTGGAAAAAGGTGGAAAGCAACATCCTCATGGTCGACTTGCATTTCAGTGACTGATGTTTCAAATATTTTGATGTGCTCTTCAATTGTTCTTTGCGGGTCACGGGGATTGAATTTTGAACAGAAGCCTTTCGGATTCTTGGGAATTTCATGGTAAGCGGCGAAGTGTATCGACGAAGGATTTTTTGCCAACCAAGCCATGGCAAGAGGTGAAGGTGGTATCTGTTGTTGAAAAATAGAAATTTGGAATTGCGCCTACAGTAGAACAGCAGCCTGGGCTATAGCTATTTGGACTCTATCTTGGGCTTGAAAGGTCGGGAGAGAGGCAACTTCCCGGCTGCCGAAGATGGTAGGTGAAAGTGTCATTTTGGATGGCCAGATAGAAAATGAACACAAGCCGAATGAGGGTGAAGGGGGAAGGGAAGTGGATGGAATGGAGGAAAAGGAAGAAGTAGTGTTTCCTCCCTTAGTTCACTTTTCCCTTGTAGGAGGCGGTAACTCTTGGACTTCTCCCTTGCTTGGCGCTGACCGTAAAACTCTTTGAAATCTTTCTGGGGAGAATGATCTTATTCGATCTAGCTTCACAAGGCCCTCCTTCTAGCGCCAGTTCTGTTGATGGATGTTTTTACACACTTTCTCAACACAGGTAATGCGTATCTACGCTACCTCTCTTGAAAGGAAATCTCCAACTACACGCTGCGGAAAATCTCTCAAAGTTCTCTTGGGTGTCAGATCATGACTTGCATGGAACTCCTCAGTTGATATTTGATGTGATTTTGTTGGTAATCACAGGGTGCACTTACGTAGCTGGATGCGAGGTGGGCCTTCAAATCTGAAGTTTCTAAGATGGGAATTAAAATGTACTTTGTTGTAGGTTCAAACAACAATCTAAAACTTTGATGTTTTCTTCAAGTTTGGATTTACAATGTGCAATGAACCTTAGCACAGGTTGTTTCTTTAAAAAAAAGGAAAGAGTACAGAAAAGGAAAGGTTCCTAGATCTGCAACTAACTGTGAACAGTGATCATGGAGGTTCTGCTGTGGATAGCTCCCTTCAAACAAGATTCCACTTAACTAAGAAATCTACAGTATCGTGAAATATGTGCTATCTTCAAAGGTCTGCAAATATTTTATCATTTATCCACCATTTGCATGCATGAATAGAGATAAAGATTCAAAGAGCAGCTTCAAATTTCAGCCTAGGCTAACTTTGCAAGGCCATTTATCAGCAGTAAAAAGCAAAAAGTATGGGGAGGAAGGCATCAACACAGCAGAATTTTTTATAATCACATAACAGCATGACTAAAGTCTATCAAAGCAAGGATACAACTAACTAAAACTGCAATGTGAATCTAACTAAAGCATCTAACAATGGAGATTGAACCATGAAACATGTGGAGAAATCAGAAAATACACCAAGTCAATATATTTTCATTATAAATTTTAGTAGCATGTCTTTACAACAACTCAACTCTCTTTGCAAATGAGAGGAGACTCATATTTATAGTGCCCAAAAGGTTAGATGAATGGCCAAGATTATTTTCATTGTGTGGCCAGGATTCATTACAAAATAGGGCTTCACCCACCCCCAAATATATTACAATTTAAAATTACATTCTTGTCCCTTTCCCTATTTTGTCCTTTAGTGACAGCACTGTAGCATTTTTTCTTTTGTTGACTGCTCTTTTGTTGTAGCTATTCCTTTAGGAGGTCTTCATTGATAATAGGGATGCCCTCTTGCTTCTTTAAAGTTGCATATTCCATGAATTTTAGAATGACTGGCTGAAGTTTGTCTACATCAATGATCTCGTACCACAACATCTGGTAACTCCATTCTTTTGCATTATCCTCAAGCTTCTTCCAGTCTTCATCATACTTTACACCCTGGTCCCTGAACAGCTCCGACTGAGTGAAGGAACAGACGGCGAAACTCATGAATTTCATTGTTATTTCATTGGACATCCTATCCTCCATCTTCTTCTAGAAATAAGGCTTTATCTTCTCTGGATCCATCTGCATTGCGGGCATGTCATACTCTATCATCAGCGTCAAATATCAGGCGCAGTCCGCCCTAATTTCCTTAACCCATTCGATGTCCAGATCCACCTTATCCATTATTTGTTCCAACCTTTCCTTTTTGTTATCGAAATCCCACCTCCACACATCCATCAGCCAGTGGTCATCGCCTTTTAATGTGACCTCCTTTTCCCATGTGGCCTTTGGTAACCGGAGGATGGCCTCAATCTTTGGACTGGTGGAATCATATGTTGCAGAGAAGTCATCACAGAGCTTCTTTGTACTCTCCAGAGATTGTTGCAAATCCAATAACTTGTTGGCTGTTCGAACAGCCCGGCTGATACCCATGTTCCTGACGTACAGGACTTGTCTGAACCAGCTCTCTGTAGTCTTTTCCAAGCTCTTTCTTTTCTCTAATTTTTCAATTTTCTCTTTTGACAGCAGTTGGGGTGGAGCCACGGATGTGGTAGGCATGTCATCCACTGAAGACCATTGTTGGATGTAATCCGTCAAGGCGGCCACCTGTACCTTAAGTTTGTCCTTCAAAACCTTGTCTTGTTTTATTAGGTGCACCATTGTAGCCACTGACTCCTCAAGATGCCCCACCTTCTGCTCTCTGGTAGCAGTCCCCAAGTTGATGGTGGAAATGTTATAACTTACCCCAGCCTAGCCTACCACAGGTGTTGCTATTTGTGTGGTTCAGGACCTGGAAACGTCCATTGTTATCTTGGATCTCACTTTAGGATTTTTCTCTTTTATGGTTGAGCTTTGTGCTTGGGCTAGGATAGCCTCTAGCCTCACCCTTGGATCCCTAGGAGTGGGAGTCTCCTTCTCAAGCTTCCTTTCCAACCATTCGGGCATAGTAGAATCTTCTTTTGATGGCTCTTGATTGCCTTCACCCTCCTCCATTCAGCCCTCCATTTGTGCACCTTTCATCTTTGTGTTGTCTCCCTTTCTTCATCAGAATCTAGGATGAAAGTGAGGCTTTTGACAGGAGGTTTAGTAATCAATTGCCCTCGGGGACTTTCTTCTACCTCGCTTTCCTTTTCCCTTATTTCTTTAATCTGTTCGCCCTTGTGCATGTATTCCTCGGGCTGGTCCTCTTCTATGTCCCCTTCTTCTGTAGGAGGAAGTGGCACAATGTCCAGTTGTTTTTCCTCTATAGGGGTCTCTACATTTTTGGATGTCTTTTCACCCTCCTTCCCTTCACTGGGAGGTGATCTTTCTTCCTCTTCTTCATCGTGTTTCAGCTACCGGGCCATCTCTTCTTCAAGATCGTCATCAAAGGTTTGTATGATGACCTTACCACCGGCATCCTCCTCCTCATCTCCGCTTTCCGAAGATCTAGTTCCTTCCTCTTCGTAGGCCAGCCTGTCAATTGTCTAGTGTTCATACTCCAGGTGTTCATGGTACTCAATGACCTCCTCTTCAATTGGCTTCAAGGCTTCTTACTCCCGCCACTCCAATTCTTCAGAGATCAACATTGTGGCCTCCATCGCTAGTGGTCCTACTGGATATTGTGAAGGCTTAGTAGTAGCGAGGACCTGCGCTAAGGCAGCCTGAAGGGTGGGGTCCATAAGGATTTAGGAGAGCTCAGAAGGGAGATTTTGAATGTGTTTCGAGAAAGCCTCAGGCAATGCGGGAGCGGGCATTAGTGCTTCTATTGTGGCTAATGGGAGTGAAGTAGTAGGTGACATGACAATGGAGGAAGGAGGGGTAGTTACGGTGGAGGAGGAGTCAATCACTATTACAGGCCCAGCCGGAGGTGAAGGAGCAAGATGGACTAAGATGTACACTATCAGCAGGGATGTGGCGACCATGGAAAGGGAGACAGATGATGGGGCAGTCGACACAGGGAGAGCCAAAAGAGGTTCTAGCTGATCTGTCCTTTCTTACTCACATTCTTGGATTACAGGTTGCTCCATGGTTCCCCTTGTTTGCTTGGGCTTCTTAGCAGGTGAGCCTCCTGAATCCTTCCTTGTGTATACCTTGGGATCTGGAGACTGCTTCATTTCCGTCCCTTTCCTCGTCTTTGATCGGGTGATCGAAGGAGATTTGGATGTCTCACCCGTTGAAACTATAGTGGCAACATCTTCGGTGGCACTGTGCTCACTTTTGAGTCCCTCATACGTTAGGACCACTCCTCGTTGCTTTAGCTGGGCCACTTGCCATTTAACCTATTCTTCAATTCGGGCCACAATGGGTTTGGTCATGATCTCAAGGTCATCGACTTCCTGTTCATCCAAGTCAATTGCATGCAGCGGTAGATTGGAGACTGCATTATATCGGGGATCCATAACGGTGCCTTCATCTTCTTCCACTTGATCCGGTATAGGGAACAGTTGTACCCTTCTTACGAAGTATGTAGTCATCCTCATCTAGTGTCTGGCACGCACCTCTTTGTCATCTTGGAAATTTTCCCTAAAATCCTCAACATGATGTAAATAGGCGTACTCTGGTCCCAGCGCTTTTCTCACGTGCCCATACAAGTCCATCCGCAAGTGAGCAGTGTGTAGTTAGAAATGGGATTCTGTCAGTTCCTTTTCTGAGGTCCCAGCACATTGGGAGGTTTGCAATTTATACATGCCTTGTCCAAAGGTAAAGGGATAAGAGATACATGCCAAATGCTTGTTGTTGAGGATGGTGTGCACATGTTGCAGCTACTGAGAGAGTTCCAATAGTATAATCCGGTCATTGGGGTACCAAGGCAGCTTGTCCGGCCTCTTAGTGAAACCTTGGGCGCGAATGTAGGTGAACTTGGGGAATTGCAGGAACAAAAAAGCGTACTAATTAGGAATGCATGCGCGCTATGAGAGACTCTCCTCTCAAAATCCCCTCCAAATAATTGGATGATGTGACCAATGAATGCATCATTCACCCTGCAGTATTCCTTCTTAAAAAAATTCAATTGGAGCTGGGGATGTCTGTCATGGAATTTCAATCTTCGCCCTGGCTCCTCATCGGGTGCTACAAACAATCCACTATACTGCCTTTGTTCTTCTAGCGAATAGACCAGATAGGAGGTCATGTAGAATTTGGAGATCCTCTTTACGTTCGTGAACTACTCATGGAAGCAGTTGATTATCATACCTCCCTAGTAGAATGAGGCCTTCGTGGTGACATCCTCATTCCCACAAAGGATCTGCTCAACAAAGTATACCATCCATTCTTGAAAGAATGCAACAGTGAGAAGGCCCATTACCCGGCTCAACATGGTGACTAGGTCATGGTAGTCCTCATGGAAATATCACTACGAAAGAGTTCTTGGGGAACCTTTGTAGTGCTGCCCCTTTTCTCCTTAAGCCAATGTTGATTTATCAATCTTTTGCAGCCCATTGGGTTTTCATCCCATGCCGCTTTGCATTCCTCTATGGTGAGCGTTTCCATTTCTTCAAAGGTAGGAATGTGGAAGGTCTTTATAATTCCCTCGACCGACATGTCAACTAGAATATTACCATCTTTGTCAACGATGGTGCTTGTCTCAAGTTGGTAGGCCTGCCAACAAGCCATGACTAGTTCAGGGGTAATGAGAGATGGGGGGAAACCTGCAGCCTTCACAATTCCACTCTGCCTGATTGATCTGGCATTATTAGTCGTGGGGTGAATTCTGACCCTTTGCGTAAACTCATCAATATTGACATGGCCGATATTGGTGTCTGAGATTTCCATCCAGTCCATGGTGATTTTCAATCGCAGAGGTTCACCTTGGAACTGGAACTTCATCTAGTCCTTATCCTCTTTCCCACGAGGAGTCTTCCTTGATTTCTTCCCTTTGTCTTTCTCTACAGTTCCTCCCGAGGGTCCTACACCTGACTCCATATATCCTGCAAGCATGGACACAATGAGTACAACTTTAAAAAAAAATGTTATCGTTAGCCCAAAATCATATTTAGACAATGTATGATTGGGGAAATCAAATGCTTACTTCAAGATATTGTTAGCCATTTACTGGAGGAACTTCGGACAATCCGGATCTGGAGAGCCAGACTTCCCTGGCAGAAATGTTTTTTTAGAGGCGAACAGGGTAGTGTGATCTGGGTGATTTCCCGACTTCAAATCTTGGTCGTTCAAGGGGCTCATGTTGAAGAGGGCCAAATTTGAGCACATGGGTCGAGATCAGATTTCAATTTTAGGGTCATTTGGAGCATTTTGGGAGCATCAGGAGGTAGAAGGCCAAAAAGACGTCAAGGGTTGGCTGTTTGAAATGACCAGCAAGAAACAGAGTTCCGGAGACGGAACTCCAGAGTTCGAGACTCAGGCAGGGCAAGGACGGTTGTTGGTTTGGGCACGGAGGGGCGGCAAGTCGTCGTGTTTTCACCATTATAGGACGAAAATCCAAGAACGGAAATCCGGATGGAGTGGCCTGGAGGACCAGACCCGGTTTCAAGCTTGGATGTCTGACTTCCACGTGAAGTATATTTTGGCAAACAGGAGGGCAGGGTCTGGAGGTCGAAAAGGCAAGTGTGTTTCTCTCCCTTTTCAGCGGCGAAGGCAAGACAAAATCCCGGATGTCAGAACCCAGCGAGGGCGAGGACATTTAAAGTTTACTGATGAGTCCTTTGTGGCGAACGAGGGCTCGAGGTCTGGGAGGTGGAAGGTCGACGTTAGATGGTTGTTTTGACAAGGCGAAGCCGCCACGGAAGTCGGTGGATGGACATCCGCAGACTGGGACCCGGGGTAATGACGGAAGCTTGATTTTTGAACGATTAACACCGGAAAGCGAGATGCAAGGCGGGCTCCAAGGGCCAGGCAGACGGGGTCATTCTAGCATTTGTGAACAGTGAAAGCTTAGTGGAATTCTAGGCACGAAATTCCTGGGTGTCAAGCACGGGAAGGTAAAGCGGAAGCCAATTTCAAAGTTTGCAAATCTTCAATGGCGATCGAATCACGGAGGCCCGAGGGTTCAGGCCCAAAAGGGAAATTCGTCGTTTTGAAAAAAGATGTTTCTTTTCATAATTTTTGCCAGCGGTAGAGGGGCCCGAGCCTGGAGGGCTCGAATTCCCTGTATGAAGAACGGCGGCGGCCAAGGAAAGTTCTGGATCAACCCTACGGGATGCTTTAGAGGTTTTTGAAGATTCTAATATATGGGTTTTGTGTGTTTTATCACGTTTTAGCAAATAAATCATTTTTAACCCATGTTATTCATCATTTTCAGTGCAAAATTATGAAAAAACTCCTTGGGAGGGTGGACGGCAAACCTACCTGGGAAGCCCGATAAAGGAGATCGCGAAATCCACTAAGGATCGGCAGATGAAGGCGACGGGCATGAGGGCGGTGATCGACAAAAGCAGTGAACTCCTTAGGCAAGTGCTCTGACCTCCTCTGCAATCCTGACAAGTGAAAATGACAAGCTGGGGCCTAATATTTATACCCCCCCTATTTCATTAATGGCTTCATTTAATGCAAGTATGGACAATAGGTTGGTTGGTGAGTTTGAAAGTCATGGACGGCGGCGGGAGGTCTGGGGTTCGGGGGCCGAAAAGGCATGAAGCGGCGGCTGCTTTAAAATTCATTTTGCAAACTACCAGCGAAGGGGATCTCAGGACCTGAAGGGTGGGAGGATGTCGCAGGTTCGCCATTTTGAAAATTCAGTTCAGAAACCATCGGCGATGATAGGGAACTTGGGGTCTGGAGGGCAGAGTTCCATCTGTAGTTTGTCGTCAAGAACGGCAAAGTCTGCAAGGCATTCCAGATGCGGAAGTCTAGATGGTCGGGCCTGGAAGCTTTGAAAGTAGCTCAAAGTTTTCATAAGTTTTAACTGACGACAAAGAGGGAGCCAGGTTCTGGGGTTCGGGAAGGCGGAGGCCTTCTGCCTTTCCAAAACGGTGAACCCTCGGAGGAAGCCTAAAGGCGGAGACCTGATGGACTGGGCCCGAAAGGGCCCGGAGCCGTTGGCAGAAGGAAAACTGCCAAAGAAATCTCGAAAAGCCCCAGGGCTTGGCCAAAGATGATTGGGTAAACACGGTCACTTCAAGATGAGACTTCGGGGGTACGCTGACCACTTGGGACACCAAAACGGGGCACACCAAATGAGGCGGTGACAAAAATGACCCGAAAAGGCGAAAAGAAAAGAGGGTCTTCATTCCGAATGGGGCATGTGTACTGAGGGCACAACATAACAGTTTAATGATTTGTATGAATCTGCATAATCTCTCTCACATAAATTAGTGTTGGAAGCGTTGTTCCACACCTTTGCTTCCTTTCAGCTGGTATCAGAGCCTAGCCAGTTTGGGTCTCATTGTTTGGTAGCAAGTTTTTTGTACTGATCTTTGTTTGAGTGGGAGTCTTTGCAGAAGTATTTTAAAATCTTGTTGTAGAAATAAAGATGGCAAGCACATCCAGTAGAATTAAGATGGATAAGTTTAATAGCAGCAACTTCGAGTTATGGAAGTTAAAGATGGAGGATATGCTTGTGGATAAAGATTTGTGGGATGCAACATTCATTACAAAACCAACCAATATGACTCAAGAAGAGTGGGATCTGAAGGATCGAAAATCCAAGGGTTTGGTTAGAATTTCTTTGGCTGATTCAGTGCTCTTGAATTTCCATCAAGAGAAGACTGCAAAATATATTTGGAAGAAGCTTGGAGATGTTTATCAAGATAAATCTTTGGTAAACAAGTTATTCCTGTGAAAGAAATTGTATTCTCTGAAGATGGAAGATGGAGGATCCATTGCAGATCACCTGAATGCATTTAACATGTCGATTTCTCAATTGGGTTTTGTTGGTGACAAGATTGAAGATGAGGATCATTGCATGCTTCTTTTATGTTCTTTTCCAGACTCATGGGATCACCTAGTTAAGACTATTGGAAGTACCACCACCAGTTTCAAAATGGATGATGTGGTTCCATCACTCTTGTATGAAGAGATACGGAGAAAATATTCTAAGATGGCCAAAGAAGCACTTGTTATTCATGGTAGACCTAAAGAGAAAGGAAATAAAAAGGATAAGAAGTTCAGATCAAAATATTCAGGGAGATCTAAGTCTCCTAGCAAGTTCAAGGCAAAATGTTGGAACTGCAGAAAACTTGGTCATTTATGTAAAGATTGTAAGGAGGAGAAGAAAAAGAAAGGTAAAAGGAATTTTTTTGATTCTGACTCTAAAAAATCCTCTCAAGATGATGCAGATGTTTTTTTCACAGCCTTGGCAACTCATGCATTAGAAGATGTGTGGTTAATAGACTCAGGTGCTTCTTTCCACATGACCTCGCATAGGGGTTGGTTCTCTAAGTATGAAGAGTATGATAGTGGAAAGGTGTATCTGGGTGACGACTCTCATCTAAAGATTGTTGGCCGTGGAAGAATTAAAATTAGATTCCCTGATGGTAGAGTGAAGGGGATTGATGGTGTGCTGCATATCCCGAGTTTAGCA
This sequence comes from Sequoia sempervirens, assembly GCA_007258455.2. NCBI lineage: Eukaryota > Viridiplantae > Streptophyta > Pinopsida > Cupressales > Cupressaceae > Sequoia > Sequoia sempervirens. Next base: position 993,132,192 of record VDFB02271358.1, on the reverse strand, counting down.
CGAAACCTACTTTATGTAAGTTAAGTAATGCGAGTGTGCAGGTTGTTTTCTCAAATGGATGATGTAAGATGACAAGAGGATCTATGGTGTTGGCTAAGGGTGTTCGGATCAGCACTCTATACAAGTTGGATGCATGCACTATTTAGTGCAATAGTTCTTCTGATATTTCAAAGAAAAGGCCTTTGGATTCTTCATCCTCACCATCAGATCTAGCAGTGAAGAAGTTTATTGTTTGTACATCTGATGGTTGTGCTTTTTGGGTACCTAAAGGTGCAAATGCTTTGGAGATGAAGCTTCTAGCAGAGAAGACAATGTTATTGCACCAAAGACTCGGTCATATTGGTGAGAAGGGTCTTAGAGCCCTAAAAAATTAAAGCCTTGTTGAAGTCCTTGATGATTGTAATCTCGAGTTCAACTTTTGCAAACATTGTGTATATGGAAAAAAAAACCGCGTTTCTTTCTATTCCAGTTCTCATAAGTCTTATGGGGTTTTGGACTATATTCATGCAGATGTGTTTGGTCCTGTGAATGTTCCTTCGTTAAGAAAATTTGTATATTTTGTGTCTTTCATAGATTATTACAATAGAAGGACATTTGTTTATTTTCTCAGGAGTAAATTTGAAGTCTTTAATCGGTTTGAGTTTAAGAATTTGGTTGAAAATCAAACTGATAGAAATATAAAAAATGTTTGAGGACTGACAATGGTGGTGAGTTTTGTTTGGCAGAATTTGATAAGTTCTATAACAAGCACGGGATTGAAAAACATAAGACAACTCCATACACTCCAGAGCAAAATGGAGTTGGAGAGAGGATGAATAAGACGTTGATGGAGAGGGCTAGGAGTATGTTGAGTGGTGTTGGCTTTGAGCAGAATTTTTGGGCTGAAGTGGTAGCCACTGCATGTTATCTGATCAACAGATCTCCTACATCAGCTCTTACTGAAAAGACACCCATGGAGGCATGGTCTAGTAAGAAGCCTTCGATGAGACATCTGAGTTTTTGGTTGCGAAGCTTATGCTCATGTTCCGAGTGTAAAGAGATCTAAGTTGGAGAACAAGGTAGTTAAGTGTATCTTCATTGGCTATGGTGTCAGTGTGAAGGGGTACAAGCTTTGGGATCCAGTGTCCGAGAAGGTTCTCCATAGCAAAAGTGTAATATTTCAGGAGTTGAAACCTTCCATAGTTGAGTTGCAGCCAAAGAAAGAGGAGAAGCCAAAGGAGGTAGTTCAAATTCCACTTACTCCAATGAAAAGTGAACTACATACTCCTATTGAACCTGGTGATGAGGAGAGCTCTAGAAGCTCTGAAAGTTCTGAAGAAGAAGAACCACAACCTTAGCAATTTAGGAGGTCTACACGTGATAGGAGGCCACCAGAGAGGTTTGATTATTCACCAGAAAGATTTGGTTATTCACTATTGGATTCTAGTTGTGTTTTTGCTTTGATTTCTAACACTGATGAGCCTCGAACTTATAGAGAAGCTATGGGTATGAGTGATGCAGATTCTTCGATGGAGAAATGGTTGCTTTGAAGAAAAATAGTACATAGGATCTGACACCTTTTCCTAAAGGATGGAAACTTGTTGGATGTAAATGGGTGTTCAATAAGAAATGTGGTCTTTATGGTAGTGTTGAAAATCACAAGGCACGTTTGGTAGCAAAAGGGTATTCTCAGGTGGAGGGAATTGACTATGGTGAGATATTCTCTCCTGTTGCAAAGCTGACATCTATTTGGTTCCTGTTATCACTTGTAGCAGCGTATGATCAAGAAGTGGAACACATGGATGTGAAGACAACATTCCTTCATTGTGATTTGGAGGAAGAGATCTATATGTCACAGCCAAAGCATTTCATGGTAAAAGGTAAAGAAAATATGGTTTGCAAGTTGAAGAAGTCTTTATATGGTCCTAAGCAGTCTCCTAGAATGTGGTACTAGAAATTTGAAACCTTTGTGTTGTCTTTGGAATTTACGAGATATAAATCTAACATGTTGTGTATATTACAAATCTGATAATGGTCGCATTCTCATAATTACATTGTACGTAGATGATATGTTGTTTTTTGGGAATGGTATGAATTTGACTTCAGATCTGAAGTCTTAGTTGTTAGCATAGTTTGAGATGAAGGATCTAGGTGCAGCAAGGTATATTCTAGGGATGGAGATCAGAAGAGATAGAGCTTGCAGAAAGCTTTGGTTAAGCCAAAGAAACTATGTGAATTCAGTGTTGGAGAAATTCAACATGACAGATTGCAAGCAGTTAGTTGTTCCAATGATGTAGGGGACAAAGATTTCTATGGAAGATTTTCCAAAAAATCCTACTAAGATGGAGGACATGACTAGAGTACCATATGCGAGAGTTGTTGGCAGTTTGATGTATGTGATGGTTTGTACGAGGCCAGAAATTTCCCAAGCAGTGGGAGTCCTTAGTCGATATATGGCTAATCCTAGACGAGTACATTGGGATGCGGTAAAGAGAGTGTTTAGATATCTGCAGGGTACTTTTGAGTACTCTTTATGTTATCATAGTTATCCTATTGGTTATCAGCATTCTGTAAGTATTTGTGGATATGTGGATTCGGATTGGGCAAGTGACATTGATAGTAGAAGATCCACTAGTGGATATGTGTTCAGGTTGAATGGTGGTGTGATAAATTGGATGAGTAAGCGACAGGCTGTAGTCGCTTTGTCCATGACAGAAGCAGAGTACATGGAAGCTACTCATGCTTGCAAGGAAGCCATTTGGCTTAAAAGGTTGTGTTTGGATATTAGTTTTTATGCAGGAAAAATTACTATCTGTTGTGACAGTCAGAGTGCCATTTGCTTAGCAAAGAATCCCACTTTCCATGCCAAAACAAAGCACATTGATGTTTAATTTCATTTTCTTCGTGATATGGTAGAATATGGAAAGGTAAATTTGGAGAAGGTTGACACTTTGAGAAATGTTGCAGATGCACTGACAAAGCCAGTAAGCATAGAAAAGTTAAGATGGTGTGTTGTTTCCATGGGCCTTGGGGTCCTGAGTAGTTGATTACAGATGTCTTCATGACAGGTCTTTGAAAAGTGGGAGATTGTTGAGATAACTAATTGTCTCAACCTGTTTGCATGAGATGGTGACAGTGGAGTTAACTGAAACTATCAATCATGCATAAGGAGATTTTAATCTACAATCTGCGGTGGATGAGATAAGATGGTGGAGACTTAGAGTTAGCTATATCTTGTTCAACGCATGAATGAGATTTGAACTTGTTCTTTGCATTGGTGGAGGATTGAGCTTAATAGAATGCATGAAGCATATTATCGGTGGTAACTAAAACACAACTTATCAAATGGAGTTGCTAACATGCAATGCATTTTGCATGAATGCAGTTAGCGGTGGATCGGAGGTGGTTACATTGTTTGTAACTACCATCAATAGTTAACTGACCATTTGCAGTGATAGTTATTTCTCCGTGAGTGGGTGTGATCATTCCATGCACTTTAGTTTTGACTTAGCTTTGCTCTATGTTGGCTTTGAATATTGCATGTGATGAAGCCTTCTCTTCATTTTTGTAGTTAATGATTAAATACTCTATGCCTTAGAGTATTGAGGAGATGGAAACTTGCTAATTTATGAGACACCGTTATGCTGTCAGAATTATCCTATATTTTTGCCGAAGATTGGTGAACACTTGGAGAAGCATAGTGTTGTTATTGTATTGTAATTCTTTGTTACTGATAATATAAAGTATCGTGCTTTTGGTGTGTGGGGTTTTTTACCTAGAAAGGTTTTCCCCACGTAATTTTGTGCGTTATGGTATTAATCTTTTATGTGTGTATTTGAATGCATTTCTTTCTCTGTAACAGTTTAATGATTTGTATGAATCTACACAATCTCTCTCACATAGATTAGTGTTGGAAGCATTTTTTTGCACCTTTGCTTCCTTTCAAGGGAATTCTCTTCTCACCCATATGGGCAAAGTGTCATCTCTAGAGAACATACCATCAGTAGGCCTCTTTTTAGTCACTATTTCAAGGATGAGCATCCTGAAGCTGTATACATCTCCCTTGGTACTCACTTCTCCTCCCAATCCATATTCTTGCAACAGTTTAAAAAAGTGATTCCATTGTTGCGATTTGAGAAGAGAACTAATATATAAGAGGAAAAATCCAGGACAAACACAAAAATTGGAAAAAATGTCAGGATTGGGTCTTTACCTGGAGCAAGGTAGTCTACTGTTCCCTTCAGTCTGGATGTGCTACTACTTGCAGAAATAGGGGACGTCAATAGACGGGAAATTCCAAAATCAGCCACATGGGTTGTCATTGTTTCGTCCATTAACAAATTTGAAGGCTTCAAGTCACAGTGAACGACAGGTGGAGAACAATCGTGATGTAAATATGCCATCCTGTGTGCAACATCAAATGCAATGTTCAATCTCATCTTCAAACTCAAGCTACACTACATTTCATATGTGTGGAGGTGTTTTTTTAGGCTCCCCTATGACATATATTCCAGAACCAAAGCCCTGACATCTCCAGCAGAGGAAGAGGACAAGACTTTGACAAGATTGTGGTGCCTGATTTTTCTCAGTACTCTACATTCCCTGATGAAATGCTTGAATGAATTTTGAGGGTCCTAATCGAATACCTTAATAGCCACCAACTTGTTATCAGACAAGATCCCTTTGTAAATTGACCCAAAGCTACCATTGCCTAGTAAGTTAGCGGCACTAAATCCTTGGGTTGCTGTGTGAAGTTCCTGGCTAGAAATTTGCATGAAACCTTCTCCCAACAAACTATTTGAAATTGGTAATCTTTTAATTCTTCCGTAGAAAATGTAAAATGCCCCCAAAATGCAACACAATGCAAAGAATGTTCCAATTGAAGTAACCAAGACGATTTTCCTGTTCAACACATCATGATTTTTGTGAGAGCTTGTACAATTTGGTAAATTCAACCAGCCAGAGGCTGCACATAATTCCAGATTTTCCAAAAATGATGTTGCGCTTAGGTTTCTGAAAGCTCCTTGATTTGGGACTGATCCATTCAAGATGTTGTATGAGAAATTTAAATGTTGAAGCATGGTGATATTTGCAATGGAAGGTGGCAATGGCCTAGACAACTTATTGAAAGATATGTCAATACTTTCAAGGCTCTTAAGTTTCCCTATCGATGTTGGCACCATTCCCTCCAATTTGTTTTTGGAAAGGTTCAGGTATTGCAATCCTGAGCAACTGCCAATATCGCCAGGGATAGGTCCTAAGAGTTCATTAGCTGATATATATATGGCTTCAATCTGTTGCATTCCTCCCAGCAAAGGCAATCTTCCTATCAAGAAGTTGTAGGAAAACATGAGATAAGACTGCAATGAATGGAGGCTTGAGATGTCCATAGGGATATTTCCTGTGAGGTTGTTGTATGAGAGGTCAATGAACTCTAGGTGGAAACATCGCCTGATGCTTTTGGGTATCCTTCCCATGAGCTTGTTATGACTAAAGTCAACTTCCCTCAGCTATTGCATACCGCCCAAATATGAAGGAATGTCTCCAGAAATGTTATTTAGCTGAAGCCCCAGATATTGTAGGTTTACTAGCATGTTAAACTCTAATGGGATGCTTCCTTGCAATTTTTTGGAACTCAATTGCAAGTATTGTAGTTTTGTCAGAAGGCCCAATGCACTCAAAATCTGCCCAATTAAATTGTTAAAACCCAGAGAGAAAGTGCTCAACTCAGTAAGGTTTCCAATCTCTTCTAGTATGTTTCCTATGATATTGTTGCCACCCAAGGCCAATACTAATAGCCTGGGAGAGAGGTTTCCTATGCCCCTTGACAAAGTTCCACTGAAATTGTTCTCCGCTAGACTCAGCACTTCAAGAATGGAGCAGTTAAAAAGTGCATCTAACACACACACTGTAGCACAATGTCCATTTGACAGGGTATTAAACTCAAGGTTTAGTTTCTAAAGAGAAGTTAGCCTTCCCAACTCTTGAGGCACCACACCACTTAGCTGATTCTCTGAGAGATCAAGGACCGAGAGCTGAGAACAATTTCCCAGAGACTTTGGGATTCCCCCACGAAATTAATTAATTCCCGCTGCAAATAATTGCAAGTTAGTGAGTTTCAAGCCAAAATCTATAGGAATGGGGCCCACAAACCTATTTTTTGTCAAGACAAGCATCTGCAATTATGTAAAGTTTAATAGAAAAGCAAAAATATTTCCCTCCAAGTTGTTTCCAACAAGATTAAGTAGTTGTAGATGAGTCAACATTCTGAATTCTTGGGGTATTGCTCCGCTCAATTTATTACCACCCATTGAAATAAAATGGAGCACAAAACAATTTCCTAGAGATTTTGGGATGCTGCCACTTAACTGATTCAGCAAAAATTCTATCACTTCCAATTTGGGTAGCTTATAGCCTATAGTCTTTGGAATTGTACCTACAAACTTGTTGTTCCCTAGTGACAATGTTTTCAATTCAGTATAGTTCATGACAAAATTAATTGATCCTCCAAGGCTATTATTAGTGAACCATAGTTTCTGCAGTCGAGTGAGTGAACACAATTCTGGTGGAATGGTTCCATACAAGGAATTGGTAGACAAATCCAGCCTCTCCAGAGACGAACAGTTCACCAGGGCCCTGGGAATGCTACCTGTAAGACTATTGTTACGAAAGAAAATCACCTTCAATCTCCATAATTTTCCAATCTCCATGGAGATGCTACCTTTGAGTTTGTTGGAATCTAGATAAAAATATTGTAATCTGGTCAAGGTTGTTAATATCTCAGATGGAATTGCTCCTTCAAGCGCATTACCAGATAGAGATAAGACACGCAATTTTGTGCAGTTACTCATGGACCTAGGGATGGTGCCTATTAAAAGATTATACCCAAGATCTAGTGTTTTAAGTGCAGTGCAATTTACCAAGCCTTGAGGGATGATACCACTCAATTTATTGAAGGAGATGTTGAGTTTCTGCAAGTTATGCAAGGAACTCAACTTTGGTGGAATGCTTTCACTCAGCAGATTACTGTTTAATCGGAGTTCTAAAATATTTGTGCACGTAGACAAACTAGCTGGAATTGGACCTTCTAAGCTATTTTCATATAGCTTAATGTACTGTAGCTTTGCTAATTTACCAAGCTCTTGGGGAATGAGGGCAGAGAAATGATTATTAGAGAGGTCGAGCATTGTAAGGAAGGACATATTGCCTAAGTGAGGAGGTATCGTAGCAGCCAATCCCCTGTATTTGAGAACCACACTCACAACCCTTTGATTGGGATCGCAAGTTATTCTAGTCCAATTGCAAATATTGTTTCCATACCCAGTTGGAAAAAGAAATACTTGGATCAATTTTTATAGACTTTTTTAATTCAAGCAAAATTTCTGCATCAATCTGATTGTGGTATTGCAACTCATTAGACGAAATTGTAAAAAAGATAAAAGTGGTGAAGATGAGTAAGAGAATGAACTGACCTTTACAATTCATGGACTCTTCCAAATTATTCATTTCTGAAAGCAGAATTAATCCACCTGCTATTGCAATTCTTTGCACGTTCTCCTAAAAGGATAGGCGGATTAAAGACATACTATTATAATCAGATTTATTTGATTGTTAGTAATTTTTAAATCTACAAATTAATACCTGTTTTAATAGTATTTGTCTTAGTACAGGCACATCAAGGCAGTTTTCATGTAGACTGCTTAGTTTATTTTGGTTAGTAGACAGTGCTCAACTTATTTAGGAATTATTTGTGGAGTTGGTGGCCTCATGAATATTTAATTTTTCTACTTATTTTTAAACATTAATCTTAAATTTGTATTTATGAAATTTAAAAATAATTTGTGCACTTAAAAATTGAAAAAATAAATGAAAACAAATATTAAAAAAGAGGGAAAGATTCCTAAGTAGTAGCTAATCCATTAAAATAGGGAAAGATTCCTAAGCAGTAGTTGCTCCATTAAAATAGGGAAAGATTCTTAGACATTTTTTATCCATTTTTTTCATAATTTATTTTCAATTCCTAAGATCTCCTTGTTCAACTTTGGTTGATAAAATTGCTTGTGAACCGTGGGTAGGTAGAAATCCTTATTTTTCACATTTAACATTCTTTAGTTGTGAAGCTTTTGTTATATGTCACAATAAAAGAAATCTAAACTACATCAAAAATATCAAAAATTTATCTTTGTACATTATCGTGAAAACGTAAAATGCTATAAGCTTTGGAATCCTCTAATCCAAAAAAAAAAATCCTAGAGATGTGAATTTTAGGGAGTTTAGAGATTATTTAGATGAAGAAGCACAGAAGGAAAAAGAAAAGACACAAATAATGCACTTTTAAACAAAAATAGAGAATCAAGAAGATGCACATGTGGAATAACAATCAGATGGATTAGAGGATAAAGAAGAAGAAGAGGGTTCAAATAGTTTAGATGATGTGTAGGATGAGCATATAGAAGAACCCATAGAGCCCATCTCTCATACCTTGAGAAGGTCCACAAGATAATGGAATCTAGTTGATAGGTATAGCCAACTGGGTTTCTGTTATGTATTTTCTTTTTTATGTAGTGACAATGAACCTAGATCTTTTAAGGATGTTCTCTCTTTGCAGGAAAGTGAATCTTGGATGTAGGCTATGCAAGAGGAAATAATTGTCATAGCTAGTTGTGATACAAGGTATATTGTTAACTTTTTCCCAAAGGAAGAAAGCTCATTGGTTGGAAGTGGGTATTTAGAAATAAATTTGGTGTAGATGGATGGATAGAGTGGAACAAGGAAAAACTAGTGGCCAAGGGTTGTGTTGTGCAAATTTTGCACACATGCCCCACTTGGAGTGGGGACCCTCTTTTATGATTTCGGATGTCTCTTGGACCTTTGGTTTTTATTGGATTTTTCCTTTCAAGGTCTTGAGATGTTGGTCTTGCTTGTCTTGGTCTTACCCTGAAGGATGAATTGATCAAACTTGGTTTTTAATGGAAGTCCGGGTTTTGCCATGGGTCCGGGATTTTCTGGTTCGCCCGGATTTTCCCAGGTCCTAGTTCATAGTCTGGTCGCTGTCGGAATTTCTAAGGTCCGGGTTTTTGGATGAATCCAGGATTTTTCGGGTGACCCGAATTTTCCTGGACTGCGTCGGAGTCCCAAAGGGTGCGTTATCCATGGAGTTCGTGCTCACCTGGATAGTCCGTCTGGCTCAGTTTTTTCTGGTTTTCCGTTTTGAGCTCGGGTTTCCGGATTTAGTCAATATGTCTTATCGGCCATTAATGCTTGAGGTATGTTTGCTCTAGCACGAATGTAAGCGAGTTTAAAGGATTCTAGTGCTTTTCATGATTTCATTATTCATTTTCCTTCTGCTCTAGTGCTTGATTTTATTCGTTTTGAGCTTTATTCAGTGGATTTGGTTTTCTTGCGTGTGGATTCCTTGGACATCTGTGTTGGCATTTTCGTCGCTAGGGCTCCCTTATTCGTAGTGACTTCCTTGGGTTCAAGCTTCATTCAGAATTGATCCATGGTAAGTTGTTATTGATTTCCCTTTTGTTTTGCGCCTTGATTAAATTATTTGAATTATGGATGGTTATTTGGGTCAGCCTTCACTCATTTTTTATGGTTTCATATTTATTGAACTGGGGTTTGAACTCACCCTTCCACGGGTCTTATCATCCGCACTGTGCATCTCTTCATTTATCAATCGAGTGTCGAGTATACCCCTGTGGCTAGGTGTTTCTATTAGGGCCTTGCTTTGTTGGCACATAGTCTGCTACATTGTGAGGATTAGGGTTTCGGTATGTTTGCCTAGATTTCTTAAGTTCAGTGGAGTCGTCATGGTCCTCTTGTCTTGTGTTTACTCGACCTTTTTCGCAGCATTTGAGACCCTAGGGCACCTTAGTTTCATTGTTTTGAGGGATTGAGTTTGAATTTTGAGCTTGCTTTAGCTCTCATGGTGGAGGTTTGGCTGTTAAAGATTAGGCCATCATCATTTCGTTGCAGGAATCAATCACTTGAGAGTTTTTGGGAGTTAAATTCATGTGCAGTCAAAATTTGGCTCATTAGGGTTGAGTTCATCTTCGTGGAATCCGAGTAGGGATTTGTGTGATTACTCGGTTAATGGTCTGCGCATCTAAAGGCTGTCGGGTTTCTGAAGTGTTCGCGGAATTCCTGGGCGCCCGGATTTTCCCAGATTCATCCATTTTCCCGAAGTATGATGAGTTCCCAGAATTTCAAGCTGTCTGTGGAAATCTGAACCATCCGGATTTTTTCGGTTTTCTACCTGGTTTCATTTCATTTTGATTTTCAAAATTAGAGCGATAAACTAGAGGTTAGATGATGATTTCTTGTTGCTAAATGAATCAATACCATGGTAATTATGCATCTCTTTTGTCCATATTGATGATTTGTTTGATGAATGATGTCTTGGCAGTGGGAGTCCGTCTGGATCGGATTTCTCTGAATTTCACCTCGACTGGGTTTTCCCAGATTGTTATGTTTTCCCGACTTTTCAAGATTGATGATTAGTGATTGATCTTAATGATTTCATGTGGTTTCAAGGCTAACCTTTGGTCGAGATATGGATAATAATTGGATTCTCATGAGGTTCTTTTGTTGATGCAGGCTGAATCAAGCAAAGCAGCGGCAGGAAAGGCCAAGGGAGACACGGAGGGATCTTCGATGACAGATGCAGAAAGGTTAAGGTTAGATGTAAAAAGCCAATTGTCTGACAGTAAGATAGCTTCAGTTTTTTCAAAGGTCTCAGACACTAATGTAGGAGCGTGGAGATATGAAGAATTCAAGGAAAGGACAACTCAGAAAGACCTACCAGCCTTGACCAAGGGAATGATGAAGTCTGGACTGGCCCATGTAGCAGGATTTCCTCCTACAGTTCAGTGCTATGAATTGCTATTGGAGTGTGCCCGCCAATATGACTTTGACACACAGAGGATTGTCAGCACTAATGGAAGACTGTTGGCAAACTTTAATCCTATTTCTATTGCTCAGGCATTTGATATGCCAGACTTACCATTTGTGTGTGCCTTGGACATGGATTTGGCTAGAACTTACTATGAGGATGAGCCTACCAAAGCCCAGCAGATGATCAATTCTTGGCTTGAGAAGCCAAAATCCCACTTCTCCAAGCTGCATAAGCAGTTGCACAGGGTCAAGTTTAGGCAAGATATATATGATGCTATCACACTATTAAGCAAGGTGGCGGCTTGAAGAGCGTTGGGGTGTTGGAGAATTGGATGGTGCACGTCATCAAAAAGATTGAGCAAGGTATCAATTATCATTGGGTGGGGATTATCAGTGTAATGATTGACAGACAAATGAGGGATGTGTTGGAATCAAAGAAATTCACTATGTCATCCTATGTGATGTATGTGCTTGCCAGATTTTACCCATACAGGGGTTTGAATCCAAAAGGAACATTTGGACAGGATGTCATTTATGAGGTGTATCCTGAGCTGCACCTAGGGAATTCAAATTATAGAAGATCAAATGATGCATTTACTATGCATATCACTAGGTTACTTCAAAACACAGAGCATGTGAGAATCTTTGATGGAGCCAAGGAGTTGATCAAGAAGTATGGAGCTTGGTTTATACAATTCCCTACCTTCTCCTATGTTAGGATTGATGGATGTCCAACTGCTCCATACAGATTGCCTAGATATCCTACTAACCATGTCATTCTTTTAAAGGTTACCCAGCAGATATGTGACTTTGATGCTATTGTTAAAAGGGAAAAGCATAAGACAGGGTTCGGTGGAGACTTCCCTTTGAAAATTGGTATAAGTGAGGTTTTCCCTTCAATCCAGTCAGCTCATGCATCAGGAGAGGAATTGAGTGCTTTTGGTTTCTCTTTCCATTCTAAGAGGACAAATTTAGACATCACTGGAGAAGCGCAGAAGAAGGCAACTAAAGAATATCACCACAAGGATGATCTAGAGGATTACTGGGCGAACATCAAGGATGACTTTGAGGTGAGGAAGAAGAGATATTCTAGGCTTCCAATTGATGTAATCAGAATGTATAATGTCAAGTTGATCCCTGACCAGTTAGAGGATGATGGGAATTTGGTTCAAGATCATGCATATGAGTCGGTTAAGGACAGATCCATTGGGGAGATAAACTGGTCAGAAAATGAGATAACTGAGCTGGAAGAATTAATGGCTCCTGTTATGAAATTTACCAAGTCATGGTTGAAGCACAAAGTATGGGAATTAGAAAGCGAGAAGGTACCCTGTACCTTCAATTTGATGGGGAATTTGAATGCCCATTCCACTTCAGAGGAATCCGGTGAGGATGATTCTGTAGAAAAAACTAAGGTGAGCTCACCTTTCAAGATTAAAGTCAGAGGTCCTAAGGAGAGTGAGCCTGAAAAGAAGAGGAAACCTAGAGGGAAAAAGAGGAGTCGTACTCTGAAAATAGGTAAGTCTGCTGAGGAGGAAGAACATGAGAAAGCAGAGAAAGAAGATACCCCTCCAGAGCCCAAAAGGACAAGGACAACCAAGGTTTCTAAGAAGAAAGGTCAGGAAGCTCCTAAGGATGAGGCAAACCCTCCAGTGGTTGATGTGGAGAGCTCAGGAGAGAAACCCCGGGTTTATTCGAGGAGGTTAAGGACTCCATCTCCCAAGGAGACTATGCAAAAGATAGATCCTCTTCCCATGGCATCCACTATGGAACAGCAGAAGGCTACCTCTCCTTCATTGAATATACCTAAGCAGACATCTCATGAAGAGCATGAGACCAGTGGGGAGGCAGCACCATTCAAGGAAGGAGAACTCTTTGGCGTGGCAGCTGAGCTTGAGGTTGAAGATGTGGAAGTGCATCCTTCCCCGTTGGTACAGTATGAGGATTCTCCTGTGAGCAGTAAGGATAATAGATCCCCTGAGAAGGAGGATGTTCCTGTTAAGACTCCATCACCCCTGCAAGACGAAGAGCCAGAGTCAGAAAGCAAAGGTGATCAATCTCCTGACAAGGAAAAGGATGAGACAGTAGAACTTCATGAGGAGGCTAAAGAGGATGAAATCCGGGTGGATCCTGTTGTTCCGGATTGGTTAAATAGGGAGATTACAAGGAAACAGGTCATTTTTGAGGACACTCCTCTCAACTGGGATGAAATGTTGGCCAAGATTGGAAAGGGTAAGAAGAAGAAGGTAGCCAAGGTAGTTTCCAAGATTGAAAGAGATGAGGATAGTAACAGGGTTATTCATATTGCTACCCCTACTGCTAATAAAAGTAGAGATGAAGTCACCGGAAAGGATTATAATGTATAGACTCTTAATCTTGGGCCTGCTTCTATGGAGCAAGATATTGAAGAATATGAGGGGTCTAGTGTAGTGATCATTGGTAGATTGAGGAAGGAAACACAGTCCAAGCATGAGTTAGAGAAAGAAAATGAAAGGCTAAGGAAATGTCTAGAAGACTTAATGAAGCCTTTGGAGTCTTTTCATCCATCCTCTTCTGCTACTGTTGGCTTCTTACCAAAGGAGACCATCTCCGAGATAGAGAAGGTGAAGGCTTCTACCATGGCTACAGTAGATTGGTTGAAGGAGGTACAAACTAAAGGATATGATGCAATAAAGGAGATCCTTTCAACTAGAAAGGATGCAATAATGGCTAAGGATTTATTAGGGCATGTTTTATCTCAAGATAAGGAAGACATTGATCTCTTATTGCAGAAAACTGAAGCAATCATGGAGTATGGTAAGGATCAGTTGGTTACTGATGGAATCCTTCCTTCATCTAGGGTTAATGATCCTTGGGAGTGGTTTGAGGCCCTACAAATCCGACAAAAAAGCCATTAAAAATATTTATAAGCAAAGGAAGCAGATGGATGGTGACTTAACCAATGTTTATGATGGATGCATCACCTTTTTTGAAGTAATGACTGGCAGGAGGAAGATTGCTCCTAAATACTTGAGCTTGGAGCAATTAAGGGAGTGGTGGCATGATGTCTATGCCCCTGATGTTGAAAACTCTGTGACAGGGCACCAATTGGATTATGTGGCTACGTATCTGGCTATGGTGGATAAGTACTCGCCATATAAGGGTGATTGGGATGCAACGGTTAAGCATTCAAAGGAAGAAATTGGATCCATTGAGTGTCGACTCAAAACCCTACCCTTGCCACCTGTTGCTGAGCTAGATAGAGTGTTTTTGAAGGTTCATGAAGCGTTGGATCAGAACAAAGATAAGGGAGGTGGTAATTAATGTCAACCTAGAGATTTGTGCTTCCCTATGATTATAGGGCATCTGTTGATTCGAGTTGCATTGGGGAATGTGTTTTGGCCAACCTTGATGATGTATCGGCATTTAATGTGTGCCTTATTTTGAAATTCCTGAGGCCGACTTGTTTTGGCTACTTTATTTGTAAATGTTTGGCTAGGCCGACATGTTTGAGGATTTTCTATAAATGGCATTCCTACCTCATTTGTAGGTAGTTAGTTAGGGAGTTAGTTAGGGAGATAATAGAGACAAGTTGGATTAACAGAAGAGTTAGAGCATTTTATAGTAGAGATAGTAGTTAGTTACTTGGAGCAAATATTGTAACACAGAACAGTGGAATTGTTGCTACATTTTGGTGATCTAATACAATTGAAGGCATTGTGGTTTCTCTGGTGAATTCCTTTGTGTTAGTTTATCCTACATGGTTCCTATTGTTCCATCTTTTAGATTGCTTGAAGATATAAGATTTGATGTTAGACCTGGAATTAGATCAGTTTGGTGAGTAGTGTTCATGATTTCATGCTTGGAGTGTTTGTAGCAATCTTTGGTCTATACTCCCGGTAACTATCTGATTGTAGTAGGCTGGTGAAGTCAACCTGGACCATACATCTATTTGTGCTTAGTTCGATTGTGGATGAATGTCTATGATTTGAAAATTTGTATGCCTTAGAAGATTGCACCTTTCTTGTGATATTGCATTGTGGGTTAAGCAGGAATTGGTTATTTGAGATTGGTCCATTCCAGGAATTTATCACTTGCATTGTTCATCCTAGAAATAGTTTATAGTTTAGATTTCATTACATCTCTTGCACCCTCATCTTTTGTTGTTTCCTTATTATTTTGGTTAGATTTAGGATTTAAGATCATCATATTGCAAGATTTGATAAATTAGAAAGATATTGTTTGCTTGTAGTAAGGTCTGATTGTGATTACTAGCATTTTCACATATTATCTGAGTTGTTTATGCATTGTCATGACCTGACACCCGAGAGACCTTGGGGTGATTTTTAGTAACTTGTTGTTTAAAATTACCTTTCAAGAGAGATAGAATATTGCATTCTGTCTGAGTTGTTGCTATGCAAAAAACACCATCAACAGGTTGCTCCTAGAAAGAGCAAGATTATTTTGATGAAATTTTCTTTCCTATTGCTAACTTAAATTCTATTAGGTTCCTATTTTCTATTGTTGTTGCTTGCGATTTTTGAAATTGAGAAAATAGATGTTAAAACTACTTTCTTGCAAATCTTAAGGAAGAGATTTATATGTGAAAACTTGATGGTTTTGTTGTGAAAGGAAAAGAACACTTGGTTTACAAATTAAAACTATCATTATATGGTTTGAAATAGTCAAGTAGATGTGGTACTTGAAGTTTTATGCTTTTGCATTGAAGTTGGAAATTGTTAGGAGCGAGGAGGATCATTGTGTTTATATTAAGATTATTGATGGTTAGATATTGATTGTTTTTGTATGTTGATGGCATGTTGTTTATGGGCTACATCAAGATAATGATTAGGGAGCATAAGACTCATCTTTTTGGCATGTTTGATATGAATGAGTTGGGGGCTGCTAAATATATCCTTGAGATAAAGATCAACGGGGATGGTTCACATAAATATTTGGTTAAGTCAAAGTATGTTGAGACCATTTTGCAAAGGTTTAATATGCATGATTATAAGCCAATAAATATTCCATTTCTGGTTGGTACTAAGCTTAGTTAAGACGTGTCCTAATTTTGGTTCTAATTTTGAAGAGATGTCTAAGGTTCCTTATGTTAGTGTTCTTGATAGTTTGATGTATGTAATGGTTTTTAGTATAATAGATATAGCCCAAGTAGTGGGAGTTTCTACCAAATTTATGGTTGGATCTCATAGAGAGAATTAGAATTTGTTAAAAGCTTTTTTACATATGTATGAGGCACTTTTGATTATTGTTTGGTTTGTCATGGTACTGATGATGTGGTTAGATCATTTGACATACATGGTATTGTTGATAAAATTTGGGTAGGTTCCTTAGATAGTTGAAGGTCTGTTAGTAGCCATGTTTTCTCTTTTTTGGAGGTACAATGAGTTGAATGAGTAAAATAGATCCTATGGTTGCTTTTCCACCATACCTGAGCAAGTATACTTGACTACTACACAAGCCTCCAAGGAGCCAGTATGGTTACAGAGACTTGGTTTAGGTATTGGTTTTTATTGTAGGATTGTGAGGATCAAATGTGACAATCAAAGTGTCATATTTTTAGCCAAAAATCCATATATCATGCTTGCACTCAAAATTTTGACGTTTAGTATCATTTTGTGCAAGAAATGGTTGATAATATTAAAGTATTGGTTGAGAAAGTTGACTCTTTGGATAATGTTGTAGATTCTCTTACAAGACCAATAACCACTAATAAGTTTTTTTGGTGTAGGAAGGCCATGGGCCTTGTTCACTATACTTGATTATTTT
The DNA here is from genome assembly GCA_007258455.2 of Sequoia sempervirens. Taxonomy (NCBI): domain Eukaryota; kingdom Viridiplantae; phylum Streptophyta; class Pinopsida; order Cupressales; family Cupressaceae; genus Sequoia; species Sequoia sempervirens. The sequence continues at coordinate 993,115,548 of VDFB02271358.1, read as the reverse complement.
TATGTATCTCATGAATGTAATTTCAATGTATAATGTGAATAAGAAGAATGTTAGGGTAGGTGACATTAGACTTGCATTCTTAAGTCATATTCTTATGCCTCCATGTTCATTAGAAAGTGTTCTAGGTGACGGGTCAAACCACAATAGTGGTTTACAAATTTTATGAGGAAGGAAATTTCATTTTTCTTCCTTTCCCCAAACTCAACGGGTTCGGTCGAACTCAATGGTTCGACCGAACCACATTTTATGTTCGACCGAACCCCCAAAACATAAAAAAAAAAATTAATATTTTAAGGGGTTCGGTTGAACATGGGTTCGACCGAACCCCCTCAAATAAGAAAAAAAAAATGAACAAGTGTCACTGTCATTTTTCACTTTTTTCTGTTTTCCCTGTGCTTTGTGCATACAGCGAACGGTGAACGTGAATAGCAAACGGTGAACAAACTCAACTTCATCTCTCCACAATTCATCAACCAAACTTCCAAGTTTGTCAAATTTGAATTTCATAGACTTCAAAATGAATTTTTTTGTTAAATTTCTAAACCCTAAATGCGAAATTTTTCAAATTTGTTGAATTGAAACTACATTTGTTTGAAAGTTTCTAAAGCCTTTTCAACATACACTATTTCTATAATACATTTCTACTCTATCAAAAAATTAACATGCCATGTCTATGCTTCCACATTTTGCATACATTTCTACCAGGGCACCTCCAATTTATTTGAGGCATTATATCAAACAGTTCATGGTAATTTTTGATGGATTATGATAGAAATAGTGTTTCCATTGTATGCACCCTATATCAAACAATTCATTAACAAATTTATTTGAGGCATTATATCAAACAGTTCATTGTAATTTTTGATGGAGTATGATAGAAATAGTGTTTCCATTGTATGCACCCTATATCAAACAGTTCATTAACTAATTTATTTGAGGCATTATATCAAAAACACTATTTCTATCATACTCCGTCAAAAACACTATTGGAAATTTATTTGAGGCATTATATCAAATAGTTCATTAACAAATTTATTTGAGAAATTATATCAAATAGTTCATGATATAAATTTTAGGGTGCATACAATGGAAACTTGGATAAAATTCTTCATATTTTTCCTTTGAGTCTTATGACATTACTCCAAAAATGGTTGGTGAACTAAATGTATGAATCGAAGAATAAATTTAGAAGAAAGAAACTAGATTGTTTGAATGAAATGTATAATAAAATAGTTCTATTAGAATTAGAAGGAATGAAGGTATTATTAAATTTTCTAGTATTTGGAAAATATAAAAATATGTCCACTTTACTATATATATATATATATATATATATATATATATATATATATATATATATATATATATATATATATATATAACTATTCTTCATATATCCATGTTAAAACTATTAAAAATTAAATTACATAAATCAATTTTAAATTTGTACAAAGAAATAAATGACTTTGACTAAGAGTGAATATTTAAAATATAGCTATCCTCTTTACAAAATCCAATTTGATTTGAGATATTTATGGACAAAAAATATGGATGAGCATGAGGTAAGTAAGAAAGAATAACCTTAATTTATATCTTCCCTCATCAAATAATTTCACGTTTAAAGAGTTTCTTAAGGCATATCCAATTATGAAAAACTATTATATACTTGTTATAACTATATTAAAGTATATCATGAATAAATTGAAAGGATAAAAGTAAATTACTAAAAAACATACATAAATCATAGAAGTAAATTGATTAATATAAGGAGATTCAAGTGGTTGGATAATTTTTTCCAAGGAGTGGAAGAGGTTAAGAAGGAACCATCAAATAAATATAATATTTTAAATACTTTAAAAGAAAAATACATTTCTCCTTGCTCTAAATTCAAATGGTATTCCTTCTAAGATGATAATAATTGAAAAAGAAGTAAATAATCATTATGAAGATCAAGTACCATTGATAAGTTTTAAGAGATCAAATAAAATATTCAACAACAAAAGAAAAAAGAGAAAATAGTTAATGCTAAAGAAACAACTACAACCAAGCTACTATGTTAATAAATTCTCCTCTTATGTAGTCTTCATTTCCCTATAAATTGTGGCCTCCTTGTACAAATTAGCTATTGATCACCATAGTGAAACAAATTTAACATTTTGAAATGGTTAAACATTATTATTATTTTTATTTGTATAAGTATAATTATTATGGGTTCATTTCTCCTCTCCTACTCTTCCTAATAAGGTTCTATTTTACAAGCCTCATATAAATGTTAGGGTTCTAACTTCTAAAAATTGAATAGTGTCAACTTAATCTCATTAGACAATGCTCCCCTAGTATTAATGGGGCCAACTTTTTATCTATCAAACTCGGCTATGTTTACATTGAATAAGAATTTGATACCTTTATCCTGATACTTGAACTAAGATATCTTGGCTCTAATTTTAGTCCTTTTATCTAAAAATTATTGGTGACATATCCATTCGTGTTTAGTTTTAATCATTTATTATTGCAATTAATTATTACAAGGAGATTCTTGAAGCTTGTATTCCATCCCCACCATTTTTATTCTAAATATTTGACATTTTCTTTCAACTTAAAGTCTAAATTTTATCCTTAATGCTATACATATTTTTCTAGGATAACACATATTCATTATATTTCACTAAATGTGTTCAGGCATAGAAGAAAAACCTTCAATATATCTTTAAGATAAATTTGAGACCATCAAGATAATCCCACCTTTCATTGCATTAATATCAAGGTTAACTAACCCTTCCTCTTTACATGCTTTTCAATTAGAGTATCCTCTAGTAAAAATAGAAACATTAATAGTGTGGTTAGAGTGTCTAGGGATGCACACATCACTATTATTAATAAATTATAAGATTGTAAGAAATGTTTATGGAAGAAATAACTATCTAATAGAGAATATAATGTATTAGTACATATCTAACTAGCTATTACATATTTTAAATAAAGCCCCTTTAAAATCTATCTTATTGCCATTTAATGACTCAACTAGGTTCAAAATTATTTTCATCTTATTCCCCCAAAATTTATCACCTTTACAATAAAACTTGATTTCATCTAATTTATCTTATTTATTCTCAAATCATATTAAAATCACCACCTTAAACTCTAAGAAATATTTGGTAACTTATTTATTTTATCTTCATTTAGAAAGGGGTGTGAAGGGGATTTTGAACCTTTTAAAGTTTCTCTCAAAATAACTACGAAGATTTTATTCATTTCCTTTCTTGTATCTTTTAGGATTAGTGTTATTAATTTTGTGCCTTCATTCTTAAAAATTCTTATATCAACTCATTTAGCATTTCCATTATCTTTTTATATGGGAAAGGTCAACATACAATGAGGTAGACACTTTCCATTTTTTTTATTCCTTAATTAGGTCTTTCTAGGGAAACTTTTTTTCTTTTCAAACACATTACAAAAATATGATAAATGTGTGATAATTTTTCTTTCCACTCTATAAATTTTTGATGTGCTTGGATATATAATTGAGATGATTCACTCATAATGTAATGATATAAATTTAGTATATATATGAAAGAAATATTTTTGAGACATCAAACTACCATTCTACATAACTCTCACATGGAAATAAGAATATAATTTTATTTTAACTAAAGAAATCGTGTGTACTCTATGTTGAAAATTACTAATTAATTTTGAATTATATACTTATAATTTAAAATAAGAGCATCCTTTGTAACATGGAATAGATAGGTTAATTTTAATGAAATAAAATATGTTTTTATATTAAGAAAAATTTACAAATATATGGAACTCATACATTGATAAATTGACTAAGATGTAACTCTGTATGAGAATTAAGATGCTCGAATAATTTATATACCTTCTTTCAATAATTAACATTAGAAATTAATACTTGGCTCATATTGTATACCCACCTCCCAATGGTCTTGGAATGGATGCATTTAGATGGAGAAGGATTTCAAAAGGCTCATGGTACTTGTGGACCCCTCAAAGGCATGATATATAACACATGAACTTTATTTATGAAATTTGGTCTTTTGGTCGTTGGCTTCTAGTATGAATGTTATCTATAAGGTGGAATTCTTAGTTGAGACTCTCAATCTTCCATTGTTGGTTTCTAGTGTGATTATACAATATGCTCGCCAAACTGTATTAATTTCTAATGTTAATTATTTAAAGAAGGTTTTGTTTCATAAGAAGAGACCTATGTTCACATATTCCAAGGAATGTTATTATCCACAATGCATGACACTTCTTCACATCTCTACCAAGTTCTAAACAGATACAGATCTGCCATTTCCATGGAGGAGATTGGTGATTTAAAAAGAAATTATCATGCCATTTCTTTCTTGAGAAGTCATGTTTGCATTCATGATTTGCAACTTCCATCTTCATCCAAAAAGAAATTTTGTTATCGTTATGTGCCTGATATTAACAAATCAAAACCTTAATTTTTGCATGATTGCCAACACAAAGGTAAACGAGTGGAAACAAAAGAAAGCTTGGTTAATGGCTTTCAGCGTGTTGGTGGAAAATCTGCATCTTTTTGAAAGTGGCTTCCTAGCTTATCAGTCTTATGTTTAGTAAGGTTTTGTAATCTCCACTGTGTTATGTATTCGGGTCACGGGTATAACTAGTATGATGTCTTCTTTTGGGTATTTTGGGTGCATAAGAGAATGTGCATATGTACTGATGTATTCAACCAATGTGCTTTTGTAACATTGTAATCAAACAATTGGTCATTTGTACTAGAACCTCACTGGTCTTTTTGATATTTTGTAAAATTTGTTACTCAAACTGCAACTGGGGGTTTTCTTGTTGGTTCTTTCCCACTAGTATGTCTGCCTGAACCAGCTATATGTAAAATATTATATATAAATAAAATTATAAGTGGTCTCCCACTTTTTCTTAAAAAAAAAAGTTCTTGTAAATGTCCACATCTTTTTCCTTGACACAGTTGCTATTTCTTAAAATATTTCTTATGATTTTTCATAATGTTGGTCAATACTTTACTGTAAATATTCTATAGTCATGCTCTTAAATTTCATAAGAATATGTCATAAGAGGGTTTCATCTTATAAAGCTATAATAATATTATATGCATTTAGAACATCTTAGACACCTCCCTTGAAGCATTCAACAAATTAAAAATAACTACCAACACAAAGTGAGATGCCTCATTTCCTAATATGAGGACAAAATAATAAATCAAAATATTAGGATGCAAGGTTGACCCACCTTTCCCAATACTTGGCTAAGTTTATCATCTATTGAGGAGTGGATCCCAACAACAATTGTGCTTAGTGCTTACTACTAATCCAAGGAATACCTATTCATTTTTTCTTTATTGTATGCCTAATGACTCCTCATCTCAAGTTAAATTGTGGGAATGGATTTTTATGCCCTCCTTATGACTAAATGACCACAAGGAGGTGAATATGATATGGTGGAAAAAACCAAGATACAAGTTGGTTTAGTTCTCATAAACTCTCTAAAAAATAATTGAATTCCTACATCCTAACTAGAAATACCATGAGGGGTTTAGATCCCATTTTAGACAAAAAATATTCTTATATTGATCACTAGTTCACTTGGACCAACTAAAGAGATGGTGAACTAAGGGAAACTTAGTTGTATTGATAGATTAAAAATTAGTTATTTCTCTTTCCATTGTCCCCTCTCCACAAAACACCCTTATTTAAGTAGATTCTATTAAACCTATCTCACATATCACCTCCCAATTCTTTAAACTTTTCAAACTTCTTATTCCTCACACCTAATAATCTATCCTTCAAGCTCAACACTTCCCACCTCAATCAAATTGATCACCTTGCTTCCCTAATATCCCTTTGGTTGATGTTCCTAGACCTCATCAAAATGGTAAGTGCATACAATTGTGGAATGATGCGATTAAATCTATTGCACTACCTTACTATGATCTTACAATAAGAATATGGCTAGAAAGAGATCTAGAATGGAAAAAAAATATGGATCCAAATAGAAAAAAAAACTTGCTTTGGCTTTAGCACTTACAAATAACTTTTCTACAATGAGTGGTTGCTTCCGTTGAAATAAAACTTAGAAGATTTGAACTTAATTGTGGTAGAGGATCTCAATTAAGAGATAGGCTACATTGGATGAAAGGATATAAGGGATACAAATTATTTTTTAGTTATCTCAAACATATTTACATTCTCAAGAGTGGATAATATCTATCATTGATAAAGAGAGGTAGTTCCATGACAACTCTAATGATATTAAATCCATTTTCCTCCAACATTACAAATAATTTTTAATTGATCTAGTTGAAGGAGATCCACGTCAAGATATAGTGAAAAATTATGGGCATAACAATTATATATTTATTAACATATATAAAATGTATGGCTGGATTAGTGAGATATTTATAACAAGTATGCAATATGAAGTCAAACTTTATTAGATTTGATTCTTAATAAATTAGTTTTAACGATTCAATTTATAGCTTTATGCAATCTATAAGTTTAAATAGTTTGATTGTATCTAAACTTTATACATATAAAAATATGATAAATGTCTGATTATTTTGCTTTCCAATCTATTATTTTTTTATGTTCTTGGCTATATAATTGAGATGATTCACTCATATTGTAATGATAAAATTCATCCTCATATGGAGTATTTTATATTATCTTCCATTAAATTCATCCTCTTTGTGAGATTCTTATGGAATATTGGTATTCTAGTGTGAATTCTTAATTTTAGACATATCTTAACTAGATAAATTTAGGTTCAATGAAGGCAATAGAACTTTTTCTTCACTTACATAATCCTATTTTGAAGTTCATTTATGTTAACAACTATTAGATTAAATATTTTTATCCCCAATTATTTTCAAATAATTTTATACTAATCTTTGTATTCTTATTCTTTCTTTCATCGTTTCATCTAAAATTTGAACCATTTAAGGATGCTATGTTATAGATTATAGTTGTCTTCCAATTCTTTTAAATTGTTAATGGTATGAAAATATTATTGATCGATTAGATGAATTATTACAAATATTTTAGATTTGTATTCCTTTATCTAGATATATTATTTACCAAAGTCTCATTGCTCTTTTTAGGTGTATTGTATATATCTATATAACATGGAAAATCTGAGATAATGTTCCACAGTAGCACAAGTTCTTTGTTTGCAAATACCCGATTAATGAGATTAAAAATTGAGAGATTCATTAGCAGTGCAAACCCAGGATATATAATTAGACCATGCATGTTAATATTGCATAGTCTAGAAAAACTAAAAGATGAACTTGAGACAACTAGTGCATATTCCCAGGATAAGTGGTTGCTATTCTTTCCCTTTGTCACGAGGAAGAAGTACAGGTGACGTTCCTTAAACAAATGCAGGGATAGTGTCACCAAAGAAATGATAAAAGCCGATTGTTTTCCATTTTATCCAAAATGTGTCGTGAGTTAGGGATGCAGGTCACTAGATGTGTCGATCATCTCTTTATGGCCTCGTTGATCTACCCATGATTTCCCATGACACATGGTCTATGCAAACAATGACCAAATTCCATTGTATTTTGTTTCAAGACTGTGGCTGTTGAGAGGTCCATTTGGGCCCCAAAGCACACCACCGGACATTCCACCATATAGTTGGTCGTAGGTAAGATTGCTGATAGGCTCCACCTATCGCCATGTATAGACCACCCCCAGTGTTTAGGGTATTGGTTGGTGAGAGGTCTCTTGCTCTCACCCCAGCTCTATCCCCCATAGCAGATGAGGTTGTCGTTGCTTCCCAAAAGGAAGCAATTGACACTATAGGTGACATTGCGGCTTCCACCACTAGGATATCTAATGATCGTGTAGGTCAATATTTGATGTCCAGACACTCCCGATCCATGCCATTTTTAGCACAAAGGGACCACCATGAATCCTTTACGCTGGTCGGCATTCCTACTCCTACAGCCTGATGCACTTATGGAGATATGGCACGCATGACTCGCATTGTTTGGTTGAGGACATGTTGGAGGCATATGCCAACATTGCATCAGACAATGGGATTCGTATAGAGCATGTTAGAGATCATTTGAGATGTAGAGGTTGTTTAGTTCTAGGATCCCATCACTCTCATCCGAGTACTAGTGCACATCAAGATCAACCTACAATTCATACGGCAGCTGCACAGACTATGGGTTTTACTGATATTTTGATTGGTTCTAGTTCATCATCATCAGTGTCATCTCACCTTCATAGTCTCTGCTATCTACTCATTTCTAGCATTCATACATGTGGGATAGACTGATGGATGCAGAGCGTTGATCTGTCATTGGACCGCTTGGTGGATATGGTGGAGGCAACTACTTCAGAGGACTTAGGTCATCCTGACATCGATGATTATGCATGTATGTTTCAGTATGCACATGTTTCAATTCCTTTTTCATTTTTTTTTTTTTTTTAACTAGATATTCATGTAAGTTGATATATATATGTATATATATTGTTACAGGTGGGTATACTCATATCACTCCTAGCCTTGGTCCGCATCAAAGTACGATCGGGATGTGACTGTGGATGAATCACGCCAAAGGGATGAGATTTACATTTTTATATAATCACACGTATATGTACATGCAATATTTATGTATGCATAGATCTAGATTGATATTTAAAAATACAAGTTCATTTAAAAATAACTTTCTATAAAATTTATTTAATATAAATTATATGTATTTAACATAACGGTACAATTTTATTTTATGTATTCTAAACATATCCATTGTTGTGACCATTCTCATCATTCATATTAAAGCATGTAATAATTAGATTTATGATCTTTTGTACTACATGTATTTGATTATATGATGATCTTTAGTATTTGATATTTGATGATCCCTAACTTACATTTGCTTATATGATATACATATATTTGCTTATTTGTTGATCTTTAGTATTCGTCATTTGATGATGTTTAATTTACATTTTGTTTATATGATATGTACATATATTTTCTTATGATATATACATACATTTTCCTCTTTGCTTATAATATGTGTTATGTTTATATGTATTGAATCCCTTTACATGTATGTACATGTGTTTGCTTATGGTTTAAACATGTTTACACATAATATATGTATGCATTTGCTTTAAATATTCAATATATACATACATGTTTTCTTATTTTATGATCTCTTACAACTTACATTTCCTTATATTCAATATGCATTTGATCTCTAGTAGAATTTTAGAGAAATCAATGCCACTTTATAATTAAGTTCATTCATGTTGATGAATATAAATATGTTTTTTAAAATGACTTAAGCAACATGAACCATTGAGTTGAGAACAAGATATAATCTTTTTGACAAGTAACTTGAAATTCAATTCAAATATAATTAAGAAAAATTAATTCAAATTATACCTCTATTATACATTTTTGACAAGTAACTTGAAATTCAATTCAAATATAATTAAGAAAATTCACCCAAATGTCTCTAATATACATTTTGACATCCTTAACAAAATTCCTAAAATTAATAGATATGTTATGCATACATATGAATTGCCATAACAAACCTACACAATGAATAACTTGTTTGTTTACTACTTGATTCCATTTAAACTAGGATCTAGTTATTCCATGTACACTAGAATAATTTTTTCCCATCCCATATGCATATAAATAGAAGCTTATTTTTCATTATTCTGGATATCAAATTGTAAGATTAATTCTCATTTATATCACTTGGTGTGCAGATTTTGGAGAAGTTTTTGCACATTTATCAAGGAGGTAAATATTGGAGCTCGACAACTTTTCATTTTTATCAATCAAGGAAAAATTTGGAGGATAATTTAACTAAGTTGGTAGAGGACTTGTTTTGAGTCATCTTTAAGTTGAAGAAGAAAATGGGACAACAAAGAAAAAGAAAAAATGTGTCTCAACGAAAATTGTCAAAAAAAGAACATAAGAGGCATGAACAAAACTTGAAAAATTATCATAGAAACAAACAAGGTACATTCTTGTTTC
>VDFB02271358.1:993093488-993105410 GCA_007258455.2 Sequoia sempervirens | reverse complement strand
TTTCATCATATATGTTTTAAACCTAGTGGGCAACGACATCCCATTTAACAACATATCCAAGTTCTTGATTGTTGCATGCATAATCAGAGTTTCCCTCAATGCACTTAGTGCAAAAACAAGAGTAATCCCTTGTGTCTAATATCCATCCATGGCGACTATCTGAACTCTTAACACAATGCAAAGATCTTGTTTTTCTACCCTTGCATCCACATGCATCGATTCTATCCAATAATTCCTAGATACATATGTACAACAAAACCTTATGTGAACAACAAATATGTATATATATATATATTAAATTTAAATAAATTCAAATTTTTGATTTAATGTAATTTATACATAACTGATATCTCCCAAAACACTCTATGTGGAATGTGTCAGTTTGTTCTTGAAGATGTGTTGACCACATTTGATGCAAAGTGTTTCTTGCACCATTCAACATCATGTGCATTGTCTAGACAATCTTCTGGATAACTCATTTGATGCTTTCTTAAAGCTCGTTTGATGCAAGCTCCTGCTCCATCATGCTCACCCTTTCCATGCCCACTCTCAAAAAAACTCCAAACATGTGGTATTTCGTAGATTTTATGATATCTACAAGCGTAGAATGGTCGCGGAAGATTTGAATTGTGCCACACATCCATCCGACTCATACAAATGATTTTCAGTTCTTTACAACCTTGTTTCTCAAATTTCTCAAAAAAATAAAGCAATGTTGGACAAAAGTGTCATGCTTCCTTATCATCACTCAATATAAAAGTGATATTCTTTTTTAATGGCTCGTTTTTCATCTGTACTCTCAACACCATCCAATTCTGATTATGCATGTCGATAACACACATGAACCATAATAGTGATTTGCTTTGAAAAGTAATACTCTGATTGAATCTCCTTTTGATGTACAAAGGAGTAATTTTATGCAAAGTCAACTACTGATAGAACTGTTCCAGTGGGAAAGTATCTCTCAATGTTTGGAATTGTTGTGCTTGCCACTTAGCAAAAAAGGAATGATGTATGTATGGTCGTATCAATTTTCAAAAATCTTCCATAAATTTTCCAATGGGAATCTCCTCTTCTACATAGTTCAACCTTGTGGATTCTTTCCCAAAATTTGTTTGCAACTTTACATACTTGTACCTGTGTCAGTAAAATATGTGAATAACTAATAAACCACACTTGATCAATGAAAAATTACATCAAAGAGAATCCAAATAACAATCTATGAGAAATTGAAACAAATAAACTCTCTAAAAATAATACTTACCTCTTGCAATTTACTGTCTTTGCTAGGTCAATATCCTCAATTCTTGAAGGAAATTTAGCCAAATTTCCACATGTCTCACAAATTCCTTTTATGCAGTTTATTTGAGGGGCGGGTGCATGAAGTTGGTCGTACTTTTGTGGCCAAATGGGAAAAAAATTTGGAAAGACATAACGTGAGTGCATTATAACGTGAGCACGTTATGTGATTTTAAAAGAAAAAAAAGTCAAATGTGTATCATTTGCTCTTTATTGTTTCTCAGCTCTGCCCGCGGCCAAAAATCCTCACTTTCGCGCTCGCGTTCTAGGAGGAAGGATTTCTGCAAATTTCATCAAGAATAGTTGGATTTTGTTTGCAAATATGGCACCATGACGACGAAGAGATGCAGGAGGTAAGTATTGTTTACTATTTGTTTTGAATTTGTTAGTTTGAAATTGATTTTGTTTGTTTTAGGTTAGATTTAATTTTTTTAAAATTTTTTTGTAGGAAATCTTGCAAATCCTCAACAAGAAGAGGAGGTAAATCCTCAACAAAAAAATCAACCTCCCCCACCATTCTCTCAATTCCCTCCTGCCACTCAAGAAAATTTGAGGAGTGAAATTGAGAACAATAGAAAACAACTTGAGGATCTTATCAGTAGGTTGAGTGAACCAAATGCTTCAACCATAGAAAGAATGCTTCTAGAAAATTCATTGAAAGACATGTTAAAAAATGTAGATGCAATCACCCAACAAATATATGGATGGCAAGATAGGAGGTAGACAGCCAGGGCATATTATGCAGACAAATTATCATATAACAAGTAAAATATTTAAAAATTACTAAAGGTGATTTGTGCTCTCTATTCACTGACCCTAAAACAAATCAAAATCTTACCCTCAATGCAAAGAGGTTTCCTATTCATTGGTGCACCACCAAGAGATTAAGAATTGTTTTTATGAAAGATGGTATATGGTCTTTGATTACCCACCGTGCAATAATTGTGAAGTTCCCCAATATTTTCTTAGGAAACTATACAGTGAGTTTGTATTGAACCAAATCCCAAATTATTTTGATATGAGGGATTTCCAGGGGAGAGGTGGGGGTCAGCTCAGGATAGGCCTGGTGCACAGCTGGATCCTACGTGGCAAGGGAGACGACCTCTCGCTAGGTCACCTCATGAGTAGATTGTAATGCCTGCTGTTGCGAAGGAGAGTGCCGACATAGAGACATTGCAGGCGATCACAACTTTGACCCAGAGTGTCATCCATCACACTAGCCCTATTGTACAATGCCATCCAAGGGAGTCTTCAGGTGGTGGCCTTCGAACCCATGTGTGTCAATCTTGCGGGGCGACTTGTTCGTATGACCCTACCGACACTCAGGAGGGTGCTATGCAGGATCCATATGCTACTACGCAACCTGATCCGTATGCATCTATGGGGATGGAGAGGACGGCTGACATTTTGCATGATGCATATGGCATTGACACTCAGGTAAAATTCAGCATGTTCATTGAATTTAATTTATTAAATTTTGATTGTGAAATGCAAGATTAACTAATTTAGTTTTACTATTTTAATAAAATTGTAGGGTCACAGTGTAGAGACTGGATACACCAGTCATCCACCTACTTATTTTTGAAGTACACCTATTGGTGGGGTATGTAAAGTTAGTAAACAATTATAAATTTATTACATGTGTTAATAGCATTGTTTTATGAATGGTATTTTAATATATGTGATTTTGGATGTTGAACAGGGTACTGTTGGAGGTTTCAAGGAAACACCTCCGAGTGCCAGAAGATTTGATCAAACGTTCACGGAGGTAATATAGAATTTAAAGAGAACTTAAGTAATGAATTCTAAGTTTAATAGATTTGTGTAGTTTATATTCATATTGTTGGTTACGTTGCATTACACATCATTCAAACTCAAAGCATTACTTCAAATTCGATAACTAATAATCATAAATATATCTGTTTAATACTTGTACTCAAAATTTTGTTCATTAGATCTCATACGTTATAAGTCATCACATGGATTGCTATTGTAACTTTTTTGTGATTGAATAATTTGTTGTTTTATTTTCAGATGTTGGTGGCAAAAACACTGCCAAATGTTACGAGGGTAATGGATATTGGTGTTTCCTCCGCTATACAATCCTCGATGGCTTTGATAGGGGAGGTATGAGGAAAATTACTAAATTTAAATTTACATTCATTGTTATAGATGAACTAGTTCTAGTGAAAAATCAAACCATTATTAATTCATAGTTTAATTCCTATTTGGATGGTTTATACAGGGCTTGAGTACGCCTGAGCATTGGCATACAAATATTTCCATTGAGGAGAGTGATCATGAGATGGCCGTAAGTGATTATTTTGTTAAATATATTAATTTTTATAATGTAATTTCTATATATTAATGTCTTTACTTCTTATTGTAACAGTTGAAACTTCACTAGGAGCTAAACACTAGGAGGAGCAACAGGAGCACTCCTCGAGCACAACAGAAATAGGTGACAAAATTATCGCCATCGGATCACCTAGCAAAGGGAAAGAAAATTGTATTTGAACCAGAGCATTGAGAGAAATGAGTTTTGAATGCACAAAGCCCTTTGTTGTATGCCTACATGGAAATTTTGTACATATTTTGTGTTGGATATATTTGACATTGTATGCCTATATGGCATTCTCGTAAGCCTATATGGCTATTTTGTAACTATATTTTATACTTATATCAACATATATTGATGTATGCGTACATGGTTATTTGCTTAATACAAATATTTTTTATCGATGGTGTCCATATTTGCAAATTATAAATTCATGGTTCAATAGATATGAGTTACATGTATTCAAGTGTATACTTTACAACTTACGCACATATACTTTTTGACTTACGTGTGAACATCAAAAAGTGTGAAAATTTATGTGTTTGGAAGTCAAATGTAAGCCAATTTTGCAATTCTCAGTTCTTTCATACTTGATCTTATGGACTTATATTCCTTCCTAGCACATATTGTGAATATTTCTCATTTGGTGCAGAAGACAGATTCCTCATTTTTGAACCACTCATAGCAAAGAGATTCACAATAAGAATTTAACATTGGAACACTACTCCATACTTCTCTTGTCTAGACCATAAAGGATTAAAAATTCTTAATTTGATGCAATGATAGTCGTGAGATGATAATTTATATAACCATGCCTATTTTGAAACTTCACATCTAATACTGCATCAACAAGAACTTAAGAAGTGTTGCATAAGAGTGTTAGGTTTGATAGGCCTTCTCTTCCCTAAGGGAGGAGAGCCTACATCTTGAATTTTGAACAAAATTTTAAGAAGCAAACATTTTACCTAAAAGCTTCAAACCTAGATGACATATTTGGCTAAGTCTATCTTGAAAATTATTAATGCACGTTCAAACTCTAAAGGAGATTCTCCCTGAAAAGCAAACTTTACCCTTTTTCCCAAGGAAAGAAATTGCAACAAGTTGCATGTGATTTATCTTATTTCTTTCTCATAGTTCATGGTCAATCATTCATGGCTCAGGATAGTTCCGTTCCAAGGCAAGGATACCCAAAAAATCACTGAGATTCTTCTATGATCTGCAAGAAAAAGGTTTTGGCTCTTTCACAATGTAAATAATTATGTAACACTGTTTCCTTGTTTGCCTTCCACATAGAAAAATGTTCACACTTTTCGATTGATCAATGATCAATAATGGCTGATTGTAACACTTGACATTTTATGTTTGAACTTTAATTTATAATTTTGTATCATGACATTCGAGTAGATCACTAATATTTTAATATTTCACTATGAAAGTGGTGGTGTATTTTTGCTATGTTATTTGACTATTAATATGGTGGTGTATTCTGAACTTGATTATTGCTGCAAATATGTATATATTTCTAATTTTTATATGTTTTTGTATTACCGAACCCAAAACGAACCCAACCCCAATTTTTTTTCCCGAACCGAAAACCAGGTTCTCGAACCCGATCCCGAACCCAAAACCGAACCGGTAACTTAATAAAAATAGATTTTTGTAGTTTATATTCATAACATTGATTACATTGCATTGCACATCTTTCAAACTGAAAGCATTTCACATTTCATAACTAATAACTAGATCTGATAGATGACAAAATTTCAATTACAATATAGTTTTTACAAAGTCAACCTAAGTAGTTATGCTATTACTTCACATTGCATAACTAATAACAGGAGCAAATGGCCAATTGCATTTGGTTTTCATGGAATTCTATGAGACCACATTTTTGAGGGGCATTTTTCAAATAGTTCACTGCCTTGTCTATACTACCACATTTTTCATACATGTCTACCAAAGCATTTTGTCAAAGTTCAAGTGTTGCCTTGTTGCTATGGTTGAAAGCCTAAAACAAGTGCTTTTCGAACAAGCTATGGATGCTTGGAAAAAATCTATCAAAAGCATAATAGTAAGTAATATCATAGACAAGGGCAGTGAACTCTGAGTTTCAAAGAAATGAGGTCTCATGGTGATGGAATGCCATGACAACCACAAACTTATTTGTCATGGTCATGGCCATTCCATTCCATCACCATGAGACCACATTTCTTTGAGGCATTTTTCAAAGAGTTCATTTTGTCTATGCTAACACATTTTTCATACATGTCTATCAAAGCATTTTATCAAATAGTTCATTGCCTTGTTGCTATGGCTAAAGCCTAAACAGGTGCTTTTCAACAAGCTATGGATGCTTAGAAAAAATCTATCATAGCATAATAGTAAGCAACAAGTTGATGCAATACAAAGATTGCCAAACCAATCAACAACTCAGGGGACTCTTGTCCCAAACTCATCTTGGAGAAGATCAAACAAAATTTCAACATTTCATCAGAAATATACTTTTCATCCACTCAAATTCTCTTATCATTCATCATTCATCCTTCCACAAATCTGTATTCCAATTGACTCATTCAAAGCAAAAAACCATTTTAGAAAACTTTGATTCAATCAATTAGATCAACATGCATTTTAAAAACACCATTTTCAACAAGGCACTCTTCCATTCAATCAATTCATTCAACTTGTCCCAAATAGTCAATCCATCATTACAATTGGCTTTCAGACTTTTACCAGACTATCAAGCACTGTGAACATCATTATTATAACTGATACAAATCAAGAACTTGCTCTCTTTTAAATTTGTTCTGACTGAACTTAAAATTTCATGTATTATTTTACACCAAGTCTCCTCACTGTCCAACTGTCAAAGCAACATATCTCACTTCTAAACCTTGTCCAAGAATCTATACATTCCTGACACCATCACTTAGACAACATTATCTCAAAATCAACTCACCAATCACTGTTAGGTCAGACTTATATTCTCTGAGCAGTCAAGGCACTACTTCTCAATGAGACATTCATGCCCTAAATTGGGTAAACCAAACACACATGTTTCAAAACCCAAGATCCAAAACACTTTTAGAGACCTCTTAATGCCCATGTCCTCATATCAAAAACTCAGAATAACTTATATTGAAGAAATAAGCAGTTTTTATTCTAAATGCTATCAGAAAGGCTACTAAAATAGGCCCGATTTTCAAAGAAGGCCCCCTTCAAACATTCCCAAAACACTTAAAACCTCAAAAAAGTCATTAGACATAACAAAAAACTCCCAATTTATTCATTTTTCAGGGATTAAAAGACTCTTTTTTACAGTATATTGACAAACCCTTGTTTATAGGGTGAAAAACTCAAAAATCAATGAGGGTTTCCTGTATAGGCTACATGTAAACCTCAAAACCTCCAAAAAAACATTGGAACATGTGAAAATAGATTTGAAAAGGCATTTGGAAACATCTTCTAACCCATGCACTTTTTCTTTCTCCACTATCAGGCTGGAAACTATTCATTTTGACTGGAAAACTCATAATTTCCTGTGTAGCAGTAGCTCCTTCAAGGTATTCTTGCTTTTTCCTCCACTCAAAAATATCAAAACATAAAAAATAACCTATCCCTAACCTACTCCACCAATCTACCTGACCTACATTGGTGGAGTAGTGTGGAAATGCCTTATAAGACTCAAAACTCAATGCACATGATTTCAGACCGAGCCATTAGAAGAATGCTCAAACAAACATTAAATTTAACGGATTCCTTCCCAAATGGGTGAAAAAAAATGGTGATTCCCCAACCTACTGGAAAAAACCTAAATTTGAACCCTAAACTCTTGCACAATCCGTACAAGTTAAGAAACAACTAAAAAACACAGAAAATAAGCTAAAACAGGGAACTCTTTGTTAATTTAATTCTTCCAGAATACAATGATCTCTTTGCTCGGCCTTTACAATGATTTGAAAGAAGTTTCCAACCCTCAACTACCTCTTCATCTTCCTTGAACGACCTATGACTTGTCCTCTTCCTTGATTTTCTTGATTTTCTTGTTTTGTCTCTTCACATTCTTTCTTTTTCTCTCTTTTACATATTTAGCATTTTGACAATATTGCACTTTGTGATTTTTCATGCCTTGATTACATTTAATTTTGGAATTACATGGACTTAAATACATTTTTGAAAACTTAGCCTTTTGAAGGCATTACATGACCTAGGTGTTCTTGCACCACAAGCTATGGTCTCATGGTTTTTTTTCACATCAACGTGATTTGATTCACATTTTTTTCACGTGAAAATCAACTTGAACCAGATTTTGTATTATGGAGCTATATTAAGTTGCCACTTCAAAAACCAATGTAACAATGATACAAAATAATGTTTGAGACTACAAGAAGGCATCAAAATGGCTAGTGTACTAAACAAATTATTATGATTTACGAATAATGTTGATAACTCTACTCAGTTGGCTTCTTTTATCAAAATCATACAAATTGAACCCTAGCATCAATAAACTCTGTATATCAATCTACCACAATTCAAGTTACATCAGGCCCATATCACTGAGACACAACCTGAACAATAGGAGGAATGGCCTATTTCAACATATTACACTCAAACCCTTAAGGGATCGATCCGGTTGAATGTAGCTCAGAGCAATTCCGCATGTTTGGGTACGAAAGAGGACCATGCCTAGCATAAAAATGCCTACTCAGATGCGTTGGAACAGTCCGTTTGGTCACACGAGTTACAAAACAAAAATTGCACGACCTTGCAACTTTCCACTGCTTGCATTTGACACTTTTTCCATCAATTGAAAATTAGACACCACGGGAAAACCACTCCAAGATAATGAAAACCGAGAGAGGTTATTGTAGAGGGGCCCAACATGATCCCATAGGATCAGAAAATAAGTTTATAAGTGTCACGGTGTCCGAGAAACCTCATGTTGAAGTTTGCAGCCATTTTTCCCTTTGGACCCTTAAAGGATCGATCCGGTTGAACATAGCTCAGAGCAATTCTGCATGTTTTGGTGTGAAAGAGGACCATGCCTAGCGTAAACATGCCAATTTGAACATGTTGGAATAGTTTGTTTGGTCACACGAGTTGCAGAAGGAAAATTGCACCACCTTGCAACTTTCCACTGCTTGCATTTGACACTTTTTGCATCAACTGAAAACCGGACACCATGGGAAAACCACTCCAAGATAACAAAAATCGAAAGAGGTTATTGTAGAGGGGTCCAACACAATCTCATAGGATCAGACAAGAATTTTATAAGCATCACAGTGTCTGAGTAACCTCATGCTAGAGTTTGTAGCCATTTTGCCCTTTGGACCCTTAAGGGATCGATCCGGTTGAACGTAGCTTGGAGCGATTCCGCATGTTTGGGTGTGAAAGAGTACCATGCCTAGTGTAAAAATTCCTATTCAGACACGTTGGAATAGTCCGTTTGGTCACACGAGTTGCAGAACGAAAATTGCACCACTTTGCAACTTTCCACTGCTTCCATTTGACACTTTTTCCATCAACTAAAAATAGGAGACTACGGGAAAACCACTCCGAGATAACAAAAACTGAGAGAGGTTATTATAGAGGGGCCCAACACAATCCCATAGGATTAGACGAGAAGTTTCTAAGCATCATGGTGTCCGAGTAACTTCATGCTGAAGTTTGCAGCCATTTTTCCCTTTGGACCCTTAAGGGATCGATCTAGTTGAACGTAGCTCGAATCGATTCCGAATGTTTGGGTATGAAAGAGGACCATTCCTAGTGTAAAAATGCCTATTCAGATGCATTGGAACAGTCTGTTTGGTCAGACAAGTTAGAGAACGAAAGTTGCACGACTTTGCAACTTTTCACAAGGCAAAAAGACACCTAACCTTCAAATCTTGCTTCCAAAATTTTACCAAACCTTGGTACACTTTATTCATCTTTATTTTGAGATGAAAAAAGCTAAAACACCTTCTTACAACACTGTTTAATCAGATTTCACAATTTCTTGCACTAGAAGACCAAATTTGCTTGTAAGTGCTAAAACACTAAATCGGGTGTAACATGCAAACCACAATGAATCTATACAGGATAAATACATCTTAGGGTACCCATTTTGGCCATTAAAAACATATATCATTTTCAGATACACTTATTTTGGAACACATGCCTGCTGTCCCAACTTCTTTGCTTCTAAAGAGATAAAAACATTAGAAAATAGAGCCTTTTGGTATTTTTTCAAAAGTATGATTGCCAAAAAAATACAACATTCACAAGGCCTTTTTGAAGGCATATCAAATGATGCAGAGTAGGGTGGAGGAATACAAATTCAGACTTAAGAACCAAGAAACCAACTCAGGTTCATATATCTAATCCAACTTCCATAAGGTCAGCACTATAGTCTTCCAATTCACCACTGAACAACTAAAAGACCAATTCCTTAAAGAGAATTGTAAAAACATCCATTGATCATCCAAATAACATGAAAAAATGAATGAGAGAGATATCTAAAAATGTACGGGTCCGTACAAGTGAAGGAAACTCTGAAAATATAGTAAAATCAGGAAATACAATGAAAAATTAGAAATAAAGCGTTGAAAACTCTGAATCAAACATTAACCAAACTTTCTATATTGAATAATAAGCCTTGAATGGACTTAAAATAGAAATTACAATGACTCCATACCTAAACTAGTGACCTTATGATGGCCTCATTACATCATCTTGACCCTTACATTATGAATTTACATACATTTTCACATTTAGGCCATTCAAGGCTTCATTACACCAAGTTGACAACATGCTAATGGTCCTTGTGACCTTATTACAACATTCTTCATGGACTACAAATCAAAATTTACCACTTGACCACCTTGTGGTCCTGATTGTCCTTGGTGCTCCTGCACCATAAACACCCTACTATAACCCTACTCCATTTATCTACAAGCCTAATTCAGTGGAGTATGCTTTATTTCTTTACTTGACTCTCAAAACCTCAAATTGAAGGTTCCAAACTAAATTTCAGAAAATGTGCTCTAACAGTGGAAAAACTCAATGGATTTTCTTCTAGATGGACTCAAAAGAAACCTAATTATCTGTATTATTTTAATCTACAAAGGACAAGGCCTAAATCAATTTTTACTACTTTAGTTACAAATATGCAAAGGAAAAGAATAAAAAGAAATAGCTCATCCAAAATAGATGGAAGGCACTTACAGATAGACATGGCAGTCTCTCAACTTAGTCAGTCTTGTTCATACATCTTCACTGGGAGTTCCAAGATACATATTGCACACAACACCTCTCATGAATAGAATTTATTGAAATTCGAGATGCTCTTATAATGTCTATGTCATAGCTGGTCATGATAAGGTTAAATTCAAATGAATAACTTGAAATTGCCTCATCAAGCTTCGCACACACTTTTGTAATGGCTTAAAATCATAATTGAGATTTGTCAAGATCATCAAAATAAGGATGTTGCATTGCTTTTCTGCTTGAGATTCTCTTAGATGGCTCATAAATCTGCATTTAATGCAAGGGACACTAATCAATGTTTGCCTGGTTAAATATAGATACACAAAGTAAAATAAGATGATAGCATTGGCATCAACCAAATTGACATGGATACAAGTATAAATTAATAAGAACCGTTGTGCATATACTTACAAATTAATCCAATGAACCATTCGGGTGTGCTCTACTCTTTATTGTGTCAAGTATTGCCTCATGGTTAGACTCACGGACCTTCCACAAGGTCTTGTTCAAAGGTCTACCCCCATATTTTCTCAAACGAACATTGGATGCCACGACAAGGTTTGAGTAATGAAGAATCTTACGATGCGTGTCAAATTCCTCAAACAACTAGTGTTTAACACTCTTATGTGGGTACCTTCTCAGCCATGTTCCAGTAACAACAACTGAGCCTGTAGGGTATTCAATGTTTTCTCCATCTATAATTGGGGCTTCCAATTTATTTTTTGCCTCAACACAACAACACAAGTAATGGTTTGTACCCTCTTCGTTGTCTTCATCTGCAATAACTGCATAAACATGCCCTGCATTTATATGTGCGGCATATCTCTTGAAATTAGTCATCATTTGAATTAGAAATACAAAGGCAGGTAACAATATGGAATTTCAAATACTAAGCAAGTAGATATATTACGGTTGGAACTAGATCCGATACATGGTCAAAGTCGTAGATGAGTTCATCCGTGTTAGTTCAATGCCATCGAAGGAAGCGTCTCGTGTGAAGTGGGCTAAGATAACTTGTCGACCATTTTTTCAACCCACTC
>VDFB02271358.1:993031389-993093388 GCA_007258455.2 Sequoia sempervirens | reverse complement strand
AGGGCATGAATGTCTCATTGAGAAGTAGTGCCTTGACTGCTCAGAGAATATAAGTCTGACCTAACAGTGATTGGTGAGTTGATTTTGAGATAATGTTGTCTAAGTGATGGTGTCAGGAATGTATAGATTCTTGGACAAGGTTTAGAAGTGAGATATGTTGCTTTGACAGTTGGACAGTGAGGAGACTTGGTGTAAAATAATACATGAAATTTTAAGTTCAGTCAGAACAAATTTAAAAGAGAGCAAGTTCTTGATTTGTATCAGTTATAATAATGATGTTCACAGTGCTTGATAGTCTGGTAAAAGTCTGAAAGCCAATTGTAATGATGGATTGACTATTTGGGACAAGTTGAATGAATTGATTGAATGGAAGAGTGCCTTGTTGAAAATGGTGTTTTTAAAATGCATGTTGATCTAATTGATTGAATCAAAGTTTTCTAAAATGGTTTTTTGCTTTGAATGAGTCAATTGGAATACAGATTTGTGGAAGGATGAATGATGAATGATAAGAGAATTTGAGTGGATGAAAAGTATATTTCTGATGAAATGTTGAAATTTTGTTTGATCTTCTCCAAGATGAGTTTGGGACAAGAGTCCCCTGAGTTGTTGAGTGGTTTGGCAATCTTTGTATTGCATCATCTTGTTGCTTACTATTATGCTATGATAGATTTTTCTAAGCATCCATATTGTCTCGAAAGACCTCCGCTTTAGGCTTTGAAATATAGCAGCAAAGGCAATGAACCATTTTGATAAAAATGCTTTGATAGATGTATGAAAAATGTGTGTTAGCATAGACAAGGCAAAGGAACTCTTTGAAAAAAATGCCTCAAAGAAATGCGGTCTCCATGGTGATGGAATGGAATGACTTAATGCCACATTAAATAAATGGCTGTGGGCTGTCATGGCATTCCATCACCATTGAGACCACATTTCCTTTGAGGCATTTTTTCAAATAGTTCATACTTGCCTTGTCTATGATATTACTTTACTATTGTTCTTTTGATAGATTTTTCCAAGCATCCATAGCTTGTCTGGAAAAGCACTTCTTTTAGGCTTTCAGCCATAGCAACAAGGAAACACTTGAACTATTTGATAAAATTCTTTGGTAGACATGTATCAAAAATGTGGTAGTATAGACAAGGCAGTGAACTATTTGAAAAAATGCCTCAAAGAAATGTGATCTCATAGAATTCCATGAAAACCAAATGCAATTGGCAGCTGCTCCTAGTTATTAGTTATGCAATGTGAAGTAATAGCATAACTACTTAGGTTGACTTTGTAAAAACTATATTGTAATTGAAATTTTGTCAGCTATCAGCATCTAGTTATTAGTTATGAAATGTGAAGAAATGCTTTCAGTTTGAAAGATGTGCAATGTACCTAACTAATGTTATGGAATATAACACAAAAATCTATTTTTATTGCTACCTGGCTCGGGTTTGGTCTCGATCGGGTTCCCGGAGAACCTTCGGTCACGCAACCGGAAAAAAAATTGGGGTTGGGTCTGCTTTTGTCCGGGTAATACAAAACATATGTACCAGGGTGCTATATGCTTACATTTAAAAGAATCAAGTTCTAATACACCACCATATTAATAGTCAAATAACATAGCAAAATACACCACCACTTTCATAGTGAAATATTAAAATATTAGTGATTCACTGGTCGTTACATAAAATTAAAATTAAAGTTCAAAACATAAAAAATGTCAAGTGGTTTTACACCAGCCATTATTGATCATTGATCAACTGAAAAGTGTGAACATTTTTCTATGTGGAAGGCAAACAACAAAGCCAAAGTATTAGTTAACTATTTACATTGTGAAAGAGCCAAAACCTTTTCTGCGCATCGAGAATCTAAGTGATTTTTTGGGTGTCCTTGCCTTGGAATGGAACTATCTTGAGCCATGAATGATTGGCCAGGAACTATGAGAAAGAAATAAGATAAATCACATGCAACTTGTTGCAATTTCTTTCCTTGGGAAAAAGGGTAAAGTTTGCTTTTCAAGGAGAATCTCCTTTAGAGTTTGAACGCATTAATAATTTTCAAGATAGACTTAGCCAAATATGTCATCTAGGTTTGAAGCTTTTAGGTAAAATGTTTGCTTCTTAAAATTTTGTTCAAAATTCAAGATGTAGGCTCTCCTCCCTTAGGGAAGAGAAGGCCTATCAAACCTAACACTCTTATGCAACACTTCTTAAGTTCTTGTTGATGCAGTATTAGATGTGAAGTTTCAAAATAGGCATGGTTATATAAATTATCATCTCACGACTATCATTGCATCAAATTAAGAATTTTTAATCCTTTATGGTCTAGACAAGAGAAGTATGGAGTAGTGTTCCAATGTTAAATTCTTATTGTGAATCTCTTTGCTATGAGTGGTTCAAAAATGAGGAATCTGTCTTCTGCACCAAATGAGAAATATTCACAATATGTGCTAGGAAGGAATATAAGTCCATAAGATCAAGTATGAAAGAACTGAGAATTGCAAAATTGGCTTACATTTGACTTCCAAACACATAAATTTTCACACTTTTTGATGTTCACACGTAAGTCAAAAAGTATATGTGCGTAAGTTGTAAAGTATACACTTGAATACATGTAACTCATATCTATTGAACCATGAATTTATAATTTGCAAATATGGACACCATCGATAAAAAATATTTGTATTAAGCAAATAACCATGTACGCATACATCAATATATGTTGATATAAGTATAAAATATAGTTACAAAATAGCCATATAGGCTTACGAGAATGCCATATAGGCATACAATGTCAAATATATCCAACACAAAATATGTACAAAATTTCCATGTAGGCATACAACAAAGGGCTTTGTGCATTCAAAACTCATTTCTCTCAATGCTCTGGTTCAAATACAATTTTCTTTCCCTTTGCTAGGTGATCCGATGGCGATAATTTTGTCACCTATTTCTGTTGTGCTCGAGGAGTGCTCCTGTTGCTCCTCCTAGTGTTTAGCTCCTAGTGAAGTTTCAACTGTTACAATAAGAAGTAAAGACATTAATATATAGAAATTACATTATAAAAATTAATATATTTAACAAAATAATCACTTACGGCCATCTCATGATCACTCTCCTCAATGGAAATATTTGTATGCCAATGCTCAGGCGTACTCAAGCCCTGTATAAACCATCCAAATAGGAATTAAACTATGAATTAATAATGGTTTGATTTTTCACTAGAACTAGTTCATCTATAACAATGAATGTAAATTTAAATTTAGTAATTTTCCTCATACCTCCCCTATCAAAGCCATCGAGGATTGTATAGCGGAGGAAACACCAATATCCATTACCCTCGTAACATTTGGCAGTGTTTTTGCCACCAACATCTGAAAATAAAACAACAAATTATTCAATCACAAAAAAGTTACAATAGCAATCCATGTGATGACTTATAACGTATGAGATCTAATGAACAAAATTTTGAGTACAAGTATTAAACAGATATATTTATGATTATTAGTTATCGAATTTGAAGTAATGCTTTGAGTTTGAATGATGTAATGCAACGTGAATCCAACAATATGAATATAAACTACACAAATCTATTAAACTTAGAATTCATTACTTAAGTTCTTTAAATTTATATTACCCTGGAATCTGATCAAATCTTTCCTCGCACTCTGAGGTGTTTCCTTGAAACCTCCAACAAGCATTCCCTGCTCAACATCCAAAATCATATATTAAAAATAATTATCCATAAACAATGCTATTAACACATGTAATAAATTTATAATTGTTTACTAACTTTACATACCCCACCATTAGGTGTATCAAAATAAGTAGGTGGATGACTGGTGTATCCAGTCTCTACACTATGACCGTGCAATTTTATTAAAATAGTAAAACTAAATTAGTTAATCTTGCATTTCACAATCGAAATTTAATAAATTAAATTCAATGAACATGCTAAATTTTACCCGAGTGTCAATGCCATATGCATCATGCAAAATGTCAGTTGTCCTCTCCATCCCTATAGATGCATACGGATCAGGCTGCATAGTAGCATATGGATCCTGCGTAGCACCCTCCTGAGTGCCGGTAGGGTCATACAAACAAGTCAGCCCCGCAAGATTGACACACATATTCGGCGGCCACCACCAAGACTCCCTACGGCATTGTACAATAGGCCAGTGTGATGGATGACACTGGGTCAGGTGCCAGGATCACCGCGAATGTCTCTATGTCGCACTCTCCTTCTCGCAATGCCAGTGCATTACAATCTACCATGAGGTGGCTCCAGCGAGGTCGCCTCCTTGCCACGAGGGATCCAGCTGTGCACCAGGCCTATCCTGTGCTGACCCCCCACCTCTCCCCTGAAACTCCTTCATATCAAAATAATTTGGGATTTGGTTCAATACAAACTCACAGTATAATTTCCTAAGAAAATATTGGGGACTTCACAGTTATTGCACGGTGGGTAATCAAAGACCATATACCATCTTTCATAAAACAATTCTTAATCTCTTTGGTGGTGCACCAATGAATAGGAAACCCTTTGCATTGAGGGTAAAAGATTTTGATTTGTTTTAGGGTCGCGGATGAGAGCACAAATCACCTTTAGTAATTTTTAAATCTTTTACTTGTTTATATGATAATTTGTCTGCATAATATGCCCTGGCTACCTGCCTCCTATCTTGCCATCCATATATTTGTTGGGTAATTGCATCTACATTTTTTAACATGTCTTTTCAATGAATTTCTAGAAGCATTCTCCTTTTCTATGGTTGGAAGCATTTGGTTCACTCAACCCATCATAAGATCCTCGTTGTTTTCTATTGTTCTCAATTTCACTCCTCAAATTTTCTGAGGGCAGGAGGGAATTGAGAGAATGGTGGGGAGGTTGATTTTTGCGAGGATTTACTTTCTCTTCTTGTTGAGGATTTGCAAGATTTCCTACAAATTTAAAAAAAAATAATCAAATCTAACCTAAAACAAACAAAATCAATTTCAAACTAACAAATTCAAAACAAATAGCAAACAATACTTACCTCCCGCATCTCTTCGTCGTCGTGGCGCCATATTTGCTAACAAAATCCAACTGTTCTTGATGAAATTTGCAGAAATCCTTCCTCCTAGAACGCGAGCATGAAAGTGAGGATTTTTGGCCACGGGTAGAGCTGAGAAACAGTAAAGAGAAAATGATACACATTTGACTTTTTTTTTCTTTTAAAATCACATAACGGCTCACGCGAGTAATGCACTCAATGCTTATGTTCCTTCAAATTTTTTTCCATTTGGCCACAAAAGTACGCACTAACTCATGCACCACCAAATAAACTCCGTGATAAAAGGAATTTGAGAGACATGTGGAAATTTAGCTAAATTTCCTTCATGAATTGAGGATATTGACCTAACAAAGACAGTAAATTGCAAGAGGTAAGTACTATTTTTAGAGAGTTTATTTGTTTCAATTTCTCATAGATCAAGTTATTTGGATTCTCTTTGATGTAATTTTTCATTGATCAAGTGTGGTTTATTAGTTATTCACATATTTTACTCACACAGGTACAAGTATGTAAAGTTGCAAAAAAAATTTGGGAAAGAATCCACAAGGTTGAACTATGTAGAAGAGGAGATTCCCATTGGAAAATTTATGGAAGATTTTTTAAAATTGATACTACCATACATACATCATTCTTTTTTTGCTAAGTGGCAAGCACAACAATTCCAAACATTGAGAGATACTTTCCCACATGGAACAGTTCTATCAGTAGTTGACTTTGCAGAAAATTACTCCTTTGTACATCAAAAGGAGATTCAATCAGAGTATTACTTTTCAAAGCAAATCACTATTATGGTTCATGTGTGTTATCGACATGCACAATCAGAATTGGATGGTGTTGAGAGTACAGATGAAGAACGAGTCATTAAAAAAGAATATCACTTTTATATTAGTGATGATAAAGAGCATGACACACTTTTTGTCCAACATTGTTTTACAATATTTTTTGAGAATTTGAGAAGCAAGGGTGTAAAATTTGAAAATCATTTTGTATGGTCAAATGGATGTGCAGTACAATTCAAATCTTCACGGCCATTCTATGCACTTTGTAGATATCATAAAATCTACAAAATACCACATGTTTGGAGTTTTTTTGAGAGTGGGCATGGAAAGGGTGAGCATGATGGAGCAGGAGCTTGCATCAAACGAGCTTTAAGAAAGCATTAAATGAGTTATCTAGAATATTGTCTAGACAATGCACATGATGTTGTTGAATGGTACAAGAAACACTTTGCATCAAATGTGGTCGGCACATCTTCAAGAAAAAATTGACACATTCCACATAGAGTGTTTTGGGAGATATCGGGTATGTATAAATTACATTAAATCAAAAATTTGAATTTATTTAAATTTAAAATATATATATACATATTTGTTCACATAAGTTTTTTGTTGTACATATGTATCTAGGCGTGGATAGAAGATCGATGCATGGATGCAAGAGGGGAGAAAAAACAAGATCTTTGCATTGTGTTAGGAGTTCAAATAGTCACATGGATGGATATTAGACACAAGGGATTACTTCGTTTTTGGCAATCGAAAATTGAGGGAAACTCTGATTATGCATGCAACAATCAAGAACTTGCATATGTTGGTAAATGGGATACAGTGCCACTACTTGTTTCAAAAACATATGATGAAGACGAGGAAGAAAGATTTGAAGACATTCCTTTGATTTCAATTGATTATGACCATATTTCAAGATTGGTTAGAAAAGGTACACATGTGTAAGTTTTCAATAATTTAAATATTATATATATCTAGTTAATGATCTTTAGAGACATTTCTATTTTTTTAGAATTTTTTGTGTAAATTTGTGTATTGAGATGTTTTTGCAATCATAGCAGACCTGAAACATCAAGGTGTTAGCTATTATTTATTGTGTTGCACAGAAGAGAGGAATAAGCTAACAGAACCTAAAACAAGTGATGGAATGTCATTTCCCATAGGTGAGTTTGAGTTTAAAATTTTATATACATTGTATTCACATGTGCACATTACATTATAAACATTAAATATATATTGTACAAACCTTGAGCACGAAAAATGTTGCACACGTTCATATGTCTTACCTTAGGTTCATGTTTACCATGCAAGTTCTATTGTAGTGCAAGGGACATATCTAAAACAAGTCAAAGTTGTTCAGCATGGGATTCATTTTGTTGACTATCAACCTGATAACAAGGTATATCAATATAGTCACTTAATAATTGCTACCACTCTACATCTTCATGCAGTTCCACATGCACGTGGCCTAAGAAAATGCAGACTAGATAGTGATGATCATCAAAAAATTCTACATGTTATTGAAGAGCAGGCTGAACCAAAATCTTCGACTTAGATTATATCCATGGTTTTCAAGTTCACTTGTAACCCTATACATGTTCAAATCAGAACTTATAGTAACTTGTATATAGTTGTAAATCATTTTGTGTAAATTACAATTATATGTACATATTTGTTCCATGGAAAATTCTTAAGTTCAAAAATCTTTGATAGCATCATCTCTCACTTTTTTTGGTTGCATGTAAACCCACATATATGCTTTCAATCCTTATTTGAAACATAGTGAAGTTTTTTAAAATCATTTTTCCTAAATTACAATTATATACAACTTATATTTGTTTCATGGAATTCTTAAGTTCAAAAATCTTAGATACACTTATATACAACTTATATAATTTGATCCATCAATTGTTCCATGGGAAATTATGTAAATTTTAAAATTAAGTATTATCTAATTATAAAATTATTGTACATATATATAAAACATAAATCAATGCAAATAAAAAATAAACTCTTGAAATTCTCTCCCTTGAAAGTCTCTCCCTCCTACCCACTCTCCCTCTCGAGCTCCTCTACCCTTAACCATTTAAACCCTACCCTTTATCTCTCTCCCACTCCCCCTCCACTCTCTCTCAAGTCTCTCCTCCCACCTCCTCTCCCTCTCTCCCCTACCCTAAGCCCTTAAACCCTACCCTTTATCTCTCCCACTCCCACTCTCTCTCTCGGTCTCTCCCTCCCACCCTCTCCCTCTCTCTCCTCCCCTACCATAAACCCTTAAACCCTACCCTTTATCTCTCTCCCACTCCCCCCCTCTCTCTCTCAAGTCTCTCCCTCCTACCTCCTCTCCCCCTCTCCCCTCTACCCTTCTGTGGATCCCTAAATCCAAACTTGCGGAAATCAAAACAAACAAATCACATTGTTAGCTTAAAAATGCAAGGTTAGAATAAGAATCCCCCATAAAATTGATTTGCATTGTTAAAGAACAAGGAAAAAGATGAAATGAATGAGCAAATACAAACAAAGGTAACTATTCTTATTCTAAAACGAAGCAAGCACTTGATCTTATGGGGGGATTGGTGCTATTTTTATGTGGAAAATAGCCCTTTCCCAACCCCTTTTTGATAAGCTAAATGATAAAATACTTTGAAGATGGAGTTAAGTGGACAAAATTAGTTCTCAATTGAAGAGAGTGACTTTGCATAAGATTGGTGGATCCTTTGATGAAGGATGAAGCTTTCATTTATAGATTTTCAAATTGAAAGAAAGCTCAAAATAGAGCAATGTGGGATAATGATTTGACAAATGAGATGAAGCCACTTGTCACATTGTGATAGGTTGAGGAATGTGCAAGTTTTGGTCAATGTGCCAAAAAGGGGGAGATTCAAATTTGAAATTGATAGTTAAATGTTGAGTGGGGGACAATGTAAGAGAGAAGTTATTGCCATGTTGGATGTACATGTCCACTTGTTTTTGAATTCAAACTTGAGGGAATATTCCTCAAAGATGCCATGTTGATGGAAAATGAGGATTTATAAATGAATTAAAATGCTTTATTGGTGCAAGTGGGAAAAGCTAGAGGATGTGATGGGTGGTTGGATTAGATTAATCAGGATTAGCTTAGTTAAGATGATGTTAGATGCTTTGACCCATTTGAATTAGTTTTAGGGATTTATTTAAATCAAAAGGGGGATGAAAGGTGATTTTAGACTTGATTAAATAAATATTTTACTTATTTAATCAAAGAGGATATTGTTAGGACCAAGTTGATTTATTTAATTTTAAATTGATGACTTTAGAAGATTGACCAAATAAACTTGATTTATTTGATGAATGGATGAATATGACCTAATC
This sequence comes from Sequoia sempervirens, assembly GCA_007258455.2. Classification (NCBI taxonomy): domain Eukaryota; kingdom Viridiplantae; phylum Streptophyta; class Pinopsida; order Cupressales; family Cupressaceae; genus Sequoia; species Sequoia sempervirens. The sequence goes on along the minus strand of VDFB02271358.1, from coordinate 993,084,214 downwards.
AAATGCATTATGCCAATTTTGCATGTCTACATTTTTCCCCTCTTTGAAGCAATGTACTTGTTGCGTTGGTTCAAAGAATAAACTTGCCGCAATCAAAATTCAAAAAAAAATTGATTTTTCTAGATGCCCCAGCAGAAAGTACACTAGTACATTGCCCCCTCGAGAGATCGAGCGAAAAGATTCAATTTGAGGGTCGATCTCTCGATAAAGAGGTTCAAAATGGACATATGGATGGTTATGATGATGATGAAAATGAGATGGATGATGCGATAGTGCCTATATGATTATGCGATGAATGTTTTATGCAAATGCTTAGACTAACAGATCTATATTATGATGCATGTGAGATGATGTGAAAAATGTTGATGGTTTGTGGATGTAGGATGGATGCAAGATGGATGTAGGATGCATGCATGATGGATGCATTGGTGATGTTATGTTAGCGCAGAGAGACGAAAGAAGAAATGAGATGATGACAAGAGGATCCAACAAGTCCATGATCTGACGAGACTTTATTAGAGATGATGATGATGATGATAGATGATGATTTGCTTATCAAGGATTGGGATTTTAAAAGGGCTACTTACCTTATGTTTGATAATACACATAGATATGATGCATCAAGGTATAAAGAACAAGGATGGCGTTGTACCTAGTGCGATGGACTTTGATTAAACAAAAGATAGGAGTATTCTTGTTCACACTTGACATACGGAAACCTTGCTAGGGCGTACCTAACAAAGCAAGTATTCACCAAGTTATATTACAAGAGCGTCCAACAAGCACAACAGACAAAAGATAATGATCGTTGCCCCATTCCTATCTCTCTAAATCCTTCGTTTGAATATCATCAAGAGGTCCTTGGAATGAGCGCAATAAGATAAATCAAAAGAAGAGATTAAGTATGCAAACAAGCCAATGTTCTTCATACCTCTAGCCAAAGGGATTTGTTTTGATAGGATAAGAATCCAAAGTGATATCCAAAATGATACCCATTGTTGGAACGATATATCCTAGGACATACATTGTATAGGATGATGATGGGTTGATAAGTTGATTGATAGGCTATTGATATAAGGTTGATTGACATATTTGCAAGTGATCAAGAGTTTGATTTTTGTTTTAAATGTTTGTTGTTTGCTTTTTTTATTTTACGATTGAAGCTTGCTTTTGCTGATTGTTTTGATTGTTTCTATTTGTTTTGCCAAAGGATGAGTGTGATGATTGATTTATTATGGATGATTGATTATCGTGGGTGAAAGCGAAATGGGACAGATGGATTTTTTGGGTTTTTTGAATGTTTTTGATCTTTTTGAAATGTTTTGAGGCTGCTTTTTGAGTTTTCTAATTTTATGACTATTTTTGGAATTTTTTTATTTTTGAATGTTTTTTGATTTTGATGTTTTTTTAATGTTTTTGGATTTTGATGTTTTTTGAATTTTTTTGGATTTTGATGTTTTTTGAATGTTTTTTGGATTTTGATGTTTTTTGAATGTTTTTTGGATTTTGATGTTTTTTTAATGTTTTTTGGATTTTGATATCTCGAGGGTTGATCAAATTTTAGCCTTGCCTACATTTAAGCTCAAAGACGACGTAGTTTGGATTCCAATGTTTTTCACGCTTTTATGATTTTGACTTGTTTTTGGATTTTTTTATTTTTTGATGTTTTTGGATTTCTTTTATTTTCTGATGTTTTTGGATTTTTGCATGAATTTGACAATTTGGATATGGATGTGTGTGACGATATCAGTGATTTGTTTAGGATTTTGTTGAAAACCAAGCTAAGGTTGATTGATCAGATTGATGGATTACTGATGATGATGATAACATTGTTGAGGATACATAACAATGTAAGGATTTGATTGATCAGGATTAATGATGATAACATTGTTGAGGATGCACAACAATGCAAGGATTGATTGATTAGGATTGATGATGATAACATTGTTGAGGATGCACAACAATGCAAGGATAGTGTTAAGCAACACAATGATTGGGAAGGATATCCCAAGATTATGGATTGATTGGATTCGATTGATCAGGATTGTTGAAGCTTGGTTTGGAACAAAATTGTTTCAAATGATTTGATGTGACGTTTGAAGTGCAACGTAGATGCAACTAATAGTGATTACTTGGATTGATGTTCGATGAAACATGAAGATTGATAAGGAATGTCTTCTCGTCAAAATATGCCATGGGCTAATGATTTGGATTTTGGATCACAAATGCTTTGACCAATTGTTTCATGTTTTCCAATGTTCAGATCGCCACATAAGTTGGAGGATACATATCAAGATTTATTCCTGAAGCGAGATCTAAATATCTTCCCCCAGTTCTAGCAATGTATGGAATGTGATGGGTGGATTCCTGGATAGGTGTATGGATGGATGGATATGGTAAGTACGCAAAGGATGCCAAGGATTATCTTGCGATAAGATAAGGTGTTCAGATAAAGAACGCTTATTTGGATAATGTTTCATGGCTCAGATAACACTGGGTAGGATAGGATCAATGAAAACGACCCATGTCAAGATGTTTACCATAAGAAAGCATAAAGTGTTCCCCAAAATTTCATCAAGATCAAGATAACTTGGATGATGGATGCAGATAGATGAAAATGGATTGGATAAATGGTTCATGGATGCATGGATTTATTATGGATAAGACGGATGGCATGTTGGCTTCATTATGGATGGGATAAGATTCTTTCACCTGAAGTGGTGCACGTAGATGCTCGATTCTACACATGACGCTTGTTTGCCAGGTTTTTGTCATGGTCTTTCCCAAAGCGCCGCCCATGTAGTTTTCACTAGAGGACAATTTTTTTTCTTTACTATTTTCAATCCTTTTTCTGAATTTTTTGGATTTTCATATTTTTTGGTTTTTTTGGTTTTTTTGAAAGATTCATGTTGACCCACCTAGTGGTGTCGATGTAGATGCTTCTGTCATAATGTTCCATTGGTATCCTACCTAAAGAAGTTGCTTTGCTAAGATACGTGCACTTGAATACAGCTTTTGGGATTTCTGATTTGCTTTGTTGATACTAGAGTTGACTTTGTCTTGGTGTGCACGTCGCGATACAGTGTCTTATGAATCCTTATGATGAAGGGTCGTTGCCAATACATGGTCAATGTGATAATTGGATATCATGCGTGGAGGCACGGATGGAGTGTGTTTAGGGATAAAAGATGGATTGGTTGACAGTTTGGAACCTTTGACTCTCCAAACTTGGGAAGATGAGCAATGATGGGTGGATATGGAAGTGTGCATGGAATTAGGACCAACTGCTTGATACACTTTGTACGTTGCTTGAGAAGCCTGCTTTTTCCTTTGTGGACATCTATGATGGATACTTTTCCCTTTTTTTATTTTTCCCCATAGTTTCTTTGACTAATGGAGTTTGATAGGGATAATCTTTCTTTGTATTCTTTGGTATCCACTTGTATTTTATTTGTCCATTATGCTTCTCAACTTCTTTTGCTTTGATAACATTTTTTGTGCTTTGATTCAAATCTTTATTTTGACGTTGGTCCCAATTTGTGGATGGTGTGATGGGTGGATGAAGATTCATGACATGGATGGTTGTAGTATTGGCATCAGTTTCATCACAAGGATTCTTCGTGCTCCCTATATTGACGCTTGCTTGAGACATAGTTGCCCCTAGTATTGTGGAAGTAGTACCTTCATGCCTTGATTCTTCTTGTTCTGAGATGTCTTGTTCAGTAAACATGCTCTGACAAATGACCACTGTAGATGACATTGTTTCAATTTGCCGCTCTGCTAACTCTAGATTATACTGTTATGTCTAACTTGCTTCCTTGAATGGATAATGTTCGATATCTTTATTCATGATGTCCTTAGTCTGAATTTGTGATATATCTGATACTGTTGTTGACAACTCTGTTTGATTGTAGGAATAAATAACTTGCTCTTTTTGTGTAATAATGTCAAGAGTAAAGGGATCTTGTTCTGAATGAAGATCATCTACGTGTATATCCATAGAAAGCATCTCATGGGTAGATGGAGGAATATGTGCATTATATATAGATAGGAGAGTGTCCATTAGATCATTGTAGTATCTTGCAGATACAAATTCTTGATCTTGAATGATTTCGGAGTTGTTTTCATCATTCTTTGGATCAAGTTCTTGACTTGAGTCAGTTTCAAAGGATGGATTGCTTACAAATGGTTCTTGGATATCTTCATTAGGCATGGGAAGTGGCTTAATATCCTCTTGATCTTTGAGTGGACTTGGATCAGGTGTCGAGTTGAAGATTCCTTCAATATCGACAATCATGAGCTCGAAGGATGTCAATATGTCTTGGAAAGGACCATTGCTAGACTTTGGTGAAAGACATTGATCATACTTTGGAATAAATTCTTGATATATTCCCTCTAACTCATAAGGCAATGTAGAGACATTTTCAACATGATCATTGGTCGATGCCTCATTGGATGAAGTGAAAACATCTTTATTGATGGATAGATCTTGATCATTGTTTTCAACAATTGTGGTGGAGGTATTTCCAATGTCTTCAACCATAGGTTCAAGTGATGTTGGCATTTCTTTGATTGGATCATTGTTGGTTGGTGGACTTTGATCATGATTGAAAAGTGACTCTTTACATATGTTGATTTGATCATTGGATGAAGTAGAAATAGCTTCAAGGTGCTTAGTGATGGATTGATCTTGATCATCGCTTTCAGAAATTGTGGTGGGGAGATTATCAATGCTATCACTAGTGGTTGAATGTTAATCGTTATCCCCAATAGTTATCATTTTTCGTGTTTGTGCTTATGTTTGTTGGGTAGCTTGAGAGGCTTGTTGCACTTGTTGAGCTTGTGTTGCTTGTTGTGTGGCTAGATATTGTTGGATGGCCTTTTGGTAGGCCAGGTGAGCTTTTAGCGCAATGTTATATTGTCTTGCTACATTTGGTTTTGATGGTAGTGGTGGTGGATTTGGAATTGTGTGGATGTAGTGACAAGTCGTCGAGATACATTTGGAGTGATCGTGAGGGTTTGAGATATGATGGGTGTGATAGGGTTGGTAGGAGTGATCGAGGTGATAGGAATGGTCGGAATGACCGAGGTGATAGGTCCTTGGGAGACCATATTTTGATTTGTCAGGATTGATGTTGTCATTTTATTAGATACCATCTGTTGGTGCGATGTCGATTGTATATTCAAAGGATTTGATGTGATGGCTTGATTGGTATTAGGTGGATTGATTTGGATGGAGTGATTGGTGCTAGGTAAAGGGGGAAGCCCTAAACCAAGGAATGATGTTGATATGGGTAATGGTGATGGAGATGTCTCTTGACGCAATGACTCAACTATTTTGGTAAGTGTAGCAATTTTATCTTGCCAAATTTGATCTTGATTTCAATCTTGACTCCCTTGATATAGTTGATTTGGTTTTTGTTCAAGCAGATTTGGGATGCATACTTGTGGTTTTTGAATGGGATCATGCAAAAATTTATTTTGGACAACGTTCTGATTTGGGATGGTGTTCAGATTTGGTATGATAGGTTGAAATTGAACATTGTTGGTGTTGGAAATCACATTGCCTTGATTTAGGTAACTTTGATTTTGCATGGTGTTACCTTGACTTGGATTAATACACAGAGTTGTTAACATCTTGTTTGGATTTTGAACAACATTTGTATGATTCACAAACAAATTTATCCCAAAAATTTGTGGATTCATGTTTGGTAATCTTGTACTTGGTATATTCACTTTTGGCATGTATGGATTTGGTGGGATGATGTTGTTCGTTTGAAGGCTCATGCATTGATTGTTCGGTTGACAGACTTGTAGGTTTGGATTTAGATCTACCATTGGGAAAGGTGTTCCAATATTTTGACTAGGCATACTCACATTTGTTGTACCATTTATGTTTGTAGGAGACAATGATCCCATGTATGGATTGTATAAATGTGAGTTTTGAAAATAAATTGGCATTGTAAGGCTTTGATAGTTTGGTTGACTTGGATTACTTATGATGTCTGGATCAATTTTATATTCCATGTTCGTCTTGTATTTTGACCTTGTTGTAAAAGTGACCTCTAAGGTGTTTAGGACCAATGATGAGATGAAGGATGAAAAGGGGTGAATGATATGAGTGTTGAACGCTTAGGGACTTTGTATCAATGCTAGACTTAGGGCTTGATTTTGATTGGTTTGATTGGATTTCGATAATGGACTTGTAAACCCTAAGATGTTAGATGTGATCTTAGGATGAACTTGTTCAAAGGATTGATAATTCAATTTAAATGTATGAGAAAGGATGCATTCCCATACACCTAACTAAACAAGGTGATTTTGATTTTGATGATATACCCAAGTCTAGAATGATGTTTTCAAAGCTCTAAAGTTGTTTGTGGGATGGAATTTGATATATGTTTGGATGAAGTGTTTGATTTGATCCTAAATGAACCTAGGAAGGATTTGTTTACGAGACCAAGATAGTGAAGAACATGCCTTTCTCTAAGAGTAATTCAAAATCAAAAGACCAATGTTTGCATGAAAACCATATGACCAAAATATGCCAAGCACATGTGTGGGGTCCAATTGATATAATCTTTGCTTAATGGATTCTTTTTACCACAAACACACTCTTGATTAGATTTTGAATCTAGATGTCTAATGTCTCAACTTTCCCCTTATCCTGCAAAGTGTATTATGCAGAAACCAAGGAAATTTGAGGCAAGAGTTACCTATTGTTGACCTTAGTAGGAGAAAATTGAGATGAAATCCAAATGCTTAGAAGCCTCTAAGTATAAAATCCCAAGGGCAAGCAATAACATGTGAATTTTTTCAAGGATATTTGCTTCTCCTAAAAGGTTTGAGATTTGATGCTCATGTTGAATGTTGGTTTTCCAATGTTTTTGATCAAAGAACTATGTTTTCAAACTGACTCACAAGCAATATAACATCCTAGCTCAATTGGTACGTTTTTCTTGGTGGGCTTGCCTCATGCCCTTCGTCGTAGAAGAGATGATTTTACATGCAACCAAGGAAAAAATATAAAGGTATGTTAAGAATGAAGTCATAACCTCTATATTTTAACCAAGATCGGACATGGCAAGTAACTTCTTGGAATCTAAGTTCCAATGCACCACTTTGATAAACTCGTTGAATGGATTAATAGGACACTACAAACAATGGTTTTAGTTTGGACTTTTCGTTCGTGGAGATTGACCCATACGGCGAGAGTCCCCTTTCGGATCCATCTCGTTGGAATCAACCGCATGATATTGGCATTTCTTCCAATACCCACATTTATATCCCGATTGGAAATACTCTTGGCATTAGAGTGTTACCGGTTGAGTCGTTCCCTTGAGTGAGTACTTTTTCCCCAAGGCAGGCCCTCTAAGATAGACAAAAGTGAGTAAGCATATTCATAGTTCGATCAACCTTCATTTAGAAACAAAGGGAGAACACATGCAATAAGTTTACTCACAGTCGCAAAGTGTTTTGTTCAATTTTTAAACCCAAAATGAAGTGTGGAGGCAATATTTTATGCAACTTAATGTCATCAAAAAAACTTTTGATTCTCAAGGTCATCGTGAAGCGTGAGAGAAGTGCATACACCTTATTAAATGATATTATTTTGCAAAAAAGATTACAAATCATAAAAGACACATGTTCATTTTAAGTCCACAAAGTAATAATGACTTCTTTTTAAGCACCAACTTTGAAGTTTGAAATTGATTTGTTCAATTCTTAGCCCAAAAAACAATGTCTAATAAGTTTCTATGTTAAATTTTAGCCCAACTTTGAAAAAATAAAAAATAAACAATGATTGATTTTACACCCAAATTTGAAGCGAGTTGTTCTAAAAAATGAAATCAACACACAAATGCTCTATATTGTTTTGATAAGCATTTAAAAATGATTTTTCAAGTTCAAGTTTAATGCTCAATTTTCACTAACTCCAAGATTCTTCAAAGGTCGTTTCTTACGCTTCAATGTTGCAAGTCTTTTGTACGAATGAAATGCTCCTCCTTCCTTTTCCTATCCCAAATAAGAGCTACACCAATTTCAAGAAATAAAATAAAAGTAAGCACTTGGTATTTAAATCAAATCAGATAACAAAGTTGTAATAATGTTCAAACCAAACACCAAAGCACTCATATTAGTTATTCAATGTGTGCAAAAAAAAACATTTAAATATCAGTTTTGAGATTGGAGCACTCCAAAAGAATAATTACATTTACGTTGCCTACCCGAGATGACCTGCACACGACAAAAAGCTTAAAAACAACCAAATCATATTAATGAGGAAGCTTGATACTTCTATTTTGACATTAAAGCAAATAGATTTTCAAATCTTTGCCACAAGAATATTTATGAGTCAATGTCAGTAGATCTTTACAAATCACCCACCAATAACAGATATTGAAAGCTTTTAATAACATAGATCAAATCCTATGCAACTCACCAAAGCAAACTGCAGGCAGTATTAAAGTTTGAATGACAGGTATTTCAATGTGCACCATGTTTGAAATGATGCCTCAGTAAGGAATGAAATTGTTTGATATGATGCTTTGCCTCTACCTCCCATGCATAGCTATGTTTGTTATGTCACCTCAACGCTGACTTTCTGCTTTGATTCACACACCATTTTGTTGTACATGCTACCACACAACGTCTCTTGGTGATTCCTTGTATGATCCTTCCACTTTGCCACTTGCTACTATCAGACTCTCAACATAGCCTTGGGACAATCGTTGCAACAAGTACTTGCAACTCATAAATAATCTCTCACAATTTCTTTACATGGGGTCATTTCATTAAATGCATCTCATTTGAATTATTGTTGGTGTATGGACAGGTTGAGAAAATAGAAGGAAAAGGCACTTCAATAGGTTTCAAGAGGATAAAACAAAAGGTAGAGATGAGGTGCCTTTAAGAGCTTGCAAAGTTGATGCAATTAGCAAGAAAAATATGTGCCCAACGAGGCAAGACTTTCAAGCTATACTACATTGGAACGTGTACAGCCAGCGACCATTCACAATCTTCACTTTATTGCATTGAGAGCAACTTAGCAAGATGTCTCAGGGACCGATCAAATCATAATTACAGTGGCAGCTCATATCACAGTCATGCCTAGGATGGAAGACCATAGGCCTAGAGAAGTTGATTTGTCTTCAAAAAGGAATGCAATATTTCTATAAGCAGTCACACCCTCTCATATGATGTACCTGCTATTATTTAAGTTCAATTACTACAGGAAAATATTAGCCAACTACTTCAAAATATGTTTGCAGAGCAGCAATCAAACTAATCTTAAATGTGTTTTGCGTGTGGCGGACTGAATAGGGCACACAACTTTGACAAAGACAAGGCACGCAGCCTCCTAAGCAGAGTGCCTCAACAAAATGTAATCTTATGGAATTCCATCATACTCGATAGATTTTTTGATAAGGTTTATTGAAACTTTCAAGCAATATTAACTTCCAACGCAACCTTCAAAAGGCTCTTTTTCCTTCAAACCTATGCCATAGCCATGATTGGTATGCATAGGTGGAGCTTCCAACAGGATGGTTATTCTGCGGCATATCTTGAAGAATGTTTATAAAACAAAATTGAACCAAAAGAGGGAGCATTGATGGTATATAGCAGAGAAAGGACTTTGAAGAGTGCCATGGATAAATATACACAAAATGGATTGTGAGTAGGTGCAATCTGAGATAGGACATGTAAAATTTTTGGTAAAAAAAATCCACAAATAAACGTAACCTTATACAAAACAAGGTGAATATGAAAAAAAACAAAGAAAGTGAATGGCCGATGGATGGTGAGATGTCAATGCTTAAATAATGGGAACATTGTGCTGTGAGGAAGGAGGTTCACAAAAATCCATCATCGAGCTCGCCAAAGAGGTCAGACCTTACAGAATATACATAAAAGGGTTTGTTAAAAAAAGCTCGCGCCAACACAAAGAGGGTATGTGTATCCATCAAAAAAAAGTGTGCTCATATAGAGTGCCATGATTGTTGCAGCCAATACAAAAAAATGAACATGTTAAAATGAACTTATAAAATTTCTTACAAACTGTTACGTTCTCCCGAAATCAAAAGCGTTTTAATTTTTTTCCAACAAAGTTTAAAATGATAAATAACTTACCATTTTTTACAGTATGAGGTATGGATAGGGATAGAAGAGAAAACTCTCTAAATACTTTACCATTGAATGATAAATACTTTACCATCATCGGGCCCTCCTTCTAGTGCCATAATGTGGATCCCTAAATCCAAACTTGCACGAATCAAAACAAACAAATCACATTGTTAGCTTAAAAATGCAAGGTTAGAATAAGAATCCCCCATAAAATCGATTTGCATTGTTAAAGAACAAGGAAAAAGATGAAATGAATGAGCAAATACAAACAAAGGTAACTATTCATATTCTAAAATGAAGCAAGCACTTGATCTTATGGGGGGATTGGTGCTATTTTTATGTGGAAAATAGCCCTTTCCCAAGCTAAATGATAAAATGCTTTGAAGATGGAGTTAAGTGGACAAAATTGGTTCTCAATTGAAGAGAGTGACTTTGCATAAGATTGGTGGATCCTTTGATCAAGGATGAAGCTTTCATTTATAGATTTTCAAATTGGAAGAAAGCTCAAAATAGAGCAATGTGGGATAATGATTTGACAAATGAGATGAAGCCACTTGTCACATTGTGATAGGTTGAGGAATGTGCAAGTTTTGGTCAATGTGCCAAAGAGGGGGAGATTCAAATTTGAAATTGAGAGCTAAATGTTGAGTGGGGGACAATGCAAGAGAGAATTTATTAACATGTTGGATGTACATGTCCACTTGTTTTTGAATTCAAACTTGAGGGAATATTCCTCAAAGATGCCATGTTGATGGAAAATGAGGATTTATAAATGAATTAAAATGCTTTATTGGTGCAAGTGGGAAAAGCTAGAGGATGTGATGGGTGGTTAGATTAGATTAATCAGGATTAGCTTAGTTAAGATGATGTTAGATGCTTTGACCCATTTGACTTAGTCTTAGGGATTTATTTAAATCAAAAGGGGGATGAAAGGTGATTTTAGACTTGATTAAATAAATATTTGATTTATTTAATCAAAGAGGATACTGTTAGGATCAAGTTGATTTATTTAATTTTAAATTGATGACTTTAGAAGATTGACCAAATAAACTTGATTTATTTGATGAATGGATGAATATGACCTAATCAAATGCATTATGCCAATTTTGCATGTCTACACATTCTACTCCCTACCCTCTATCTCTCTCCCACTCCCCCCCCTCTCTCTTGAAAGTCTCTCCCTCCTACCCACTCTCCCTCTTGAGCTCCTCTACCCTTAACCCTTAAATCCTACCCTTTATCTCTCTCCCACTGCCCCCCACTCTCTCTCAAGTATCTCCCTCCCATCCCCTCTCCCTCTCTCCCTCTGCCCTTAACCCTTAAGCCCTACCCTTTATCTCTCTCCCACTACCCCCTCTCTCTCTCAAGTCTCTCCCTCCTACCCCCTCTCCCTCTCTCCCCTCTACCCTTAACCCTTAAACCCTAAACCATTGTACACCCCCTAACCTTTATCTCTCTCCCAATCCCCCCCTCTCTCAAGTCTCTCCCCTACACCCTCTCCCCCTCTCCCCTCTACCCTTAACCCTTAAACCCTAAACCCTTCTACTCCCTACCCTCTATCTCTCTCCTACTCCTCCCCTCTCTCTCTTGAAAGTATCTTCCTCCTATCCACTCTCCCTACCCAGCTCCTCTACCCTTAACCCTTAAACCCTACCCTTTATCTCTCTCCCACTCCCCCCACTCTCAGAGTCTCTCCCTCCTACCCCTCCCTCTCTCCCTCTACCCTTAACCCTTAAACCCTAAGCCCTTATACCCCCTCCCCTTTATCTCTCTCCCGCTCCCCCCTCTCTCTCTCTCTCAAGTATCTCCCTCCTACTCCCACTCTCCCTTTCTCTCCCACTCCCTCCATATCTCTCTCTCAAGTCAATGATATGGGCCTTCCGTAAAATTTTCCAGCCATACTTGCCATTCTCTTCAGCTGAAAAAAATCCATGCAGGCCCATTAAAAAAAACTTAAGAATAGTTAAAGAATACCCATAAGCACAAAGCTAACGAATCTTCAACTTCATTGTTCGGGTGATTTAAAGCATCAGAATAAAATAACCTTCTAGGTCTCTAAATCTTATACAGTATATGATATGAAGCAATTTCATCATTGTGGGAAAATCACTGCACTAAAAAGATTTCTAGAGAAAATAAAATCTAGGAGGTTCGTAGGGTTGTAAATACATTAGAATCAAAATAGGAACAACTAAGAAAGGAGTGACTCATAATCCTTTTAACCACAGTTTACATTTTGAGAATACAAAAATTTGGAATATGCAGATCATCAAATTAGTTAGGTTGTGCAAACGGACCTCATCTTTCAACTGAATATTCTCAATACGCAGTTGTTGCTCTTGAAGAAAGACTTCTGCAATAACAACAAGTGCTCTACAGTTGGTGCATATGGGATTTCTCATGGCTTTTTTAATTGTCATGTTCTCTAAGCGAAGCTTCTCATTATCCTGCCTGAGGAGAGTTTTTTCATGACACTCGTGTTGAGCCTGAAAATCTAAGATTTGAAAAACCATGATTAGAAAAAATTAATATATAGTTTTTAACTATATGCTTTTAATATTATAATAATAATATATATAGTTTTTAATTATATACTTTTAATATTATAATAATAGTTATATATTATAGTAATAATATAATTATTAAAATATATTGCAATAATAAGTATATTATTTATTATAATTTAAAAAGAATATAATTTATATTTATATTAATATTAAATATTAATTTTTAATAGAGGGGGTTCGACCGAACATTTTTAGAATGTTCGACCGAACCCCATTGAAATTTATTTTTTTATTGTATTTCAAATGGCTTCAGTCGAACATTAGTTTGGTTGAACCCTTATTCGACCGAACATTAAAAAAAAAATTGATTGAACCCACTTATTTTCACCCACATCCTCTCAGGCACCAAAATTGCTCAAAATTTTGCACTTCGAAGCTCGATTTGAGAATGAAAATGGAGATCTCAGAAACCCAACTCGTATCAGGTTTCCTTCAAAACGAGCTATCCAATGAATATAATTTTAATATGTTTTGATTATATTATCTATTTGTTTTTTAAGTTTTATTAAATATAGGTTTTTCACCAAAAATAAAACTCTTTGTTCTGCACATGTGGAAAAATAGAAGATTATCAAAAATATATATATATATGAGTGCACCAGATATTGGAGTCCTTGATCCAACAAAAAAAAATGAATTTCAATACATATAGTAAAAGTTATGCATTATATGGTCGTTATGTCTAAATTGTAATTGATTTGACTTTGAAACTTGATTAAAGAAAAATATTCAATAAAAACTATCTAACCAAGTGGAAGCACTAGATATCGAAGTTAAAAATCTAAATTGAAAGAATTAGAATTTTATTTTTCAAAGAAATAAATTTATGCATTATACGGTGTCGTCACTTTTAAAAATGTTGTGTTTTGAAAAAACCAATTTTCGTGGGAGATGGAAAAAGAAGTGCAATCTGATTCCAAAAATTTTGAAAAAATATTTTTAGAATCTACAGACAAAATGTGACAAGACTCTAGTTTGCATCATCTTCAAATTTCTCACGGTTTAACCACTATAGGTGCCTGAATGTGAAGATTTAGTTAAAAAAAAAATCAGTGTCCAGTTTGGCCAAAAATTGTAAACCACTATTGTGGGATCACCCTGACATGAGAGATAAAATATTTAATATTTATTTCATATGATGAATTGTAGTAGTATTTCATAGAGATGGATACATGTTGGTGGCGGCCACAAGAAATATTAGAGGAATATTCTATTGGAATCTATTTTGAGAATGGGGTTCAAGTAGACTTGCATGTATATGCATGTTGATATATGTCATTTTCATGTCATCCAAATTCAGGTGCTCAAGTGTGCATGTATTTTTATATCTTTTTTATGTAGCCACGAGAGTCATCAAGGAGTTATGGAGCACTTGGTATTGACCAAAATTGATTGGGTATGGGTTAGGCACCAATGTGAAATCCATATATCATTTATGATTTTTAACTAAGTTTATAGGTCATCCATGATATGGGGCATATGGTTTTTGAAGGTGGTTTTGACCCTTGTTTGAGATATAATGATATTATATCATCAAGCTCTTTTATATATTGGTGCCTTTGGTTAATAGTTTTAGGGGTTATTTTGTAGGTTGATGAAGTAGCAAAGTGCTACCAAAATTTATATAGATATGTTGTGTTGATGTACTTTTTGAAGGATTGAGACATACATTAGATCTCTTTGGGTGTGGATTTTTTTCTCACAAGGGTTTTTGCATATAAATCTTGTGTCACTTGTATTTCTTAGCTTGTGGTATTGTTGATTTTATATTTATGTTGAATATGCGATCACATTAATCTACTTGGGTAATCTTGATAATCATATATTTTCATATTTTTAAGAAAATTATACAGTAAATGTTGCAGTTTAGTTTAGGTCATTTCTCAACAAAACAATTAATGCATCATGTGTGTGGGAATATAAAATATTACAATGGGTACAATACTAGTAATTTATGAAACATCTAGCTACCACTTAGGGTATATAGAAAATATATGATTTTAATAAATCGTTATTTTCCCTATACCCAACTCAAAGTTTTCCAATCAAATCAAATTTTGTGTAAAAGTACCTTTGTTCAAAACTTTTGGATCCACTAATTATTCAAACAAAACAATGTTTTGAATAAGTTTTTTACTGAGGACTACGAAGATTATTTTTAAACATCCCTCAACCAAACATTATCCCCTTGTCCACAAAAGTTGTACTTTAAATGTTCTCATGTAGGACACCTTTGCTACAATATTTTCAGCTTTAACAAATTTCTCTAGGTAAGTTCATATTTCCTCTAGGTATACATTCTTATTTTCAAACTAACATTTTAACTTGTATTGTCACATCTTAATGGTTTTGAAAGTTAGTTTTCACTAAAATTTGACCTTTTCTGTTCACATAACTATTTCAACAAATCTAAGTATGTGGAAGGGACAGGTTTGACATTGATATTTGACACATAGGTAGCAATATATTATGGTCACCAAGAGTATGTTCTAACATTCTATGATATATTGAAACCAACACTATACATATAGATCTGATAAAATGTAAAGAATTGGCATTTCATTTGTTTTTTTGTTTGGGTTGATACTAAGCTAAGTTATCTCTTACATATTTATTATACTAATAGATTTGATAAACCACAAAATCAACTTAAACAACTTAAGTAACTATGTTAGAATATTCAAAGGTTTGTCAATGTAATAAGACAAATCTGACAAAATTCATTTATCCTTGATGTCTGGGTAAATAAATACAGCTCGGTTTCGTCTAGAGGAGGGACTGTGTTTTCTGTTTGTTGTTTAGCAAAAGCTTTTAGATTTTAAAACTTTTATCTTTATCTGATCACATTGAAATAGAGAGCTATAAGCTATGCAAGTCTCTTCGAATGCTTATAAAATGTCGAGAAGTCGCTTGCACTCACCTTGTGGGGTAGCTATGTTTTGTATTAGAGACAATTTAATAATTGGAAGGCAACCTAACCCAATTTCTGAGGGTCACTTTCGAAATAGTATAGAAGTATTTGTTTAATTATTTAAATAATTAATAATGGAGTATGAATTTTGCATTCAAATTTTATTTAAATATTTTATATTAATATTTCATGTTATTTTTCAAATGGTTCTAAGTAAGATGTTCTATAAATGATTTAAATAATTAAATGTAAATGAAAATAGAATCTTTTTATTGACTAGTATGTCATGTGATCTAGTTCAGGTTATTTAATAAGATAATCTAATTTTTTAGGGTGATTTCTATAATTATATAAAAATGTATGAATCATTTAATAAGATTCGTCTTTTATCAATGAATTGTGATTTTTTGGATTGAAATCTCATTTAAATATATGATTTTATTAGTGTTCAAATGACCTTCCAAATTTATCTAAAAAAAGACATATGATTAAGTTGAAATAAAAAAAATTTATAGTCTATGATGTCAAACAACCTAGTTTGGGTCAATTAATAAGACAACACAATTTCTCAAGCTCACTTTCATAGTCATATAAAACTATATGTATGTTAATAAAATTGGTCCTTTTCATCTTATGCTTGAAATAATTACCAATAAAGAATTTTTTTGTACTAAAGTCTCATTTAAGTGTGATTATATTAATTTTATAACTTATCATTCAAACTTTTCAACTATAGGTTGTATATCACCAAAAAGACATGAAAAACTAAATGGAAATATATATATATATATATATATATATTCTATGATGCCAAGTGACTTACTTTGGGTTTGCAAGTGGTTAACATATGGAGCTACCTTGTATGACTATTCATGTAGAAGACACTTATTTGATCTTGAAATAATGGGATAAACAATATACTATAAGTAATGCTATATGAAACACATTACAAATATTCGATAGTGAAAGAGGAAAAGCTAGTTAATAGATTACAACATTGATCTTTCCTAGAATTTCAAAAGGTCCAATGAATTGATTAGACAACTTGGAAGAAGATCTATGACAATAAAAATCTTCTAGGGACTAACTCCTAACTACACCGTTTAAAAACACTAGGAGTTCTCTTCAAATTTATCTATGATTTCTACCTATCAAAAAAGTCTATCAATTGTTGTCTAAATACCTGGTCATTTGAGAATCATACTAATGAAGCATATATATCTAGTCAATTCACAAGAATATCATCCAAACCTTCTCAATCAATGGGTGTTCGATATTTTCTTCTATGCAAGCCCTCATATGGTATCATTTTCAAGAAATAATGATATTTTTACTATATGTAAATTCAACAAGTGACAATCTTTTCCCATTTTTTATGTGGTGGAACAATTCCAATTCCTAGGGTTTTTTTCTTTTTTTTAGTAGTGTTTATTTTATCTTCACTCTATAACCCTAGGTGTTCCCATGGTGATGTGGCTTTTCTTTTATTTTGATGTTGACCCATTGTATCTTATTTAAAATAACTTAACTAACCACCTAATGTCTTTATGTTTATTCAATGATCGGGCCCATTCCCTAGGAAGCGTGTATTGACAATTATCCCATGTGCTTCTAAAAACACATAAGTTACCTTTTAAGTGCCTATTTAAGTGGTCTCCATTGTTGGACTATGTGTCATGTTCTGATTGTTTCACATCCAATTAATGCATCATGCTTCCATGTCTTCTATCTCAAATAAGAGTTGTGATGTTGCTATATGATGCCATATGTCTTGACCTTTTATTTGGTCACAACTCTCCTTCGCATCACAATTTCATGCTTGCCACACTCTTCTCAAAATTTGATAGCCCACCAGCTTGACACCTATCTTCACCTCATTCAAGTGCATGCTCTCCTCATATCACAATTTCTATCTACCAAAAGCTACCCAAATTTGTAATAGTGTGCTCTCTTAAATGAATAAACACTTTATAATGTGGGCATTCCATATTTGGTGGCAACTTCTTAGTTCATCGTTGTTTCTATCTACCCAAAGTTATCAAGAATTTGATGATGCACTCTTCTTCAACATGTCCATAGGCCCACTTCATTCTACAAATACTCAAGATTTGGTGTCTCCTAAATGTGTTGCATAGTTGTAATGCATCACAACTTCATCAAAGGATTTTTAAATTTGTTTTGCAATGAATTAAGAAAATACAATGACTATTGATTGTTTGTGTCATATTTCGATCGACGACTTTTTTCAAACTTGGAAAATAGATACATGTAGGCATTCATTTTGCTCAAGATTTCCTTAATTACAAGGTATGTGTAGGATCATCATGGAAAAAGCATGCCCTTAAGTGGCGAAAAATTTAGAAAGATCAGAGTTAGGAAACTTGATGTAAAAAATTTAATAAGTTATGTATATTATTTCAAAAATATGTAAGAATAGAATTTGTAGGAAATTGAATGTACTTTCTAAACTATTAGTTTTATTTGAAAAAAATATATATTTGGTGAAAATTTGAAATTTCAATGCAGTAGTAGTTAAATTTCAGGGAAAAGATAAGAAGTAGTTGTCTGTCTGACCACCCTAACCACAATAAAATGATAATATTTTTTTATAAGATTTTAGATATAATTAGAGGACTCATGTCTAGATGTGATGCATATTCTTTTGTAATTTTTTTCCAAGTAAATAATTAATTATAAATTTTTTATTAGAACTTTAAAAAATATAAAAACTCATATGTCTAACCACCTTAACTTGGTCAAAACTTCATGAAATTCAATATTACTTTTTTAATCCTATAGTATGTGAAGCATAAAATGTGACACATGTTTTGGATTCAAAAATGTGATACTGTTTGAAAGCTATAGATAGTTTTCAATCAACCTATCAATCAGGACTTTGGTCGTAATTCAAATAGAAAATGAATAATAATTATTTATTAAATTCAAAGTAAAGCATAATTTATATTGGCAGAAAGATGAGAATCTCCTTTAAAAACCCTTTTCGTTTCATCAATTTTGGGTAAAAAAAAAGTCAGTAGCCACATACCCTACACATACCCATCATATCACCATTTTTTGGCCCATCATGATCTTGCACATACCCTACAATAAAAGGCAATTTCCTACCATCACTATATGGAAATTTGCATGAGATAAAGTAATTCACTATTGCTAAATATTGTCTAGAATTTGTGTGAAGGAATTTCAAAGTGTTTGTTCATCTTCTACAATTTTTGAAAGGAAAAATTAGGGTTTTTGAGCATGCAAATGGGTGAGTAAAATTTACTATTTGTTAAGAATCACATTCTTTGGTGTAATTTCTAAAATTACATAAATTGGGGTTTTTAGAATATTTTGTAAAATATATAATGCCTAAGTAAAAACCCTAATTAAGTAGAAACCCTAGTTTGCTCTATCAAACCTTCAAAATGAGTCAATCCATTTCAAAATATTGAGGAGCTAGAATGAGTATAAGAAAAGACTTGATAAAATAGTTTCCCAAATCATCAAAATGAGCTAAGCATGCCTAAGGAACTGGGGTAATCATGGACATATTTTTTGATTTAGGAATTTATGGTGAACTCAACACTCCAAGATCACTTGCAAGACAAAATAAATTCCATAAGAGAAATGGTAGAAATATCATGCTATGATTATGGATGTAAGATTACCAGATTGAATATGTTAGTGTACATATAATGTCTTTCTTATAAAGGCAAGGTGTGATGATGTACAAACATTAAATGACTATGTCATAATTAAATTACATGACTTGACATTAAATGACCCTAAGAATAATATTTAATAGAATCTAAAAAATATAAAATTGTATCTAAGCATTAAATACACCTAGGACCTAAGTGGACTTTGTAGACACTAAAAAATGTCCTAAGCCTGCAAGTAACATTTATTGCATGACACAACATTAAATGACCCTAAGACTAGTATTTAATAGAATCTAAAAACTATAAAATCTTATCTAAGCATTAAATACACCTAGGACCTAAGTGGACTTTGTAGTCACTAAAAAATGTCCTAAGGCTGCAAGTAATATTTATAACTAACAAATCATTGTGATGAGGTAGAGGATGTGTTTATAAGTATCAAGTACGATGTGGACAAGGGTTACTCTAAAATATGGGTGGAAGGTGACTCTTTAAACATCATTAATTATCTACATGGCACCCATAAGCCCAGCTTGAATGTTGATCATTTAATAAAGGATGTTATAGGGTCAAACCACAATAGTGGTTTACAAATTTTATGCGGAAGGAAATTTCATTTTTCTTCCTTTCCCCAAACTCAAAGGGTTCGGTCGAACCACATTTTATGTTTGACTAAACATATATGTTTGGTCGAACCATTGGTTCAATCGAACCCACAAAACATTAAAAAAAATTAATATTTTAAGGGGTTCGGTCAAACATGGGTTCGACCGAACCCCTCAAATAAGACATAAGAAAAAAATGAACTCAAGTCACTATCATTTTTCATTTTTTTCTTTTCCATGTGCTTTGTGCTTGCGGCGAACGGCAAATGGCGAACAAACTCAACTTCATCTCTTCGGCGAACAGAAAACTCACTTCATCTCTCCAAAGTTCATCAACCCAACTTCCAGGTTTGTCAAATTCGAATTTCATAGACTTCAAAATGTGTTTGTTTGTTAAATTTCTAAACCCTAAATGCGAATTTTTCAAATTTGTTGAATTGAAACTGCATTTGTTTGAAAGTTTCTAAAGCCTTTTCAACATACACTATTTCTATGATACATTTCTACTCTGTCAAAAAATTAACATGCCCTATCTATGCTTCCACATTTTGCATACATTTCTACCAGGGCACCTCCAATTTATTTGAGGCATTATATCAAACAGTTCATTAACAAATTTATTTGAGGCATTATATCAAACAGTTCATGGTAATTTTTGATGGAGTATGATAGAAATAGTGTTTCCATTGTATACACCCTATATCAAGCAATTCATTAACAAATTTATTTGAGAAATTATATCAAATAGTTCATGGTAATTTTGTATGGAGTATGATAGAAATAGTGTTTCCATTGTATGCACCCTATATCAAACAGTTCATTAACAAATTTATTTGAGGCATTATATCAAAAACACTATTGGAAATTTATTTGAGGCATTATATCAAAAACACTATTTCTATCATACTCCGTCAAAAACACTATTGGAAATTTATTTGAGGCATTATATCAAACAGTTCATTAACAAATTTATTTGAGAAATTATATCAACCAGTTCATGATATAAAGTTTAGGGTGCATACAATGGAAACTTGCATAAAATTCTTCATATTTTTCCTTTGACTCTTATGACATTACTCCAAAAATGGTTGGTGAACTAAATGTATGAATCGAAGAAAAAATTTAGAGGAAAGAAACTAGATTTTTTGAATAAAATGTATAATAAAATAGTTCTATTAGGATTAGAAGGAATGAAGGTATTATTAAATTTTCTAGTATTAGGAAAATATAAAAATATGTCCACTTTACTCTATATATATATTTAAAACTATTCTTCACATATCCATGTTAAAACTATTAAAAATTAAATTACATAAATCAATTTTAAATTTGTACAAAGAAATAATTGACTTTGACTAAGAGCAAATATTTAAAATATAGCTATCCTCTTTGCAAAATCCAATTTGATTTGAGATATTTATGGACAAAAAATATGGATGAGCATGCTCAGTAAGTAAGAAAGAATAACCTTAATTTATATCTCCCCTCATCAAATAATTTCACGTTTAAAGAGTTTCTTAAGGCATATCCAATTATGAAAAACTATTATATACTTGTTATATAAATGTTATCTACTGAAATTGCACCCTTATCAAGTTGCAGAACCTGATACTTCAGAGAAACATGGGATCATTTCAAGGTTGTGGGTCACCTAAAGTTGAAATGACCCTCTGGATAAAGTCGGTTCCTTACTGGTAATATCACCTAAACTACAGACTTGATAGAAAAAGGTAAGAATATGGCTATATAAAATAGAAAAATACTGAAAATATGAAATGGAAAGGGTGATACACCGAATTGATAAGAGCTATGGGATACTTTCATTTACACTTGAATATTGATGATAAACATGAGATTAAAAAATGATTTTTTGTAAATTATGCATTATTGTTTCACAAACAGGTTTGATTTACACACATTTTCAAGAAGGAAAGTATCTTCCACAAATTAAAATTCGTGTAAAATTCTATAAACACAGTTTGTAATCTATATAATGCAACTTTTGCAAAGGAAAGTATGCAAACAAGAGATAAAGTTATTAAGGAATGGAATAAATTCAAAAAGTAACTTGATCATTAACCTAGAAATGCACAACACTTGGCAAGAACAAGGAGGTAATTTTAATCATCATCAGTAACCAAGGTAAACTCTGTATATTATGTTCCAAATGAGTTACAAAACCTACAAAATATATGACAAGGGACTCTCAAAGTCACAAAGTCTCCATCTTCCTATTCAAAACTGACCCAAAATATGAGTTACAAAACAACTAAGTAGCCAAACTCCTGAATTGCTCCACAAAATAAGGTTCTAGAAAACCTCATTTTCATAAGCACCCATAAAGCCAAAAATTTAGGACCTGAATCTTCATCAAAATGACTCTTCAAGGTTGGAAAAGTCAAGTTAATCTTATCAAACCATAAAAGGTCCCTAAATATGCTTAAAATGCTTTTAAATTGACTTCAAATATCCTTATTTTACTCCCAATGTTGGGTAACTGAAAATAACTTCCCTATATACCCTCTCCTTGTCATTAAGACTCAACTGTATCTCTTTTTACA
Source organism: Sequoia sempervirens (assembly GCA_007258455.2). NCBI lineage: Eukaryota > Viridiplantae > Streptophyta > Pinopsida > Cupressales > Cupressaceae > Sequoia > Sequoia sempervirens. The sequence continues at coordinate 993,061,780 of VDFB02271358.1, read as the reverse complement.
TTTAGAATAATATAAACTAAGTGGTTTATAAATACACCACTTAAGTAAATATTTTACAATTTCAAAACAAAATGCAAAATAAAAGGCCAAGGCTTTGGCCTATGTTTTAGAAAACATATGAAGAGGGAATATTAACCAAGTCTTTGCAAAAACACAACTTAGTGAAAAGGTCATGGGTATTAGTTTATTGCAAAGTTCTTAAAATAAAAGGAAAGAAACATGCCTTTTATATTATTGGCATTTTAGGGCAGAAGAAACCCTAAAGATCAAAACTCACACCATCATTTTACTTCGCTTCTTTCATTTCCTCTATTTTGATGCGCCGCCATGAGCTATGCATAGATTGAAGGTTAGATGCTTTTGGAGGTGAATCTGGATGAGAACCTGGCATTTTATACAAAATTCATGCAATAAAGTGTGGTATGCTATGCTCCATCAAAAAATATCAGTTATTTTTGTTAATTTGTTATGATCTGTTACATGAGCAATTTCATTTTTTTGTTAAGATGTCATGTATTTATGGTTTCCTCAATGGGAATTCTGGAAAAAACCATTATACCTTCGACTCTACTCTATCCTTTCGGGCCTCTTTCATTTGAACTATGTGTTTGCAATAACAATGAAATTTGAGCAACACCCAGGCCGCCATGTGAAACTTTTATTCGTAGACACCAGAAAAATCATTCTCTTGAATGATCGAACCTTGAGGAACAAAAAATGCAGTTGTATTTGTTTGTCTCATGCATCTAGACTGTCTTGATATTCATGGCTATTGTTTTCATGCATTTTTCTGTAGAGGGTTTCATTTTCATTCTTAAAAAAAACATCCATACTAATCTTCTTTACTTCTATGGGGCGGCCATTTACATTTGCAGATCATTTTAGTTTTTTGGCATGATTTTTTAGGGTATTCTGGTTTTTTTATAATGAAAGCTTCATGATTGTTGTTTTCAAATGTGTGGTATTTGCTCCATTTGTAAATAACCATAGTTGGGCCCTTTTTTTTGTTTGTAGCTCCTTGAATCTTTCATGGTTGTGATTTAACGTCGTTGTACAATGTGGGAACTTGCGTGCTCAGGTACTCATGGTTTTTTATTTAAATCTGCTCAATAAAGACCGAGCCTTGATATTCTTGCCCTGTGCATTCAAGAATAGCAATTGATTATGGAAATTGTAGCTTTCTGACATGATATATCACTATTCTTGGTCTCTCACTCAGCAATACTATTGACCAAGTATCAATTCTTAAATTGAAACTATCTAATTCACATAATTATAAACTCTTGTAGATTACTACTTGTATGCATTGTAATTTCGCTGAGCATCATGCCATGAATGTCTTTGATTGTATTATCTGATCTGACTATTTTTGTAGCTTCATTTCTCAAAAGAAATTCAATAGCACATATTTTGGGATCCTGAATTTCAATTGCCAAGAAGTGGCATTCCCCAGACCTTTTAAAAGGAGTCTGCAGTGCTTTTTGTTCATAATTTCTCGTTCCAGTAGGATAATGAGATGGAATAACCCAATTCTTGTCAGTAAAAAGAACTTCCCAATGAAGAAGTAAGGAAGTAGTGGCATTTGTAACTTCCAACTCTATGCGAATTGGGAACCCTTCTTAATCTACACTTGCATTCTTAAGCCTCCATCCAGCTGGAACTTGTAGTCAATCTGCTCCTTCACCATCTTTCGTTACCAAGTCAAATTTTTTGAGTCTATTTAGATTTATAGTTGTAAAAGCCTGTTAGATTGTTGTCCTTTCACTGACAGTTCTCCATTCATTAATCATAGCTCTTCTTTTGTATAAAATTGTGCTTTCATGTAAAGACTATAACAATCCCTAAGCTTTGACTTGACTATTATAGAAATTTGCTTGCTCTATGATTGCATGGTTGCACATACAATATCGCTGATGATACCATGATTTATGTCATTGAAACTTTGTTGCTTCTCTTTGTTATAAGATTACCATGTGATTATTGACATTCATTTTGAAGGACAACATGTTGTTTCCTTTCATCAAGATGTTTCTCTGAAACTGAATGTCTACATGGCATTATGCATCATTGGATTCATGTGGCTAAGTTGTACTTTATATCTGATCATGAATTTAAACTGTATCAAGTAATGATTCCTGATTATATGACTCTTATGCAATTTATCCTTCTTGCATCTATCAAATACATATGAAATGTTTCTGAAAAATAACTATGAGTTGGGCTTAACCCCTACGAGAGCCACATTATCCCCACTCATATTTGATTTAAATTGATTTCACCTGTTGTTGCACATGAAACAAACAAGTTAGAAAGAATGACTATCTTTCATGTATACGTTGACCAAATGGTTTTCCTAAACACCTAAGGCATTCATTAATCTTTGATGCACATAGAGATAAGTTAATACAGACATCTAGGTGAATGACATGAATGATCGTGTATGGTTATGACTTTTCATTGCTTAGAGTATAACTATAACACATTTCTTGACTGATGTAGGGACAGGAGCGTATGAAAAGTAGGAAGGACAAGCAACGAGGACAACATCGAAGCGAGGTAAACACCAACCAATCATTCAGGAAATGACTGGTCATCCCTCTACATGCACATTTATTTTCCTTCATTTATTCATGTATTGATTTACCTTTATTTGTATCAAAGAAAAGTCAGTCTCACGGCTTGTTGTGTGAGACATATGTACCTTATCACATTCAATAAAGATTAAATTTCCAGAAATATGTAAATCTCTCTTTTTTACATGCATGTGTATGAATGTAATGATTTGTAGTTGTAATCTTTTCATATTTTCATTTATACATTTGAATGTGATGAAGAAGGAAAATAAAATGTACCTTATTTTCTAAAGTTTAAAAAAAATTCTACCCTTTTGAGCTAACGGGTGAGAAATGGGTAACATTTTTGGCAACCTTTGCTAGATGTTTTCCTGCTAAACATGAAAACCAGTAGCCTAAACTTGTCCATTGGGCATGGAGTCATTAAGAAAACTTGGAAATAGACCTAGAGTAGATTTGTACATGGCTGAAACTCACTTGTAACTCTTAGAACAGATCAGGTTACTTGGAAACTTATTGAAAACAGGAAATCTGAAGTGAAGCTATTTATTGTGCTAGAATAGCACTTAGGGAATGAAACAACTAAACTAAAGTGGAGCAGCACTTATTGAAATCATAAAACTTAACCTAATATGAACAATGATAAGTCATACCTCAAAACAGCGTTTGAGGTGAATCCCATTAACTAGGATTGGTAACATTTTTCCATCCATGTTTGATAGCTAGAATGCATTATGCTCCTTGCATTTAGTAATAATAAAAGGGCCTGCCTAGAAATGATCAAACTTTGTATGCTTGCCTGGTCCACTCTTTAGCACATCCCACTTGAGAATAATATCACCTTCTTTGAAAATATTGACTGTAGCTCTCTTATCAAATGTTCTCTTTGTTTGGAGCTGATGATACTCCAAAGCTTTCATTGCTTTGTCTCTTGATTCTTCAAGCTCCATGAGCTCTGCATATCTCATGGACATTGGGTCCTATTCTTCATACATCTCCAACTGGTGAACAATGTCTAGAGCTGGAAGCTCTATAGATAGAGGTAATCTAGCCTCTTTACCATAAACAAGTACATATGGTGAATTACAAACTGATCTCTTAGGGGTTATTCTATCTTCCCAAAGTGCAGATTTCAATATGGTATGCCAAATCCTTTGATTCTCCTCCATGGTCCTCTTAATAATTTTGATCAAATTTTTATTTGTACTTTCAGCTAAACCATTAACCTGTGGGTAATAATTGGAGAAAGTATTCAAATGAATTATGTGTTTAATAGCCCAATCTATGACTCTTAACCCAACAAAAGCAAGAGCATTATCAGAAATAATGGAGTCAGGGACTCCAAATCTGGTGACTATATCTTCATAGAAATTCAAAATAGAGATTCATTAGCTTCTTTCAAAGCTACTGCTTTTGTCCATCGTGTAAAATAGTCTATGGCAGTAAGCACCCACTTGTGACTAGCACTAGATGGTGGATTAATTGGCTTGATAAAGTCAATGCCCCATCTCATGAAGGGTTTCTCTACCTGAATTGGATGTAGAGGCATAGCAGGAAGCTTTTATTTTCCTACAAATAAAGCACATTTAATACACTTTCTTGACCATGCATATGCATCTTTAAATAATTTGGGCCAGTAGTAACCAACTCTCATGATTTTCCAAGCAGTTGTCCTTGGAGAAAAATGACCTCCTGAAACTCCATCATGAAATTCATAAAGTACTTTTTCTATTTGATTAGCATCAATACACCTTAATAAGACACCATTCATATCTTTCCTGAAAAGAATATTATCAATGAGGACATAAGGAAATTGATTGCAATCTGAAGTATCTTCATTTTTCTCTATCTAGACCTGGTGGACATTCACTAGTTTGAAGAAAGTGGGCCATTTCTTCAACCCAACTTGCAACTAATGCAGGTGCAGTACCTTGAACATTTTGAGACTCATTTGTATTAGCTAAAACAACACCAATTTCTAATTTATGTGCATCTTCAGGGGTTGAGGCAAGTTTCTCACAAAGTCCTCTACCCCTGACAAGTTTTGTGATGTTGATGTCGACATCAAATTCCATTACTTTTGTGATCCACCCTGCTCTTTTCTCACTCAGATCTTTGTTCAACAGAAATTCCTTCACACTTGGGTGTGCAACCAAAATATGAATTTTATTGTTTGAAACTAGAGGTTTAAACTTCTTTAGGCTTTTGATCACAGCGAGAACATGTTTCTCAACAAAAGTATATTTATCTTCATAATTAGCAAGTCCTTGACTAAAGAAAGCTATTGGTTGCTCTAAATTATCACATTTTTCTGAACCAGAATAGCAAAAATTGAACTAATGCTGCCAAAAGCGTACAAAAAGAAGTCTTTAAAGAAATTTGGATTTACCAGTGTTGGGGCTGATGCTAAAGCTTCCTTGATTTCTTCAAAACTATGTTTTTCTTCTCTTGACCAACTGAAAACTGCATTCTTTTTAAGCATGGTAGTCAAAGGTTGTAGTAAATTTGCAACATCAAGAATGAATCTTCTTAAAAAGTTGATTCTCCCTAAAAAGCTTTGCAATCATTTCTTGTGATTTGGTAATGGAAGTTCAAGTATAGCTTTGACTCTTTGAGGATTAATGGTAACTCCATTCTTTGACACTATGTGACCTAACATTTTACCTTCATGAACTGCAAAAATACTCTTTTTAGGATTGAGAGATATTCCATATTCTCTACATTTTTCAAAAACTTGCTTGAGATGTGATAAGTGCTCCTCTGCTTTCTTGGAATATAATGTTATTTCATCTAAGTAAACAAGCAGAAATCTCTGAATTAAACTCTAAAATGCCATATCCATGGCACGCTAAAAAGTGGCACCAGCGTTAGATAAACCAAAAGGCATTCTCTTGTAGGCCATAGTGCCCCATTTTGTTGTAAATTTTGTTTTATATTGATCCTCCTCTTTGACTAGAATTTGGTTATAACCAGAATATCCATCCAGAAGAGAAAATCTCTCTGAACTAGCAACAGCTTGGGGAATTTGTTCCATAGACGGTAAGGGATAATGATCTTTCAAAGATGCTCTGTTAAGGTCTCTAAAATCAACACATAATCTTATCTCACCCTTCTTCTTTCTAACCCGAATAAGGTTAGAAACCCAAGATGTGTGTTTAATTGGAAATACAATACCCCCCTCGACTAACTTGGTTAGCTCTTTGATCATTAAAGGTTCGAGTTTGGGGTTCAAGGGTCTCTTTTTTTGTCTAACAGGCTTGGCACTAGGTTCTAACTCAATTGTATGTTGTGCAATATGAGGATCAAACCCTTTTAAATCAAAATATTTCCAAGCAAAAACATCGTGATACTCTTGGCATAGAGCAATGAAAGCTTTTCTATATTCAACTAAACAGATTTTGCCTAATTTGAGAAGCCTACCTTTAAAGATTTCCACTTCTTCATAATGATCTTCCTTCACTTGAATGCTGACTTTGTTCTTCTTAAGCTGATCATCAGAATTGAATATGGATTCGAAGGTAACTAGCCCTTTGGGAAGTTTGTTTGTCTTCAGCTGTAGCACTTGATCATCATACTATTGTTTAATCTTTTCCTAGTTCACTACAGAAAATTGATCTTGGAGCAGAAAGGTTAAAATATGCTCATCACTTTCAAATACCTGCTAGTTAATGTTGTTATCAGGAATTGATGGCATGATAACCACCTTGACATACTGTTGTATTTTATCTTTTTTGATATTGTCTAGGATATAAAACTATGCTCCAATTGATGCAAGTCTATCAGCATGCTTATTCTGATTTCATGGGATAGAAATCAGATTGAAAGCATTAAATTCTTCAATTATGTTCCATACTCTATTTCTGTAAGACTTCAAGACATCATTCTTGGCAACATTCAGCCCTCTAACCTGATTAACTATCAATTCATTGTCTCCATAGACCTTCAAATAGTCAATTCCTCTTTTCCTTGCCCACTCAAGGCCTTGAATGAGTCCTTCATACTCAACACTGTTGTTAGAACATGCAAAAGCAAAATGAAAGGCTAAAAAGTATTTATCACCCTGTGGAGAAACTAGCATTGCACCTCCACCTACTCCATTCTTGCTTTTGGAACCATCAAAAAACATTTCCCAAAGTTCACTTTATTGTTGCAACAACTGATCTGTACCTTTTTCAAGGTTTGGAACCTCTGCATCAGGTTCAAGCATCACATAATTACCCATACTGGCATCTTAAATAAGGTCTTCAGGACTGTCCAACACATTTTCAGCTTCCCATTCATGTAACAACACATCAGGAACAACTTCTGCTTGAAGTTATTGAGCGGCAGCTAACTCACTATCAGTAAAAATGACACAATTTGTGTCTGCAATAGTAGGAACAACATTGATAGGACTTGGGTTATACGGCTCAATGTGATCTTTGGCCAACTTTTCAGATTTAATGGTAACTTTAGTTCCATATTTTGTTCTAAACAACATATGTGACCAATCAGCTGAGACATAGCCTCCTATTTTAGTTGTAAAGTCTCTTGAGAGACACAAAGCAAAGAAAGGTGGAAGATCTATAACGCATCTGTCCTGAGGAACTAAAAAGTTTGGACAAGTGTGAAGAGTAAGACTCAAACCTTTAATAACACCTAAAGTATTAACTGAGGTACAATCTAGTTGAATCGCTCCTTTCTCCAAAGGTTGATATTTTAGTCCAAGTTTGTTAGCAATTTTCTTTGGCATTATAGAACTACTACCTCCACTGTCTACCATAGAGTTGTGGACTAACTTATCACCTATGATTGCAGACACATAAAATGGAGGTGGTTTGATATCTTTTCCTGTCCCTTTGCTAGGGTGTTTATCATTTTCTTGAGGATCATTTGTCAATACAGCTCTAACTTGAGCTATTGGAGACTCAAACTCATCTGACATTTTCATATTTGACAAAGCTAACTGTAACATGTCTTTTTGACCTTGGATAGCTAATGAATCCCACATAGACATCGTTACATTCATCTTTTTCATATTATCAATAATATTGTAGGGTACAATTGGGTTTACTTTATGATGTACCTTTATGCCAGCATGATCAACTTGCAAGTGTGGTTACTCCTTGACTAGGAGTTACTGATTTCTTTGCAAAACACGAGTTACTTGAGATGTAGATGATTCTACAGTTGTTTCTTTTCCTTTATTAGCTACTTGATCAAGCTCAAAATCTCTTTTCTTTGCCCTTGAGTTAGCTACAACTAGAGAATTATTCGCATTCAATCCACAAAATTCTTCACCTTTACAGTTAAGTAGGGTAGTTTCATTTGTGAGCTAATCTTGGTGTTGTGGAGGTGCATCATTGAGTGCATTCTACTGTGAACTTGAAGCATTTTGTACCATAAGTGCTTGATTAATGAGTCTATTTGAGCAAGTGGCTTGATTGTGAGGTTGGTTGCAAGGGTAGCACCACTCATAATTTTCTGCTAAGTTGTTTTGAACAAGGACAAGATCTTTAACTACACTAACAGGTGCTGAAGCATAAGCCTGAAGAGGTCTTGTGTTCACATTTTGCCTTGGGCCCTGGTAGTTGCCCTGATAAGCCTGTCTATTACCTTGATATTGTTGTTGCTGACCTAAATTTTGCTGTTGATAAGGCTTGTTATATAATTGTTGCTTTTCCAAGCTCACAAGCTTGTTACCAAAAGTCTGTAATAAACTTTTGATCTCCTATAACTCATTTGAAGAACTTGAGACAGCAATTTCTTGTGTTACAGTAGTTGGAATAGTAGCTGATACTGCTATAACAGGTGGCAAAGGTGCAAAAGGTGGTATTTGCAAAGGGATATTTGAATGAATATATGGAAATATAGGCATTGGTGGCCTAGGAGAAAGTTTACCAGCTTGTATTAGGTTGTTTTCAGCTTTGATTGCTACTTCATAAGCATCCGGCAAAGACACTCCTCCCATTGACTCTAATAAAACTGATATATCGCTATTTATAGCTCTAAGATAATACAGGAAGGCATATTCAGGTGAAGGCCTCACCGTAGCAGGAATCCTATCCCATGATCTTTGAAAACAGAAATTGAAATCCATCATTTTCTCCTGAGGGGCTCTCTTTATAGTTGTAAGTTGTTCTACCAAAGACAAGTTGTCAGACTTGTCTTGAAACTATTTATGCAACTTATCTCCAAATTCATCCCAAGTTGTGATTGAGCCTACTGCTAAACCCCTATACCATTGCAACGCTTTTCCTTTTAGTGATGCAGCTAGCAATCTCATAACAACATCCTCTTGAGTTATGTGATGAACTCCGCATAACGAAGCCACATCTTATATATGTTCAATCAGGGTAGTCTGATCTTCCCCAGTGAAAATTGGCAAACTCTTCAAAGCTGCCACTGGAATGTCATTGTATTGTGCCAAATTTAATGGACTACCTCCATTAAATGGCACAAAAGGTTGATTTCTGGGAGCAGCCATTAGAGGTGGTTGAGGTGGATTTAAATTTGTAAAAACAGCAGCTAATGAACTTGCTGCAGCAGCAGAGCTTGAAGATAAAAATGTTGTAAAACCTACATGACTAGCAAATGCAATTGGACTACTTGAAGGAGACCTTTTTGTTCTAAGAATAGGTGAGGCTAAATGATTCTCAATCTATTTTTTAGATTGTCTTCCTCTCCTCCTTGGTGGTGAAAATGCAATTTCTGGTCTACAACCAGGTGGTGTAGACTATACTCTCTTAGAAGGAGGTACTCTTTTTGCTACTCTGCCTTGTCTTTTGGGTGGTGACAGCTATAAAAACTTGGATTCTCTAGAACTTCATGTTTATTCTCTTCACATAAGTTGTGACAGCACTAACTCTATTGTTCTTTCACTTCACGGAGTCGCCAAGTATGCTAAAATAAATTCTGTAGAGTTTGAAACTTGTTGGTTGCATACCAAACCAACAATATAATGTGGAACTTGTCCCACCGGGCATGCCAAAATTGTTATCTACTGAAATTGCACCCTTATCAAGTTGCAAAAATTGATACTTCAGAGAAACATGGGATCATTTCAAGGCTGTGGATCACCTAAAGTTGAAATGAACCTCCGGATAAAGCCGGTTCCTAACTGGTAATATCACCTTAACTACAGACTTGATAGAAAAGGGTAAGAATATGGCTGTATAAAACAGAAAAATACTGAAAAATATGAAATGGAAAGGGTGATACACCGAATTGATAAGAGCTATGGGATACTTTCATTTACACTTGAATATTGATGATAAACATGAGATTACACAACAAATTTCTGTAAATTATGCATTATTGTTTCACAAACAGGTTTGATTTACACACATTTTCAAGAAGGAAAGTATTTTCCACAAATTAAAATTCATGTGCAATTTTGTAAACACAATTTGTAATATGTATAATGCAACTTTTGCAAAGGAAAGTATGCAAACAAAAGATAAAGTTATTAAGGAATGGAATAAATTCAAAAAGTAACTTGATCATTAACCTGGAAATGCACAACACTTGGCAAGAACAAGGAGGTAATTTTAATCATCATCAGTAACCAAGGTAAAATTTGTATATTATGCTCCAAATGAGTTACAAAACCTGCAAAATATATGACAAGGGACTCTCAAAGTCACAAAGTCTCCATCTTCCTATTCACAACTAACCCAAAATATGAGTTACAAAACAGCTAAGTAGCCAAACTCCTGAGTTGCTCCACAAAATAAGGTTCTAGAAAACCTCATTTTCGTAAGCACCCATAAAGCCAAAAATTTAGGACCTGAATCTTCATCAAAATGACTCTTCAAGGTTGGAAAAGTCAAGTTAATCTTATCAAACCATAAAAAGGTCCCTAAATATGCTTAAAATGCTTTTAAATTGACTTCAAATATCCTTATTTTACTCCTAATGTTGGGTAACTGAAAATAAATTCCCTATATACCCTCTCCTTGTCATTAAGACTCAACTGTATCTCTTTTTACATTTAGAATAATATAAACTAAGTGGTTTATAAATACACCACTTAAGTAAATATTTTACAATTTCAAAACAAAATGCAAAATAAAAGGCCAAGGCTTTGGCCTATGTTTTAGAAAACATATGAAGAGGCAATATTGACCAAGTCTTTGCAAAAACACAACTTATTGAAAAGGACATGGGTATTAGTTTATTGCAAAGTTCTTAAAATAAAAGGAAAGAAACATACCTTTTATATTATCGGCATTTTAGGGAAGAAAAAACCCTAAAGATCAAAACTCACATCATCATTTTACTTCGCTTCTTTCATTTCCTCTGTTTTGATGCACTGCCATGAGCTATGCACAGATCGAAGGTTAGATGCTTTTGGAGGTAAATCTGGATGAGAACTTGGCATTTTATATAGAATTCATGCAATAAAGTGTGGTATGCTATGCTCCATCAAAAAATATCAGTTATTTTTGTTAATTTTTGATGATTTGTTACATGAGCAATTTCATTTTTTTTGCTGAGATGTCATGTATTTATGGTTTCCTCAATGGGAATTCTAGAAAAAACCATTATACCTTCGACTGAACTCTATCCTTTTGGGCCTCTTTCATTTTAATTGTGTGTTTGCAATAACAATGAAATTTGAGCAACACTCACGCCGCCATGTGAAACTTTTATTTGTAGACACCAGAAAATTATTCTCTTGAATGATCGAACCTTGAGGAACGAAAAATGCAGTTGTATTTGTTTGTCTCATGCATCTAGACTATCTTGATATTCATGACTGTTGTTTTCATGCATTTTTCTATAGAGGGTTTCATTTTCATTCTTAAAAAAAATAGCCATACTAATCTTCTTTACTTATATGGCGCGGCCATATACATTTGCAGATCATTTTAGTTTTTTGGCATGATTTTTCAAGGCATTCTGGTTTTTTTATATTGAAATCTTCATGACTATTGTTTTCAAATGTGTTGTCTTTGCTCCATTTGTAAATTACCATAGTTGGGCCCCTTTTGTTTTGTTTGTAGCTCCTTGAATTTTTCATGGTTGTGATTTAATGTTGTTGTACAATGTGGGAACTTGCTTGCTCAGCTACTCATGGTTTTTTATTTAAATCTACTCAATAAAGACTGAGCCTTGATATTATTGCCCTGTGCATTCAAGAATAGCTATTGACTATGGAAATTGTAGTTTTCTGACATGATATATCACTATTCTTGGTCTCTCACTCAGCAATACTACTGATCAAGTATTAATTCTTAAATTGAAACTATCTAATTCACATAATCATAAACTCTTGTAGATTACTACCTTGTATTCATTGTAATCTCGCTAAGCATCATGCCATGAATGTCTTTGATTGTATTATTTGATCTGACTATTGTTGTAGCTTCATTTCTCAAAAGAAATTCAATAGCACATATTTTGGGATCCCGAATTTCAATTGTCAAGGAGTGGCATTCCCCAGACCTTTTAAAAGGAGTCTGCAGTGCTTTTTGTTCATAATTTCTCATTCTAGTAGGATAATGAGATGGAATAACCCAATTCTTGTCAGTAAAAAGAAGAACTTCCCAATGAAGAAGTAAGGAATTAGTGGCATTTGTAACTTCCAACTCTATGCAAATTGGGAACCCTTCTTAATCTGCACTTGCATTCTTAAGCCTCCATCCAGCTGGAACTTGTAGTCGATCTTCTCCTTCACCATCTTTCGTTACCAAGTCAAAATTTCTGAGTCTATTTAGATTTATAGTTTTAAAATCCTATTAGATTGTTGTCCTTTAGCTGACAATTCTCCCTTCATTGATCATAGCTCTTCTGTTGTATAAAATTGTGCTTTCATGTAAAGACTATAACAATCCCTAAGCTTTGACTTGACTATTATAGAAATTTGCTTGCTCTATGATTGCATGGTTGCACATACAATATCATTGATGATACCATGATTTATGTCATTGAAACTTTGTTGCTTCTCTTTGTTATAAGATTACCATGTGATTATTGACATTCATTTTGAAGGACAACATGTTGTTTCCTTTCATCAAGATGTTTCTCTGAAACTGAATGTCTCCATGGCATTATGCATCACTGGATTCATGTGGATATGTTGCACTTTATATCTTATCATGAATTTAAACTATATCAAGTAATGATTCCTGATTATATGACTCTTATGCAATTTATCCTTCTAGCATCTGTCAAATACATATGAAATGTTTCTAAAAAATAACTATGAACTGGGCTCAACCTCTATGGGAGCCACATTTATCCCCACTCATATTTGATTTAAATTGATTTCACCTGTTGCTGCACATGAAACAAACAAGTTAGAAAGAATGATTGTCTTTCGTGTATACGTTGACCAAATAGTTTTCCTAAACACCTAAGGCATTCATTAATCTTTGATGCACATAGAGATAAGTTAATACATGCATAGGTGAATGACATGAATGATCGTGTATGGTTATGACTTTTCATTGCTTAGAGTATAACTCTAACACATTGCTTGATTGTTGCAGGGACAGGAGCGTATGAAAAGTAGGAAGGACAAGCAACGAGGACAACATTGAAACAAGGAAAACACCAACTAGTCATTCAAGCAATGACTGGTCATCCCTCTACATGCACATTTATTTTCCTTCATTTATTCATGTATTGATTTACCTTTATTTGTATCAAAGAAAAGTCAGTATCACGGATTGTTGTGTGAGACATATGTACTTTATCACATTCAATAAAGATTACATTTCCAGAAATATGTAAATCTCTCTTTTTTATGTGCATGTGTATGAATGTAATGGTTTGCAATTGTAATCTTTTCATATTTTCATTTATACATTTGAATGTGATGAAGAAGGAAAATAAAATGTACCTTATTTTCTCCAATTTAAAACAAATTCTACCCTTTTGAGCCAATGGGTGAGAAATGGGTAACAATAACTATATTAAAGTATATCATGAATAAATTGAAAGGATAAAGAGTAAATCACTAAAAACACATACATAAATCATAGAATTAAATTGATTAATATAAGGAGATTCAAATGGTTGGATAATTTTTTCCAAGGAGTGGAAGAGGTTAAGAAGGAACCATCAAATAAATATAATATTTTAAATACTTTAAAAGAAAAATACATTTCTCCCTGCTCTAAATTCAAATGGTATTCCTTCTAAGATGATAATAATTTAAAAAGAAGAAAATAATCATTATGAAGATCAAGTACCATTGATAAGTTTTAAGAGATCAAATAAAATATTCAACAACAAAAGAAAAAAGACAAAATAGTTAATGCTAAAGAAACAACTACAAACAAGCTACTATGTTAATAAATTCTCCTCTTATGTAGTCTTCATTTCCCTATAAATTGTGGCCTCCTTGTACAAATTAGCTATTGATCACCATAGTGAAACAAATTTAACATTTTGAAATGGTTAAACATTATTATTATTTTTATTTGTATAAGTATAATTATTATGGGTTCATTTCTCCTCTCCTACTCTTCCTAATAAGGTTCTATTTTACAAGCCTCATATAAATGTTAGGGTTCTAACTTCTAAAAATTGAATAGTGTCAACTTAATCTCATTAGACAATGCTCCCCTAGTATTAATGGGGCCAACTTTTTATCTATCAAACTCGGCTATGTTTACATTGAATAAGAATTTGATACCTTTATCCTGATACTTGAACTAAGATATCTTGGCTCTAATTTTAGTCCTTTTATCTAAAAATTATTGGTGACATATCCATTCATGTTTAGTTTTAATCATTTATTATTGCAATTAATTATTACAAGGAGATTCTTGAAGCTTGTATTCCATCCCCACCATTTTTATTCTAAATATTTGACATTTTCTTTCAACTTAAAGTCTAAATTTTATCCTTAATGCTATACATATTTTTCTAGGATAACACATATTCATTATATTTCACTAAATGTGTTCAGGCATAGAAGAAAAACCTTCAATATATCTTTAAGATAACTTTGATACCATCAAGATAATCCCACCTTTCATTGCATTAATATCAAGGTTAACTAACCCTTCCTCTTTACATGCTTTTCAATTAGAGTATCCTCTAGTAAAAATAGAAACATTAATAGTGTGGTTATCAAAGAGTGTCTAGGGATGCACACATCACTATTATTAATAAATTATAAGATTGTAAGAAATGTTTATGGAAGAAATAACTATCTAATAGAGAATATAATGTATTAGTACATATCTAACTATTACATATTTTAAATAAATCCCCTTTAAAATCTATCTTATTGCCATTTAATGAGTCAACTAGGTTCAAAATTATTTTCATCTTATTCCCCTAAAATTCATCACCTTTACAACAAAACTTGATTTCATCTAATTTATCTTATTTATTCTCAAATCATATTAAAATCACCACCTTAAACTCTAAGAAATATTTGGTAACTTATTTATTTTATCTTCATTTAGAAAGGGGTGTGAAGGGGATTTAGAACCTTTTAAAGTTTCTTTCAAAATAACTAGGAAGATTTTATTCATTGCCTTTCTTGTTGCTTTTAGGATTAGTGTTATGAATTTTGTGCCTTCATTCTTAAAAATTCTTATATCAACTCATTTAGCATTTCCATGATCTTTTTATATGGGAAAGGTCAACATACAATGAGGTAGACACTTTCCATTTTTTTTATTCCTTAATTAGGTCTTTCTAGGGAAACTTTTAGTCTTTTCGAACACCTTACAAAAATATGATAAATGTGTGATTATTTTTCTTTCCACTCTATAAATTTTTGATGTGCTTAGATATATAATTGAGATGAGTCACTCATAATGTAATGATAAAAATTTAGTATATATGAAAGAAATATTTTCGAGACATCAAACTACCATTCTACATAACTCTCACATGGAAATAAGAATATTATTTTATTTTAACTAAATAAATTGTGTGTACTCTATCTTGAAAATTACTAATTAATTTTGAATTATATACTTATAATTTAAAATAAGAGCATCCTTTGTAATATGGAATAGATAGGTTAATTTTTAAAATGAAATAAAATGTGTTTGTATATTAAGAAAAATTTACAAATATATGGAACTCATACATTGAGAAATTGACTAAGATGTAACTCTGTATGAGAATTAAGATGCTCGAATAATTTGTATACCTTCTTTCAATAATTAACATTAGAAATTAATACTTGGCTCATATTGTATACCCACCTCCCAATGGTCTTGGAATGGATGTATTTAGATGGAGAAGGATTTCAAAAGGCTCATGGTACTTGTGGACCCCTCAAAGGCATGATATATAACACATGAACTTTATTTATGAAATTTGGTCTTTAGTTGTTGGCTTCTAGTATGAATGTTATCTATAAGGTGGAATTCTTAGTTGAGACTCTCAATCTTCCATTGTTGGTTTCTAGTGTGATTATACAATATGCTCGCAAACTGTATTAATTTCTAATGTTAATTATTCAAAGAAGGTTTTGTTTCATAAGAAGAGACCTATGCTCACATATTCCAAGGCATGTTATTATCCACAATGCATGACACTTCTTCACATCTCTACCAAGTTCTAAACAGATACAGATCTGTCATTTCCATGGAGGAGATTGATGATTTAAAAAGAAAATATCATGCCATTTCTTTCTTGAGAAGTCATGTTTGCATTCATGATTTGCAACTTCCATCTTCATCCAAAAAGAAATTTTGTTATCGTTATGTGCCTGATATTAGCAAATCAAAACCTTCATTTGAGCATGATCACCAACACAAAGGTAAACGAGTGGAAACAAAAGAAAGCTCGGTTAATGGCTTTCAGCATGTTAGTGGAAAATCTACATCTTTTTGAAAGTGGCTTCCTAGCTTATCAGTCTTATGTTTAGTAAGGTTTTGTAATCTCCATTGTGTTATGTATTCGGGTCACGGGTATATCTAGTATGATGTCTTCTTCTGGCTATTTTGGGTGCATAAGAGAATGTGCATATGTACTGATGTATTCAACCAATGTGCTTTTGTAACATTGTAGTCAGACAATTGGTCATTTATACTAGGACCTCACTGGTCTTTTTGATATTTTGTAAAATTTGTTACTCGAACTGCAACTGGGGGTTTTCTTGCTGGTTCTTTCCCGCCAGTATGTCCGCCTGAACCAACTATATGTAAAATCTTATATATAAATAAAATTATAAGCGGTCTCCCACTTTTTCTTAAAAAAAAAGTTCTTGTAAATGTCCACATCTTTTTCCTTGACACAGTTGCTATTTCTTAAAAGATTTCTTATGATTTTTCATAATGTTGGTCAATACTTTATTGTAAATATTCTATAGTCATGCTCTTAAATGTCAAAGGAATATGTCATAAGAGGGTTTCATCTTATAAAGCTATAATAATATTATATGCATTTAGAACATCGTAGACACCTCCCTTGAAGCATTCAACAAATGGCAAATAACTACCAACACAAAGTGAGATGCCTCATTTTCTAATATGAGGACAAAACAATAAATCAAAATATTAGGATGCAAGGTTGACCCACCTTTCCCAATACTTGGCTAATTTTATCATCTATTGAGGAGTGGATCCCAACAACAATTGTGTTTAATGCTTACTACTAATCCAAGGAATACCTATTCATTTTTTCTTTATTGTATGCCTAATGACTCCTCATCTCAAGTTAAATTGTGGGAATGGATTTTTATGCCCTCCCTATGACTAAATGGCTACAAGGAGATGAATATGATATGGTGGAAAAAACCAAGATACAATTTGGTTTAGTTCTCATAAACTCTCTAAAAAATAATTGAATTCCTACATCCTAACTAGAAATACCATGAGGGGTTTAGATCCCATTTTAGACAAAAAAATATTCTTATATTGATCACTAGTTCACTTGGACCAACTAAAGAGATGGTGAACTAAGGGAAACTTAGTTGTATTGATAGATTAAAACTTAGTTATTTCTCTTTCCATTGTCCCCTCTCCACAAAACACCCTTATTTAAGTAGATTCTATTAAACCTATCTCACATTTCACCTTCCAATTCTTTAAACTTTTCAAACTTCTTATTCCTCATACCTAATAATCTATCCTTCAAGCTCAGCACTTCCCACCTCAATCAAATTGATCACCTTGCTTCCCTAATATCCCTTTGGTTGATGTTCACCTAGACCTCATCAAAATGGTAAGTGGGATACAGGTGTGGAATGATGAGAGATTAAAATCTAATGCCTACCTTCTTGTGATCTTTGTAGAATGGCTAGAAAGAGATCTAGAATGGAAAAAAAATATGGATCCAAATAGAAAAAAAAAAACTTGTTTTGGCTTTAGCACTTACTAATAACTTTTCTACAATGATTGGTTTCTTTCGTTGAAATAAAACTTAGAAGATTCAAGAACTTAATTGTGGTAGAGGATCTCAATTAAGAGATAGGCTACATTGGATGAAAGGATATAAGGGATCAAAATTATTTTTTAGTTATCTGGAACATATTTACATTCTCGAGAGTGGATAATAGCTATCGTTGATCAAGAGAGGTAGTTCCATGACAACTCTAATGATATTAAATCCATTTTCCTCCAACATTACAAATAATTTTTAATTGATCTAATTGAAGGAGATCCACGTCAAGATATAGTGAAAAATTATGGGCATAACAATTATATTTTTTTTAACATATATAAGGTTGGATTAGTGAGATATTTATAACAAGTATGCAATATGAAGTCAAAATTTATTAGATTTTATTCTTAATAAATTAGTTTTAACGATTCAATTTATAGCTTTAGCCGTCCCTACTCGGAAATTTGAAATAATGGATTTGATAGTATCTAAAACTTTATACATATAAAATATGATAAATGTCTGATTATTTTTGCTTTTCCCAATCTATAATTTTTTGATGTTCTTGGCTATATAATTGAGATGATTCACTCATATTGTAATGATAAAATTCATCCTCATATGGATGATTTTATATTATCTTCCATTAAATTCATCCTCTTTATGAGATTCTTATGGAATATTGATATTCTAGTATGAATTCTTAATTTTAGACATATCTTAAATAGATAAATTTAGGTTCAATGAAGGCAATAGAACTTTTTTTTCACTTACATAATCCTATTTTGAAGTTCATTTAAATGTTAACAACTATTAGATTAAATATTTTTATCCCCAATTATTTTCAAATAATTTTATACTAATCTTTGTATTCTTATTCTTTCTTTCATCATTTCATTTAAAATTTGAACCATTTAAGGATGCTATGTTATAGATTATTGTTGTCTTCCAATTATTTTTAAATTGTTAATGGTATGAAAATATTATTGATGAGTATATGAATTATTACAACTATTTTAGATTTGTATTCCCTTTATCTAGATATATTATTTACCAAAGTCTCATTGCTCTTTTAGGTGTACTATATATATATATATATATATAACATGGAAAATGCAGATCATGTTCCACCTGCGCCAGATTCTTTGTTTGAAAATACCAATAATGAGATTAAAAAATTGAGAGATTCATTAGCACAACGTGCAAACCCAAGGATATATAGTGAACCATGCATGTTAATATTGCATAGTCTAGCAAAACTAAAAGATGAACTTGAGAGGACTAGTGCATACTCCCTAGATAGAGTGGCTGCTATTCTTTCTCGCATGCGGGAAGAAGTACATGGTGACATTCCCCTTAAACAAATACAGGATATTGTCACCAAAGAAACGATAAAAGCCACTTGTTTCCATATTATCAAAATGTGTGTAACGTTAGGGGATACCAGGTCACTAGATGTGTCGATCATGCTATGGCCTCATTGATCTACCCACAATTTCTTGCAGCACATGGTCTATACCCAAACAATGACCAGATTCCATTATATTTTGTTCAGCAGTTGTATGCTGAGGTCCATTTGGGCCTCAAAGTTAACTACCTGGACATTCCACCATATGTTGGTCAGGGGCATGGCAGGATTGTTGATAGTGTTAGGAAAAAGGGAGGGAGATTTAGGCATCTCAAAGTAACCTCCAAGAACAGTAGTTCCTTCGGTAACTTTATTTCCGATTAGATTACCTCAAAGACATGTACAACTATGTCATAAAGCAGAACAGAAATAGTTCATTTCCCACATTGATCCTTCTGAGAGAAGCACATGTAAATTCACCAGCATGCATTAATAGATTCTACTACAAGAACCAATAGACATGAAAGATGAGAAAAAAACCAGAACACAAATATTTACGTGGGGAAAACCCTTTCGGGTAAAAAACCCCACACTCCAAAGATCGATCCATTGTATTATTCAGCAACAAAATGGTTATAATACAATTTTAGGCTCTTAACCTTTTTAGAGATTACATCTTGTTCATCTGGATACAACTAGTAGCAATTGGTCAACACATCAAACCATACAACCTTCGCACTATTATAATACCCTCACATAGTATACAGTGCAAATCAACAGGAGAGAGATCAAACATGATTCATGATTAGAAGAGATTCCAGCAGAACCCTGCTTCTGTCTTCTTCACCTTTGGCCTCATGGCCTCGGCCTTTCAGTCAGCCACTCTATCCTTCTCACTACCTTTCTCTATCTCATTTCTCTTCTCGATCTTATTGATTCTCTTATCCTCACCGGCTTTTCCTATGCATACTTATCCGCCATTACCCATCGTAGAAAGTTTCCATTCCATTGTAGGTTTTTCCTTGCAAGCAATTCAGCACCAGCGTCGCAAATGTTGCAAAAATCCAACTGCCAACCATTTGAATTTTTCTTCCTATGATTGGTCCATGAGACACCACATAGGATAGTCAAATGGTCAAGGAAACATTCAACTCAGTTCGCATGTCGATGAGACACAAGAAGTGTCTCCCCGATGCTCAAAGGCTTCATAACGATATCGGCGTAGCTTCCAGCAGTTGGCAAGATGATATAGTGAACATCACAAGTCATACCAAAACCACTGACATCCATTTCATTCCTATTGGCAAGATTTTCCTTATTGGAAAGACTCATACCGATGTTCACAAGTCACATCGATCTCAAAAAATCCATAGGCAAGACTACCGCAGTTTGCCAAGACTTCATACCGAAGTCTTCAAGTCATGCCGATGTGAGTATTCCATTCGGTGAGACAATCGTCTTTCACCAAGACATCACACCGAGCTCAAATGGTTATATCGAAGCATCTATGTTGGCAAGACTTACCGCTCTCGCCAAGACATCCCACCAAGTTCAACATGTCATCCCGAAGAACTTTTACTATCGGCGAGACTCTCCAAGTCGCCAAGACTTCATACCAAAGTCTTTTTGTTACTCTGAATGTTCACACCTTTTGGTGAGAGAATCAACCTTTAGCAAGACTTCTTAGTGAGGCTTCCACGTTACCCCGATGAGCATCATTCGCCAAGAGTCACACCGAAGACATCCGATAGTCGACAAGACTTTCTGCTATCGATGAGACAGCACACCGAAGCAAGTCTTTCAGCCAAGGCTCACCCTGATGTCTTTGAGTGTTACATTATCACTGAGACAAACCTTCATCGGTAAGACTTCACATCGAGACCTTTGTGTCATTCTGAAGTTTTCACCAATCGAAAAGACTTATCGCTTTCGCCAAGACTTCATACCGAAGTCTTCAAGTCATGTCGAGCACCAAACAATAGTTGGCAAGACATCTAACTTTTGCCGAGATTTCTTATCGAAGTCACATGTTACACCAATGACACAAGTGTATAACCATTCGGTGAGACAACCCTCCATCACTAAAACTTCATATCGAAGCAAATGGGGTTTACAAGGTGATGACCGGTCGCTGGTCGCGACATCCGCTAGAATTGAAGCCATCGATAGGACATGCCCACAATGCCGAGGATCTTTGAGTGTTCAAGTCACTAATGACTCCAACCAAATCGCACATCAAAATGCATCACCCTATCGCTGGGGAAACGTTTTTGGAGTAGAAACCAAAGTCATAAGTGAGGTTTCCGTTGGCGGACGGACGAGTCTGCTGATATCGGCCCGGACTCCGCCGCCATGGGGAATATCCAAACATCCAAGGATTACCGCAGGGTTGTCGATTATGCAATCCTTGAACATTGAGAGTCACAATGATGATCCGGGGATCAACTAGCGATTGGCGGACATCTCCATAGTCTTCGCAGAAATTGCTTCACCAGGGTTCGGCACGTGGGATTGAGGCACACAATTCAACAATCTCCCCACTTGATACACCAAGATGCGGGGCACCTCCAAAGCAACTAGAAACTAAGATCACACTAGCTCCACTAGTTCAGACCCTGCAACACTCAAGACACCTAATCAACAGGATTCCACAGATTCAGTCCACCAGAAAATCTGCAACCAAGACTAGGCATCCAACTACAACACTGTCCAATGAAGCAATTGAAATGCAACCTATCACAACCTTCCAGGAAACCACATAGACCTCAAACATGCTCTAATGCTCCATCAAGAATTCTGCTCCAACATTCAAGATGTCCACCATTCAGGCAACAAACCCTGTCATCTTCCAACATGCCACCTGTGGAAGAAATATTCAAGCCAAGGTGAATAAGCACCATTCCAATGAACACAAGCAAAAGATCTCAGTGATATAATCAACAAGATACTACTACCACTTCACTATGCTCAAACGCTATACAGAAGTAATATCTACTTCAAAGCTTCAAACAGAACACACCAGTGAAGTCATTCTCTAAAAACAAGACAAAAAAGACCAACTAGAACAACAATCAGACTGACTACTTCCATCCAACTGATAAACCCACGCGACTGAAAATAGCACCCACAGCTCGTGCTATTCCATCCAATAACACATACCTCATAGGTATCAACATTAGTAAACTTATGCCAAACCAAAACCAACCCATCAACAGCAAATACAAGCTCCAAGTGCCAACCAGTCGAAGAAGACAAGACACATATAGGAAATCCCACTGCCTGAGTAATCCAGATCTAAAAGATCAAAAGGCATTGCAAGTCTACCAATAACAGCACATAGAATATTGAACCATGTAGTACCAAGGAAATATCCACAATGATATGCACAACCTGCAACAAACTGCTACAAGAAACATTTCTATCACCACAAACCTTCACGGCCACAAAGAGAAACTCTGCACATCATATCCTTGTAGAACATCTTCCTACATACACTTCTAGCAGCCAGATGTGCCAAGAATGATCTTCTTCACAACCCAAAAGAGAAGCCTTAACAACATCCATCCGTTCAATCACTAGGATCAAACCAATTTAAAAAATAACATGGATGTAAGCATCTCAAAGAAGATCAAGCTAGTTCATTCCCCATTTCAAGAAATCAGCCCATACAACATCTCCTACCAATTCTCATAAGTAACAAGGAGATAAAACAAGTTGTACAACTTCCACTATGAATCCTCCATAACCATTAGACAACAATTCAAGATCCATAACATGAAAGTAAACGTAAAACACATCTGAAAAATATAATGGGACAAATACCTTTCAGATAAACTACCGAGTAGACCAAAAGTGGGAACAAGAATACTCCTTCAAGATATACAAGTCACCATGACTAATCTAAGAGCAATCTCCTCATACATCTCTTATTGAACTTACATTCAACCAAGATGTAGCCTTCTCAGACTTTCAGACCACTATCAAAGCTCCAATCATCTGAATCAGGAACTTATCATGACACCATGATCTACATATCCCCTTAGGAGATACCATGCTTCAAGTGACTTCACCATGGTCTCAAGTACAATGCACAATGCCAAAACTCCAGTGCGCAATCAAGAGTATACCATGACATAAAGCAAATAGACTCAAAACCAACATCACCTATCAAGCACCACCAACACCTTAGCCAAAGACTCCAAGCATCCTCCATGGTTCCAAGATGTTGCACATCTTAAAATAATGTCCATGCAAATGCAAAAGAACCCTTCTGCAGCAACAGGATCAAAGAGCTCTCCCAGAAACATCTACAACACTAAAGAAGACCATTCACCACCATGTGATGAACCCACAGTCACTGCTAAGCATTATGACCACCTCCTTCAGGTTCCAATAACCAACTATTTAGGTACTCAAGAATATTCATCCTCTCATCTCAAAATAGTCACACCAATGCACAAGTGACCACAAACAAGGCCAGCTAACAAGTCTACACCATCAATGAATCAACCTCGTGGATAAAGACAGTCCACATCCAAGCTATCTCATTTTAGCCAATGGGTAGCTAATCCACCAACCGTATAACTCATAGATCACAAACATCAAACATGCAAACCCGTTATTGCATTAGAAACTAAGATATCAAAGAGGATAACAAAGTAGACAACATGACTCAAACACCAGATCACACCAAACCCGATTTTCCAATCATGTCTACAACAAGCACCATAATCAAGGAAACCACAAGCACCACCACAATAATTTTGAGTGACAAATCACATACCAACACTCCCATGCAGAGAAGAAAACACACCTCCTCAAACCATGCACAAAGCATGCATGCAGAACTGCAACTATCTCATCTAGCAATACCCCAAAAGCCAAGGTCTAGAAAATAGTTTAACAACAGCTCCACATGACCACAACTTTTTCTTAACCATGTAAAACCTGCAAAACCACAGAGCCATGCAAGTAAAAAACATCCTTAAAAGGAAAACAACAGTTCAGGAAATCCATGCCTCTATTAGGCCAAATCTAAAGCCACCAACATGTACATGCATCTGAGAAAGGCAAAAAGGCTATTTCAGAAGTTTACAAATCATCTAATGATTAACTCTATAGCCTTTATGTATTCGAGGTTAACAGGAAATAGTGCCTTCCACCACCAGGAAACACCACCTAGCATAAGCACTCTCTTCCATGGCTGAGAAACAAATTAGGCTTCTTCATATCATCAAGGAGCCTCTCAGACAGACACCCAATATGAAAGCTTTACTACTACACAGCCATGGAGCAAGAAAATCCACCTCATACACCAAGGTTATACCGCTACCAATTAGGAGACATAGATCACAACATGATCAACTACCTTCTCCATCTTCACCATCCTTCAAGTTGTGTGTTGTCTCTGAATATCACAAGACTTCCACTCACTAAAGGATTAATACAACAGTCCATTCCTCTAGATTTCTTCTAGCCTATCAAGCTAAGAAATCTTCATAGGAGAAATACCCAGAACCAACAACCAAAAGAAGGCTCTGATACCACTTGTTAGGAAAAAGGCAGGGAGATTTAGGCATCTCAGAGTAACCTCCAAGAACAGTAGTGCCTTCGGTAACTTTATTTCTGATTAGATTACCTCAAAGACACGTACAACTATGTCATAAAGTGGAACAGACACAGTTCATTTCCCACATTGATCCTTCTAAGAGAAGCACATGTAAATTCAACAGCATGCATTAACAGATTCTACTACAAGAACCAACAGATATGAAAGATGAGACAAAAACCAGAACACAAAGATTTACGTGGGGAAAACCCTTTCGGGTAAAAAACTCCACACTCCAAAGATCGATCCATTGTATTATTCAGCAACAAAATGGTTACAATACAATTTCAGGCTCTTAGCCTTTTTAGAGATTACATCTTGTTCAGCTAGATACAACTGGTAGCAACTAGTCAACACATTAGACCATACAACCTTTGCACTATTACAATACCCTCACATAGTATACAGTGCAGATCAATAGGAGAGAGATCAAACATGATTCATGATCAGAAGAGATTCTAGTAGAACCCTACTTTTGTCTTCTTCTCCTTTGGCCTCATGGCCTCGGCCTTTCAGCCAGCCACTCTTCCCTTCTCACTACCTCTCTCTATCTCATTTCTCTTCTCAGTCTTATTGATTCTCTTATCCTCACCGACTTTTCCTATTCATCCTTATCTGCCATTACCCATTGTAGAAATTTTCCTTTCCATTGTAGATTTTTCCTTGCAAGCAGTTCAGCTCTAGAGTCGCAACTGTTGCAAAAATCCAACCGCCAACCATTTGAATTTTGCTTCCTTTGATTGGTCCACGAGACACCACATAGGATAGTCAAACGGTCAAGGAAACATTTAACTTAGTTCACATGTCGGTGAGACACAAGAAGTGTCTCCCCGATGCTCAAAGGCTTCATAACAATATCGGCATAGGTTCCAACAATCGGCAAGATGATATAGCAAACATCACAAGTCATACCGTAACCACCGACATCCATTTCATTCCTATCGACAAGAGTTTCCTTATCGAAAAGACTCATACCGATGTTCACAAGTCACATCAATCTCAAAAAATCATTCGGCAAGACTACCGCAGTTCGCCAAGACTTCATACCGAAGTCTTCAAGTCATGCCGACGTGAGTATTCCATTCGGTGAGAAAATTGTCTTTCGCTAAGACATCACACCGAGCTCAACAGATTATACTGAAGCATCTCAGTCGGCAAGACTTACCGCTCTCACCAAGACATCCCACCGAGTTCAACATGTCATCTTGAAGACCTTTTACTATCGGCAAGACTCTCCAAGTCGCCAAGACTTCATACTGAAGTCTTTTTGTTACTCTGAATGTTCACACCTTTTGGTAAGAGAATCAACCTTCGGCAAGACTTCTTACCAAGGCTTCCACATTACCCCGATGAGCATCATTCGCCAGGAGTCACACTGAAGACATATGATAGTCGGCAAGACTTTCCACTATCAATGAGACATCACACCGAAGCAAGTCTTTCGGCCAAGGGTCACCCTGATGTCTTCGAGTGTTACATTGTCGCCAAGACAAACCTTCATCGGTAAGACTTCACATCGAGACCTTTGTGTCATTCTGAAGTGTTCACCAATTGGCGAGACATATCACTTTCGCCAAGACTTCATACCGAAGTCTTCAAGTCATGTCAAGCACCAAACAACAGTCGGCAAGACTTCTAACTTTTGTTGAGAGTTCTTATCAAAGTCACATGTTACACTGATGACACAAGTGTATAACCATTCGGTGAGACAACCCTCCATCGCTAAGACTTCATATCGAAGAAAATGGGTTACACTGATGACTCCAGTCGTTGTAGGTCTCCCCGACATCCGCTAGGAATTAAACTGTCGGTGAGATATACCCCCTGTCACTAAGAGATCTTCTCGAGTGTTCAAGTCACCCCGATGACTCCAAGCAAATGTTGTCAGCAAGACATCACCCTATCGCTAGGACACATTCTGATAGAAGCAAGTCATACTGATAGTTCCATCATCCAGACAGACCAAAGTTCATGCCGATATCGGCCAGACTTTCTACCATCGCCGAGACATCATCCTGACTATCCAAGGGTATGCCGAAGGTTTTCGATTATGTCGATCACCAAGACATTCAGGAGGTCACAGCGATAGTCTAGGATCAACTAGCAGATCAGCCAGAGATCTCCATAGTCTCACCGAAATTACTTCACAAGTGGTTTCAGCCTGTGGGATTGAGGCACATAATTCCAACAATCTCCCACTTGATGAAGATCACACAGGAACCTCCAAATCAACTAGAAACTAAGATCACACTAGCTCCACTAGTTTAGACCCTACAACACTCAAGACACCCAATCAACAGGATTCCACAGATTCAGTCCACCAGACAATCTGCAACCAAGACCAGGCATCCAACTGCACCACACTGTCCAACGAAGCAACTGAAATGCAACCTATCACATCCTTCTAGGAAACCACATAGACCTCAAACATTCTCTCATGCTCCATCAAGAATTCTTCTCCAACATCCAATATGTCCACCATTCAGGCAACAAACTCTATCATCTTCCAACATCCCACCTATGGAAGAAGTATTCAAGCCAAGGTGAATAAGCACCATTCCAATGAACCTAAGCAAAACAACCCAGTGATATCATCAACAAGATACTGCTACCACTTCATTATGCTCAAACGCTATACAGAAGTAATATCAACTTCAAAGCTTCAAACAGAACACACTAGTGAAGTCATTCTCCAAAAACAAGACAAAAAACACCAGCTAGATCAATAATCAGACTGACTGCTTCCATCCAACTGATAAACCCACGCAACTGAAAATAGCACCCACAACTCATCCTATTCCATCCAATCACACATACTTCACATGTATCAACATTAGTAAACTTATGCCAAACCAAAACCAACCCATCAACAGCAAATACAAATTCTAGGTGCCAACCAGTCAAAGAAGACAAGACACATACAGGAACTCCCACTGCCTGAGTAATCCAGATCTAAAAGATTAAAAGGCATCGCAATTCTACCAATAACAACACATAGAATATGTAACCATGTAGTACCAAGGAAATATCCACAATGATATGCACAACCTACAATAAACTGCTACAAAAAACATTTCTCTCACCAAAAAAATTCACAGCCACAGAGAGAAACTCTGCACATCATATCCATGTAGAACATCATCCTACATACACTTCTAATAGCCATCTGTGCCAAGAATGATCTTCTTCACAACCCAAAAGAGAAGCCTTAACAACATCCATATGTTCAATCACCAAGATCAAACCAATTTAAAAAACAACATGGATGTAAGCATCTCAAAGAAGATCAAGCTAGTTCATTCCCCATTTCAAGAAAAAAGCCCATACATCATCTCCTACCAATTCTCATAAGTAACAAGGATATAAAACAAGTTGTACAACTTCCAATATCAATCCTCCATAACCATTAGACAACAATTCAAGATCCATATCATGAAAGTAAACGTAAAACACATCTGAAAAATATAATGGGCCAAATACATTTCAGATAAACTACTGAGTAGACCAAGAGTGGGAACGAGAATACTCCTTCAAGATATACAAGTCATCATGACTAATCTAAGAGAAATCTCCTCATACGTCTCTTATTGAACTTATGTTCAACCAGGATGTAGCCTTCTCAGACTTTCAAACCACTATAAAAGCTCCAATCATGTGAATCAGGAACTTATCATGACACCATGATCTACATATCCCCTTAGGAGATACCATGCTTCAAGTGACTTCACCATGGTCTCAAGTACAATGCATAATGCCAAAACTCCAGTGCACAACCAAGAGTATACCATGACATAAATCAAATAGGCTCAAAACCAACATCACCTGTCAAGCACCACCAACACCTTAGCCAAAGACTCCAAGCGTCCTCCATGGTTCCAAGATGTTGCACATCTTCAAATAATGTCCATGCAAATGCGAAAGAACCCTTCTGAAGCAACAGGATCAAAGAACTCTTCCAGAAACATCTGCAACACTAAAGAATACCATTCACTGCCATGTGATGAACCCACAGTCACTGCTAGAGCTCCCACTAAAACATGAAATCTGAGCTCTCCAAGCATTATGACCACCTGCTTCAGGTTCCAATAACCGACTATTCAGGTACTCAAGAATATCCATCCTCTCATCTCAAAACAGTCACACTAATGCACAAGTGACCACAAACAAGGCCAGCTAACAAGTTTGCACCATCAATGAGTCAACCTCATGGATAAAGACAGTCCACATCCAAGTTATCTCATTTTAGCCAATGGGTAGCTAATCCACCAACAGTATAGCTCGTAGATCACAAACATCGAACATGCAAACCCGTTATCGCATTGGAAACTGAGATATCAAAGAGGATAACCACGTAGACAACATGACTCAAACACCAGATCACACCAAACCTAATTTTCCAATCATTTCTACAACAAGCACCATAATCAAGGAAACCACAAGCACCACCACAAGAATGTTGAGTGACAAATCACGTACCAACAGTCCCATGCAGAGAAGAAAACACACCTCCTCAAACCATGCACAAAGCATGCATGCATAACTGCAACTATCTCATCTAGCAACACCCCAAAAGCCAGGGTCTAGAAAATAGTTTAACAACTCCACATAACCACAAATTTTTCTTAACCGTGTAAAACCTACAAAACCACAAAGCCGTGCAAGTAAAAAACATCCTAAAAAGGAAAACAACAGTTCAGGAAATCCAGGCCTCTATCAGGCCAAATCTAAAACCACTAACATGTACATGCATCCAAGAAAGGGAGAAAGGCTATTTTAGAAGCTTGCAAATCATCTAATGATTAACTCCATAGCCTTTATGTATTCGAGGCTAACAGGAAACAGTGCCTTCCAACACCAGGAAACACCACCTAGCATAAGCACTCTCTTCCATGGCTGAGAAACAAACTAGGCTTCTTCATATCATCAAGGAGCCTCTCAGACAGACACCCAATATGAAATCTTTACTGCTATACAGCCACGGAGCAAGAAAATCCACCTCATACACCAAGGTTATACCGCTACCAATCAGGAGACATAGATCACAACATGATCAAATACCTTTTCCATCTTCACCATCCTTCAAGTTGCATGTTGTCTTTGAATATCACAAGACTTCCACTCACCAAAGGATCAATACAACAATCGATTCCTCTTGATTTCTTCCAGCCTATCAAGCTAAGAAATCTTCACAAGAGAAATACTCAGAACCAACAACCAGAAGAAGGCTCTGATACCACTTGTTAGGAAAATGGTAGGGAGATTTAGGCATCTCAGAGTAACCTCCAAGAATAGTAGTGCCTTCGGTAACTTTATTTCTGATTAGATTACCTCAAAGACACGTACAACTATGTCATAAAGCGGATCAGACACAGTTCATTTCCCACATTGATCCTTCTAAAGCACATCTAAATTCAAGAGCATGCATTAACAGATTCTACTACAAGAACCAACAGACATGAAAGATGAGACAAAAACTAGAACACAAATATTTACGTGGGGAAACCCCTTTTAGGTAAAAAACCCCACACTCCAAAGATCAAGCCATTGTATTATTTAGCAACAAAACGGTTACAATAC
>VDFB02271358.1:992995954-993031289 GCA_007258455.2 Sequoia sempervirens | reverse complement strand
CCTTTTCTATAAATCCACTTTGTGAGCTTATTATCACACATGACTAGGTAGTTATATTCATAGTTTTGTCTCAAATATTTGAGTTTATAATTCTTCTTTGTGTTTCAAAGAACCTCATTAATGATTCCATAATCATTAATGTTGTTGTGTTTGAATAACCATGCTCCCACCTTGAGCTCCATGGGTAAGATGAATGTAAACAAACTGCACTTTTTAGCCATCTTCAAATTTTTCCCTTTCTCTATTATGAAACAAACTACTAAAATAAAAGTATTTGAGTTCTCTTCATTGTTTCAATGAGCAAAAACTATTTCTGTAAACTATATTGGATGCACTAAAGTATATTTAAAAATTGTGCATAAACAATGAGTTGGGCTCAACCCTCATGAGAGCTACATTTATCCCCACTCATGTACTCATGTTTAATCAGAACATGATTGTACCTATAGCTGCACATGAAACAAAAAAGTTAGAAATAAAATGCCTGTCTTTTGTGTATATGTTGACCAGATGGTTTTCCTAAACACCTAAGGTAGGCATTTCATTTGATGCACATGGAAATTAGCATATGTATGGATGGGTAGATGTGCATGTTCAGAATGTAACCTTTCATTGCTTAGAACTTATTGTTCTAAATCATTTCTCTTACTTAATGTAGGTAACTGGACACCACATGTAGAGATCAAGGAACTATAGGAAGCAAGGAGAGGCAATCAAGAGCAGATTCATTGTAGTACCAGTCATAAAGGAAATGATTGGTTACCTTCTTTGCATGTTTATTTTCTTTTAGCATTTACTCATTCTTATATATTTTAATTCTTATATGTATCAAATGAGCAAGTTAGTCTCATAGCTTGATATGTGAGACACATGTACCTAATTACATTCAATAAAGATTACATTTTTAAAAAGAGTGAAAAAAAAATCTTTTATGTCTCATTCAGTGGTATGAATGTAATACTTTTCCTTGTAATCTTGTAAAATTGTTTCATTTGTATAATTGAATGTAATATAGAAGGTTTAATAGAAATGTACCATTCATTTATAAATGGCTCTTCCTAATTGATCCCGTAGGGGAAAATCTAAAAGTAACATTTTTGGCAACCTTTGCTAGATGTTTTCCTGCTAAACATGAAAACCAGTAGCCTAAACTTGTCCATTGGGCATGGAGTCATTAAGAAAACTTGGAAATAGACCTAGAGTAGATTTGTACATGGCTGAAACTCACTTGTAACTCTTAGAACAGATCAGGTTACTTGGAAACTTATTGAAAACAGGAAATCTGAAGTGAAGCTATTTATTGTGCTAGAATAGCACTTAGGGAATGAAACAACTAAACTAAAGTGGAGCAGCACTTATTGAAATCATAAAACTTAACCTAATATGAACAATGATAAGTCATACCTCAAAACAGCGTTTGAGGTGAATCCCATTAACTAGGATTGGTAACATTTTTCCATCCATGTTTGATAGCTAGAATGCATTATGCTCCTTGCATTTAGTAATAATAAAAGGGCCTGCCTAGAAATGATCAAACTTTGTATGCTTGCCTGGTCCACTCTTTAGCACATCCCACTTGAGAATAATATCACCTTCTTTGAAAATATTGACTGTAGCTCTCTTATCAAATGTTCTCTTTGTTTGGAGCTGATGATACTCCAAAGCTTTCATTGCTTTGTCTCTTGATTCTTCAAGCTCCATGAGCTCTGCATATCTCATGGACATTGGGTCCTATTCTTCATACATCTCCAACTGGTGAACAATGTCTAGAGCTGGAAGCTCTATAGATAGAGGTAATCTAGCCTCTTTACCATAAACAAGTACATATGGTGAATTACAAACTGATCTCTTAGGGGTTATTCTATCTTCCCAAAGTGCAGATTTCAATATGGTATGCCAAATCCTTTGATTCTCCTCCATGGTCCTCTTAATAATTTTGATCAAATTTTTATTTGTACTTTCAGCTAAACCATTAACCTGTGGGTAATAATTGGAGAAAGTATTCAAATGAATTATGTGTTTAATAGCCCAATCTATGACTCTTAACCCAACAAAAGCAAGAGCATTATCAGAAATAATGGAGTCAGGGACTCCAAATCTGGTGACTATATCTTCATAGAAATTCAAAATAGAGATTCATTAGCTTCTTTCAAAGCTACTGCTTTTGTCCATCGTGTAAAATAGTCTATGGCAGTAAGCACCCACTTGTGACTAGCACTAGATGGTGGATTAATTGGCTTGATAAAGTCAATGCCCCATCTCATGAAGGGTTTCTCTACCTGAATTGGATGTAGAGGCATAGCAGGAAGCTTTTATTTTCCTACAAATAAAGCACATTTAATACACTTTCTTGACCATGCATATGCATCTTTAAATAATTTGGGCCAGTAGTAACCAACTCTCATGATTTTCCAAGCAGTTGTCCTTGGAGAAAAATGACCTCCTGAAACTCCATCATGAAATTCATAAAGTACTTTTTCTATTTGATTAGCATCAATACACCTTAATAAGACACCATTCATATCTTTCCTGAAAAGAATATTATCAATGAGGACATAAGGAAATTGATTGCAATCTGAAGTATCTTCATTTTTCTCTATCTAGACCTGGTGGACATTCACTAGTTTGAAGAAAGTGGGCCATTTCTTCAACCCAACTTGCAACTAATGCAGGTGCAGTACCTTGAACATTTTGAGACTCATTTGTATTAGCTAAAACAACACCAATTTCTAATTTATGTGCATCTTCAGGGGTTGAGGCAAGTTTCTCACAAAGTCCTCTACCCCTGACAAGTTTTGTGATGTTGATGTCGACATCAAATTCCATTACTTTTGTGATCCACCCTGCTCTTTTCTCACTCAGATCTTTGTTCAACAGAAATTCCTTCACACTTGGGTGTGCAACCAAAATATGAATTTTATTGTTTGAAACTAGAGGTTTAAACTTCTTTAGGCTTTTGATCACAGCGAGAACATGTTTCTCAACAAAAGTATATTTATCTTCATAATTAGCAAGTCCTTGACTAAAGAAAGCTATTGGTTGCTCTAAATTATCACATTTTTCTGAACCAGAATAGCAAAAATTGAACTAATGCTGCCAAAAGCGTACAAAAAGAAGTCTTTAAAGAAATTTGGATTTACCAGTGTTGGGGCTGATGCTAAAGCTTCCTTGATTTCTTCAAAACTATGTTTTTCTTCTCTTGACCAACTGAAAACTGCATTCTTTTTAAGCATGGTAGTCAAAGGTTGTAGTAAATTTGCAACATCAAGAATGAATCTTCTTAAAAAGTTGATTCTCCCTAAAAAGCTTTGCAATCATTTCTTGTGATTTGGTAATGGAAGTTCAAGTATAGCTTTGACTCTTTGAGGATTAATGGTAACTCCATTCTTTGACACTATGTGACCTAACATTTTACCTTCATGAACTGCAAAAATACTCTTTTTAGGATTGAGAGATATTCCATATTCTCTACATTTTTCAAAAACTTGCTTGAGATGTGATAAGTGCTCCTCTGCTTTCTTGGAATATAATGTTATTTCATCTAAGTAAACAAGCAGAAATCTCTGAATTAAACTCTAAAATGCCATATCCATGGCACGCTAAAAAGTGGCACCAGCGTTAGATAAACCAAAAGGCATTCTCTTGTAGGCCATAGTGCCCCATTTTGTTGTAAATTTTGTTTTATATTGATCCTCCTCTTTGACTAGAATTTGGTTATAACCAGAATATCCATCCAGAAGAGAAAATCTCTCTGAACTAGCAACAGCTTGGGGAATTTGTTCCATAGACGGTAAGGGATAATGATCTTTCAAAGATGCTCTGTTAAGGTCTCTAAAATCAACACATAATCTTATCTCACCCTTCTTCTTTCTAACCCGAATAAGGTTAGAAACCCAAGATGTGTGTTTAATTGGAAATACAATACCCCCCTCGACTAACTTGGTTAGCTCTTTGATCATTAAAGGTTCGAGTTTGGGGTTCAAGGGTCTCTTTTTTTGTCTAACAGGCTTGGCACTAGGTTCTAACTCAATTGTATGTTGTGCAATATGAGGATCAAACCCTTTTAAATCAAAATATTTCCAAGCAAAAACATCGTGATACTCTTGGCATAGAGCAATGAAAGCTTTTCTATATTCAACTAAACAGATTTTGCCTAATTTGAGAAGCCTACCTTTAAAGATTTCCACTTCTTCATAATGATCTTCCTTCACTTGAATGCTGACTTTGTTCTTCTTAAGCTGATCATCAGAATTGAATATGGATTCGAAGGTAACTAGCCCTTTGGGAAGTTTGTTTGTCTTCAGCTGTAGCACTTGATCATCATACTATTGTTTAATCTTTTCCTAGTTCACTACAGAAAATTGATCTTGGAGCAGAAAGGTTAAAATATGCTCATCACTTTCAAATACCTGCTAGTTAATGTTGTTATCAGGAATTGATGGCATGATAACCACCTTGACATACTGTTGTATTTTATCTTTTTTGATATTGTCTAGGATATAAAACTATGCTCCAATTGATGCAAGTCTATCAGCATGCTTATTCTGATTTCATGGGATAGAAATCAGATTGAAAGCATTAAATTCTTCAATTATGTTCCATACTCTATTTCTGTAAGACTTCAAGACATCATTCTTGGCAACATTCAGCCCTCTAACCTGATTAACTATCAATTCATTGTCTCCATAGACCTTCAAATAGTCAATTCCTCTTTTCCTTGCCCACTCAAGGCCTTGAATGAGTCCTTCATACTCAACACTGTTGTTAGAACATGCAAAAGCAAAATGAAAGGCTAAAAAGTATTTATCACCCTGTGGAGAAACTAGCATTGCACCTCCACCTACTCCATTCTTGCTTTTGGAACCATCAAAAAACATTTCCCAAAGTTCACTTTATTGTTGCAACAACTGATCTGTACCTTTTTCAAGGTTTGGAACCTCTGCATCAGGTTCAAGCATCACATAATTACCCATACTGGCATCTTAAATAAGGTCTTCAGGACTGTCCAACACATTTTCAGCTTCCCATTCATGTAACAACACATCAGGAACAACTTCTGCTTGAAGTTATTGAGCGGCAGCTAACTCACTATCAGTAAAAATGACACAATTTGTGTCTACAATAGTAGGAACAACATTGATAGGACTTGGGTTATACGGCTCAATGTGATCTTTGGCCAACTTTTCAGATTTAATGGTAACTTTAGTTCCATATTTTGTTCTAAACAACATATGTGACCAATCAGCTGAGACATAGCCTCCTATTTTAGTTGTAAAGTCTCTTGAGAGACACAAAGCAAAGAAAGGTGGAAGATCTATAACGCATCTGTCCTGAGGAACTAAAAAGTTTGGACAAGTGTGAAGAGTAAGACTCAAACCTTTAATAACACCTAAAGTATTAACTGAGGTACAATCTAGTTGAATCGCTCCTTTCTCCAAAGGTTGATATTTTAGTCCAAGTTTGTTAGCAATTTTCTTTGGCATTATAGAACTACTACCTCCACTGTCTACCATAGAGTTGTGGACTAACTTATCACCTATGATTGCAGACACATAAAATGGAGGTGGTTTGATATCTTTTCCTGTCCCTTTGCTAGGGTGTTTATCATTTTCTTGAGGATCATTTGTCAATACAGCTCTAACTTGAGCTATTGGAGACTCAAACTCATCTGACATTTTCATATTTGACAAAGCTAACTGTAACATGTCTTTTTGACCTTGGATAGCTAATGAATCCCACATAGACATCGTTACATTCATCTTTTTCATATTATCAATAATATTGTAGGGTACAATTGGGTTTACTTTATGATGTACCTTTATGCCAGCATGATCAACTTGCAAGTGTGGTTACTCCTTGACTAGGAGTTACTGATTTCTTTGCAAAACACGAGTTACTTGAGATGTAGATGATTCTACAGTTGTTTCTTTTCCTTTATTAGCTACTTGATCAAGCTCAAAATCTCTTTTCTTTGCCCTTGAGTTAGCTACAACTAGAGAATTATTCGCATTCAATCCACAAAATTCTTCACCTTTACAGTTAAGTAGGGTAGTTTCATTTGTGAGCTAATCTTGGTGTTGTGGAGGTGCATCATTGAGTGCATTCTACTGTGAACTTGAAGCATTTTGTACCATAAGTGCTTGATTAATGAGTCTATTTGAGCAAGTGGCTTGATTGTGAGGTTGGTTGCAAGGGTAGCACCACTCATAATTTTCTGCTAAGTTGTTTTGAACAAGGACAAGATCTTTAACTACACTAACAGGTGCTGAAGCATAAGCCTGAAGAGGTCTTGTGTTCACATTTTGCCTTGGGCCCTGGTAGTTGCCCTGATAAGCCTGTCTATTACCTTGATATTGTTGTTGCTGACCTAAATTTTGCTGTTGATAAGGCTTGTTATATAATTGTTGCTTTTCCAAGCTCACAAGCTTGTTACCAAAAGTCTGTAATAAACTTTTGATCTCCTATAACTCATTTGAAGAACTTGAGACAGCAATTTCTTGTGTTACAGTAGTTGGAATAGTAGCTGATACTGCTATAACAGGTGGCAAAGGTGCAAAAGGTGGTATTTGCAAAGGGATATTTGAATGAATATATGGAAATATAGGCATTGGTGGCCTAGGAGAAAGTTTACCAGCTTGTATTAGGTTGTTTTCAGCTTTGATTGCTACTTCATAAGCATCCGGCAAAGACACTCCTCCCATTGACTCTAATAAAACTGATATATCGCTATTTATAGCTCTAAGATAATACAGGAAGGCATATTCAGGTGAAGGCCTCACCGTAGCAGGAATCCTATCCCATGATCTTTGAAAACAGAAATTGAAATCCATCATTTTCTCCTGAGGGGCTCTCTTTATAGTTGTAAGTTGTTCTACCAAAGACAAGTTGTCAGACTTGTCTTGAAACTATTTATGCAACTTATCTCCAAATTCATCCCAAGTTGTGATTGAGCCTACTGCTAAACCCCTATACCATTGCAACGCTTTTCCTTTTAGTGATGCAGCTAGCAATCTCATAACAACATCCTCTTGAGTTATGTGATGAACTCCGCATAACGAAGCCACATCTTATATATGTTCAATCAGGGTAGTCTGATCTTCCCCAGTGAAAATTGGCAAACTCTTCAAAGCTGCCACTGGAATGTCATTGTATTGTGCCAAATTTAATGGACTACCTCCATTAAATGGCACAAAAGGTTGATTTCTGGGAGCAGCCATTAGAGGTGGTTGAGGTGGATTTAAATTTGTAAAAACAGCAGCTAATGAACTTGCTGCAGCAGCAGAGCTTGAAGATAAAAATGTTGTAAAACCTACATGACTAGCAAATGCAATTGGACTACTTGAAGGAGACCTTTTTGTTCTAAGAATAGGTGAGGCTAAATGATTCTCAATCTATTTTTTAGATTGTCTTCCTCTCCTCCTTGGTGGTGAAAATGCAATTTCTGGTCTACAACCAGGTGGTGTAGACTATACTCTCTTAGAAGGAGGTACTCTTTTTGCTACTCTGCCTTGTCTTTTGGGTGGTGACAGCTATAAAAACTTGGATTCTCTAGAACTTCATGTTTATTCTCTTCACATAAGTTGTGACAGCACTAACTCTATTGTTCTTTCACTTCACGGAGTCGCCAAGTATGCTAAAATAAATTCTGTAGAGTTTGAAACTTGTTGGTTGCATACCAAACCAACAATATAATGTGGAACTTGTCCCACCGGGCATGCCAAAATTGTTATCTACTGAAATTGCACCCTTATCAAGTTGCAAAAATTGATACTTCAGAGAAACATGGGATCATTTCAAGGCTGTGGATCACCTAAAGTTGAAATGAACCTCCGGATAAAGCCGGTTCCTAACTGGTAATATCACCTTAACTACAGACTTGATAGAAAAGGGTAAGAATATGGCTGTATAAAACAGAAAAATACTGAAAAATATGAAATGGAAAGGGTGATACACCGAATTGATAAGAGCTATGGGATACTTTCATTTACACTTGAATATTGATGATAAACATGAGATTACACAACAAATTTCTGTAAATTATGCATTATTGTTTCACAAACAGGTTTGATTTACACACATTTTCAAGAAGGAAAGTATTTTCCACAAATTAAAATTCATGTGCAATTTTGTAAACACAATTTGTAATATGTATAATGCAACTTTTGCAAAGGAAAGTATGCAAACAAAAGATAAAGTTATTAAGGAATGGAATAAATTCAAAAAGTAACTTGATCATTAACCTGGAAATGCACAACACTTGGCAAGAACAAGGAGGTAATTTTAATCATCATCAGTAACCAAGGTAAAATTTGTATATTATGCTCCAAATGAGTTACAAAACCTGCAAAATATATGACAAGGGACTCTCAAAGTCACAAAGTCTCCATCTTCCTATTCACAACTAACCCAAAATATGAGTTACAAAACAGCTAAGTAGCCAAACTCCTGAGTTGCTCCACAAAATAAGGTTCTAGAAAACCTCATTTTCGTAAGCACCCATAAAGCCAAAAATTTAGGACCTGAATCTTCATCAAAATGACTCTTCAAGGTTGGAAAAGTCAAGTTAATCTTATCAAACCATAAAAAGGTCCCTAAATATGCTTAAAATGCTTTTAAATTGACTTCAAATATCCTTATTTTACTCCTAATGTTGGGTAACTGAAAATAAATTCCCTATATACCCTCTCCTTGTCATTAAGACTCAACTGTATCTCTTTTTACATTTAGAATAATATAAACTAAGTGGTTTATAAATACACCACTTAAGTAAATATTTTACAATTTCAAAACAAAATGCAAAATAAAAGGCCAAGGCTTTGGCCTATGTTTTAGAAAACATATGAAGAGGCAATATTGACCAAGTCTTTGCAAAAACACAACTTATTGAAAAGGACATGGGTATTAGTTTATTGCAAAGTTCTTAAAATAAAAGGAAAGAAACATACCTTTTATATTATCGGCATTTTAGGGAAGAAAAAACCCTAAAGATCAAAACTCACATCATCATTTTACTTCGCTTCTTTCATTTCCTCTGTTTTGATGCACTGCCATGAGCTATGCACAGATCGAAGGTTAGATGCTTTTGGAGGTAAATCTGGATGAGAACTTGGCATTTTATATAGAATTCATGCAATAAAGTGTGGTATGCTATGCTCCATCAAAAAATATCAGTTATTTTTGTTAATTTTTGATGATTTGTTACATGAGCAATTTCATTTTTTTTGCTGAGATGTCATGTATTTATGGTTTCCTCAATGGGAATTCTAGAAAAAACCATTATACCTTCGACTGAACTCTATCCTTTTGGGCCTCTTTCATTTTAATTGTGTGTTTGCAATAACAATGAAATTTGAGCAACACTCACGCCGCCATGTGAAACTTTTATTTGTAGACACCAGAAAATTATTCTCTTGAATGATCGAACCTTGAGGAACGAAAAATGCAGTTGTATTTGTTTGTCTCATGCATCTAGACTATCTTGATATTCATGACTGTTGTTTTCATGCATTTTTCTATAGAGGGTTTCATTTTCATTCTTAAAAAAAATAGCCATACTAATCTTCTTTACTTATATGGCGCGGCCATATACATTTGCAGATCATTTTAGTTTTTTGGCATGATTTTTCAAGGCATTCTGGTTTTTTTATATTGAAATCTTCATGACTATTGTTTTCAAATGTGTTGTCTTTGCTCCATTTGTAAATTACCATAGTTGGGCCCCTTTTGTTTTGTTTGTAGCTCCTTGAATTTTTCATGGTTGTGATTTAATGTTGTTGTACAATGTGGGAACTTGCTTGCTCAGCTACTCATGGTTTTTTATTTAAATCTACTCAATAAAGACTGAGCCTTGATATTATTGCCCTGTGCATTCAAGAATAGCTATTGACTATGGAAATTGTAGTTTTCTGACATGATATATCACTATTCTTGGTCTCTCACTCAGCAATACTACTGATCAAGTATTAATTCTTAAATTGAAACTATCTAATTCACATAATCATAAACTCTTGTAGATTACTACCTTGTATTCATTGTAATCTCGCTAAGCATCATGCCATGAATGTCTTTGATTGTATTATTTGATCTGACTATTGTTGTAGCTTCATTTCTCAAAAGAAATTCAATAGCACATATTTTGGGATCCCGAATTTCAATTGTCAAGGAGTGGCATTCCCCAGACCTTTTAAAAGGAGTCTGCAGTGCTTTTTGTTCATAATTTCTCATTCTAGTAGGATAATGAGATGGAATAACCCAATTCTTGTCAGTAAAAAGAAGAACTTCCCAATGAAGAAGTAAGGAATTAGTGGCATTTGTAACTTCCAACTCTATGCAAATTGGGAACCCTTCTTAATCTGCACTTGCATTCTTAAGCCTCCATCCAGCTGGAACTTGTAGTCGATCTTCTCCTTCACCATCTTTCGTTACCAAGTCAAAATTTCTGAGTCTATTTAGATTTATAGTTTTAAAATCCTATTAGATTGTTGTCCTTTAGCTGACAATTCTCCCTTCATTGATCATAGCTCTTCTGTTGTATAAAATTGTGCTTTCATGTAAAGACTATAACAATCCCTAAGCTTTGACTTGACTATTATAGAAATTTGCTTGCTCTATGATTGCATGGTTGCACATACAATATCATTGATGATACCATGATTTATGTCATTGAAACTTTGTTGCTTCTCTTTGTTATAAGATTACCATGTGATTATTGACATTCATTTTGAAGGACAACATGTTGTTTCCTTTCATCAAGATGTTTCTCTGAAACTGAATGTCTCCATGGCATTATGCATCACTGGATTCATGTGGATATGTTGCACTTTATATCTTATCATGAATTTAAACTATATCAAGTAATGATTCCTGATTATATGACTCTTATGCAATTTATCCTTCTAGCATCTGTCAAATACATATGAAATGTTTCTAAAAAATAACTATGAACTGGGCTCAACCTCTATGGGAGCCACATTTATCCCCACTCATATTTGATTTAAATTGATTTCACCTGTTGCTGCACATGAAACAAACAAGTTAGAAAGAATGATTGTCTTTCGTGTATACGTTGACCAAATAGTTTTCCTAAACACCTAAGGCATTCATTAATCTTTGATGCACATAGAGATAAGTTAATACATGCATAGGTGAATGACATGAATGATCGTGTATGGTTATGACTTTTCATTGCTTAGAGTATAACTCTAACACATTGCTTGATTGTTGCAGGGACAGGAGCGTATGAAAAGTAGGAAGGACAAGCAACGAGGACAACATTGAAACAAGGAAAACACCAACTAGTCATTCAAGCAATGACTGGTCATCCCTCTACATGCACATTTATTTTCCTTCATTTATTCATGTATTGATTTACCTTTATTTGTATCAAAGAAAAGTCAGTATCACGGATTGTTGTGTGAGACATATGTACTTTATCACATTCAATAAAGATTACATTTCCAGAAATATGTAAATCTCTCTTTTTTATGTGCATGTGTATGAATGTAATGGTTTGCAATTGTAATCTTTTCATATTTTCATTTATACATTTGAATGTGATGAAGAAGGAAAATAAAATGTACCTTATTTTCTCCAATTTAAAACAAATTCTACCCTTTTGAGCCAATGGGTGAGAAATGGGTAACAATAACTATATTAAAGTATATCATGAATAAATTGAAAGGATAAAGAGTAAATCACTAAAAACACATACATAAATCATAGAATTAAATTGATTAATATAAGGAGATTCAAATGGTTGGATAATTTTTTCCAAGGAGTGGAAGAGGTTAAGAAGGAACCATCAAATAAATATAATATTTTAAATACTTTAAAAGAAAAATACATTTCTCCCTGCTCTAAATTCAAATGGTATTCCTTCTAAGATGATAATAATTTAAAAAGAAGAAAATAATCATTATGAAGATCAAGTACCATTGATAAGTTTTAAGAGATCAAATAAAATATTCAACAACAAAATAAAAAAGACAAAAGAGTTAATGCTAAAGAAACAACTACAAACAAGCTACTATGTTAATAAATTCTCCTCTTATGTAGTCTTCATTTCCCTATAAATTGTGGCCTCCTTGTACAAATTAGCTATTGATCACCATAGTGAAACAAATTTAACATTTTGAAATGGTTAAACATTATTATTATTTTTATTTGTATAAGTATAATTATTATGGGTTCATTTCTCCTCTCCTACTCTTCCTAATAAGGTTCTATTTTACAAGCCTCATATAAATGTTAGGGTTCTAACTTCTAAAAATTGAATAGTGTCAACTTAATCTCATTAGACAATGCTCCCCTAGTATTAATGGGGCCAACTTTTTATCTATCAAACTCGGCTATGTTTACATTGAATAAGAATTTGATACCTTTATCCTGATACTTGAACTAAGATATCTTGGCTCTAATTTTAGTCCTTTTATCTAAAAATTATTGGTGTCATATCCATTCATGTTTAGTTTTAATCATTTATTATTGCAATTAATTATTACAAGGAGATTCTTGAAGCTTGTATTCCATCCCCACCATTTTTATTCTAAATATTTGACATTTTCTTTCAACTTAAAGTCTAAATTTTATCCTTAATGCTATACATACTTTTTCTAGGATAACACATATTCATTATATTTCACTAAATGTGTTCAGGCATAGAAGAAAAACCTTCAATATATCTTTAAGATAACTTTGATACCATCAAGATAATCCCACCTTTCATTGCATTAATATCAAGGTTAACTAACCCTTCCTCTTTACATGCTTTTCAATTAGAGTATCCTCTAGTAAAAATAGAAACATTAATAGTGTGGTTATCAAAGAGTGTCTATGGATGCACACATCACTATTATTAATAAATTATAAGATTGTAAGAAATGTTTATGGAAGAAATAACTATCTAATAGAGAATATAATGTATTAGTACATATCTAACTATTACATATTTTAAATAAAGCCCCTTTAAAATCTATCTTATTGCCATTTAATGAGTCAACTAGGTTCAAAATTATTTTCATCTTATTCCCCTAAAATTCATCACCTTTACAACAAAACTTGATTTCATCTAATTTATCTTATTTATTCTCAAATCATATTAAAATCACCACCTTAAACTCTAAGAAATATTTGGTAACTTATTTATTTTATCTTCATTTAGAAAGGGGTGTGAAGGGGATTTAGAACCTTTTAAAGTTTCTTTCAAAATAACTAGGAAGATTTTATTCATTGCCTTTCTTGTTGCTTTTAGGATTAGTGTTATGAATTTTGTGCCTTCATTCTTAAAAATTCTTATATCAACTCATTTAGCATTTCCATGATCTTTTTATATGGGAAAGGTCAACATACAATGAGGTAGACACTTTCCATTTTTTTTATTCCTTAATTAGGTCTTTCTAGGGAAACTTTTAGTCTTTTCGAACACCTTACAAAAATATGATAAATGTGTGATTATTTTTCTTTCCACTCTATAAATTTTTGATGTGCTTAGATATATAATTGAGATGATTCACTCATAATGTAATGATAAAAATTTAGTATATATGAAAGAAATATTTTCGAGACATCAAACTACCATTCTACATAACTCTCACATGGAAATAAGAATATTATTTTATTTTAACTAAATAAATTGTGTGTACTCTATCTTGAAAATTACTAATTAATTTTGAATTATATACTTATAATTTAAAATAAGAGCATCCTTTGTAATATGGAATAGATAGGTTAATTTTTAAAATGAAATAAAATGTGTTTGTATATTAAGAAAAATTTACAAATATATGGAACTCATACATTGAGAAATTGACTAAGATGTAACTCTGTATGAGAATTAAGATGCTCGAATAATTTGTATACCTTCTTTCAATAATTAACATTAGAAATTAATACTTGGCTCATATTGTATACCCACCTCCCAATGGTCTTGGAATGGATGTATTTAGATGGAGAAGGATTTCAAAAGGCTCATGGTACTTGTGGACCCCTCAAAGGCATGATATATAACACATGAACTTTATTTATGAAATTTGGTCTTTAGTTGTTGGCTTCTAGTATGAATGTTATCTATAAGGTGGAATTCTTAGTTGAGACTCTCAATCTTCCATTGTTGGTTTCTAGTGTGATTATACAATATGCTCACCAAACTGTATTAATTTCTAATGTTAATTATTCAAAGAAGGTTTTGTTTCATAAGAAGAGACCTATGCTCACATATTCCAAGGCATGTTATTATCCACAATGCATGACACTTCTTCACATCTCTACCAAGTTCTAAACAGATACAGATCTGTCATTTCCATGGAGGAGATTGATGATTTAAAAAGAAAATATCATGCCATTTCTTTCTTGAGAAGTCATGTTTGCATTCATGATTTGCAACTTCCATCTTCATCCAAAAAGAAATTTTGTTATCGTTATGTGCCTGATATTAGCAAATCAAAACCTTCATTTGAG
Organism: Sequoia sempervirens; assembly: GCA_007258455.2. Classification (NCBI taxonomy): domain Eukaryota; kingdom Viridiplantae; phylum Streptophyta; class Pinopsida; order Cupressales; family Cupressaceae; genus Sequoia; species Sequoia sempervirens. Next base: position 993,016,835 of record VDFB02271358.1, on the reverse strand, counting down.
CATGATCACCAACACAAAGGTAAACGAGTGGAAACAAAAGAAAGCTCGGTTAATGGCTTTCAGCATGTTAGTGGAAAATCTACATCTTTTTGAAAGTGGCTTCCTAGCTTATCAGTCTTATGTTTAGTAAGGTTTTGTAATCTCCATTGTGTTATGTATTCGGGTCACGGGTATATCTAGTATGATGTCTTCTTCTGGCTATTTTGGGTGCATAAGAGAATGTGCATATGTACTGATGTATTCAACCAATGTGCTTTTGTAACATTGTAGTCAGACAATTGGTCATTTATACTAGGACCTCACTGGTCTTTTTGATATTTTGTAAAATTTGTTACTCGAACTGCAACTGGGGGTTTTCTTGCTGGTTCTTTCCCGCCAGTATGTCCGCCTGAACCAACTATATGTAAAATCTTATATATAAATAAAATTATAAGCGGTCTCCCACTTTTTCTTAAAAAAAAAGTTCTTGTAAATGTCCACATCTTTTTCCTTGACACAGTTGCTATTTCTTAAAAGATTTCTTATGATTTTTCATAATGTTGGTCAATACTTTATTGTAAATATTCTATAGTCATGCTCTTAAATGTCAAAGGAATATGTCATAAGAGGGTTTCATCTTATAAAGCTATAATAATATTATATGCATTTAGAACATCGTAGACACCTCCCTTGAAGCATTCAACAAATGGCAAATAACTACCAACACAAAGTGAGATGCCTCATTTTCTAATATGAGGACAAAACAATAAATCAAAATATTAGGATGCAAGGTTGACCCACCTTTCCCAATACTTGGCTAATTTTATCATCTATTGAGGAGTGGATCCCAACAACAATTGTGTTTAATGCTTACTACTAATCCAAGGAATACCTATTCATTTTTTCTTTATTGTATGCCTAATGACTCCTCATCTCAAGTTAAATTGTGGGAATGGATTTTTATGCCCTCCCTATGACTAAATGGCTACAAGGAGATGAATATGATATGGTGGAAAAAACCAAGATACAAGTTGGTTTAGTTCTCATAAACTCTCTAAAAAATAATTGAATTTCTACATCCTAACTAGAAATACCATGAGGGGTTTAGATCCCATTTTAGACAAAAAAATATTCTTATATTGATCACTAGTTCACTCGAACCAACTAAAGAGATGGTGAACTAAGGGAAACTTAGTTGTATTGATAGATTAAAACTTAGTTATTTCTCTTTCCATTGTCCCCTCTCCACAAAACACCCTTATTTAAGTAGATTCTATTAAACCTATCTCACATTTCACCTTCCAATTCTTTAAACTTTTCAAACTTCTTATTCCTCATACCTAATAATCTATCCTTCAAGCTCAGCACTTCCCACCTCAATCAAATTGATCACCTTGCTTCCCTAATATCCCTTTGGTTGATGTTCCTAGACCTCATCAAAATGGTAAGTGGATACAATTGTGGAATGATGCGATTAAATCTATTGCACTACCTTACTATGATCTTACAATAAGAATATGGCTAGAAAGAGATCTAGAATGGAAAAAAAATATGGATCCAAATAGAAAAAAAAAAACTTGTTTTGGCTTTAGCACTTACTAATAACTTTTCTACAATGATTGGTTTCTTTCGTTGAAATAAAACTTAGAAGATTCAAGAACTTAATTGTGGTAGAGGATCTCAATTAAGAGATAGGCTACATTGGATGAAAGGATATAAGGGATCAAAATTATTTTTTAGTTATCTGGAACATATTTACATTCTCGAGAGTGGATAATAGCTATCGTTGATCAAGAGAGGTAGTTCCATGACAACTCTAATGATATTAAATCCATTTTCCTCCAACATTACAAATAATTTTTAATTGATCTAATTGAAGGAGATCCACGTCAAGATATAGTGAAAAATTATGGGCATAACAATTATATTTTTTTTAACATATATAAGGTTGGATTAGTGAGATATTTATAACAAGTATGCAATATGAAGTCAAAATTTATTAGATTTTATTCTTAATAAATTAGTTTTAACGATTCAATTTATAGCTTTATGCAATCTATAAGTTGAAATAGTTTGATGGTATCTAAACTTTATACATATAAAAATATGATAAATGTCTGATTATTTTGCTTTCCAATCTATAATTTTTTGATGTTCTTGGCTATATAATTGAGATGATTCACTCATATTGTAATGATAAAATTCATCCTCATATGGATGATTTTATATTATCTTCCATTAAATTCATCCTCTTTATGAGATTCTTATGGAATATTGATATTCTAGTATGAATTCTTAATTTTAGACATATCTTAAATAGATAAATTTAGGTTCAATGAAGGCAATAGAACTTTTTTTTCACTTACATAATCCTATTTTGAAGTTCATTTAAATGTTAACAACTATTAGATTAAATATTTTTATCCCCAATTATTTTCAAATAATTTTATACTAATCTTTGTATTCTTATTCTTTCTTTCATCATTTCATTTAAAATTTGAACCATTTAAGGATGCTATGTTATAGATTATTGTTGTCTTCCAATTATTTTTAAATTGTTAATGGTATGAAAATATTATTGATGAGTATATGAATTATTACAACTATTTTAGATTTGTATTCCCTTTATCTAGATATATTATTTACCAAAGTCTCATTGCTCTTTTAGGTGTACTATATATATATATATATATATAACATGGAAAATGCAGATCATGTTCCACCTGCGCCAGATTCTTTGTTTGAAAATACCAATAATGAGATTAAAAAATTGAGAGATTCATTAGCACAACGTGCAAACCCAAGGATATATAGTGAACCATGCATGTTAATATTGCATAGTCTAGCAAAACTAAAAGATGAACTTGAGAGGACTAGTGCATACTCCCTAGATAGAGTGGCTGCTATTCTTTCTCGCATGCGGGAAGAAGTACATGGTGACATTCCCCTTAAACAAATACAGGATATTGTCACCAAAGAAACGATAAAAGCCACTTGTTTCCATATTATCAAAATGTGTGTAACGTTAGGGGATACCAGGTCACTAGATGTGTCGATCATGCTATGGCCTCATTGATCTACCCACAATTTCTTGCAGCACATGGTCTATACCCAAACAATGACCAGATTCCATTATATTTTGTTCAGCAGTTGTATGCTGAGGTCCATTTGGGCCTCAAAGTTAACTACCTGGACATTCCACCATATGTTGGTCAGGGGCATGGCAGGATTGTTGATAGTGTTAGGAAAAAGGGAGGGAGATTTAGGCATCTCAAAGTAACCTCCAAGAACAGTAGTTCCTTCGGTAACTTTATTTCCGATTAGATTACCTCAAAGACATGTACAACTATGTCATAAAGCAGAACAGAAATAGTTCATTTCCCACATTGATCCTTCTGAGAGAAGCACATGTAAATTCACCAGCATGCATTAATAGATTCTACTACAAGAACCAATAGACATGAAAGATGAGAAAAAAACCAGAACACAAATATTTACGTGGGGAAAACCCTTTCGGGTAAAAAACCCCACACTCCAAAGATCGATCCATTGTATTATTCAGCAACAAAATGGTTATAATACAATTTTAGGCTCTTAACCTTTTTAGAGATTACATCTTGTTCATCTGGATACAACTAGTAGCAATTGGTCAACACATCAAACCATACAACCTTCGCACTATTATAATACCCTCACATAGTATACAGTGCAAATCAACAGGAGAGAGATCAAACATGATTCATGATTAGAAGAGATTCCAGCAGAACCCTGCTTCTGTCTTCTTCACCTTTGGCCTCATGGCCTCGGCCTTTCAGTCAGCCACTCTATCCTTCTCACTACCTTTCTCTATCTCATTTCTCTTCTCGATCTTATTGATTCTCTTATCCTCACCGGCTTTTCCTATGCATACTTATCCGCCATTACCCATCGTAGAAAGTTTCCATTCCATTGTAGGTTTTTCCTTGCAAGCAATTCAGCACCAGCGTCGCAAATGTTGCAAAAATCCAACTGCCAACCATTTGAATTTTTCTTCCTATGATTGGTCCATGAGACACCACATAGGATAGTCAAATGGTCAAGGAAACATTCAACTCAGTTCGCATGTCGATGAGACACAAGAAGTGTCTCCCCGATGCTCAAAGGCTTCATAACGATATCGGCGTAGCTTCCAGCAGTTGGCAAGATGATATAGTGAACATCACAAGTCATACCAAAACCACTGACATCCATTTCATTCCTATTGGCAAGATTTTCCTTATTGGAAAGACTCATACCGATGTTCACAAGTCACATCGATCTCAAAAAATCCATAGGCAAGACTACCGCAGTTTGCCAAGACTTCATACCGAAGTCTTCAAGTCATGCCGATGTGAGTATTCCATTCGGTGAGACAATCGTCTTTCACCAAGACATCACACCGAGCTCAAATGGTTATATCGAAGCATCTATGTTGGCAAGACTTACCGCTCTCGCCAAGACATCCCACCAAGTTCAACATGTCATCCCGAAGAACTTTTACTATCGGCGAGACTCTCCAAGTCGCCAAGACTTCATACCAAAGTCTTTTTGTTACTCTGAATGTTCACACCTTTTGGTGAGAGAATCAACCTTTAGCAAGACTTCTTAGTGAGGCTTCCACGTTACCCCGATGAGCATCATTCGCCAAGAGTCACACCGAAGACATCCGATAGTCGACAAGACTTTCTGCTATCGATGAGACAGCACACCGAAGCAAGTCTTTCAGCCAAGGCTCACCCTGATGTCTTTGAGTGTTACATTATCACTGAGACAAACCTTCATCGGTAAGACTTCACATCGAGACCTTTGTGTCATTCTGAAGTTTTCACCAATCGAAAAGACTTATCGCTTTCGCCAAGACTTCATACCGAAGTCTTCAAGTCATGTCGAGCACCAAACAATAGTTGGCAAGACATCTAACTTTTTCCGAGATTTCTTATCGAAGTCACATGTTACACCAATGACACAAGTGTATAACCATTCGGTGAGACAACCCTCCATTGCTAAAACTTCATATCGAAGCAAATGGGTTACACCGATGACTCCAGTCACTGTAGGTCTCCCTGACATCCGCTAGGAATTAAACCATCGATGAGACATACCCCCTGTCACCAAGAGATCTTCCGAAGTGTTCAAATCACCCCAATGACTCCAAGAAAATGTTGTCGAAAATACATCACCCTATCTCCAGGAAACATTCTGATAGAAGCAAGTCATACCGATAGTTCCATTGGCCAGACAGACCAAAGGTCACACTGATATCGACCAGACTTTCTACCATCGCCGAGACATCATCCCAACTGTCCAAGGATACACCGAGGGTTGTCGATTATGCCAATCGCCAAGACATTCAGGAGGTCACAACGATAGTCCAGGATCAACTAGCAGATTAGCCAGACATCTCCATAGTCTCACCGAAATTGCTTCACAAGAGGTTTCAGCCTGTGGGATTGAGGCACACAATTCCAACAATCTCCCACTTGACAAAGATCACACAGGCACCTCCAAAGCAACTAGAAACTAAGATCACACTAGCTCCACTAGTTCAGACCCTGCAACACTCAAGACACCTAATCAACAGGATTCCACAGATTCAGTCCACCAGAAAATCTGCAACCAAGACTAGGCATCCAACTACAACACTGTCCAATGAAGCAATTGAAATGCAACCTATCACAACCTTCCAGGAAACCACATAGACCTCAAACATGCTCTAATGCTCCATCAAGAATTCTGCTCCAACATTCAAGATGTCCACCATTCAGGCAACAAACCCTGTCATCTTCCAACATGCCACCTGTGGAAGAAATATTCAAGCCAAGGTGAATAAGCACCATTCCAATGAACACAAGCAAAAGATCTCAGTGATATAATCAACAAGATACTACTACCACTTCACTATGCTCAAACGCTATACAGAAGTAATATCTACTTCAAAGCTTCAAACAGAACACACCAGTGAAGTCATTCTCTAAAAACAAGACAAAAAAGACCAACTAGAACAACAATCAGACTGACTACTTCCATCCAACTGATAAACCCACGCGACTGAAAATAGCACCCACAGCTCGTGCTATTCCATCCAATAACACATACCTCATAGGTATCAACATTAGTAAACTTATGCCAAACCAAAACCAACCCATCAACAGCAAATACAAGCTCCAAGTGCCAACCAGTCGAAGAAGACAAGACACATATAGGAAATCCCACTGCCTGAGTAATCCAGATCTAAAAGATCAAAAGGCATTGCAAGTCTACCAATAACAGCACATAGAATATTGAACCATGTAGTACCAAGGAAATATCCACAATGATATGCACAACCTGCAACAAACTGCTACAAGAAACATTTCTATCACCACAAACCTTCACGGCCACAAAGAGAAACTCTGCACATCATATCCTTGTAGAACATCTTCCTACATACACTTCTAGCAGCCAGATGTGCCAAGAATGATCTTCTTCACAACCCAAAAGAGAAGCCTTAACAACATCCATCCGTTCAATCACTAGGATCAAACCAATTTAAAAAATAACATGGATGTAAGCATCTCAAAGAAGATCAAGCTAGTTCATTCCCCATTTCAAGAAATCAGCCCATACAACATCTCCTACCAATTCTCATAAGTAACAAGGAGATAAAACAAGTTGTACAACTTCCACTATGAATCCTCCATAACCATTAGACAACAATTCAAGATCCATAACATGAAAGTAAACGTAAAACACATCTGAAAAATATAATGGGACAAATACCTTTCAGATAAACTACCGAGTAGACCAAAAGTGGGAACAAGAATACTCCTTCAAGATATACAAGTCACCATGACTAATCTAAGAGCAATCTCCTCATACATCTCTTATTGAACTTACATTCAACCAAGATGTAGCCTTCTCAGACTTTCAGACCACTATCAAAGCTCCAATCATCTGAATCAGGAACTTATCATGACACCATGATCTACATATCCCCTTAGGAGATACCATGCTTCAAGTGACTTCACCATGGTCTCAAGTACAATGCACAATGCCAAAACTCCAGTGCGCAATCAAGAGTATACCATGACATAAAGCAAATAGACTCAAAACCAACATCACCTATCAAGCACCACCAACACCTTAGCCAAAGACTCCAAGCATCCTCCATGGTTCCAAGATGTTGCACATCTTAAAATAATGTCCATGCAAATGCAAAAGAACCCTTCTGCAGCAACAGGATCAAAGAGCTCTCCCAGAAACATCTACAACACTAAAGAAGACCATTCACCACCATGTGATGAACCCACAGTCACTGCTAAGCATTATGACCACCTCCTTCAGGTTCCAATAACCAACTATTTAGGTACTCAAGAATATTCATCCTCTCATCTCAAAATAGTCACACCAATGCACAAGTGACCACAAACAAGGCCAGCTAACAAGTCTACACCATCAATGAATCAACCTCGTGGATAAAGACAGTCCACATCCAAGCTATCTCATTTTAGCCAATGGGTAGCTAATCCACCAACCGTATAACTCATAGATCACAAACATCAAACATGCAAACCCGTTATTGCATTAGAAACTAAGATATCAAAGAGGATAACAAAGTAGACAACATGACTCAAACACCAGATCACACCAAACCCGATTTTCCAATCATGTCTACAACAAGCACCATAATCAAGGAAACCACAAGCACCACCACAATAATTTTGAGTGACAAATCACATACCAACACTCCCATGCAGAGAAGAAAACACACCTCCTCAAACCATGCACAAAGCATGCATGCAGAACTGCAACTATCTCATCTAGCAATACCCCAAAAGCCAAGGTCTAGAAAATAGTTTAACAACAGCTCCACATGACCACAACTTTTTCTTAACCATGTAAAACCTGCAAAACCACAGAGCCATGCAAGTAAAAAACATCCTTAAAAGGAAAACAACAGTTCAGGAAATCCATGCCTCTATTAGGCCAAATCTAAAGCCACCAACATGTACATGCATCTGAGAAAGGCAAAAAGGCTATTTCAGAAGTTTACAAATCATCTAATGATTAACTCTATAGCCTTTATGTATTCGAGGTTAACAGGAAATAGTGCCTTCCACCACCAGGAAACACCACCTAGCATAAGCACTCTCTTCCATGGCTGAGAAACAAATTAGGCTTCTTCATATCATCAAGGAGCCTCTCAGACAGACACCCAATATGAAAGCTTTACTACTACACAGCCATGGAGCAAGAAAATCCACCTCATACACCAAGGTTATACCGCTACCAATTAGGAGACATAGATCACAACATGATCAACTACCTTCTCCATCTTCACCATCCTTCAAGTTGTGTGTTGTCTCTGAATATCACAAGACTTCCACTCACTAAAGGATTAATACAACAGTCCATTCCTCTAGATTTCTTCTAGCCTATCAAGCTAAGAAATCTTCATAGGAGAAATACCCAGAACCAACAACCAAAAGAAGGCTCTGATACCACTTGTTAGGAAAAAGGCAGGGAGATTTAGGCATCTCAGAGTAACCTCCAAGAACAGTAGTGCCTTCGGTAACTTTATTTCTGATTAGATTACCTCAAAGACACGTACAACTATGTCATAAAGTGGAACAGACACAGTTCATTTCCCACATTGATCCTTCTAAGAGAAGCACATGTAAATTCAACAGCATGCATTAACAGATTCTACTACAAGAACCAACAGATATGAAAGATGAGACAAAAACCAGAACACAAAGATTTACGTGGGGAAAACCCTTTCGGGTAAAAAACTCCACACTCCAAAGATCGATCCATTGTATTATTCAGCAACAAAATGGTTACAATACAATTTCAGGCTCTTAGCCTTTTTAGAGATTACATCTTGTTCAGCTAGATACAACTGGTAGCAACTAGTCAACACATTAGACCATACAACCTTTGCACTATTACAATACCCTCACATAGTATACAGTGCAGATCAATAGGAGAGAGATCAAACATGATTCATGATCAGAAGAGATTCTAGTAGAACCCTACTTTTGTCTTCTTCTCCTTTGGCCTCATGGCCTCGGCCTTTCAGCCAGCCACTCTTCCCTTCTCACTACCTCTCTCTATCTCATTTCTCTTCTCAGTCTTATTGATTCTCTTATCCTCACCGACTTTTCCTATTCATCCTTATCTGCCATTACCCATTGTAGAAATTTTCCTTTCCATTGTAGATTTTTCCTTGCAAGCAGTTCAGCTCTAGAGTCGCAACTGTTGCAAAAATCCAACCGCCAACCATTTGAATTTTGCTTCCTTTGATTGGTCCACGAGACACCACATAGGATAGTCAAACGGTCAAGGAAACATTTAACTTAGTTCACATGTCGGTGAGACACAAGAAGTGTCTCCCCGATGCTCAAAGGCTTCATAACAATATCGGCATAGGTTCCAACAATCGGCAAGATGATATAGCAAACATCACAAGTCATACCGTAACCACCGACATCCATTTCATTCCTATCGACAAGAGTTTCCTTATCGAAAAGACTCATACCGATGTTCACAAGTCACATCAATCTCAAAAAATCATTCGGCAAGACTACCGCAGTTCGCCAAGACTTCATACCGAAGTCTTCAAGTCATGCCGACGTGAGTATTCCATTCGGTGAGAAAATTGTCTTTCGCTAAGACATCACACCGAGCTCAACAGATTATACTGAAGCATCTCAGTCGGCAAGACTTACCGCTCTCACCAAGACATCCCACCGAGTTCAACATGTCATCTTGAAGACCTTTTACTATCGGCAAGACTCTCCAAGTCGCCAAGACTTCATACTGAAGTCTTTTTGTTACTCTGAATGTTCACACCTTTTGGTAAGAGAATCAACCTTCGGCAAGACTTCTTACCAAGGCTTCCACATTACCCCGATGAGCATCATTCGCCAGGAGTCACACTGAAGACATATGATAGTCGGCAAGACTTTCCACTATCAATGAGACATCACACCGAAGCAAGTCTTTCGGCCAAGGGTCACCCTGATGTCTTCGAGTGTTACATTGTCGCCAAGACAAACCTTCATCGGTAAGACTTCACATCGAGACCTTTGTGTCATTCTGAAGTGTTCACCAATTGGCGAGACATATCACTTTCGCCAAGACTTCATACCGAAGTCTTCAAGTCATGTCAAGCACCAAACAACAGTCGGCAAGACTTCTAACTTTTGTTGAGAGTTCTTATCAAAGTCACATGTTACACTGATGACACAAGTGTATAACCATTCGGTGAGACAACCCTCCATCGCTAAGACTTCATATCGAAGAAAATGGGTTACACTGATGACTCCAGTCGTTGTAGGTCTCCCCGACATCCGCTAGGAATTAAACTGTCGGTGAGATATACCCCCTGTCACTAAGAGATCTTCTCGAGTGTTCAAGTCACCCCGATGACTCCAAGCAAATGTTGTCAGCAAGACATCACCCTATCGCTAGGACACATTCTGATAGAAGCAAGTCATACTGATAGTTCCATCATCCAGACAGACCAAAGTTCATGCCGATATCGGCCAGACTTTCTACCATCGCCGAGACATCATCCTGACTATCCAAGGGTATGCCGAAGGTTTTCGATTATGTCGATCACCAAGACATTCAGGAGGTCACAGCGATAGTCTAGGATCAACTAGCAGATCAGCCAGAGATCTCCATAGTCTCACCGAAATTACTTCACAAGTGGTTTCAGCCTGTGGGATTGAGGCACATAATTCCAACAATCTCCCACTTGATGAAGATCACACAGGAACCTCCAAATCAACTAGAAACTAAGATCACACTAGCTCCACTAGTTTAGACCCTACAACACTCAAGACACCCAATCAACAGGATTCCACAGATTCAGTCCACCAGACAATCTGCAACCAAGACCAGGCATCCAACTGCACCACACTGTCCAACGAAGCAACTGAAATGCAACCTATCACATCCTTCTAGGAAACCACATAGACCTCAAACATTCTCTCATGCTCCATCAAGAATTCTTCTCCAACATCCAATATGTCCACCATTCAGGCAACAAACTCTATCATCTTCCAACATCCCACCTATGGAAGAAGTATTCAAGCCAAGGTGAATAAGCACCATTCCAATGAACCTAAGCAAAACAACCCAGTGATATCATCAACAAGATACTGCTACCACTTCATTATGCTCAAACGCTATACAGAAGTAATATCAACTTCAAAGCTTCAAACAGAACACACTAGTGAAGTCATTCTCCAAAAACAAGACAAAAAACACCAGCTAGATCAATAATCAGACTGACTGCTTCCATCCAACTGATAAACCCACGCAACTGAAAATAGCACCCACAACTCATCCTATTCCATCCAATCACACATACTTCACATGTATCAACATTAGTAAACTTATGCCAAACCAAAACCAACCCATCAACAGCAAATACAAATTCTAGGTGCCAACCAGTCAAAGAAGACAAGACACATACAGGAACTCCCACTGCCTGAGTAATCCAGATCTAAAAGATTAAAAGGCATCGCAATTCTACCAATAACAACACATAGAATATGTAACCATGTAGTACCAAGGAAATATCCACAATGATATGCACAACCTACAATAAACTGCTACAAAAAACATTTCTCTCACCAAAAAAATTCACAGCCACAGAGAGAAACTCTGCACATCATATCCATGTAGAACATCATCCTACATACACTTCTAATAGCCATCTGTGCCAAGAATGATCTTCTTCACAACCCAAAAGAGAAGCCTTAACAACATCCATATGTTCAATCACCAAGATCAAACCAATTTAAAAAACAACATGGATGTAAGCATCTCAAAGAAGATCAAGCTAGTTCATTCCCCATTTCAAGAAAAAAGCCCATACATCATCTCCTACCAATTCTCATAAGTAACAAGGATATAAAACAAGTTGTACAACTTCCAATATCAATCCTCCATAACCATTAGACAACAATTCAAGATCCATATCATGAAAGTAAACGTAAAACACATCTGAAAAATATAATGGGCCAAATACATTTCAGATAAACTACTGAGTAGACCAAGAGTGGGAACGAGAATACTCCTTCAAGATATACAAGTCATCATGACTAATCTAAGAGAAATCTCCTCATACGTCTCTTATTGAACTTATGTTCAACCAGGATGTAGCCTTCTCAGACTTTCAAACCACTATAAAAGCTCCAATCATGTGAATCAGGAACTTATCATGACACCATGATCTACATATCCCCTTAGGAGATACCATGCTTCAAGTGACTTCACCATGGTCTCAAGTACAATGCATAATGCCAAAACTCCAGTGCACAACCAAGAGTATACCATGACATAAATCAAATAGGCTCAAAACCAACATCACCTGTCAAGCACCACCAACACCTTAGCCAAAGACTCCAAGCGTCCTCCATGGTTCCAAGATGTTGCACATCTTCAAATAATGTCCATGCAAATGCGAAAGAACCCTTCTGAAGCAACAGGATCAAAGAACTCTTCCAGAAACATCTGCAACACTAAAGAATACCATTCACTGCCATGTGATGAACCCACAGTCACTGCTAGAGCTCCCACTAAAACATGAAATCTGAGCTCTCCAAGCATTATGACCACCTGCTTCAGGTTCCAATAACCGACTATTCAGGTACTCAAGAATATCCATCCTCTCATCTCAAAACAGTCACACTAATGCACAAGTGACCACAAACAAGGCCAGCTAACAAGTTTGCACCATCAATGAGTCAACCTCATGGATAAAGACAGTCCACATCCAAGTTATCTCATTTTAGCCAATGGGTAGCTAATCCACCAACAGTATAGCTCGTAGATCACAAACATCGAACATGCAAACCCGTTATCGCATTGGAAACTGAGATATCAAAGAGGATAACCACGTAGACAACATGACTCAAACACCAGATCACACCAAACCTAATTTTCCAATCATTTCTACAACAAGCACCATAATCAAGGAAACCACAAGCACCACCACAAGAATGTTGAGTGACAAATCACGTACCAACAGTCCCATGCAGAGAAGAAAACACACCTCCTCAAACCATGCACAAAGCATGCATGCATAACTGCAACTATCTCATCTAGCAACACCCCAAAAGCCAGGGTCTAGAAAATAGTTTAACAACTCCACATAACCACAAATTTTTCTTAACCGTGTAAAACCTACAAAACCACAAAGCCGTGCAAGTAAAAAACATCCTAAAAAGGAAAACAACAGTTCAGGAAATCCAGGCCTCTATCAGGCCAAATCTAAAACCACTAACATGTACATGCATCCAAGAAAGGGAGAAAGGCTATTTTAGAAGCTTGCAAATCATCTAATGATTAACTCCATAGCCTTTATGTATTCGAGGCTAACAGGAAACAGTGCCTTCCAACACCAGGAAACACCACCTAGCATAAGCACTCTCTTCCATGGCTGAGAAACAAACTAGGCTTCTTCATATCATCAAGGAGCCTCTCAGACAGACACCCAATATGAAATCTTTACTGCTATACAGCCACGGAGCAAGAAAATCCACCTCATACACCAAGGTTATACCGCTACCAATCAGGAGACATAGATCACAACATGATCAAATACCTTTTCCATCTTCACCATCCTTCAAGTTGCATGTTGTCTTTGAATATCACAAGACTTCCACTCACCAAAGGATCAATACAACAATCGATTCCTCTTGATTTCTTCCAGCCTATCAAGCTAAGAAATCTTCACAAGAGAAATACTCAGAACCAACAACCAGAAGAAGGCTCTGATACCACTTGTTAGGAAAATGGTAGGGAGATTTAGGCATCTCAGAGTAACCTCCAAGAATAGTAGTGCCTTCGGTAACTTTATTTCTGATTAGATTACCTCAAAGACACGTACAACTATGTCATAAAGCGGATCAGACACAGTTCATTTCCCACATTGATCCTTCTAAAGCACATCTAAATTCAAGAGCATGCATTAACAGATTCTACTACAAGAACCAACAGACATGAAAGATGAGACAAAAACTAGAACACAAATATTTACGTGGGGAAACCCCTTTTAGGTAAAAAACCCCACACTCCAAAGATCAAGCCATTGTATTATTTAGCAACAAAACGGTTACAATACAATTTCAGGCTCTTAGCCTTTTCATAGATTACATCTTGTTCATCTGGATACAACTAGTAGCAACTGGTCAACACATCAAACCATACAACCTTCGCACTGTTACAATACCCTCACATAGTATACAGTGTAGATCGACAAGAAAGAGATCAAACATGATTCGTGATCAGAAGAGATTCCAACAAAACCCTGCTTCTGTCTTCTTCTCCTTCGGCCTCATGGCCTCAACCGTTCAGCCAGCCACTCTGCCCTTCTCACTACCTCTCTCTATCTCATTTCTCTTCTCGGTCTTATTGATTCTCTTATCCTCACCAGCTTTTCCTGTTCATCCTTATCCGCCATTACCCATCGTAGAAAGTTTACATTCCATTGTATATTTTTCCTTGCAAGCAGTTCAGCTCCAGCATCGCAATTGTTGCAAAAATCCAACTGCCAACCATTTGAATTTTTCTTCCTCTGATTGGTCCATGAGACACCACATAGGATATTCAAATGGTCAAGGAAACATTCAACTCAATTCACATGTTGGTAAGACACAAGAACTGTCTCCCCGATGCTCAAAGGCTTCATAATGATATTGGCGTAGGTTCCAGCAGTCGACAAGATGATATAGCGAACATCACAAGTCATACCAAAACCACTGACATCCATTTCATTCCTATCGGCAAGAGTTTCCTTATCGGCAAGACTCATACCAATGTTCACAAGTCACATCGATCTCAAAAAATCCATTGGCAAGACTACCACAGTTCGCCAAGACTTCATACCGAAGTCTTCAAGTCATGCCGACGTGAGTATTCCATTCGGTGAGAAAATCATCTTTTGCCAAGACATCACACCGAGCTCAACAGGTTATACTAAAGCATCTCAGTTGGCAAGACTTACCGCTCTCACTAATACATCCCACCAAGTTCAACATGTCATCTTGAAGACCTTTTACTATCAACGAGACTCTCCAACTCGCCAAGACTTCATACCGAAGTCTTTTTGTTACTCTGAATGTTCACACCTTTCAGTGAGAGAATCAACCTTCGGAAATACTTCTTACCAAGGCTTCCACATTACCCCAATGAGCATCATTCGCCAGGAGTCACACCGAAGACATCTGATAGTCCGCAAGACTTTCCGCTATCGATGCGACATCACACTAAAGCAAGTCTTTTGTCCAAGGGTCACCCCGATGTCTTCGAGTGTTACATTGTCACCAAGACAAACCTTCATCGGTAAGACTTCTCATCAAGACCTTTGTGTCATTCTGATGTGTTCACCAATCGGTGAGACTTATTGCTTTTTCCAAGACTTCATACCAAAGTCTTCAAGTCATACCGAGCATGAAACAACAGTCGGCAAGACTTCTAATTTTCGCCGAGAGTTCTTATCGAAGTCACATGTTACACCGATGACACAAGTGTATAACCATTCGGCGAGACAACCCTCCATCGCTAAGACTTCATATCGAAGCAAATGGGTTACACCGATGACTCCAGTCGCTGTAAGTCTCCCTAACATCTACTAGGAATTAAACCATCGGTGAGACATACCCCCTATCACCAAGAGATCTTCCCAAGTGTTCAAGTCACCCCGATGACTCCAAGCAAATGTTGTCGGCAAGACATCACCCTCTCGCTAGGACACATTCTGATAGAAGCAAGTCATACCGATAGTTCCATCGGCCAGACAGACCAAAGGTCACGCCGATATCTGCCAAACTTTCTACCGTCGCCGAGACATCATCCTGACATTCCAAGGGTACGCCGAAGGTTGCCGATTATGCCAATCACCAATACATTCAGGAGGTCATAGCGATAGTCCAAGATCAACTAGCAAATCGGCCAAGCATCTCCATAGTCTCACCAAACTTGCTTCACAAGAGGTTGCAACCTGTGGGATTGAGGTACACAATTCCAACAGATAGGCCCACCTATCATCGAGCAAATAGACCACCCCCAGTGTTTAGGGTATTGGTTGGTGAGAGGTCTCCTTCTCTCACCCCAGCTCTATCCCCCATAGCAGATGAGGTTGTTGTTGCTTCCCAAAAGGAAGCAATTGACATTGTAGGTGGCATTGCGGCTGCCACCACTAGGATATCTGATGAGCATGTATGCCAGCATTCCATTTCCATACATTCCCGATCCACGCCATTTTCAGCACAGTGGACCACCATGGATCCTTTTACAGTGGTCGACATCCCTACTCCTACACAGCTTGATGCACTTACAAGAGATATGGCACACATGACTCTGCATTGTTTGGCTGAGGACCTATTGGAGGCATATGCCAACATTGCATTAGACAATGGGATTGATATAGAGCATGTTAGAGATCATTTGAGATGCAGAGGTCATTCAATTCCAGGATCCCATCACTCTCAGCCGAGCACTAGTGTGCATCAGGATCCACCTATAGTTCATTCGGCAGCTACACAGACAATGGGTTTTACTGATATGTTGATTGGTTCTAGTTCATCATCGTCGATGCCATCTCACCTTCATAGTCCTCTGCATTCATCATTTCTGGCATGACATGGGATAGATCAGATGGATGTAGATGTTGATTCGTCGCTTGAACGTTTGGTGGATATAGTGGAGGTGACTGTTTCAGAGGACTTAGGTCATCCGATATCAGATGATATTCATGTATGTGTGCATGTGCATGTCTCAATTCTTTTTTCATTATTTTAAAAAAAAAATTAACTAGATATTCATGTAAGTTGATATATATATGTATATATATTGTTATAGGTGGACATACCTCATATCACTCCTAGTCTTGGTCCAGATCGTGTGCATGATCGATGTGACTCTGTGGATGAATCTGCTACCAGTGGACATGTGAGTTTTACATTTTTATATAATCACACATTTATATGTACATGCAATATTTATGTATGCATAGATCTAGATTGATATTTAAAAATACAATTTCATTTAAAAATAACTTTCATAAAATTTATTTAATATAAATTATATGTATTTAACACATCCTATACACAATTTTATTTGCAAGGCTCAGCACATCCATCAGAGAAGGACCGTTCTCATTCAGATGGCCATTCGACTAGGAGTAGACATTCATATTAGGCCATGCACACTAGATTTATTATCTTTACCACATGTATTTTCTTATACATGATGATCTTTAGTATTTGAGATTTGATGATCTCTAACTTACATTTGCTTATACGATATACATACATTTGCTTATTTGTTGATCTTTAGTATTCAACATTTGATGATTTTTAATTTACATTTTTCTTATATGATATGTACATATATTTTCTTATATGATAAATACATACATTTGCCTCTTTTCTTATAATATGTGTTATGTTTATATCTATTGAATCCCTTTACATGTATGAACATGTGTTTGCTTATGGTTTAAACATGTTTACAGATAATATATGTATGCATTTGCTTTAAATATTCAATATACATACATGTTTTCTTATTTTATGATCTCTTACAACTTACATTTCCTTATATTTAATATACATTTGATCTCTGGTAGAATTTTAGGGAAATCAATGCCACTTTATAATTAAGTTCATTCATGTTGATCACAATAAATATTTTTTAAAAAATGACTTAAGAAACATGAACCATTGAGTTGAGAACAAGATATAATATTTTTGACAAGTAACTTGAAATTCAATTCAAATTATACCTCTATTATACGTTTTTCACAAGTAACTTGAAATTCAATTCAAATATAATGAAGAAAATTTAATTCAAATTATACCTCTATTATACATTTTTGACAAGTAACTTGAAATTCAATTCAAATATAATTAAGAAAAATCAATGCAAATTATACCTCTAATATACATTTTTGACACTTTATCAAAATTCTAAAATTACTAGATATGTTGTGCATACCTATGAATTAAATAACAACAAACTCCACAATGAAATAACTTGTTTGTTTACTACTTGATTAATTTAAACTAGGATCTAGTTATTACATGTACACTAGAATAATTTTTTTCCCATCCCATATGCATATAAATAGAAGCTTATTTTTCATTATTTTGGATATCAAATTGCAAGATTAATTCTCATTTATATCACTTGGAGCGCAAATTTTGGAGAAGAATTTTTTGCACATTTATCAAGGAGGAAAATATTGGAGCTCGACAACTTTTCATTTTAATCAATCATAGAAAAATTTGGAGGATAATTTAACTAAGTTGGTAGAGGACTTGTTTTGAGTCATCTTTAAGTTGAAGAAGAAACTGGGACAACAAAGAAAAAGAAAAAATGTGTCTCAACGAAAATTGTCAAAAGAAGAACATAAGAGGCATGAACAAAACTTGGAAAATTATCATAGAAAGAAACAAGGTACATGCTTGTTTCTTCTCTCTCTCACTCTCAAGTGTGTGTTTAGGACTTTTACTTTGAAAAAACATGAGTATTCATTTGATGGGATGGAATCCATAATTTTTGCATTACTCCACCCAATAATTTGATTAGTACACCTAAACATAAATTTGTATGTGCATACATTTTGCATTGGCTTTCTTATTAAAATTAGAAATGCTTAATGTATGACCATTTTTCAACTTACAATACCCCAACTTAAAATGTACTCTTAAACTAAAATATTGTACATTAAATCCCTCCCTACAAACCTTACACTTATCTTTTACCAATACCTTTGTTTAATGTTTATGTCACCACATTATCATTGTTGAGTATTGCATCTACACAATTTTCTCTTTACTTTGTTCATGAAGAAAATGATAGTGTACTTCAATACATGCTTAGTTCTCCAATGAAACCTTAAATTTTGTGTCCCTCACTATGCCACTTTGATTTTCATAATTTTTCAACCACATTAATTATTTTATGGCTTTGCAAATTCCTATATATTCTAACTTTGCACTTTGAAAGAAACCATTATTTTTCTTAATTATTCATGAAACTACACCTTCATGTACAATGAAGTAGCATTCTAATGTTGATATTTGGTGATCAATATCCCTATCCAATCTACATTGCAACATCTAATTAGCTTAAGATTTTTCTAAACTCCCATTGAATTTAATCTAATGATCAATAGTTCCTTAAAAATATTTTTTAAATATTTTAATAAATGCCCAATTCTAAGCTCTAGAATTATTTGAAAATTAGAACTCAAATTATACTTAAATCCAATGCAATGTCAGGTTTTCTAGAGAATAACACATGTATACATCAAAACTCAAGCTATATGGTGCCAAGGAATAATAGTTATATATGATAGATTATTCTTTAAATTATGTCTTAACACACATTTGTTTTGAAGGTTTCTAACCATCATTGCACTTGAATGACTATAAATACATTTAAATGTTCTCAAGTCATCTTGGTCATGCAAGTTGCAATGTTTAGATGATCCTTGACTCCAATTCCTTAAGCCAATTATTTTTGTTTAAATATTTGTGTTTTGTGCCTTTGGTCTTTTATTTTCATCACTTCAATGTTCTCAAATTATTTTTATGTTTTATGCTCTAGGGATTCCTCAAGCTGGAGTCGAGCCAAATCTAGATATTGAATCAAACGAATCCGTTGAAGAACACATGGACCTTGAAGTTAGGGAGGAGACCCAAGTTCAAACAATGCTTGTTGGAGAGGGGTCAAGATCACTTCCTTCTACTAGTATGGATGAGCATATAAAACTAGCACAAACTTCTCTCACTTATAGCATCGTGTTTTATCAGTTTGTTTGCTTGCATACATAAAATTCACTTATATAACATCATCTCTCACTTTTGTTTGCAAAATATTTTGTGACATGTAGGAAGGGCTCAACAAGCAGGAAGTTTTCATGCTCAAGTCGAGCCAAATCTAGACATTGGATCAAATGAATCCGCTCAAGAATGCATGGTCCTTGAAGATAGGGAGGAGGCACAAGTTCAAAAAATGCATGTTGGAGAGGGGTCAGGATCATTTCCTCCTACCGGTATGGATGAGAACATAAAACTAGCTAAGAAGGTGAGGAACCAAATTTCTCATATAAATTTAGATCATTTACTTGAAATGGATATGGAGAAACTGAAATATTATGCCAACCGGACTTATAATAAGAGAAAGAGGTCAATGACTAAATATGTAAATGGAATGATCAATCATCATTTCAATCATCTTGATACACTTGAAAAAAGCCAATTTTATCATGTTTACTTCTTCGTGATGAGCTCAAAGAATCATTACAATTGTTGGGTGTTCATTCAGTATCAAATAAGAAGAAACACATGGGATTACAAAGGATATTGTTCAAAATGTTAAAAAGGGTTTAGATTCCATTGGGAAAGGATCTTGAACTGTGGATAAGGCCACTACAAGAAGGGTGATGTTGACATCTATTGTACATCAAGATATAGCAAGAAAAAGAAAAATGTCAGCACTTTCAACTGAAATTGGTAATAGTAGAACCACATTGATAAAATATGAGAAAAAGAGAAAGTTTTTGGATGATATTTTAGAAGGAAATTGGGCAATTATGTGTAGAGCTCCCCATTCTGACAGGATTGAAGATGTTGTTAGGAACTTGGTCTCAGGTTTTTGGCATGATCAAACTCATCCATCATCAAATACTAGAGATGTTATGAGACACAGGATTGGACCTAGTATTTATTAAAATCATATCAAACATTGGCTAGACATAACACAATTTGAGATGTATATGAACTTTTGTAATGCATATCCTCATATAAAGATTGGGCAAACAATGTTTCAAAGGTTAAAACCATATTATGTGAAGATAAACAAGTTTTTTGAAACT
>VDFB02271358.1:992835391-992992553 GCA_007258455.2 Sequoia sempervirens | reverse complement strand
TACCCTTTATCTCTCTCCCACTCCCCCCTCTCTCTCTCTCAAGTCTCTCCCTCCTACCCCCTCTCCCTCTCTCCCCTCTACCCTTAACCCTTATGTTACATCCCTAACTTTAATTATGTTTTACCTTTTACTTTTGAAGTAATTAGTAGATGATTATGCATGATTCGATCATTTGATGTTTAGGAAAATGTCTAGAAAAAACCATGTTTTCATGAGTTATGTTTATTTGACTAAAATTGACATGTATTTAAAAGTATTCAAGAGGTGACGATTTCATGACGATTATGAAATGATTAATGATACTCTCATATTGTGTTGTTGATGGCAAGTTGCATTCAGGAAACAGGGTTCTGACCTCTGAGAAAGGAAGGGAAAGCATCATCGGAGAGAAGGGTATAGATACAAGGAAAAGAATAGGTTGTCACCATATTAGGTCTTCTGTTGATGCAAAATGGTGAACCTAGTTGAATTGGGTAAATGTTACACAATCCCCCTTTTGGTCTGAATTTATTCCATGACTCAACAAGTTGTCGATGTCTTTTACAGTCTATTTCATGTTGTTCAATGCCAACCTAGTCGTTTGGGGAACGCGACATTGTCAAGCTTGAACATTATTTGTTTTGCAACTGAGACAACTTTTTTCTAACATGTCACTTCTTAGGTCGTAAACGAGTCTATGTTGTGACCTATTGCGTAATTGGTTTTATGGATAATGTGTTCCTTGTTAGTAGTTTTGTTGTCGAATTCTAGTTTTAGTCTAATCGAAAACGACATGATTTTTCTTCTAACATGAAGGGTAGAATGTATCAACCCTTTTGATATTAATACACGTATATGCTTATACGCTGCATATTATATGTGAAGATTTCAATTAATTGCTAACTATTGATAACTTATGGGTGTCATTGGAGATGCTTATCGGCCAACATGGCCATGGGTTTTATGTTCTTGCTCGACTCTTATTAAAAGAGGAGCACGTGGAATACTTGTCTTGCTCGACTTTTAATTCAAGGAGGAGCTCATTGGGATGTATTTATCTCATCGTTTCTATGCCTTATGCAAATCCCATAGGATGCGGCATAGCATTAAGAGGTGTTAGTTCTTTATATATATATAGTTAATATCATTATGCTAATATCAGCAAATATCAATGCTTATCAACTCGTACCCATGATGTAATGATCAATGATTGGTCGATGTCACTTGCTGAGTCACCCACGCATGCCAGAGTTCTGTTGCAATTGTCGGTAGTGGCCTTAACTGTCAATCAAGAAAGGGTTTTAGAAAGGTGGAGGACAAGCATTTGAGAATATATCCCACGATGGACACAAGGGAGGGGGTTTTTTTTATCTGTAGCTCCCATTTTTAGCGCAGGAAGTGGGGATGCTAGAAAAGGTGGCGGAAGTTGCTTTGCACCGGCAAGGGGAATTCCATTCGTTGGAGAGTTTTCTAAAGCATCTAGAATTATTCAATTTTGTATATATCATGCATTCATGGCAGTATGTATTGATGGCAGCCCCTAAATATCATTCATAGGAGTGGGCGCGTGCTGAAGGAGAAAGCTCGAGCCAGTGGGGAAGAAAATTTTTGCTGTGTCGTATCACAAGGAGGTCATCACAGACTAGAAGGGAAGAAAACTATAACATCTGAGTATATCTAGGAGGATCGCTCAGGTATGAGATGACCTTAGTATCTTGTAAGTTTCAGCACAACTTTGGTAACATAAGCTTCGCTTTGGCAATAGAATTTTTGGGAGTTATGACATCTCTAAGACTAGCGTAAGTCTTGAAGTAAACAAAAAGGTTGGGAGTTCTTATGTATACAGATTGAGCTTTAAAGTCTATTCAACACTAATATTTAAATTCATTATCTCGTTGTTCAAATTATATCTAGTGTGGTTAATAGTAACCATAGATGAATATCTCAGTAGAGTTTCTATTCAATAATAAAGATATTTGGATTGCTCTACTTTCCAAACACGAGAATAAGGAATGGAATCGTTGACAAGCTTGTGCTAGAAACCCATTCATTGAGAGAAATAGAGAGATATTGATCTCTTTTGGGATATCCAAGATTGAAGATATGATAACACTTAAAGAATTTAACAACTATGTTTTCGATTATTCAGGGTATTGAGGAAACACTTGTATGAGTTCATAATTCATTTAAGATGAAAATAGTGAACATTGGATTATCAATAGGATTGTAATTATTGATATGTGAATAGAACCTCTAGGATTATTCAATTGACACCAGTCAAGGAATGGTTATTGTATAACGTATTCACATTCCTAGAGTAATGAGGAATTATATAGCACCTAAGAGGTTTGGAGAAAACAGAGTGAATTATACTTATGTTGTATTGTCATATATTATTGAAATTGGATTTTAAGATAGTAATGGGTAACTAAGAAAAATGGATTAGATCCTTTAGTCTATGTTAAAGACCAAGATAGCTCTATAGATGAAATCTTGCTAGTTCTCTCAAGGGACTTTTTGGATTATAAAATATCATCATGATATTGAAGTAAGGAGATTGCCACATAGAGAAAGATTTCTTTGTAGGAAATAGAATTCCTCTTGTCAATTTTGTATTGCATGTTAAGGAAATGGGTGAACCACGAATGTGGAACCCTAGATAGCCTTTGATAGCATTGGTTGCTTATGTCAAGGTTCTCAAGAGAGAAAGTGAGATCTTGACAATGTAATGATGTTGATCTTGACAATGTAATGATGTAGCCTTTATTGAACTTATTTTAGAACTATGTGTACAAAGGAATTTCGTTATTCCAATACTTGGTATCAATGTCGTAACCAACTTCGAGAAGGGGATGTTGGGAGACCGAAACTCAACCTACATATCTATTGTACTTGAGATTGTTATTATAGGTATATGCGACATACTTATATAAAGGATGATAATCATATGAGTTTATACCCTATCCTTATTTGAATGTGAATAAAATTGAGTAGACAAGGAAGTTGGAAGCAATTTATCATCTCTTACGAATCTAACCTATTAAGGTTGAAGGATTGAACTTAGTCGAAGTACTAACTGCATGAGAAGTAACGACAATGATTAAGATATATATATACCAATGAGAATGTTCCTTGGATATCATGCTTATTCATGTTATATGAAACGTGAATTTGAGAAATGCTAAGTCGTCTAGGTAAGACTAGAAGAAATTGTTCTTATGTTTTGCTTCGTTAATGCTATTATCTTTGGAGAACAAGGATGTTTGATATTTCCATGTATTGGGTTAGAAAAGCTAAACCCTAGTATTGAAACAAGGAGGATATAGGAAATATGTAACGTTTATGTCAAATATGACACTGTATATATATGTATATTGATTGACAATGAGAGGTCGAGAAACCATAGAACAAGGCAGGAAGTCTTTATAATACCTTAAAAGGTTCTACGATAATGTCAAAACTCGATTTAACACATCAAGATGTTGGGTATTGAATATTGAGAGTAAAATGACAGGAAGTCATAAACCCTAGGTATTGCAAGGATGCAATAAAGGGACTTTTAAAAGGTTTGAAATACCTAAATGTTTACTTTGAATGAATATCCTAGATTAAGGATTAGTTCTAAGTCAGATTGACTACAGTGGTTTTCTTAATAGACTAGTGTCTAGAGTACCAACAGAGTAATTAAAACTTCATATTGTGATAGTTCTAAGGCGAGTCAGAGGTGTGTGTCTAGATGGCATGACCAATCAGAGTGATCATACTTAGCTAGAAGGGATCTAGAGTTGTATGGTCGATTGAGTTTTGTAGGACACATCACTAGGACTCAGATGGTGAAACTTGACAGTTCCTTATATCTATACTCTTCGAGAAGGGTCGGGTCACTTCCAGTTTGGAAGTGTGCGGGGGAGCACTTGAGTCTGTGGTTGGAGGAAAATCACTCTGATGATGCTCTCCCTCTATAGCAGTAGACTCTCTGAGGCTTGTGAAGATAAAGATCAACATTCCAAATGCAGTGAACTCCATGTTCTGGCTTATGACAGTCAAAACCTATGAGGTAAAACTATTCTTTATGCTTTAAGTGTATTGTATGTGATATAAATGAATATTGTAAGGAATTATCTTGATTCTAGTTATGATTACATGTGAATTCAAGTTTGAATTTTATCTGGAAAAGTTATACTTTATTCTTGTGCTTATGCAAATGATAAAAATAAAAATTCTCTCTCTTGTTTACTAAATTGATTTACCTTCTAGTAAATTCTTGAGATTACTTGAGTATTAAGAAGAGGGTTGTTACACCTTAAACCCTAAACCCTTATACCCCCTACCCTTTATCTCTCTCCCACTCCCCCCTCTCTCTCTCTCAAGTATCTCCCTCCTACCCCTACTCTCCCTTTCTCTCCCACTCCCTCCATATCTCTCTCTTAAGTCATAATTTAAAAAGAATATAATTTATATTTATATTAATATTAAATATTAATTTTTAATAGAGGGGGTTCGATCGAACATTTTTAGAATGTTCGACCGAACCCCATTCAAATCTATTTTTTTATTATATGTTAAATGGGTTCAGTCGAACACTAGTTCAGTTGAACCCCTATTCGACCGAACATTATTTTTTTATTCGACGGAACAGTTGTTCGACCAAACCCACTTATATTCACCCACATCCTCTCAAGCACCAAAATTGCTCAGAATTTTGCACTTTGAAGCTCGATTTGAGAATGAAACTGAAGGAGATCTCAGAAACCCAATTGGTATCATATTTCCCTCAAAATGAGCTATCCAACGAATAGAATTTTAATATCTTTTGATTATATTATCTATTTGTTTTTTAAGTTTTATTAAATATAGTTTTTTCATTGAAAACAAAACTCTCTGTTTTGCACGTGGAAAAATAGAAGATTATCAAAAAAAAAAAATTAAAAATATGAGTGCACCAGATATTGGAGTCCTTGATCCAACAAAAAAAAAATTGATACACACAATAAAAGTTATGCATTATACGGTCGCATTATGTCTGAATTGTAATTGATTTGAATTTGAAACTTTATTAAAGAAAAAATATTCAATAAAACTATCTAACTAAGTGGAAACAGTAGATATCGAGTTACAAATCTAAATTCGAAAGATTTAGAATTTTATCTTTCCAGGAAAAAGTTATGTGTTATACGATTGTGCGTCACTTTTAAAAATGTTGTTTTTGAATAAAACCAATTTTCGTGGGAGATGGAAAAAGAAGTGCAATATAATTCCAAAAATTTTGAAAAAAAATATTTTTAGAATCTACAAACAAAATGTGACAAGACTCTAGTTTGCATCATCTTCAAATTCCTCACGGTTTAACCGCTATAGGTGCCTGAATGTGAAGATTTAGTTAAAAAAATAAAATCAATGTTCAGTTTGGCCAAAAATTGTAAACCACTATTGTGGGATCACCCTATAATTATGTTAAATTCTTGTGAAGAGACTCGCATATCTCACATTTTTCAAGAAGGTAATTCATTGGCAGATATTTTCACCAATGAAGTTGTCAGGCTAAATGAGTATCGAGCATGGGAGGAAGGCTCTCTCCTTCCCGAGGCAGCTAGGATCTTAATGAGAAATGATGGTTTTGGCTAAGCTTATGCAATGACGGCATTTAACCATTAGTACCAAGTCTCGACTCACACACTTTGTGGGTTTTGTTCAAATTGTTGGCTATCAAACGAACGGTAATTGCCAGGGTTTTTTGTTTCTAGTTCTTGAGAAAATAGGAGGTGACAGGAGAAAAATTGAGGCGCATTCTTGTGCGAGCTTGAGAAAGAAGGAGAAAATCTAGAAGATTCTCTAGCATGGGAATTTTACACCTTTCTTAAAAAGATTGCATGGACACAACCTGAATGCTTCGGCAAAGTTTGTTTCTTGTTGGAAAAACCACAAACTTTAGATAAAGGGCTTGGTCATTGATATCAATGAGGAGTTGATTGCTACTGTGACTGGGTTGCCTATGGTTGGTCATAAATTTTATAAAGATAAGAAGAGTAATGAGGAGGAAATGGATCAATTCTTCAAAGATGATGAATGGAAAAAGCTCAACAAAATGGAAAGTTGGGGCTACGAGCGAAAGTCTCTCAAGAAGGTATGGGTGAATATTGCAGAGGTGATAATGCAGTATGTGACTTTGGAAGGCAAGTTCACTGCAATCCTTGTCCATCATTTTACTCTTTTAAACCATTTTAGACATGGGTTGTTTATTTCCTTTCTATTTTTTTGTTGTCTTCCATGGAGGTCTTTGTATATGCACACTTAAAAAATAGGAGGTCTCTGGTCCTTCATGAGGGTCTTATTCTGTTAATAAGGGCAACACTTAAAAAATAGGCATTTCTAAAAACCACTGTTTAAAAGTCACTTTTTTTACCATACCATCCATCTGTACGACATCCATATTTTGACTTAAATTATCATATTTTTCTAAATCCTTTGGGAAAAGATTTGTGACTCACAAGCTTGTTCTCGATTTTTTTTGTAATTTTTTATTGAATATTTTTTTGTTAAATTTTTATTAGGCATATTTTTCATTTTGAAAAATCGCCGTGTACAACACACATAAGATGACCTAAACTTATCATTTTTTTTTTAAAAACATTGAAAAGAATTATCTGAAGTTTGTCCTCGTGCAATCTGTTTGTCAAAATGTTATGTTGATCAAAAGTTATTAAAATAGTAAAAAACCTTGATATTTAAAGTTTATGGACCAGTTTTATTAGAAATTAATTGAAAAATAGAAGAAAAAAAATCCAATTGTACAAAAAATTAAATATTTGGAATCTGCATTGTTTCATCTAAAATGGGTTTTAATTTTGTCAAAAAATTCTACAAAAAAAGTCGTCAGCCATATGTCCAAAGTCGGTATTTTTCTCTGAAATTGTTAGGACCTTCAACTTGCAAGTCAAACTATGTTGAAGGCCTAGATTCAGATTCTCAATGCTTTTCTTGAACCAAAATCCAAGGCAGAAACCCAAACACAAAGCAAAAACGAAATTCAAATTTTTGAAAACGAGATCCTGCTTTATAAAATGGGATCCTAGTTTTAATAAGCAAGATCTCGTCTTATAAACGGGATCTCGTTTATTTTATTTAAATTTACTATCAAAAATTAATGTGAAGTATGAAACTTCACATGTATGGTTTAGAGCAGTAAAATTGAGCTATTTTTCATGAGCTATTGTCTTCACAGGTGGTGAACTTGATTTTTGATTGATTTTTTCAAAGGGGGCATCATGTACACCATTTTTGAAGTGGAATTGTGTTAGTTTTGTACTTGTTTGGAGGAACAAAAGGTCTTCAACTTGCAATATGGATTGAATTTTATAAAGGAGGCATGAAGAAAACAATTTTTAAAGTGGAATTGTGCTATTTTTCTACTTTTTTTGAGGAACACAAAAGGAAGAATTTTGTCCTAATAGGTCTTCAACTTCCAATTTGGATTGAATTTTTTGAAGAATTTCACTATTGACATTCATTTTTGCTTGAGAATTTTATAATCATGGGAGATAAAGCTTGTAATAAGAGAAGGAAGACATTGACTCCTCAAGAAGTTGAAGCAAAGAGACAAATGGAGAGACAAAGACAAAGAGAAAGAAGAATGAGAATTAAATCAATGAGTGATGGTGGAGCATCCAATTCCACAACTATTGAAGATGAAAATATTGATGATAACATGGTTGTAGATGAAGCTAATTTGCAAGGAGTCAATTTGGAGAAGAATATGAATATACAAACAAGTCCTACTATGTCTTCAAATCCATATTTCAATGTTATGGAGAATGTTTCAATATGCACAAATCTAGGTACGTCTTCAAATCCACATGTTAGTGAAATGGTAAATTTGTATGTCAAAGTTTTACAAGATCCTGGACTTAATGATGTTGACATTGATGAGATTTGGAGAGATGAAACTTTTATATAATTTTTTGAAAACAAAAAAGAAAAATCTTTTGTTGCAAATGAAAATGAGAATGATCCTTTTGTTGAAAATGAAAACAAAACTTTTTTTGTTGATGAAAATGAAAATGAAAACCATTTTGTTGATGAAAATGACGATGAAAATGAAAATGAATATGAAAATCTAGAATGTGATGTTGAATTTAATGAAAATACTTTTTTTAAGATTGGAAGTGGTTTTTTCGATAATCTTTCTGGTCAAATTTCTTGGAGGAAAATAAGAACACATGCGAATAGAATATACACCAAATTCTTTTATCATAAAATATTTGCATTTCAATGTCAACTAATGATGCAATTGATGAGAATGCAAAAAATGAGGAAAGTAATGAAAAGGTTATGCTTTTATGTTAAACCAAAAAGAAAAGATCAATCATTAAAACATGTTATGTCTACTGTTGCTAGTTCCATTCAATCTATTGGGGAAAATAGTCGATCTAAAGATAAACATGCAACAACAAGAGTTATAACAACTATTGTAGTTAATAAATCAACTTTGAATAAAAGAATGGTAAGCAATATTAGTGAAGTTTTAAAAATGCATCCTAAAACATTGCCAAGAGTGGAAAAAAGAAGAGAAAGTATAGAAAATGATCCTATCAACCAATGTTGGAGTTTCAGTGGTCGACTCCCAAGGTCTGATATGAAATTGAATGTTGAAACTAAATCTTTGATCGAAAAATATTGGCATGATAATACTAGGGTTTCATCTAATACTTGAGATGTTTTAAAATTAAGGGTGGGGTCCAAAGTTCACGATCCTCACCCAAAACACTTATTAGATACAACACAAACTAAATTTTGTAGTGATTCAGTGTTACCTAGTAATATTAAAATAATTCAAAGGTCTTTTGAAAAATGTAAACCTTGGTATGTAAAAATTAATAAGCAACGAATATCTTGTTGTAAGACACATGTTTAGTTTCATTATTTTTATGATGTTTTTCGATATATACATTGTACCTTGCATACTAACATGATTATACAGGAGTGTGGTATTGATATGCCACCTGAAGCAATAAGAGAGTTTATTTCAGGTTTGTTTTGTGAAAGATCTAATGATAAATTATTTTATTTAAGTTCTTGTATTTCTAGACAATGCATTAATTCTGGAAATATTTCATTTTAAAAAAAAATTATGCTTGAAAGTGTTGATAATGATTTTGGACAACAATTAGTAGATGTTAAATATTTAAGAATGTTCACTATTCTTTAAGAGATGGAAAAATAGGAAAGCGTTGTGATTTAGTTACAGAAAAAGTTAGTGGGCATGCATTCATGAGTGAATTTAAGAATAAAATTGTACCAAAATATGTCATGCACTCTGAACATGTGATGCAGAGGAAAAATAAGGTGGGTTATCAGGCTTAGGAGGCACAGCTTCTCTCAAACATGAGTCATCTTCAATCATTCATCCTATTAGGCTTGTTCCTAGGCTTCCAAAGGCCAAATCAAGGAACCCACAATACTATATTCCCAACATAGACAAGACTTACTTTCACATGTTCAAATGCTCCCATATTACCTTAAAAACATAAACCATGCCTGGAAGTGGCATATTCCATCAAACTCACACTCAGACCTAGTAGGCCTAATCAACGTTGTCAGGAGGACAGTCAATTGTTTTTGACCCAAAAGACTTCATAAAAGGCTCAAAATCTGGATTTTGATTCTCCAAGGGTCTCCACACATAACTACAAAAGCACAGGTCCAAATTGAATAAGGAACTAGGACTTCTAGTTCAAGGCAGATTGTCCTAAAGGCTTAATTAGGTCTGTGCACAGCAACTCCAATGCTATCTAGGCTCTCCCCAACACCCCTCAACTCTCATAATGTTTCTTCAGGCATCAAGAAACTCCATTATGTCCTTCTCAATCAACAAACATTCCATATCAACCTTCCTTTGCATATTTCTCTCCAAACTAGACAAATTCAGCCTATCACATACAAGAATGCCAGGCTCAACATACACGCATCCTTCCAAACATTTGAAAGCTCTGAAATGAGACCTCTACCAAATGAAAATATAGTTTACAAGCCTCCATTTTCACCAAGAGCCAGAATTTCCTCATGATGGAGAATGGAGGTATCTATAGTTTATTGTAGAAACCCTAGTTATGAGGTTTTCAGACCCACCAACACTAAAATGGGTGTATCTCCATTATTTCTTGATGAAACAAACCCGCACCAAGTGCAACAGAAATTTGATTCATTTATCTATTCAACCATAACATCCACTAACCTATACAGGTATTGTACTAGGTTGTACAACAAGAAAAATAGTGAAAAACGTTCCTTTTCTCAAAAATTTCAGTGTCTTATTGATTCCAATGTTTCCAAAATCCTCCAACAGCCTCCTCTCGACCTCATGGGAGGCTTACATAGTCTTCCACTTCCCTTCCAACTGTTTCCAACTAATTTTTTAATCAGTTGAACGTTGGAAGACAATTAAGTTCTTGTTTACACCTTGTTATAACAATTAGGCCTTTTTAGACCTTTTACATCTTTTGCTTTTCTAAGACTATGACTCCAATCCTACTTGAATCAATAAAAACATGCCTAAATAGGCTTACAAACATGAAATAAATGATTTTCATCCCTTACCCACACTTGTGGAGAGTTTTGACCTCCTTTGACCAACTAGGTCCTGATTGCCTACAACAAGCAAAAAATGGCAAAAATGCCTTACAACTTGTTTCAAATCAATCACAAATGGTCCTTTGGACCTTATTACATCAAATCAACACAAAGACCAAACAAGAAGACAAACCAAAACAAACTAGGTCCATTGGACCCATAGGTGCTTCTGCACCAACATGCTTGATGGCTTGATGGCCAATTTCATGCATGTAGAAACACATTTCCAATTGGTACTATACTTTTAGTGGTTGATTTTGTGAAGAATTATACTCTCTCTCCGCAAGAGGAAGTTCAATCACAGTATTATAATTCAATGCAAGTAGCTATGTTTGTCCATATTGTTTATAGACATGCAGATGATAACACTAAGGATGATAAAAAAAATTGAGGGAGTATCATTTTTATTTGAGTGACAATCGGTTACACTTGTCAAAGTTTGTTCAATATTGTTTCAATATATTTTATAGAAATTTAAGAGAAAGAGGAATCCAAATGAAAGAACACCTCATAAGGTCAGATAATTGTACAGGGTAGTTCAAGAATGCTTGAATGTTTTATTGGTTAAGTAGGGTTCACAAGGAACTTAATGTCCATCATATATGGCATTTTTTTTTAAGTTGGGCATGGTAAAGGAGAACATGATGGAGCTGGTGCATATGTCGAAAGAATTCTTGTTAGAGAACAATTAAAATTTGAGGATGCAATAAAATTTAAAGATGCACGTGGGATTGTGGATTGGTGTAATACAAGATTATCTGCACCTGGTTCGAGTGAGTACTCTATAGTTCATCGATTCTTTTGGTTGGTTTAAGAAGAGAACATTGTACCTAGAGTTGATTTTGAGACAATCAGTCGATCTACTAAATGGCATTCATTTAGGAGTACGACAACAAGCACATGGACTATTTGGACAAGGGAGCTTGCATGTTTTTGCCAGTTTTGTATCTCAGAAGATTGGGAAGCATGTGAAAATACATAATTTTAGGTATCTCCAATGAAAGAAACCCATATCACTCTCACTCGCGCTCTCTTATCTTGTGGATATAATAGAATAAAGTTTTCTTCCAATGATTTAGATCCCTATTTATCATGTCTAGGTGTCAGAGAGA
Source organism: Sequoia sempervirens (assembly GCA_007258455.2). NCBI lineage: Eukaryota > Viridiplantae > Streptophyta > Pinopsida > Cupressales > Cupressaceae > Sequoia > Sequoia sempervirens. The sequence goes on along the minus strand of VDFB02271358.1, from coordinate 992,980,836 downwards.
GTGATCATCCACTCTTCATAAACTTGTAGAAACCAAAAGGTTTTATATTGTGTTCCAATAAGTGAAAACATTACAAAAAGCTCTACTGGATGGTGACAACATAGGGTTTTTTAAGGCAACCAAATTTCATTTTAAGGTCCTAAGACAAAATTCAAATGCTTTAGTGTTAAGGGTTTAGATTTTACAGTTCAGGGTTTAGGGTTTAGTGAACTTAGGGTGAAGTTTGGGTGGCCCTTGGAATAATTTGGACTTGCAAGTTAGTGCCAATTGGAAATCGATTGTACACTTGAATTTATGAATTTGCTAACTAAATTTGCAAACAAACATTGATAAAATTTATGAATTGTAACTATTCTTTAACATATTGTTTTCTAATCTAATTATAATTTAACATTGAAACTAAAGTTTAACATATCGTTTTCTCCATACAATGCAAATGAAATTTAAAACGTTTAAGCAATGCAAATGAATTTTCTTGAGCTCGAAATTACCTAGTTTTCAAAATCAAAATGATTTGTTCGATTTCAATTTAGGGTTTTAGCAAAAAAAATTGTTTCAATTCAATTTAGGGTTTCAATTTCTAAGCAATTAGGGTATTTAATGCAATTTTTTTGTTTCATTTCAAACTAGGGTTTTCAAATTCAATTTTTTTGTTTGATTTAAATTCAGGGTTTCAAAAATCTTGATTAGGGTTTCTAAATGCAATTTTTTATTTCATTTCAATTTTTAGGGTTTTGAAATGCATTTTTTTGTTTCGTTTCAATTAAGGTTTTCAAATACAATTTCTTTTGGTTTGATCAAACAATTTAGGTTTCAAAAGCTAAATTTTGTTTCTAAAATACAATTCAAGGTTCATTTTTTCATTTCTTTTCAAAAATCTTCAGGTTTCATTGCATTTTTTCATTTATTTCTACAATTCCTCATTTCTACTATAACAGGAAATAAAATGCTTAAAACATCAAATAATTTTTTTTTAAAATGCTAAAATAAATTATTTTATTCATAATTTCAATAAAAAATGAAAAAAATGCAAAAACATGGGGGTAGGCGGGTACCTAGAGATTGTTTGTGAGGTCGATGTTGCTCAAACACTTGGGATCCTGTCCGTTGCTAAAATGCAATTTGTTCATTTTTAAAAAAATAAATACCATTATAAAATGGGATCTCAATTTTTATAAAACAGAATCCCGATTTTTATAAATCGAGATCCGGTTTTGTACTAATTGAGATATCATTCCCTATCTGTCAATTCGAGACCCTTTAACAAATGGGATCCCAATTTTTAAAAAGCGGGATCCCATTTTGCATTTAGGCTCAGGATCCTATTTTTGCAATGTCGATTTCATTTTTTTGGCTAAGGCAAAAACTTCCACGTTTCATGGACTCAACTTTGTGCACTTACCCTATAATCAAAACATTTATAACTAATTTGCCTTCTTCTATACATAATTAAATAATTTTAATTATTTAATTATTATCTAATGTCATTTTCTCGTATTTATTTAATTAATTCACTTTACTTTATTCCTCTTTTGATTAATTTAAATTTAAATATCAATTTTATTCAAATTATGTTACTAATTTATCTTTTTATCCTTAATTAAATAAATTTTATTTATTTAAGTATTTATTTCCATTTTCCTGTGTAGTTAAATAATTATTTTTAATTATTTAATTATTCATTATCCTTTTCCCTCCATGATTAAATAAATCTTATTTATTTAATTATTTATCATTTTCTTATCTCCATAATTAAATAATTATTTTTAATTATTTAATTTAAATTTCTTCTTAGTTATGCCATAAATCTCAAATAATTTCTTGAGTTTTGGTTCATCCTTATCACTTTTCTTCTCAATTAACCTCATCCATTGATCATGATACCTCATAATTCAATCTTCACCCTTCATTTGAATTAGGATTTCTATAAAAGCAAGCCATCACTTTCATTTCAACCTAACCACAATATTTGAGGTTTTTCTATCTTGAGATCTTACTAAACTTTACAGATCAAGCTTATCAAATATCTTGCATACTACAATTCTGAGAACAAACAAAGAAAAATGAAGAGTAATGGAGGTGATTCAACTATGGCATAGGAATTGAGGTTTATTGCTTCATTATTTGGATCTCTATCATCATTTGTGCTTCATTGTTAGATTAGGGTCTTCATGGCTTCAATTAGGTAGTTTTTATGGTTGCTACTATTGATTCATGCTTTATTTCCCTGAATTTCCCTGATCTACATTTGGTGAACCCAACGTGAACTAACCAATTTTTTTGAAATTTTAGCAAAATTTTGATTTTCAAGAAGTGCGACAAAATTTCCATGCACTGTGATGCAATTGAGTTTCCAAACACCGCAATCATTGTATGGCACAATGCATCTGAAGTTTCCTGCATTGTATTTGTCTCCCAAAATGACGCATCTAACTGTCATCTTACAAAACATCCTTCATTTATTGCTGATTCATATCATTTTATTGGTTGTTGGTTATAATTTTGACATTCTAACAGTCTGCTTACATCATTTCTATTATCAAATTCGTTATTTTTTGTCAAATATTTGTATTTTTGCAGCTACAATTTTGCACGACAATCATGCCCTAATACGTCGTAATCATTGATCCCTGTGCCACAATCACCTTTCTATTCACTACAGTTTCCTTTATGTATGCTACATATATTGAGTCTTGTGACGCATTACAACACTGCATTTGAGCCTCTATACACCACATCTGACTACCATACCAAAAAGAGGGTATAAATATGAGATTTTCATTTGATGATTTTTGCATCCAGTAGGGCAGAGGTTTCTTGGTTACTGATTTCTAATTTCCATCTTGTGGAAATCATTGGGAGAAGACCTTTTGATCTAAACTACTAATCCAATTTCTTGTAGGGTTTCATTATGTGTTTTTTATTTTCAAATTAGGAACATTTGGAATTGGTGCTAAAAAAAACAAGTGTCTTCTTTGTTTTGTGCACTTACACGCATGTGTTATTATTGAAGGCATATTTAGCTAAAGTATCATCTCCCCTTGTGTTATGTGTGATTCTTGGGTGATGAGAAATAGCAGCCCAACATAGTCTTAAGTATGTTGGATATTCCATCATTTACTCCACATAGATAGTTTGTTTTATTTGTTTGTCATCTAGTAAATGTATGTTGTTTGTGAGAACAACTTAGAATATTGGTTATTATTTGCTAAACCTGTGAGTGTTATTTTAGAGCACACGACTACCTATATTTCTCCTATATATTTGTAGACTCAACAGGAGAATAGTGAGTTGAATAATATTATTAATTATATTCTCATCTTTAGAGGGACATAGGCCAGTGAGTCCCAGGTCCACTCATGCCCAACATGAGGATCTTGTTCTTTTAGCAGGCAACTTATTTTCTGCCAATGATGATTTGCTTCATTTTGGCATTCCGACTACTAATCTCTCAGACAATATTTCTTTCCAGGATTTAGGTTTTCCCAATGTGTGATTGATCTACTCACAATCTCCTGTATATTTGGTGATCAAACTATTGGCAGCCGAAGTACTTCAAAGATGCCATAATTTTGTTCATAGTTCATGCAGAGCATTAGTGCCATTAGATTTGGAGCACCCCCAGAGGGGTCTTTGTTGTGTGGGTAGTCTACATCGAGGGATTCACACCTTAGTGTGATTTCCAAGCAGCACATTGATCCTCTATTACTTCTCGTGCATCCGAGTTCATATTGGTTGTGGATCTCCATTGTCTATTCCACATCCTTGGGGCTATTCTGTGGGGTCTTTAGTTTGTGGGCCGACCTCTTCAACTCTTCAACTTCTTGTGGAATTTCCTTCACAAAACACATTTTGCAATGCATTTTCATCCCATTCTGGGAGCCTAAGATACATGTGGATGATTGTGACTTCTTTGAAAGAGCTTTTCAAAACTATGGCATAGTCATCAAATCATTGTGCTCAAATCAAATCTGTGTTTTAGAGATAAGTTTATTCAATTTAAAATTCATAGTTTTGATACATACAATTCTTCGTATGTCTATTCATATAGACGGTGATTGTGAGAGGAGTTATTTTTATTTTTCAAGTTTGAGTCATAAAGAATCAAGAAAAGGAGAAAAAAAATTCTTTGATTTTTTGAACTCTCTGATCTTGTCAAAACTTAGTATATTCTACAGTCATTAATCCTAGTTTATAGTCAATATAAAGAGTTTGTTTTACAAATAGGAAAAATTGTTTCAAATAATCATTACTATGGTGAATCATTGATGTGGGTGACGAGAAATTAGAAAAATAGCATCTAGTTGAATAAATGGCAGCAAGTTCTCCAAACTTTCTTCTTCCTGATTCTTAGCTACTATGCGGAAACAATTATTCAACATGGAAGACCAAACTCAAAACTCAACTTGAGTTTGAGGAAGTTTGGGATGTGGTCAGTGGAACCACAACACGCCATAAGACAGATGTTGTTGAACAAAAGAAATTTGATCAAGCTGATAGAAAGGAAAAAATGACCATTTTGTTTAGTGTGTCCAATGATGTCTAGCGCTTTATTTGTGACTCATCCACAGCCAAAGATGCATGGGACAAGCTCAAGACAGTGTATGAGGTGAAGAATCAAAATCAGATCCTGAATTTGTAGAGTTAGCTACATAGCCTAAAGATGAAGAATGAAGAATAGTTGGAATCCTTTCTCAAAAGGATTGCAGAATTGGGAGCCTCCTTACAATCATCTTTCTATCCCCTTTCATCCAACTCAAAATAAATTGCATACATTTCTTCCATGTAATTATTTTTAAGGATGGGCATACATCTACAATTTGTACATTCTAGCATGCTTTCCTACCATCTACAATTTGTGGTCCTTAGTATAGAGTATGCTTGGACATGGCCACCCTTATTAGGATTGCCTAGAAATTGAGTACACAAGCACATGCAATCCCTAACATTGTATTTATGCATGGATCACCTAGCTATAGAGCATGTTAGTCTAAGTAATTGTGAAGCCCATCAAAAAAATTAATCAACTAGCAACAAAGTATGCTAGTACAAGTGAGTGGTCTTACCAACTAATTCTTAAGATTCCTAGTGACAAAACAAGCTAGCACTCAAAAAATGTGTTTTTTCTTTCTTATCAATAATCTTCATTTCTCTCTATGTACATTAGTTTGTTATTTCTAAGTTAAAATATCTATTCATCACATTCTTCTCATTGTGTGATTTTTCATCTATTTTTCTTTTCTAATACATTTGTTTTGCAAGTCATATTTTATAGCACTATGAGTTTGATGCAGGAGCATCCAGGTGAACTAGTGATCTGCATCACCAAATTTGATTTCATTTGTTTTGGTTTAATTTCATTTCGATGTTGTATTTTGGAGTTTATGGTTGATTTCAATGTACAATTTAATTTAGATATGTGGTTTGTGGAGGTTGAGTGGAGTGACATTATTGTCAATTCATTTGACAAAATGTCACTTTTCCAATTTAAATCTTCAAATTTTGATTTTTTTTGTAATGAATGTTGGTTGGTTCCAGATGGTTGATTATAGTGGTGAAATGAAAAATTAGTCCTTTTTTTTCTAGGTGTAATTTCTTCCTCTAGTTTGAATGAAATTTTGACTTCAATGAAACCAAATAACTTGATTTTATGGTCAATAATAATAAATAGAAGCCTATTTTAAATTTTAGTATATGGGAATGGAAGAACTATAGTTGTAGAAGGAGAAGAGGCCAATGGATATTAATTATGGTATATAGAAACTAAAGAGTTTTTCATATTCAAAGGAAGAGGCACCAGGGAAAATAAAACATCAACAATTTTAAATAAAGTCAGTGCCATAAGGAAAGGAAATGACCAAGAGGCCACGACATATTAGGAATATGAAAAGAATGTATGCAAAAAGAATATTGGATGGGTCAAGTATGGAGAAAGAGAGAAAAAACCAAATAAAATATACATCACAAATTGGAAATGTATTGGAGGGTCACGTCATATTCTAGGGGAGGAATAATTAAAAAGGAAATTCCATGTAGCATTTTAAATATATAAAGGTTTGTGCAAAAGCAAACACCAAGCCATGCCACATTTAGTAGAGGAAAATGAATAGAATTTAAAATTCACTTAGAATAGAGAGGATAACAAGTGCCACACACTCAAAAGAAAAGAGATGGAATAGGCGTTGTAGAGGAGAGTTGGTGTGAAGTGAATATGATAAAAGAGGATTGGCATAGTCACACATATGAAAGGAGGAGAAATAAATGGTAGAAGCTACACAACTAAAGAAAGAAATAAAGATGTGTAAATATGAAGAAGTTTCTAGCAGAAATCAAAACACAGGCATTGAATTTTAGAATAAAGAGGGGCGCGGATATTGAATGGATAGACAAGGAGATTGGAGAATAGAGCCACACATGGGGGTTGTTTGAACAAAGAATTTGACAAAGTGTAGATTTCACAAATGTATGTAAGACTGTGAAATTGGATCATAATATTCAAGATTGAATTGCTACCATTATTTTTGTACAAATTTAGAATTGAATTTTAATTGACAAATGAAATTAACAAATTAAGTCAATGTTGGTTGTGAAATTTTTCATTCTGTTAAGACTCACAAATATGATCAGTATCATTTGGTATCAGAGCCAGATTTTTTCAGTGTTGGAGAAGACCCTAAGAGATGGTGTTGTAGGCGATTGAAAGAGAGGAAGACATGCAATTACAAAAGGGAAGTTACATGGAACAAAGACAACGTGGGTGAAGAGGGCCACAAAATGATCAAATAGTCATGGAGATGCTGAGAGGCATCACAACTTAGTTGGATGCCATGGAAATGGCACAAAGAAGAGGAATGTCAATGGTAGATGTTAGTGAGGATGAAGATGAAATAACAGTCCCTAAAATTGATTTGGAGGATGAATGAGAGAATGTGGAAAAGAGCAGATTTTTGAAAGCAATAGTCAAGATCAGTAGCAAACCCCAATTGGACCCTCCTGCTTACAATGGAAATTTGAATCTCGAAGACTTGATTGATTGGATTTCAAAGATGGAAAAATACTTCAATTATGAATTAGTTGAAGACCCAAAATGAGTGAAGTTCTCATGCACAAAATTGAAGGACCATACTTACTTATGATGGGATCACATGCAAACTAAAAGGAAGCAAAGAGGTAAAGATAAAATTAAATCTTGGGAGAGAATGGTGACGAAGTTGAAGGAGAAATTCTTGCCAACAAATTACTAAATCAATCCATTTAAAAAGTTGCAAAAATTGAAACAAAGGGAGAAGAATCCGCAAGAGTACACCAAAGAATTCTACAAGTTGAACATTCGAGCTAGACATGTAGAAGATGTTGTGGAGAAAGTGGAAAGGTATGTGAATGGGATCCACAATTCCATTCGAGATGAGATGAATATGATGAAAATAAATAGCATGGAAGAAGAACACCAATATGCATTAAAGGTGGAAGAGAAGATTACAAGTAGACAACAAAACAACTCCTAAGGTAGAGATAGATTTTCATGTGGAAGAGAACCATCCAATAGTGGTTACCAAAATAAGCAATACAAAGCAAACACATCTCATGCAAGAGCACAAGAAGATAAAGGAAGAGAAGACTTCTTAAGAGGAAGAGGAGATTACTCTCATGGAAGAGTGTCATTTGGAAGAGATTTCAGTGGCACATGTTTTCAATGTGGGGAAATGAGACATCAAGCATTTGAATGTCCAAAAATATAGCATAATGGAGGAAACAAAAAAAATAAAGAGTGCATCTTGCTCAAGTTGAAAATGACATGGTGACTTCACCTAAGCATGGAGAGGATCCCCAAGAAGGAGAACCATTGATGTTTCAAAGAATTTTGTTGAATCTGAACAAGGATAAACTTAAACTAATTCAAATAAGGAATTTATTCCTAACAAAATGTAAGGTGAATGAGAAATGTTGCAAATTCATTATGGAAAATGATAGCACTGACAACATAGTATTTGAATAAATGGTAGACAAGCTTAAAATGAAGAGAACCAAGCATCCTAGCCCATAACGAGTTTCATGGTTGCAAGGAGCATCATTTATTCGTTAATGAACAATGTTTTGTGTGCTTTCAAATTGGTAATTACAAAGATGAAATTATGTGTGATGTGATGCCAATGAATGTGTGCCATATTATTTTGTGAAGACTGTGGCAATTCAATAGACAAGTCGTTCATGACGGTAAATTAAATACATATGCCATAAAGAAGGATGGAAAAGAGTACATTTTAAAACTATTGAAGGATAGAGAAAAGGAAGTATGGAGTAGCCCCAATATTTGTTTTGTTTCCATGAAGCAATATTTGAAGGACTTGGAAGGAGAGAAAACATGCTTTGCAATCATGCCAAAGCTTGCAGTAATTTAGACAGTGAAGGACAAGGATAAGGAAGAATAAACTAAAGAGTTTGTTGCCAGAACATATCTTTTTAAAGGCATAATAGTGAGGAAATTAGAAGTTGCAACTACGAGTGTAGGAGAAAAACTTGCAATAGCCGAAAAAGATAAAGTAAATTTTGGTTTTCCTAAAACTTGCAGTTGTGAATTATATGATGATTTGCATCAATTCAATTTGAAGAAAATAAAGGAAGAAAGCCTAAAAGAGATTAAATTCATTGTGCAACGAAATCTTGATGAATGTGTTGGAATGCAAAAAGAAGAGTTTGAAGGAGTGGTAAGTGTAAATGAGGAGATGATGGAAATATTTTATTTCTATAATATTGATATTGATGTGTGCAAGAATAGTGGTAAGGAATTGGAAGAAGAATTTTGGTGGAGGTGGTCAAGACATGGTGGGATAGATCCCACAAGAGAAGAAGAAGAAATAAGCATTGGGTGGAGGTGGGAATTTCATGGTGGGTTGAATCCCACAAGATGAAGAATCTGAGGAAGTCACTATTGGATATAGAGTTCAATTCATGGTGGGAGAGATTCCACAAAGGGAAATAAAAATGAAGGGTAGATTTGGTGGAGAAAGATGACAAATGTTTTGGCCAAGTGCTAGAAAAGATGGAGAAAGAAACTTTGCAGGGTACCTATCATAATATGGGAGTGTCCTATCATAACTTTGTGAGGTTCCTCCTCCAACTATACCCTCTGTGGAATCATTTCCCCAATTTGTTGTCATTTTGCCGACTGATTCTGCCCGTCCCTTGCTGAACACTGCTATTGATCCCCTGAATGCTCTTGAATTCTCTTCTGTGTTGTCGGCTTCACTGTGTGGAGGCTCTTTGTTCGTTGTAGTTGTGGATGAACCGCTCATCTCGCCTCGCTCGATCGACCTTGGTTTCGAGCCTTCCTGGTCTATTGTGCAGAATTTTTTTTTTTTAAAAAAAGAGACTCCCCAAACCGCAACCTCGAGTTTTGGGAGTCATTTCTATCCCCCAGATTCTGGGGTTGTCCAGTTCCAGTACTTCTTCTAACATGTTGTCTATCGGTTGTTTGTGTTCTGGCACTATTTTGTGTGTGGCCTATTTGGCATGTTCTGTCGAGCCTTGTGGTTCCTATTTGTAAGCTCTTTCTAGTTCATGTCTTGTTTTGAACTAGCTCTTTTTTGGCCTCGAGCACCCTTTGTGTAAAGGGTACAACACCCTGTAAATGTTGCTTACCTTATCAAAAACATGGGAGTGTCTTACAAGTTGTTTGCAAATTGGTAGAGTAGTCCTACTACTCAACTCCATTTTGTGAGCCCAAGCTCACAAAATTTTTACCTATCGTGTTTGATGCAGGAGCATCTAGGTGAACTAGCTATCTACATCACCTAAAAACATTTCAATTTTGATTTCATTTGTTTTGGTCTGATTTTAGTTTGATATATTTTGGAGTTTGTGGTCAATTTTGGTGTGCAGTTTAATTTGGATATATGGTTTTTAGAGGTTGAGCAAAGCAACATTATTATCATTTTATTTGACAAAATGTCATTTTTTCCATTTAAATCTTCAAGTTTTGATTGTTCATTGCAATGAATTTTGGTTGTTTTTAAATGGTCAATTATGACGGTGAAATGAACAACTAATTTTATTTTTTTTCGGGTGTAATTTCTTCCTCTAATTTGATTGAAGGTTTGACTTCAATGAAATCAAATAACTATTGATTTTATGGTCAATAATAATAAATAAAATCCAATTTTAAATTTCAGTATATGGGAATGGAAGAACTATAGTTCTAGAAGGTGAAGAGGCCAATGATGAATTATAGTGCATAGAGATTGAAGAGTTTTTCATAGTCAAAGGAAGATGCACTAGGGAAATAAAACATCAGCAATTTTAAATAAAGCCAGCGCCAAAAGGAAAGGAAAAGACTAAAAGGTTGCAGCATATTAAGAATATGAAAAGAATGTATGCAAAAAGAAGATTGGATGGGTCACATATGGAGAAAGAGAGAACATACCTGTAAGGAGCCGGACATTTTTTTTTTTTGCAATGCAATTACAATTCAACATGCACCCGTTAAGGTTAGCTCTAAACCAAAACGATGCGGAAAGCAACTCTAACCAGAATGTACACCAGGATCCCGATGTGGGCAAGGTGTGAGCATTGGTCAGAGGTTCTAATGCAGATGCAAACTGGAAAGGAACTCTAACCAAGAATGCGCCTATGCAGACGAGCATATGGTCAGAGGATCAATGCATGATGAACTCAAGTAACCCTAACCAAGAATGGCACCGAGTGATGGCGAGCATATGGTCAAAGGGTCCCTAAACTACTTAACTGAAAGTAAATAGGCAGCAAGCCAGCCTCTTCCACTTATTCAATGGGAAATACAATAGATTAAATGAGAGATAGGAGAAGAATGGTTGATAGTACTACTAACAGCTTACAATATGTCAGAATGTTCATTTAAATCTAGAGTTTTCAAGTTCTTCATTACTGCAACTGAATAGTATGTCTTCCCAATACCAAATGTGACTTCCAATGCTTAATCCCAACCAAAGGGACAACTTTCTTGATTCTGATATATCAGACCTGCAACATAAAATGAAGAAATCTGCAACATAATACTCACTCAAATGCTCATATCTTGCTCAAATCTCACTCTAATGACATGAAATGAATTGCAGATTGCTCTAAGGATGAAGGCGCCCAAAATGAATACTTAAAACCTCACCAAACAGCTTCCATTTAATTTGCACAAATCCCAATGCATTCCCAAATGGTACGGCCCTCTTGTAGGGGCGATTTAGCTAGGAAAAATTAGAAACTTCATTAAAAATTCCACAAACTTGCAAGTAGGGTCGCCCCAAGTAGAAAAGATGATATGACAAACACCCAGAACAATATCTTTTTTTATTTTTGATATATGAATGAAAACTACCTACAACCATGCAATATCAGCTACTCTGAAATATGACAAAATGCTTGAATAACAGCTACCAAATGCAATGAAAGTCAACTACAATGCTAAACAACCCAACTACAATCTAATTCTCAACTTGTTGCTATCTTTCAAGCAAGAAGATGAGCCCAATGCTAGGAGGTATGCTTTCCTCAAAGCTTGCCTGAAGACATTCCAGTAGCATAATAGTATAGTAGACCAAAGATCCCAAATGAAGAGCTGAGACCTAAAAAAATAGATATCAGAAGAGCCTTCTAGAACCTTCAAGAAGGGTGCCCAAACCCTAAATTTGAATTCAACACATCTTCCCTCCAAAAAGTGGCGTCCTTTTTCCCCTTAGTCAAATATTTCACCTTTTTTTTAAAATCAACCTTCCCTCGAGTAGGCGTCCTTTTTACTTAACCCATAATTTGGCCTCAAAAATATAATTTATCTTTTCAATGAAGAGCTTACCCATCAAGTCCCCTTTTTAAGAACAACATAAAGTTATAATGCTAGGCAAGGGGGTCGTTATAATATTAAATTATAATATTATAATGTGAAAATACTTATCTCTCCATAAAAAATGCACCCAAGGGCCAAAAACAATATTGCCAACTGAACCATCTGGAGAAGAAGACCAATTGAACTAAACCCAACCTGTCCACTGCCAAAAATAGAATTTACTAAAAATAGTAAATTCATGAAGTTGCCTGAAATGCCAAACTGAACATACCACCACGAAGCTCTCTAAAAACCCAGAAAGAATCCGCAATCCGATTTCCAAACTTCAAGCAACAACCTCCTCAAAATTAGGAAACCCTAATTTCACCATCCGAGTAGCCTACGGGTCTCTGGAATAGGCCAACGGTCAACTGCAACGATCACATTTGAGAAGGGGACATTACAATACCAAATCAAATATATATCATAGATTGGAAATGTATAGAGGGAAGGTTGTGACATATGCCAGGGAAGGAATGATTAAAAAGGAAATTCCATGTAGAATTTTAAATACTTAAAGGTTTGTGCAAAAGCAAACACCAGGTCATACCACGTTTAGTAGAGGAAAATGAATAGAAATTAAAAGCCGCTTAGAAAAGAGATAATAAGTGCCACAGACTCAAAAGAAAAGAGATGGAATAGGTTCAACAAAGGAGAGTTGGTGTGAAGTGAATATGATAAAAGAGGATTGGCATAGTCGCATATATGAAAGGAGGAGAAATAAATGGTAGAAAACACACAATTGAAGAAAGAAATAAAGATGTTTAAATATAAAGAAGTTTACAAGAGAAATCAAAGCACAGGCATCAAATTTTAGAATAAAGAGGGGCATGGATATTGAATGGATAGATAAGGAGATTGGAGAGTAGAGCCACAGATAGGGGTGTTTGAACAAAGAATTTGACAAAGTGCAAATTGCACAAATATATGTAAGATTGTGAAATTTGGTCATAATAATCAAGATTGAATTGTTACTATTCTTTTTGTGCAAATTTAGAATTGAATTTTAATTGACAAATGAAATTATTAAATTAAGTCAATGTTGGTTGTGGATTTTACGATTTATATCAAAGTTGTAAATTTTTATTGCCAAACATATGATTTTGGAGATTCCTTGTTGGTGGCTTGAGCCTTCTTGAGCAAGAGGGTTTTTGTGTATCCTTTTTTTATCCTCAAAATCTTATTTATTTAGAGTGTTTTAATATTTGTACTTTAGTATAGCTCATCATTCACTAGAATTAGCCTACTAAAGTTGTGACAAAATGTAATGTTAAAAATTGCATACCCTGCAATTAACACATTATGTTTTGAGTTCAATTTAGTGTCCATCCGCATAGCACATTCTAGGATCATTTTAGCCCAACCCTAGCCTTTTCCCTTACTAATTAGACAATTTCTATCACATTCAAATATTTCTCACTAATTTTAAGTTGTCTATCCAAGTTTTGAGCATTTTTCCAAGATGCCAATGCAATTCACTATTGTACCATTAATTTTTAAATTTGAACCATTGGCTTCTCACCCAACTGCCTACTCTTTTATACTATAATGCTCATTTGTTGAAAACATATTTTCTTTATTTACACATAGCTTTTCAACTTCCTCATGAGCCTCTTGTAACATTAATTTTGATTTTGGCAATGCATACAACCTCCTCTTTGTCTTGGTTGCACTTTTCTAATTACATCTTCATTGTTGAATCTTGTTGTGGGTAAATGCTAGTACACTTTTGTTGACATCCTCAAATGCTCATTCATCTCTTCAATATCATTCTAATAAGATTGTTGTATATTTGCGTTTAGTTGTATTGCAACTACTTGTTTATCATTTAACTTATCCATTTCTCTTGGCATATCTCTTGGTGATCATTACAACCTTTTGTTCAATCGCATACACACTAGGGTGTTTATCCATGTAGACTAAGGATTTAGCATCAACAAATTTATTTCAATGTCATTATTCTTAAATCCCTGAAAACACATATAGAGTAAGAGCACACACATTCCAATTTCTCCTCAATTCATCAGTTGCCCATGGATGTCAAAAGATCAAAATCATGGGCTTGGCCTAAATTCAAGCTCCTAAGCAACCACGCCTCCATTCTCCCTATATCAACTTGCATACACTAAAAGCCTCTCAAATGCTCAATCGTTTTGCATTCTTTCACTTTCTATTATTTTTTGAATATCTTGCTTAAAATTATTAATTTAAATTGATTTTGTTAGCAAGGTAGAGTTGACTTGTAACAACATACATCCACCACAAAAGAGATGTGATATTAACACATCCAAGGGATGTCGTATTCAAGAGACACACTCCTTGAGAAACTTATAATTGGGTATAATTATATGATCAAAACATGTAATATAGGCAAAGAGAAAGATACAGCGATAGAGAGCTATAGACATAGCTAGCTAAGAGATACATGTATAGTAGTTGTGCAGAACATAAAAAGAGATACAGTTGAGTACATGTAGATAGTGTAATGAGAATAAATGAATGGGTATAATGCAATACAATAGATTGTATGAGAAGATAGAGAAGGATATTTGATGTAACAGAATTATACATTAATATTATCTATGAAATGGTGAGAAAAGGGGTACTTAATGAATAAGGGGTATTTTATCTATTTATTCCTCTCCCTAGGCAATTTCATTAGGAAAGAGATCACAAGGAGTAGAGATTGACTTTCAACCTCAAAGGTGGATCTCAGTCCTTAAGAAAATAGGACAGATCTGAAACCAAATTGAAATGATATGCAATGCTTAAACTAAATGCACATTGAGACCTATAACATAAATGCAAATTCTTAGAAGGAAACAAATGGAAACCATGGTTTGCAAGAAGATCTGAGAAGGGTAAGGACACATGTACCAGTCACCAAAAGTAGGTTTTGAGCTCTACTAAAGAACAGGTTCGCCCTAGGGTGAATGGGTCCTGGCTAGGGCTTCTAAAAATTCTTTTTGCAGTCCTCTGAGGCAAGATCTTAACTTTTGTTTTGCATAGGTTCCACTATTAGAAAGTCAAAAATGAATTTTGAATCTTAGTTTTTGTGGCTTGACAACAATGATAACAACTTATGCAATAATGCAAAATTGCTCTTTAAGATCTTTAATTCTTATTCAACCTATAATCTACACATACAAAGAGGAAAAAATTGTTGTGTTTGAATGGGGGTTTGCCTTAGGAAAACCGCATGTTTGGTAATTAAACCTTGATAGAAATATAATGACAATGAAGAAGGAAATGAAGAATAACACTTGCTTGCTACAACTCACCAAACCTTCAATGGCTTTCCTTAGAGAACTTAAGACAAACATATCACTCCAAGGAACTTGATCTTGCTTTGATTGATGGATTTGGATACTTGAAAATGTTTGGATGCTTTAGGATCAACAATGCATGTTAGCCTTCACAAGATGACATGAACACACATAAGCTTGAACATAATAAAATCTTTATTGTTGCAGCAAATGACTAATAAATTTGCTCTTGAATGCTCTTGACAATAATATTTGCTCATATGAAGTCTCCAAAAAGTGTGTTAGATTTGAATTGATAAGAATATGTATTTATAGGTGTTTATCTAATTTCTCAAAAATTAGATTCCAAAAGCTGACAATTGCATATTGAATTTGAATCATTAAAAGACTGCCAAAATCATATTTAAAAATGGGTCCTAGAACTTAAATGGGACAGTCTTGGCCTAAAAGTCTAGGACACTCATGATCCAAGGTGATTAAAATATTTATTTCATTAATTAAAAGTTGGTTTCCCTTTCGAAAAATGGGAATAATAAAGCTTTGGAATGCATAATGTGGCAAATTAGAAGCTTAATTAAGTCCAATAAATTAAGCGACCCATGCAAAGTGTGAAATTGTAAAGGGTATACAATTTCTTACACTACAATCTACCACCAGTAGGTTTGGCTCATACATATTATGTTATGATACTATTGCTTATGTTGATAAATAGATTTTTGTTAATTTTAAATATAATTTCCTACCACAACCTTCTATAACTTAGGGCATAAGCTATGCTCATCTTCCTATCCTTCACATTGAGGTATAAATACAACATTCAAACAACTTAGGCTCAAATTCCTTATCTATGCCTATTTTTGCTAACAAAATTTTAGTCTCGTGCTTTTTTGGTATTTCTAATACTCTATTGTTCTCACATTTATATTCATGTGTACAAAACCATATGGATTCTAGAGTCATGTTTGAGTTTTGCATCAATTGTGAACAACAGTGCAAAAGTTGCATAAAAATGTGTCAATTGGATGTCATTGTATCATGCTTACATCTTGGCCAGTGAGCCTCTCATTCCATTTTTCAAAATCCTCATTCTTTGTTAATTTCATTTCTATTAGATGTTTTCAATTCTAGTACCTCTATATTATATTGTTTCATTGATTTTATTTCCTAGCTCAATTAATAAGTTAAACAATAGCTTAAATTTTATCTCACAATGGATTTTAACCTCATGCAATTTTTGCATGATAAGTATTTGGCTACAATATTCTAGAGAATGTGGTGATAAATAACATTGAGTATATTATGTTAAGAAATAAAGAAAAATAGTTTCTCACCCCTTACTATAGTCTAACATCTAAACACTTGATCAATTCAATGATATGGTGTTCACAAACACACCAAGCAAATGTAATGCAAATATTTGTTCTTATCAGTGTACAGGTTGATGCTATAATGTTCTAATGCAATGTATCCTCTTGACGATTCTTGGATGATCAAATGACCTAGGTCTTTATCCTTTTATACAACACCCTAGCATGTAATTTGAATGGTCCACACACAAATTGACAAGTAATGACTAGTTGGGACTAAGTCAACTTAAGCCCAACATTAATTTTTTTGAAATTTGAGGGTCAAAAAAGCATGCATGGTTTGGAACCAAGTTAATGATTGCAAATTTGGGTCAAATCCCAATCTTTGAATGGAGTCAAGCCTAGTTGAGGCTTGAGTAAAAATGCTAACTTTCACACATAAATCTGTATTAGAGTGTTGCATCAAGAAAAAAATGTCCAAGTGAGCCTCGCACGAACAAAGAAAAAATGTTAAGGATACTTTTTCACCCTTACAATTATATTTTAAATATTAAATACTCCAATATAAGGAAAAACATTCAAATCATCCCTTGGCTCTATTCATTTGTGCCTACTACAATCCTACAATCATTTACTTCTATTCTATTGATAGAACCACATAATTCAAACAAAATTACACAATTTTTAAAACAAACTTACTATCACTTTAATGGACAATGAAAACCCAATAAATATGTACTAATATTCAATTCATTTAATACAATACTAGATTTTTCAATATTTTTTATTTATTTTATTAAAAGAAATAAAAATTTAATAAAATAATTTTACAATTATTATCTATATAGTATATACTTCCATGGGCTAATTATTAAGTTATCTATTAATTATTTAACAATAGTAAGGCAGGGACCAGCTATTAATACAAACTGGCTTGCACCAGCAGAGTACACTTAAATAAGCAAGCCTTATCTGAATGATATACACTTAAATAAGCATACATGGAATAAAATCTGAGTCATATAAGCTACAGCAGCCGCATATAAGCCTCTTATTTTACACACTTGGTAAGACTAAATAAAGAATCGCAGAATTATTGGGAATTCAACACTGATTGAACACAACACCACATTGAAATTCAGACTACAGCTCTGTCCGATGATTCCACTCCTTTAGTGCAGTGCTTTTTGGAGTGCATGGGATGGAAATTTGGCTCCTTGGGTGTTGTCAGCTTTTTAGTTGATCTGCAATATCAACAGACAGATCAAGGAAGTAATTTTTTAGAGCCCTGAAGCTTCCATGGATTGTATTGGATCATTCCAAATGCTTTTTTGTTTTATTAGAAAAGTTATTTAGATAATAATTAGCGATCCAAATCAGCTATTTCAGAAATAACCCAACACAAAGTCTAGATAATGTATTAAGATAGAAGCAACATTTGAATCATCGGGATTATAAAATGGAGCAAAGTAATCAACTAGGGGGATAAGCCACATAAAAAATCGAAGATCAATGTTAGGAAACTGATATAAATTACAAAAGCTTTCAGTAGAATGAGCAAGAGCAAGACTCCAAAACCACTAGCCATGTTAGTACAGAAGAGGAGGTTCTATAGAGAATCTGAGGTCAACATCAACAGCTAATGCAAACTCTAGAAGTTTTGGGAAGAAAAGAATGAGAAAGAGCAAGACCTCATAGGTTTAAAAGGTGGTTTCCAAAAGTTTGGCATCTTAACAGGCCGATGATGTAGTGGCTCCTCTGGAGTACTTTTTATTTCTTCTCCTTTGTCTTCCAACTGGAGATTGAAGTATATCAGCATTTCAGTCTTTATTTTCAGTACGTTAGTTATTCAATAAATAAGTTGACATAGAGAATAAGAATCAGTTACCGTTTTTGCTTTGACAGTTTCAGTATGCCTAGGTCTGGATTTAGGTTTCCCTTCATCCTACCATATAGAAAAACATTCAAATAAAACAGGGGTGTGTTAGTGATCAATATAAGGAGAAACCCTAAATAATGAAGCCCTCAAATGTTGCTTCACACAAAACACTCACAGGTTTAGGTGTTTCAGGTTTCCCACGCTTTGATGGATCAATATGTGAGTGGTTCCCCTGTTATGGAAAAAAATTTTAAAGAGCAATTAGATTACAGAGTTTTAAGGTTTCCACAGCTCATGATTATTAGAAAACAGCTTCAGGAAGGACCTCTTATTAATCTCATTTGGCCAACACTCTCAGCATCTTATCTACCTTGCAGATTTATCTATATAAGGAGCTCTATTTTGATCCAAAACATCAATGATTTCAAATATTTAATCACATCTATCTTCTGCTTGAAGCTAGACAAAGTTTAAGCTACCTACCGTGTAGATTTAAACTACCAAGGAAAAGGGCTAACCTGTGCTTTGTTTGCCCTTTTTTCCCTCATAGGCGAGGTTTCATTTTCCTCTGCAAGTTGTGTTTTTTTGTTGAGGCCCGTCTCCTTACGCTCTCCTCTTTCCTACAAGAAAGGCCACACAAATTGTAGGTTTCTGTGCCAAGGAATAGGAAGATTCAAAATTGTTTCTCCTCCAAAAAAAACCTTTGCATACCGCAGTTCTCAGTCGGAAAGGTCTAGGCAACGTAGGTTTAATCTTCTTATGGTTAAATGCATGTGGTATAGTTGTACCATTAACTTTAGCTGGCAGTGCTGAATGGCAGGTGGAGAACTCCTGTTAACAGAGAAATTATTAATTAACATAGCACAGAGAAATTATTAACATACCATCTATGTTTTTTCTGGTTAAAAATACAATGATATAGCAATAAATAAAAGAATTGAGAAACTAACCATGCAGCAACTCTCATCTTGACAGACTTCACCATTGGAACAATTTATCTTTGAATTCATCTCATCACTAGTCCTGTTGAAGATCCAAAGAAATTATATCAATTTTGTAGGAAATTGGAGTTTCTAGATCAAAATGCAAAATCCTTTATGCAAAGAAAAAGATAAAGAAAATTAGGTAGCTCACCTCTTCTCTCCTTTTGATGGAGTGGAGAGAATCTCTTTCTTTACATGTTTACTGTGCATCTCACTGTGCTTATAACATATTTCATCAGGTACAACATGAGCAATGCAACCCGCAACAGCTAAAACTTCATCAGCTCCATCAGTCTTCGAATGTGGCAAACAATCCCTGTCAGGCAACCTAATCTCCTCGTCTTTTTTAAGTTCAGCAACTTGAGGGGTTTCATCACAGTCCCTTGGTAGCTGACAAACAACTTCACTACTTAAGGAATCTGACACAAATAATTGAGAACTCCGATCAGATTTTGATTGAGGAATAATGGAGCATTCATCAAAATCCAGTCCACCATCTATACCTTTCGATTGAAGACAATTCAATCCTCCATGGTGGTCCTCAGCAGAAGTTTCTAAGTTTGTATGGCCCCAAACATCAGATTTAATCATCTCATTTCCTGCAAGATGAGACTGGTGATTAACCTCTGAAAGACTAGTCCTGAAATCAGAAATATCAACCTCAATAGTATGGTCTTTTAGCTCATTGCACTGCTTTGATTCAGGTTCAATTGCAGATTTTATGACGAATATTTTTGCATCATCCCTCAAATCCTGAGAGAAGTATTGAGAATCATTGCATCTACTAGTAGGCCAAGAAAGGCCTGTGTTCTCAACATTTTCAGTTGCTGAGTCATCTGTATTTGTCTTTTGCATTGAACCCCTAGTATCTTCTTTCACATATTTAACTGCAACATTCACAGAAACCTCCAAACACTCCCCAGAATCTGAACTTGTGTCTTTCTGGAGTATCTTGCTCTGAAATTCCAAATCAGACTCCAACTGAATGACTTCCCCTGCTTTCCCTTCTTTTGCCCCTCCGATCATATGCTCTTCATCAAATATAACATGATCTTCATGCTCCTTTGAATTTTGCTTGTTCTTCAGATAAAAATCATCCTTTTTTCCCACATGTCTATCCTGGGACACAGCCTTGGAAGCCTCAACTTCAATTCCAGTTTCTAGTACAGCTCTTTTATTCACACTATCCGAAATTGTCAGAACTTCACCCACTTTCTCCTTTAAAAATATATTGTCGGTCTCTATGTCAGTATCGCATTTTAGAGCTCTGATTGCATTCCCCTCCATATGTTTATCCTCACCTTCAGACTCAGAAGCAAGCTGTTTTTTTATTGAATCTTCTCTAGCTCTTCTGCTTTCAGCAGTAGATTCCTTAATAACTGTATTTGCTCTCTCTAAAGAATTATGAGTCTTACATTCCACATCCAATGAACTCTGAACATCATTCCTTCGATCTTCAAGGATTGATATACCAGTAATCCCATCAACATCAATTTGAAGATTGGACTTTGCCCCAGACGCAAACTGAAAGTTGATTGAAATTTCTTCCCTAGCTCTTTCATTTTCAGGACCAGAATTCATCAGAACTTTAGTTTCCCTCTCTTTTAGATTGTTGTCACTATGTCTGGCATCCAATGCATCCTGAGCATCATGTTTTCCATCTTCAAGAATTGTTATCTCAGCTATCCCATCAGAATCAACTTCAAGATTGGACTCAGATTCAGACCCCATCCAAATTATGATTGAATTTTCAGCATCAGACACTTTGTTTTCAGCATTTGAATGCATAATAACTTTATTTGCTCTCTCTTCTAAGTTTTGTTCATTATGCTTCACATCAAATTCACTTTTCAGAACTGTAGTTTCTGTCACTCTTATTTTTCTACCACTGAACACTGACTCAGAAGCAGAACCATCCTTGTTTTTTGTCTCTTGTAGACTTCCATCAATAGGTTTCACATATAGAGTACTCTCATCATCATCCCTTCTGTCTTTATGATCCGCTATCTCATTTTTCCCATCAGAATCATTTTGAAGGTTGGACACTAATTCAGAAGGAAACCAATTTTTGATCAATGTCATTTCTCCAGCTACTCTATTTTCAGCAGCAGAATTCATCTCAGCTTCATTGTCTTTCCTTTCTAGATTACTATCATTGGCTTCCACATCAAATTTGTTCTGTTCGTCATCTTCTCCAACTTCAAGAATTGTTATCTCAGCTTTCTCATCAGAATGATTTTGCTTCTTGTTTTCTGTGTCCTCACTCAAACCTTTGAAGAATTGCTGCACCCCATTTGCTTCATCTTGATCAGAAGTAGATTCCTCTGCACCATAACTCTCAGATTCTTTATGGCTTTGTATCTCACTAATGCCATAGGTTAATCGCTTACCAGCAATTATAGTAACAAGCTGTGCCGCATATTGCTCTTCCATTCCAGATTCACGCTTCATGATTTCTTTGGAATTTTTCTCTTTACTATTTTCTCCAGGATATGTAGGAGGATTCTGTTCATCACCATTGCCAGTGTGTGGCTGTTTAATTGATGATTGATTCTCACTCCACCCTCCATCCTTATGAGTGCTTCCAATCTTCCCCTGTACCAAATCCATTTCCTGTACATTGGCCCTTATTAAACTTTCTTTCTCATTACTTTGTTCAGAGAAGAGGACTTTTCTATGTGAGGAAGGAGGGTGATTTGTCACTTTTCTAGAATCCTTTAGTCTTGAAGAACTTGGGAAATTATGAGCCCTCGAGAGAGGAGACTCACTAGGCTGGAGACTACAAGGAGTAAAACACACCCTAGGAGTTATCTTTCTAGGTGAAGAGTATTTGTTATCATTTGCAAAAAACTGTACCTGTTTCTTAGGGTTAGCAAAGTGTTTTGTAACAGGTGTAAGGTCTTTTGATGGAGTCCCTTTTACAGATTTAGTTGGAGTTTCAAATAATATGCGCCTTGGTGCAACTGCTTTACTTCTAGCTGTAGTATTCATCCCCTTTGACAAAGCTGGGTTACTTCTGAAGGGTTCTCGTTTGACAGAGTGATTTTTTTTAATCCGAGGTGTGGAAAAGGCTGCAGTGACTTTTATAGAATGATTTTGTGGAGTTAAATTGATATCAGATGCTGCAACTATCTGTTTCGCTGTCAAGATAATTGGTGGATTCTCTTCTAAACTATCCAGCCCATCTGCATTGGATGATGGTTTTGGAGATGAAAAGCCTTCAGCACCAATGGCATCCATTTTGAAATTGAGGATTCCAATATTTGTTGAGTTTGGATCCTCATTCTCCTCGCATTGTTTCTGTCTAATTTTACGAGCAGACATAACAGGAGGTTTTGCTTTCCCTGGTGTTCTGTCCTTGCCCTTTGATGTTGGGGTAGATAGCTGAGCTCGTCTTGGTCTGACACCGATAGCAGCATGCAAGGCCAAAGTCAGCAAGGGAACTAATGGTTAGTGCCTCCAGAGAATAAGTGTACGAATTTACGAAATGAAGATAGACCTCACCTAGATTTACCCTCCATTGTTGGCGACTTGGAAATACAACTAATAGATTTGGATGCTTGAAACTGCATAAAATGTAGAAAATCAGCAGTCATCCTTCCAGTCAAAATCATCAAATAACAAGTACATAATAACATATAACTATTGCGATATTGTATACGGAAAGGACAAACATAATCACAACCTTCAGAGAGTAAGAATGATTAGGTGTTTGATCCAACAGCGTGCCATGTTTCTGATCACATCCTGAATCACAATAGAAAACCATTCGACATCAAAAGTTTCCGTTCTACACCTAACATAAAATTGAATAATTTAAATTTGAAAACAATCAAAAGCAAATTATGTTTTGACCTAAATGAATTCGAAACAAAAAGTAGCAATCTCATAAAATACAAATAGATATTAGTCATTATGGACTTGAAAAATCAAATAAACTTAGTCAATATACATTTAAATTTCAGAAATTTTGTAGTCGAGAATTCCTGAACCATAGTTTAGTCCCATGAATAACATAATATTCAGTACAAATTGCAGATCCAGGTAAACTACACTAGATCTCTAAAGAAGAGACAATAAGGATAAATCAGAACATCTCTGGTAAATCGGAATTCTATTGTTAAAACCATCACATGAAGTTCCTAATTCAATTTATAGAATTCTCTTGAATATAAAATCAGACCAACTAGCCTATGACATTGAATTCTACAAACTTTATTTTCTATATTTTAATTCCGAAGCTAAGAGACTTCATCGGCCTTCGCAACAAGCTACAGTGATCACAGGGGGGGATGCCAAGCTTGAACCATGTCATTGTTTAATCAAGCAATGCAACATCCAAGAATAAAATTGGATAGGTTCTATATCTTGCTCCACTTGAGAAATGTGATGTAGTCTTTCCCTCTTCTGGGAAAGGTGAAATACTTTCTGATTCCCATATTGAGTATTGCCCAGAATCTCTTTAAAATACATACCTATATCCTACAATAGGAGTAGAACGACATTTTTTTCTCTCTTACACAATATCCGAAGCGCCCTCCTCTGTCCCCAGGTGGAGGACGAAGAATTCTCTTGCTCCAGAAACGTACAGAGCTATAATTTATGGGGGAATGAAAATTATGGTTTCCATTGGTGCAAAAATGCAAGTCCAATCACCTTGATGTGGGATGAATAACAACTCCTCAGCTATCAATCAATTGAGGAGTGAAATAATGCAAATTGAAAAAGAAAATAGAACCTACAAACAATCCCCAATGGTATGCCAATGACTATTATAGAGAGAACTTCCAAAAAATATTTTTCGAACCACGATCGATTCCCTCTGCTTTCTTTTTGGGCTTCTGTGTACAAGAGTATAATTCCTATCTGACATTTTACATCTGTTGTGCTCCTTGTATAATATAAACTCTACGGGTGTCCATGGTCCCAACTTTGAAAATCCCCTTAATGTATGCTCTGTATCTCTATGTGACGAGGTACCTCTGTGTTTGAAGTATGACCTTTAATGAATAACAACCTTAATGCCTGTTTTCTAATTTTAAGAGTAGTATGTGTGTCAAATCGTAATGCTCTCCTGGAATAAGCTGCCTAGTTTGATTAGTTTCTGACATCTGGAGTCTCTCTAGTGGCCCCATCGTCAAGGAAAAAGATCATCCAGGTCTCTAACTCATTGCAGTAATTTCAAATCTACTAAATTTTCATCTAGAAGGTATGCTTGATAAATAAACTTTCATGCATCCTCCACCATAAGATCATGTACTCCCTCTTCCAACGATGGACTCGACCAATAAGAAACCATTAGATTGTGCGTCTTAGAATAGTTTTTACGAGTAAAAAATCTTCACGAATGATAAAGAAGGAGAAAGGCCTATGGGCACTCAACTCCTGTCCCTACTAAAGACATGAAAGAACATTAACCCAGTACGTTGTGGCAGACTTCAGGAGGCCAAAGAATGAGTTTGCCCAAACCCCTCAGATCGCCGGAAGCCTGTGGAATGCCTAAATGACCTGGACCTAATAACCTTAAAAGCCATCAAAGATAGGCAGAGATAAGGAAATTCATAGTGGGCATGGCGGAAATCTATGGCAAGCTACTGAAACAATGATAGGAACAAAAATCTATGAAATCACAATGAGGGGGTGTAATAGAACATACCCGCTCGAACACAGAACCATGCATTGTCGTCAATTAGAGGTTGCTGAAGAAGAGGAAGGGTGAAATCAATCCACTTGGGAGCTTGAATGCTCTCATAAAACTCCTCCTTGACGAAGGTGAGACATTCTTCCTTCCAACATTCTTGAAAAGCCTCCACTTCCATGTTGTTCACCTCTGCCTCTCAATTTTAACTCCTCTTCAAACCCAAAGAAACGCAGGCCTGGCGGACGCTTCACTTCTCTCTCGCCATGTGTGACAAACAATGCAAAAAATCCACCATTTCCATGTTGGTAGTCCAAACGAGCCGCTGTTACTGATTTTTGTAATAATTGTTTAATAGAATAAGGATGGGACCGGGCGGGAAGAACAGCTGTATCATGTAGATAGCCGTTGGAGCCGCGGTGAAACGTACAGGGCGTCAATAGCCCTCTTCTAACACTCAAAATCATGGCCGTTGAGACATAGTGATGCTGTCATTGGACAGATTAATTGCTGCGGTTTTTTTGTTTAAATAGATACAATCGAATAAAACCGATACAGTGTACCTGCCTTTAAGTAGCTGATTACAATCTACGTATCTAAGTAGCTGATTAGGATATCAATATTTCAGTTAAATTGTTAGGATTAGGGGAATCAAATTTTCAAAATAGCTGATTATAACTTGAACTTTAAGCGTTTTTAATTAGGGGGAGTTTATATTCTTAACATTTATTTTCTGAAAATTATTTTGAAAATGTTTTTTTATTATATCTTGATAGATAATATGACAACATCATAATTGCAATTGGGTTATAATCTTTAATATTTACTATGTAATTTCACATTGGATATGTCAAAAAATCAAGATAGCTTGATTGGGGGAAAATCAAAATAAATATTTTCAATTTTTAAGTAAGTGTTTTAACAAGTATGAAATTATGTGGTGCCTCTCCATTTGTAGCTTGTAGTTGTAAGATCGATGATGTTGCTTTGTGTTGTTTACTAATGATTTTTGTGGTGATTGTATTTTGGCTCTGAATGGTGTGTATGAACCACTGTATGTTCGAGATGAGGTTCATCAACTTGTTGGTTGTTGCCATTTTGTACGTTTACATGCTTGGTTTATCATTATGTTTCAATTTAGTGATGTGCATTATACATGTGTTGATTAAATGTGATATTGAGTATTAATGATTCAAGAAAAGATTTATGCGATGGATGTATGGATATTATTTTATATTCTATGCTACTAAACCTCGTTGGGTGATTATGTTGCACTTTGACTATATATACATTGAGTAGGTACCCTTGACATGTGTTGAATGGTTATAGATAGAGGGTTATTTCTCCACCTAGCTAAATGGGTTTGAGTTATTCCCCAATGGTGGTTAATCTGAAGATGTCACATTGGACATCCTTGTCCATTCCTTGATCATAATCGAATTGGGTACCGTATGTGTCATGTTTCACCTTATGTGAACCCAAATCCAAGTTATGAATTATCCTGGAAGCCAATATGTCATGAATAACCAATAAATATTTGATTAAATTAATGGTTTAAATTATGTGTTTTCCACAAATGAGATATTAGGAATTTAAATTATTTTTATATTGGCTATTAAAATGTTGTTTGTGTTCTGGGAATGAGGAAAACTATAATGAAAGCATAAATGAAGTTAAGTTATTGATTAATTAAATTACAAAAATTCCTTGGGTTGGGAATTGTAGGTTATATTTGATTTAGTTATCCTGTTTGAATTATGAATATATGCTTGTATGGATCCAAAACTTGAATTTAAATGATATATGATATTTACAAATGAATTTAAATGCGTATTTGGATTTAGGGAAAATGAACAGAATCAAAATTTAAGAATGAGAAAATGTATTTTATATTGATTTTATTGGAAAGTTGAAAAGAGTAAATAGGAAAAAGGGGTTTTATTTTTTATTATGTAAATTTTTATTTGACGGGAATTTTGGAGAGGAGAAAATCCTCTTTTGAGAGAAATTTGATTTGTGGATTGGGAGAGCATTTAGAAAGGGAATTTGATGGCGTTGGATTCGTTAGATTAGAAATGGGAAGGGGAATGTGCTTCTAAATGATCTCGCGTGTCCTTTTGGTGTGCTTGAGGTATTCTCCATTTGAAATTTCAACATGTTTTGAAGTGTTTTGTTTATTTCTTTTGAATTAAATCAATTTCTTTCAATTCAAACTGTTGGAATAGGATTAGGGGAGTGTAAACACCTCCCAACATAATTCAATTTATAAAATATTATGCTTGTCTCATTATTTTGTTTTTTTTTTAGATTTTCCAAATTACACGGTTATAATGCCCACTTTTTTTAGGAAATGTGTGAAATATGAATTTGATCTAAAAAGTGTGTTTTTGGACATATTTAGAGCAAAAGGGTGCTTTCAAATTTTTGAAATTGGAAAAATAAACTTTGAAGAAAATTTTAATTGGGTTTTAAGAAAATTTTCTGGTTTTTGGTGTATTAAAAATGAAAAAAAAATGAATGTTTTATATGAAATATGATGAATTTGAATGTTTGAATAAAAGTGTACTTTGTGAATTATTGAAGTAGACCTTGTGGAAACATGATAGGAAATTTGGTTGAAAATGAATTTGATGTGTTGTTTTCCATGCCACACTTGTTGGTGAGTGTGAATTTGATGTGTACCCATTGTCTTCTATCGCTCGCAATCACCTCAGAAAGTTCACAGGCAAAAAAGAGGTGAGACATTTTTAAACAAATAATTACTTTTTTGAAATGGGTACCCATTTCATAACACATACTTGTTATAAACAGGTAACCGTTTTTAGCAAGTACCCAAAGCATAATAGGTACCCATTCGAATTTAGGCTCAGGAGTTCATTCCTAAGGGGGTATCCATTGTTTTGAAAATAGGTACGCGTTTCGTGCGACATTTTTTTGGCTAAAACTTCCCCTCTTCGTGGACCCAACTTTTTGTTTTTACTCATGATCTCCTCCCTAACAAATACTAGATAAGAAGCCAAAAAAATCCAACAAAATGGTATCTTGTTATAAAATTTGGACCAGATTTGTATGTGTGTGACTATCAATAGGAAAAGAAGGGAAACACGTGCAAACATGTGCTAAATATTTTAGATCTTCTAAAGAGAAACAAAAAATGAGCAAGATCAAGTTGTTGGTAAGGGTCATTTGAGATTTAAGTTTAACATTTATATGTTAAACGATTATTATATTTTTCTCAAATGTAACTAAATTAATCTCATTAAATTATAGATGGTGTTACTCCATTGCTTGATGATGATGACAATGTCAAAGGGAGCTTTAGTCACATAAATAATGCCGTTGACAATGTCAATATGGTCTTTACAATTAAATATTGGTTTTTCTATGGTTCTCAAAATTAATTAAATCTTAATCCAATTATAGGTGGTTGTAATCAAATAGAAGATCAAGATGTGCTTGGGTTGTCATTAGTGAACACCAAAGAATAGGTAAATTTCAATGTCACCATATTATAATGAAATATTAAGATATTTTTAATTTTTAGATCTAATCATTTTTATTTGTATTACAAATGGTTGGAAATTATCTAATGCTTTGAATGATCTTTCAAAATTTTGTTGATTATTTAAATCATCTACTCCAAAATTTACCAACTAGCAAAAAGGAAAAAAATATTTTTAGTCAATGTATTGAAAGATTGAGAAAAGATATACATATATCTCTTCCTTCCTCTTCCAAATTTACATCAATCCTTGACTTAGAGAACATGTCTACGAGACAAATATCACCATGGTTCAGTCCAAATAAAATGCACAAACGTCATTCAATTCATCAAAGAAACAATGTCATTTTTGAAGATTTGAATGAAACGGCTGAGGAGTATGAAAATTTTCAATTCCCCTCTACAATATGTAAAAATCAAAAGAACAAAAAGGTCATTAATCACTTAGGCATCACAATACAAGAAGAAAGAGTTATTATCATACAACAATACAATGAGTACATTTATTCAAAAGCATTTTAGTAATTTGCATTTAACAATACTTCTTGTTTTTTATTTCATATGTTAAATATATGTCATTGTAGGTTTGGATGATCAAGAAAGTACTCAACGGTGCCAATTACCTTTCTCTATTAATCTAAACCAAATAATAACATATCAAATACAACTTATAGATGGTAAAATTTTAATTATTAAATGTGTTTATTAATTTTATAGACAATTACTCAATTCCTATCTCTAACCACATTTCTATACTTAATAAATTCACTATGTATATATGAATTACATAATGTAAATTTTACACTTGAAAACTTTATCTATGTTGATGTGTTAAATGTGTGTGTCATTGCAGATTCAGAGAATCAACAAAATAGTAGAGAACATATGTTACCTTTTTTATTGATCTTAACCAAACAACAACAATACATATAATGCAAAGTGGAGATGGTATAGAATTTATAGAACACACTTCAATCAATTTAATATTTTTAATTTGTAAATTAATTTTGTCTAAGTCGATGTGTTAAATGTGCATGTTATTGTGGCTTTAGATGATCAACAAAAAGCCCAACAACCAAGCAGCAACAACAATGGAGGTAGTGCAAAGTAGAGATGGTAACAATATGGTAATTTGAAATTTCTAAAATTTTAATAGATAAGTTTTTATTTGGTGGCCTAATCTATTTACTATTCAGCTAATTAATCAAATTTTTTGTTTGACTTGTTATTGTGCAATCAACTAAATGCATACATCAAGTGGCATGAGGAGGCTAGATTTTGATGATCCACCACAAGTTTAGGACTCCCCTGCGACATAGAATCAATTGAACTATTAGGATTTAATGTTTAGTTATTCAACATGCACATTGCATATAGATCTTAAGATGACATATGGAGCTTGAGATAGCATATACAACATTTTGTAAAATATTTTGAGTTGGTATAAATGTCAATCTTATATATGTGTAGAGAATTATTCTACACTTTTATATATTAAAATCGATATACAATATAATTTCTCCTTATGTGTATATTTTTGAGCTTTAAACATTTAAATTATCTGAATTAATATTCACTTTAAAATGGTTGAATTATAAATAATATCATCTTATAGATTTCTTTCTTGCAATCTTAGATTTCTTTCTTGCAATCTTACTTTCCATGATGACTAAAAAATAATATGCATCATAATTTTTCCTTATACACGAATGTTTTCCAACTTTAAACATTTAAATTTGAATGTATATTCACTTTAGAATGGTTGAATTATAAATAATATGTTATAGATTTATTTCTTGCAATCTTACTTTCCATGATGGTAGTCAGAGTTAAATATATGATTTTCTTATAATAACATGTGACCATTTCTCTATAAAAATACCATAATTAGTAATAATTAATAAAAAATAAGCAAGATGGCAATCATATGAAATATATATTTATAATCTCATTTAAATTCATGCTAAATCATGGCATATTTGTTTAGTATTTATTTATGTTAAATTATACTAGCATGTTATGGTAATTTTAGGGAGTTGAGATTTATTGTTATTTCTTGGTGCTCTGGCATTTGGTTTATCTTTTAAGCTTCCTACTATACCTACTCAGGGTTACCACGATTCATCATATCATGGTGTGCTTTGATTGGTAGAAATAGGGACATATCTTGGCTTTTCATGATTGTGTTTTCTTGGTTGTCTTGTATTGTACCCACCAAGATCCATCACAATCTTATATTACATTGGGGAATCCTTGTGTGTTTGTGGTTTTCCAACATCAGCCCCACCAAATCCCTTTTGTACTTTGTGAGAAGTTGGACTAACCTTTCTTTTTTTTGTGTCAAATTTATGCATGTGATACGAAGTCACCTTGGTTCCTCATACCCCGATGCATAGTATCCCATGTTATATAAAATTAAGTGCTCATTAGATGGAAGCATAATGCATAACATCAAATTGCTCAATCCCCCATCCTAACATATACCATTCCCATTCCCTCATATTTTTTCTTCATTCCTATTATCTCATTCCTAATCATTGAGTTTTGAATGTGCAAGTGTGTCCCCCCATCACCTTCCCCATCAAGTTGGTTCAGTTTTGGCTCATGCACTAGGGTTATGTACCTATCATCTATCCATCTTTTCACCATTGCATAATCATTTCATTTGCATTAAGTTCATTGGGTTTTGTTGTTCTAAGAATCTTTTCATCATTTCATAATCATTTCATTTGCATTAACTTCTGTAGGATTTGTTATTCTAAGCATCTTTTCATCATTTCATAATTATTTCATTTGCATTAAGTAGTTTATGATTTCTTATTCTAAGCATCTTATCATCATTTCATATTCATTTTATTTACATTAAGTAGATTACGATTTTTTATTCTAAGCATCTTATCATCATTCCATAATCATTTAATTTACATTAAGTTGTTTAGGATTTTTTATTCTAAGCATCTTTTCACCATTGCATAATCATTTCATTTGCATTAATTTGTTGAGGATTGGTTATTCTAAGTATCTTTTCATCATTTTATAATCATTTAATTTGCATTATGTTGTTTAGGATTTGTTTTTTACTAGGGAAGTAGGAAAAGGGCCATGATCCTGTGGTTACAAATCCAAAGCAGCAAACAGAGAAATAGGTTGGGAAGAACGACACCAGTCACCACCAAAAAATAGCATCAAAATGGCACGTAGGCCAAGTAACCAAAATTGCAACCACAAAACCATCATCAGCATAATCAAAAACAAAATCCCCAAGTCAATCCCCAAAATAGTACGCAAACTATTTATGAGGTTAACCAAAGTCCAATAGGTACGAAACCATAACATTGCTATCATGGAATAGCAATCTGGGATAATAAAACTAAGCACCGGCAGATTCAGAGCAGCCATGAAACAAGAGCAGAAGGAAAAGAAGGAAATAGGGCCAAAACCTAATCATTCAACAAAGCAGGCCTCTCAGCCAACAAAACGGGCCAAAAAGGACCTGAAACCCAAGTTACCTTTGAACCAAGCTTCTTGATTAGCAAAACAGATCAGCAAGCCATCCTCCCAACTATCGAAGCAACAACCTGTAACCGTAGCCACCTCGAAGGTGGAAGAAATAAACCATACTTCAAACCCACACTAGCATCATCATTTCATTTGCATTAAGTTTGTAGACACTCAGAATTTTTCCTCACAATCATCCTATTTTTTCATCTATTAATTAAATGCATATTATTATATGTTTAATTAATTCATTTAATACTTTTTTCTATTCATTCATCAATGCATTTATAAGCATTTATCCATATTATAAGTATTTATCCATTCGCATAGTCAATCATTTATCCATTATCCATCTACATAATCAGTCACTTATCCATTTCATATTACTCCATTTTCATTAATCATCAAAATATTCATACATGAACCTTTATCCATTTACATATTTCATTAAATAATTTAAATAAATAAAATCATTTAATCCATTTAATTCATTAAATCATTCATCCATTAGTTTGAAAATCCACTTTAAATATAATTCTAAACCTACATCATATCATAAATAATCTCATTTATCTCTCTCATTTCAATTAATTTCAATATGTATTTCTCCACTTTAGTCTTTAATCCCACATCTCTCCCACAACTTGACTTTACCCTATGAGGACATCTATATAAACCTCCTCTTCTCACCAAAAAGCACATTCAATTTAGACATTCAATTTCAATCATCCAGTTCTCTCTTTTGTTCATCACAGCTTCTTGTTGCACACTTGTGCTCATAAAAATCTGAGAGCATAAAATGCATAAATCAAGATCATGGTGAAATAAGAAAACAATGGAGTTCATTTTCTTTAGAATACATATGTTTTACTTTTTGCATAGTTTACATTTTGCATTTGTATTCATTTAGAAAAACTTCATTGATGTAATGTTGAAAATACTTTGAATATGGTTATAGCTTCAATTAGCTTTCAGCTTTCACCATTCACATAATGGGGAACCCAATGTGAAAAATATTATAGCTGCATTTCCATAGATTTGGTCATATTATCATTTTCATAGCTAGTTTTCATAGCTGCGGTTTATCATTTTCGTAGCTGCATTTTCATAAATCAAAAATAATATATATATATCCACGAGGATATTGCAATCTTTTATTTAATGGCTTAATCTTTGACATGAATTTTGTTGTTTAAATCACGAGTTGTATCTGCTTTAATTTGGATTGTTTCTAAAGATTTTCAGTGAATCCATTTTGCATTCGAATCAAAAGTTTTTCAGTGAATCCATTTTGCATTTGGATCGAAAGTTTCTAAATATTTTCAATCAATCCATTTTTACATTTATTTGAAAGCTTCTAAAGCCGATTCAACAAACCCACATCATGACAAATCTTTTGGTCATTGAATTTTGTGTGAACAAATTTCTTTAATGCAATCTACTCGCAGTGTCTATTTTGCATGTGTGTCTACCCGGGCATTGGCAACCTTAACTTATGAAAACCATTCTTCTTGCTTCATTTGATGCCTACTTGAAAAGAGTAGCCAGCTTTCTCACTTCTACTTTTTCTTGCAACAATTCTCCTCTGCGTCAACTGAACTGTAAGTGCTTCTACCATAGTGATAGCTTCTTCAACATCATCTTTGTTGTGAACTTGCAACTTCAAATCCATATCGTGTTTTTCATATATTCACAATTTTTTCTCGGCCCGCCATTCCTCTGCCTCTCTTTCAATTCTTCGCTATCCCTTCCAAGAAGTTTATCCACTCATCTATCGGTATCCCCTTAGAAATGGTGTTGCATTGGTTGAGTGCATGTGATGCAAATCCAAAAGGCAGAATGGTCACCAATTTGACAACTTTCCCAAATCTATTTTAAGTCAGTAACAGAAGTTTGAACAACATTCGTGTTTTGTCCAATTTTATACGCCTCAAAAAGCTCATACCCAGAGGCAAATTCAAACAGCAGATAAAGCATCTATGCCATTTCTTCATTTGCAGTGGCTACAAAATATTTCAAATTCAACAACTATATAATATTTCAATTCTTCTTTCTCATGTAGCTCAAAATATTGTTATTTTTGAAATTATTCTTGTTTGGCTGTGGCAACTTTTTGTCTAGATTTTAATTAGATTTTAGAATTTTAAATTAGATTTTAGACTTTTAATTAGATTTTTTAAATTAGATTTTTAGAATTTTAAATTAGATTTTAGAATTTTAATTAGATTTTAGAATTTTAATTAGATTCTTAATTAGATTTTTAATTAAGTTTTAGAATTTTAATTAGATCTTTAATTAGATTTTTAATTATATTTTAGATTTATAATTAGGTTCTTAATTAGATATCAAAATAATTAAATTTTAGATTTCTTTTTTAGATTTTAGATTAATTAGACTTTTAGCTTTAATTAGATTTAAAAAATTTAGATTTAATTTTTTTTAATTTAGTCTAGCTATAGATTTTTTTTTTAGTTTAGATTTAGACTTAGATTTTAGATTCTTTTAATGTTTGTTTTCATTTTAGTTTAATTTTAGTTTTGTCGCTAACTTCGCTAACTTGGGCTTTTTTGCAGGTTCACATGTTAGAGACTTGAAAAGTGAAAACATAAACACACATTTGTCAAGGAGTAGAGACTTGAAACTACTAATGACATTTGGTGTTGGACATTTCTTGAAGACTTGATTTTTTTTAAAAACCGATTGTCTTTTAGTATAGTAAACATTTGGATTGGTGTTTAAAAAGAACTTTGTTTGTCGTGTTTGGTGCACTTGCACATTATGTGTTACCTGAGCTAATGTGAATGTATCCTCTCCTCTTGTGCACTTGTGTGATCCTGGGTGACAAGAAATACACATTAGTCTCCTTTTATTTTTAGTAGAGGTTTGCCTAGGGATTTCATCACCTTAGGGTTTGACCTCAAGCATGTTTTTTAAAGGGCTATATCAAAGGGGGGAATGAAAGTTGTACCCCAAGGAGTGGCTAGTATCATTTGAATTTCCAAGTTGCGAGACCCTCGTTCCGCCAAGACTTGCTGGTGATGAGAGTGGGAGTGGGCCTCCCAATTATTAGGCTATTACAAATAGGCTCTTTGTTCATGGTAATCCCCTACTAGACACCTCTTGTTTTAGAAGCCAAAATCCTTCTAGTTGTTGGTGCAGGAAGTTGGACCTCTGAAGTCATCCCACGTTTTCACAATTCAAAGTAGAGATAGGAAATTCCTTGAGATTTTTGGGTCTTTGGGAATTCAAAATTTGGTGCGCCCAAGAAATGAGTGTCATGGAGGGGAGCCAGTGCCACCAAAATTCTAATCTATCCACTCTGAATAGGTGCAACTGGAGAAATCCAAGTGGGAACCCAGGAAATATTGTCTCTACCATCGTAGGATTTGTACTTGAATGTTCCTTTATTGCAACAATCAAACAACCTTCACAATAAAAAAAAAACTCAAGACATTGTGTTTTATATGTGTGTCTTTCAAACAAACAAGCAAACAAACCTTACACCTAACAATTGCAACACTTCACAGCTTTAGACCAAGCAACATTTTCAAACAAAACAATCAAAATCAGGTCAAACTCTTGCCAAAATCATATTCAAACCTTTGAGATCCATTTTCAAACCAACTTCTTGTTGTGATTCCTATTTAAAACCAAAAACTTGCTC
Source organism: Sequoia sempervirens (assembly GCA_007258455.2). Taxonomy (NCBI): domain Eukaryota; kingdom Viridiplantae; phylum Streptophyta; class Pinopsida; order Cupressales; family Cupressaceae; genus Sequoia; species Sequoia sempervirens. The sequence goes on along the minus strand of VDFB02271358.1, from coordinate 992,945,251 downwards.
CATTCACCTTACATATCATCATTCCATTATTAGGTCACCATTTTAGGTATCTTAGCATCCTCATTACTTGCATATCCTAAACATCACATTAGGTTACCTTTTTCAAACTTTTAGGCTTGACACCTTGTGGATTTTTGGATAGAAGAACTCTCTATAACTTGGTATGAATCATTGCTTTAGATTGTCATTTGACCAAGTCACTTTTTAACTTAGTCCTTTGTCATTTTGGCGATAATTTCCTACTCACAAGTCTAGTTAGGGAAACTCGCCTTGTCATTCATTTCACATGTCCTAGAAAAAGGCCATTTGGCAATCCCAGTTGAAACATTGGTTTACCTTTGCATGGTTAGTGATCCTATTCCTACATCTTTCAAAAGTGTTTAAGTCCTCAAGTTCACTATAAGTATCCATCACCTTTTAGTCATTTGCATCCTTCATACCACGACATTTTAGATCTAAAAAGATCATTATCATATACTTTATACTTCATAACATTTGACATTATCATTATCACTTTTAGTCTTGTTGCATACATTAGACATACATTATCCTCAAAATACCAAAAAAATAGTTGCATTACATTTAGGCATACCTTATTTCAAAAATATCAAAAACATATTCTTAGTCTCATATCATCCACCTTCTCTTTGCAAGTCCTTTCATGATTGAAACTAGGTCACAAAGAAGATGAAAAGACATGGCTTTCCCATTGGACAATGAATTTGTTAACTTGTTTGAAAACTCCTCACATGGGACACCTAGACCCTACAAATCCCTATTGGAGAAATGTGTCACCAAAGACCGAAATGGAAACATTATCATAAAAGAACAAGAGGTTGTTGCCCAAGATCCTGAGTTTTCCTCTTTTGTGGATGAATTTTTCGCACAAGAACCTCAATGTTATCTAGCTAAACTATTGATAGAAGGTGCCACATTACCTCTCGGTTTTGATGTAAATACATAACGAGCATCATCCACATTTATCAACCAAACTCAAGGAAACAATACAATTGTATCTAGTGGCTATATCCTGCAAGTTAATACATCTATACCATTAGGAGGAGTCATACAAGATGCAACAACAATGCACATCTCCTTATTTGGCACACAAGTCATTATACAAGGCACAACACAAGGGATGACCTTTAACACAACGCAACCAATGATAGTTCCTAACACATTCCATGTCACAGCCGCTTGGTTCTACACCTAATCCATTTAACACAACAAACATATCTTCAAATCCATTTGGAGCATCAAGTGCCACGAACACCATATCTTCAAATCCAGTTGGAGCATCAAGTGCCACAAACACCACATCGTCAAATCCATTTGGAACATCTAGGGCCTTGAACACCACATCATCAAATCTTTTTGGCACAAATAAAAGGACTAGAGTTCATATTCATGGAACTAACATAAACACCAATGTGCCACAAGGTCCTAACACAAGTGTTCCTCAAACAAATCCTCAAGGATCTTTCCAATTCAACACTCAACATTCACAAGGTCCAAATACTTCTAATATTTTTTAAACGCAATCCAATACTTACATCCTGACTCAAACATTCACCTCACACATTCCAACTCATACTACAAACATCCCTCCAATCCAAATTCCTACTTCGACTTACATCCTAACCATTACTCATACCATCCTGACTCTGAACAACACTAACATACCATCCCTTCAACACATTGGATTGCAAAGCACAAACACTAGACCTTACCAAAATATAGTTGCAAACATCGTAGATACAACACTCACACCATATGATTTCCTAGCCAATCAAATGTTGTCCTTGCAAAAGAAAATGGAAACCATGACATTTTCAAATAAGAAAAATCACTCTATCCAATAGTTATGTCCTTACCCATTTGATAGGACATTATACATGCCTCCTCTTCCTCCAAATTATGTCATGCCAACTTTGCCTAAATATAAAGGATGAGGAAACCCCATTGAGCACGTGAGGTAATTTCATACGACCTTGATTGGCATTGCTTCAGAACAAACATATTTAATGAGACTATTTCATAAGAGTCTCATAGGACATACTTTAGACTGGTTCGGCCACCTACCGGCAAGAAAATGATCATGGGATGAACCTGTTGACAAATTTATCACCCACTTTTCCTTTAATATCAAAAATGACATCACTATTGCTACCCTATGTCAAAATAAACAAGAAGAGGGTGAAGCTTTCATAACATTCTTCTAGAGATGGAGAAGTTTAGCTAGTCGTTGTCCTGTTGAAATTCTTGAAAAACAAAAATTATCATGGTTGTGCAAAACCTAAACACAAACTTAAGATATGCAATGAAGGCTCATTATTGTTCCACATTTTCCAACCTTGTTGAAAAACGGGTTGTCCTTAATAAAACCCTTATCAATAAAGGGGAAATTAAAAATTATACCAAAACACAAAATGCCCAAGGAACATCAAATGATAAAAACAAGTTTTGGTCTCATAACAAGAATGTAACAAATGATGGAGTTGTAGATGCAAAATTTGTGAACAAAACGTGTCCCACATTGACTCTCAAAGCACCCAACATGAATAATAACACACCATATGTTTCTAATCAAGCAACTAACGTGATACAAAATAATCAAGGATGGGGACCCCCAAGACAACCAAGGCAATACACACCGAGACAATACACTCCTTTACCAGAACCAGTTGAATTTGTCCTAAAGAAGCTAGTACAATCAAACGTCATAGGGTGATCCCACAAAAGTGGTTTACAATTTTAGGCCAAACTAGACATTGAAATAATATTTTTTTAACTAAATCTTCACTTTCAGACACCTATAGCCACTAAACCATGAGGAATTTGAAGATGATGCAAATTAGAGTTTCATGAAATTTTGTTTGTAGATTCTAAATATATTTTTTAAAAAAAATTGGAATCAAATTGCACTTCCTTTTCCATCTCCCTCGAAAACTAGTTTTTTTCAGAAAATAACATTTTTAAAAAGTGATGCTCACCGTATAATGCATAACATTTTTTCCATGAAGGATAAAATTTTAATTCTTTTGAATTTAAATTTTTAACTCTAATATCTAGTACGTCCACTTGGTTAGATAGTTCTTTTATTGAATATTTTTTCTTTAATCAAGTTTCGAAGTAAAACCAATTACAATTCAAACATAGCATGACTGTATAATGTGTAACTTTTTTTGTATGTATCGAAATTCTTTTTTTTTCTTTTTTGGATCAAGGACTTCAATATCTGGTGCACTCATATTTTTCAAAAAAAAAATTGACAATGTTCTATTTTTCCACATGTGCAGAATAGAGAGTTTGATTTTCGGTGAAAAACCTACATTCACAATAAATAAAAAAATTAATATAATAATTATAATAAGGACTACATACTTACAAAAAATAAATTTTAAATAAATTCATTTAATCCCCCAAAAGGTAAATCAAAAGTTGTTTTTTATCAGCATTTTGATAGGTGTAAAGGAGACTCCATTATAGATATGGTTTAAAACTAGCGGGGTTCTATCCAAGGGGGTTTGATATAAGGTAGTTTGATCAAACCCTCTTCAATTGGAATGCTTTAAATAAAACTTTTAAAGGATTAAATCATTATATTTTCTAAAAATATGTGATTTCAGCAAAAATCAGAATCTCCCATAAATTGTAAACCAGCTTTGTGGGATCACCCCATACAACTCCTAGAGCCCAAACCATACAACCCAGGACAATTCAAACCCTCTTGGTGGGATGAAAATGCCTTTTGTGATTATCACCACATCAAAGGGCATAATACCTTGTCATGCCATCAGTTGAAGAACATGATTCAAGACCTAATTGAAAATGGTACCATAGAGGTCGAGGAACAACAACAAACTTCCAATAAAGAGCATACAATTTTCAAGAATCCATTGCAAGACCAAGAAAAAGCCTCCAGTTTGATTCAAAAGATAGATAACCAAGATAATTATACTAATGCCTCTTTTGACTACACAATTATCAACCACATCCGAGTTGTTGATGATCATGTTAACACAATCACCATTAAGAAGCAACCTAAAATTGTTGTTACTAACCGCAAGGCTAAGGTTACCATATCCAGTCCTCCTCCAAAGTATCCAAAATCTAAAGCCCAATACAATCTTGTTGACCAATTGGGAAAGACACCCACACAAATTTCCATCCTTGAGCTTTTGTGCTATCACCTGAACACAAAGCTATCCTTGATAAGGCTCTAAAAGAAACCTCCATCCCTACCAAATTGGATGTCAACCGATTTGAAGCCATGGTTGGATATTTGGCCAACTCCCACCATGTTTCTTTTTATGACAAAGATTACTCTACATCCAAGTCAAACTATAACGACCCATTACACCTTAAGGTCTTCATCAACAAACACAAGGTCAGATGAGTCCTAGTAGATGGTGGAGCCGGATTGAAAATTTGCACTTTAAAACTAGTGAAGGCACTGGGCCTCTCTGAAACATGTGTGGATATATATATGGGCATTGTCATCATATCATATGATGACAAAGAACATTCTTTCGAGGGCATTATCATACTGCCTATCAAGATTGGACCTACATCACTAGATACCACATTTCAACTCTTGGGTCTTGAACTACCATACAACCTAATCCTCAGTCGAACATGGATCCACACCATGAAGGTTGTCCCATCCGCATACCATCAATGTCTGAAGTTTCCTTACAATGGCACCGAAATCACAATCATTGGCAATCATAATCCCTTTTCATATTGCACTAATTTGAGGGGGGTCCCTGAACACCAAGTGCCTATAAAACCATGAAGCTACAACATCCACTCCATCCAATTACATTGACCCATCCACTCTGACTAAATCCTCCAAGTTTTCCATTCCATTCATCGATCCCAAGATTCAAATCTAGGACAAGGGGTGTGGGGAGTATCATATGAACACTTCCTATTGCATTACTAATTTACAAAAGTCTCCAAAGTCTTATGGCAAGCCCATCTATAAGAAGGAAACTAAAGTTGTCATTAAAATTCCCCCCACCACCATCTTCACAAGTTGGGGAGATTTAAACAAAGAGGACATTGATGATATTTCATATTAGATCTACAAAGATGAGGAAGATTTGCAGTCACTACTGACAAAACAGTATGGTAAAGGCTTTGAACTCATGAAACAAAAGGGTTATGATGGAATCAATGGACTTGGCATACATAAAAATGGAATGAGAGAACCCTTGATGCCTCTTAAACGACCGAAGAACTTAGGGCTAGGATTTATACCAATAAGGATTGGTGCTTCAAGTACTAAGGTGCTTTCAAATACAGATGTGAGTGCTTCAAAAGATGTTGAGACATCTGAAAATCCTACCAACTTCTATTAATGAATATGAGTGGGATTCTTGTACCACCAATGACTATGAGCTCGACTATGTCTTTCATGAGTCTGATACACCTCGCCCATCATTTACCAACCTCATGGATATTAATATCCGCATTGATTCCTTTCACGAACCTAACCCACCAAATACCACAAAAGAAAGAGCATGGATAGAATCCTTTTGGGACCTCGATAATACATCCATCTTTACCTTATTTGTTGCTTCCACATCCTTTAGTAATATCGATGATGGAATTCCCCTCGTTTATCTGCAATTAGTCGATTAGGACCAGTAAGATCTACCCACATTGGACATATTTGAAAATGATGAAGTCATCACTAAATTCATGGGACTACGAGAATGCATAACACATGGGGACCATAAGGATGGTTTCACTATAGATCTTGATGTTGCAACATATTTTGGTGAGATTGTCCTACCCTCTAGTCACAAAAATGATAAAAATAAAATAAAAAATGAACGGTCTTTAAGTGAAAACTACAAGGAACCTTCTGACCAAGAAAAAGTAAAAATAAAGGACATATCCAAGGGTGAAAACCTCTCTGAGGCACCCAAGGATAGAGGGTTGGACTTTCTCCCCATTAATCAAGAGAGATCCCCAATGTTGATTGCAGAAGTAATGGAAGTCAATATAAGTACAACAAAGAATCCTAAGATTGTTCTCTTTGTAGCATCCTTGATAGAAAAAGAAAATTTGGAATTTCAAGATTTTTTCACAAAATGTCAAGTCAATTTTGCATGGTCTTATGTTGGCATGCCTAGGTTGGACCCCACATTGGTCTTGCATCATTTACCATTGCTTCCAAATGCAAATCCTATAAAACAAAAGCTTAGAAAAATGCATCCTCAGATAGCTCTACTGGTTAAAGTTGAACTCAATAAATTATTGAGTGTTGGTTTCATAAGACCTATTGACTATGCAGACTGGATCTCAAACCTTATACTAGTAAACAAATCAAATGGAAAAATCCATATCTACATAGATTTCTGTGACTTGAACAAAGCATGTCTAAAGGATGACTTCTCACTTCCTAATATAGACATCATAATAGATCTAACAACATGCTATGAGATGTTGTCCCTCATGGATGGCTTCTCAGGGTATAATCAGATTTGTATCACTCTCGAAGATAAACATAATATGGCATTCACTTGTACATGGGGTACATATTGTTGGAATGTCATGCCCTTCAGACTCAAAAATGCAGGCACAACCTATGAGAGAGCTATGACCACCATATTTCATGATCTCATGCACACATTGATGGAAGACTATGTTGATGACCTTTTGGCAAAATCCTTGACACGTGGTAATCAGTGGTAATCATTTGAGAGTCTTGGAAAAAAAATTCAAAAGGCTTGAAGAATAAAAAGTCTTCCTAAATTGAAAAAAATGTCTTCAATGTGACATTAGGAAAACTCTTAGGATACATAGTTTCCCGTAGAGGCATTAAAGTGGACCTAACAAAAGTAAAAGCTATATTAGATATGCCTCCCCCAATAGGAATCGATTAACTCAGGACATTGTAAGGTCGACTTTAGTCCATCAGATGCTTCATTGCACAGCTTGCAAATAAATGTCAGCCTTTTCAATATTTTTTATAGAAAGGGGTTCCTTTTATATGGACAGACAAGTGTGAGGAAACCTTTCAACAGATTAAAGAATACCTCTTGATGCCTCTTGTTTTGATGCCACCAATAGATGGTAAGCCTTTAATCCTTTACATATCAACTACCACTTCTGCACTAGGGGCATTGCTTGCGCAAAATGATCATGATGAAAAAGAACGGGTGATCTATTACATTAGCCACACACTTGTTGGGTATGAACTCAACTATAGCCCTATTGAATGTGCTTGTCTCATCATGGTTTTTTCCATTCACAAACTAAGACATTACATGCTAAATCATCAGACAAGACTAGTGGCTAAGATAGATCCTCTCAAATACCTACTCAACAAGGTAGCATTGATAAGATGGTTGGGTAAGTGGGTCATGATACTTAGTGAGTATGACATATAATATGTGAAACAAAAAGCAATAAAAGGATAGGTTATCGTAGACCAACTTGTTGATGCACCCAAAAAATTTGATCACCCTTTGATTTATGATTTCCCTGATGAATCAATATTTGCACAAGACACTGATGCAACATGGAAGTTATACTTTCATGGGTCATACACTAGTCATGGATCAGGTGTGGGAATAATATTCATCACCCCTCAAGGTGATACTATTCCCAAATCCTTCAAAATAGCCTTCCCATGTACAAATAACATTCTAGAATATGAGGCCTTACTAAAAAGATTGTGCATGGCTATAAAATGAAAAATTACAAGTCTACAAGTCTTTGGTGATTCACAATTGGTTATCTGAAAAGTCAATGATGACTATGACACTAAAGACAAGAAATTGACCCCATACAAAAGAATGGTTGACAGTTTTAAACTATATTTTCTAGAAATCACTTTTTTCCAGATCCCATAGATTCATAACAAAGTAGCTGACGCCATGGCCACCATTGGATCTCTCTTAGATATTCCCAACAATATCTCACAGTATGAGTTCTTAGTTGAACAATTATTGGTCTTGACCTTTGATGTCCTTGAATCTGAGATGGTGTGCAAAATTGTTGGTCCCAATTCCCCATGGTATCAAACCATTTACGACCATCTGCATTCCCAAACATTACCCCCTAACCTATCCAACAACCAATGCAATTCCTTCGCAAAGCCGCTCACTATGCCATCATCGGTGATACCCTATATAGACGTGGCCTAGACAATACCTTACTCAAATTTCTTGACACTAACAAAGCACAAACTACCTTACATGAAGTACACAAAGGTATATGCGGAGCCCATTCTAGTGGTCTAAATCTAGCTAAAAAGATCATGTGACTGGGATATTACTAGCCTATAATGGAACAAGATGCCTATCACTTTGTAAAGAAATGTCGACAATGTCAGATACATAGTGACCTCATCCATGCACTTGCACAGGAGCTACAACCAATCACTTCGCCATGGCCCTTCGCCCAATGGGGACTCGACCTCATAGATAAAATTCATCCCACCTCATCTAATGGCCACAAATTTATTATCACTGCAACTGAATATTTCACAAAATGGATTAAAGCCATTCTGATGACATACATAACTGGTAAACAAATCTCCAAGTTCATCCTCAATTATATCATATGTTGATATGGTGTCCCACAATCCATCATCACTGACAATGGTCGTCCCTTCAAAAATCAAGATGTCTGTGAATTATGTGAGAAGTTCCACATCTAGCACCGCTTTTCCACACCATACTACCCACAAGGTAACAACCAAGTTGAGGCATCCAATAAGACCATAATCAAAATTCTTAAAAATACTATCAATGATGATGGTCATGACTGGCACATTTAGCTTAACCCTGCCCTATGGGCGTACCGCACAAGCATCTATACGCCCACTGGTGCCACTCCATTTTCCCTAGTCTTCGGTATTGAGGCTGTCCTTCCTATATAGGTCAAATTCCCCTCCCTATGGGTCTCCATGAAAGGGCTCATTAATGACGAGGAGTACCATATATCCTGACTACATGAATTAGAGCTACTTGATGAATGCAAATAGAAGGCCTTGACACATCTACAGGCATATCAGAATCGTCTTTTCTGCAATTACAATAAAAGGGTTTTGGTCAAACATTTCGACATTGGTGACTTAGTGTTGATGCAAAATCCAAAAAAATAAGCAAAACGTGAGAAACCCAACAAATTTGAGCCCAACTAGCTAGGTCCATATGTCATTACAACATCCTTTGGTTCTAGCGCTTATTAGTTGTCCATACCTAAAGGGGAACCTTTGTATGAGCCCATCAACAACTTGCACCTATGCAAGTTCTATACCTGGCTTAAAAAAAGAAGAGAAAATCCTGAAAAAATATTAAAAAATGAGAAAGTGTCTTGAAAAAATAGAAAATTTGAGAAAAAGTCCTAAAAAAATACAAAGAAAAAAAGAGAAAAAGTCCTAAAAATATATAAAAAAATCAAAAAAATAAAGAAAAAATTTGTCTCCTTGATGAAAACCTAGAAAACAGGTGTCTTGGTGACACCAAAAAAAAAAGTAAAGAGAAAAAAATTGTCCAATAGTGAAAACCACGTCAGTGGCGCTTTGGATAAGTACCATGGTGAAAACTTGGAAAACAAGCGCCATGTGTAGTCAGTCTTTTCTTCGCCATCTACTATCACTCTATCAGGTCTTCCACCCTAATTTGTAATAATGCCTTTACCTTCCATCATCTCCCATTTGACATCCATTATCAAGCCTTGTCATCTTTATCATGACTTCCAAGCAGTTGACGTCTTTTGCCCTTTCCTCCCTCATCTTTCGTTCATAATAAACCCATGTCCCATCCCATCCCTATTGGTTCATCTTATACTTGACTGGGGTTAATTTCCTATCACTTGGATTCATTGGAGGTCAACACATTCAAAAATAAATAAAAAATCAAAACATTCAAAAACACAAAAAATCAAATATTCCCAAAAATCCAAAAAAAAAATCAAAACATTCCAAAACAACAAAAAGACAAAAACATTATAAAACTTCAAAATCCAAAAAAATCATAAAATGAAAAAAAGACAAAAACATTCTAAAACTTCAAAATCCAAAAAAAATCATAAAACTTCAAAAGACAAAAATATCATAAAACTTCAAAATCCAAAAAAATTGAAACATGTCACAAAACCCAAAAACATTTAGATAACTTTCACAAATCCCAAAAACAAAGTCAAAGTAAATCATGTCAAACTATGTTGTCTCTGTGACTGGATGTAGGCAAGGCCATCTGTCAATGAGCCCCCAAGGCCCCCTAGGTTAGTCTTTTAGGGTTCACCAGGTCAGTCAAAATAAATAGGACACTATCAACTCAGACGTGACATAATCATTTGCACTTCAAACACAAATCCTGAATCAACATGACAAGCAAGCCAACCGGTCAAATTGATCACAACCAATGGTCTTATAAAAGATGTGTCCTTCCTAAAATTAGACCTTGTCACTATCACCCTTCGTCATTTTCCTTATACAGGTAGTTGCATGATTGAAACTAAACTTGACATCTTATACGACATGTTTCTTATCCTAAAACCAAGCCTTGTCAAAATAGTCCACCCATCTCTCACTTCGTCCCTTAACACACTAGCAAACACTTATTGGCAAGCAATCTGAATGATTGTTGACCTTGTTGGTATATTTTGTCTTATCTTTTGAATTTTCTTCGGTCATGTTACTAGCCACCTTGAGGATTTCCCATGAAGGATTTAGAGGAGAAATGATGTCTCATGACTCATCTTTTATTTGGTTGTTGTCTACAGTTTGTCTTGACAAAAAGACTGGGGCAACTTTGCCCTAAGTATGAGTTAGGACATTTTGTGTCTGTGAATGTATGTTTTATAGATGGATGACCTTGCACATCTCGGTCTATGTCATACCATGGTGTTTGTTGTCCATTTGTCATATTTTACCACTCAATGGTGATAAATCACTATGACATGCACAAGATGCTTCATCACTTTCATTTCCTTCATACCTCTTTTTTTCATCTATCATTTCTTCTATCATCTATTTCCTTCATCATTTCATTTTTTTCATCATCCTTATCTATTTTCCTTTATCATTTCTATCATTCATCTTCTAGTCCTCTCATCCATTTCAAGAGCATGCTCATGTTCTTTAAACTTGCATGTCCTCTCGAGGGGAAATACCTCTACCTCCTTGCCGTTCTTCCTTACACTGGGGCATATCTTTTTCTTTGACACAATGCAATAAATTGCATTGTATCAAAGAGGGGAAAAATGTAGACACTCAGAATTTGTCCTCACAATCGTCCTATTTTTCGTCTATTAATTAAATGGATATTATTATATGTTTAATTAATTCATTTAATACTTTCTTCTATTCATTCATCAATGCATTTATAAGCATTTATCCATATTATAAGAATTTGTCCATCCGCATAGTCAACCATTTATCCATTTATCCATCTGCATAATCAGTCACTTATCCACTTTATATTACTCCATTTGCATTAATCATCAAAATATTCATACATGAACCTTTATCCATTTACATATTTCATTAAATAATTTAAATACATAAAATCATTTAATCCATTTAATTCGTTAAATCATTCATCCATTAGATTGAAAATCCACTTTTTCTAAACCTACATCATATCATAAATCATCTCATTTGTCTCTCTCATTTCAATCAACTTCAATTAATTTCAATATGCATTTCTCCACTTTAGTCTTTAATCCCACATCTCTCCCACAACTTGACTTTACCCCATGAGGACATCTATATAAACCCCCTCTTCTCACCAAAAAATGCATTCAATTTGGACATTCAATTGATACAATCGACTTCAATCATCCAATTCTCTCTTGCATAGTTTATATTTTGAATTTGTATTCATTTAGAAAAACTTCATTGATGTAATGTTGAAAATGCTTTGAATCTAGTTACAGTTTCAATTAGTTTTCAGTTTTCAATAGTTTCAATTAGTTTTTAGTTTTTAGCATTCACAAAGTTATTTAGGATTTGTTATTCGAAGCATCTCTTCACCATTTCTTAATAATTTTATTTGCATTAAATTGTTTAGGATTTGTTATTCTAAGCGTATTTTCATCATTCCATAATCATTTTATTTGTATCAAGTTGTTTAAGATTTGTTATTCTAAGCATCTTTTCACCATTGCATAATCATTTCACTTGCAATAAGTTGTTTAAGATTGATTATTATAAGCATATTTTCATCAATGCATAATCATTTCATTTGCATGAATTTGTTTAGAATTATTTATTTTCAACATCTTCTCATTTTAGATTGCATTAATCATTTTAGTGGAACTCCCTCGATAAGCATAGAATAAATTTTGGTGTTCAAAATATCAAATACCATTAAATCTTTTGGGACTAAGATATTTGAACAAATATATACAGTAAGGAGAAGTTATTCTGTGATACCCATTGTTTGTATCATTTTCCCATCTAACTATATGATTCATGTTCTTATAGGCTTATATGTGAGTTCTAATGCATCAACAATTTTCTTAGGCATGTAAATAATACTAGCATTGAATTATATCATAGTATTATGAACATTTTTTTCAATAATGAGTGTTAAATAAAAATGGATTGACTTTTTTTTACTAATCTTATTATTCACATTATAATTAAATATTGTTGGTAGATTAGTTGCTAGCTTTTATTGATTTGTATGATTTGTAGTTTGAATGGTCCTCTTAGTCAAATCCTCTTGTCCCTTTAGAGCTTCTTCAAGTAACTTTTTTCTACTCAAGAATGGACAATACTTCCCATACCAAGATATTGGTAGTTATTTTTTAGCTGGTTGATTATGTTGAGTGGGTCTAGAACTTGTATCTTCTTAGCCTAACTTGGATTAGCTCAAAATTTTAGCCCCTCACTAGTGACATTAGTGGGAATAACAAGCTATTCTTTCATGATATAAGGTTGATGACTCATTCTTGTAGCTTTTGGTCTTTGATGGCATCACAAGGACAACATGTTTGATGGCTTCTAGACCCCCAAAACTGTTAGCACAACCATTGGACAATACTTCACTACAATTTTTTTTGGTTTAGGCATGAGCCATCAGATGCACATGGTGCATCCTAATGGTTGCATAGCCATTGCCTATTTATGTAGAGACATATAAATTCTATTATGTTTCATTGGTCAAAGCTATAAATAATTTATATGATACTTTTCCTACTTTATCAAGAAATAAATTACATTAAAAAAATTGTAAACTATTTTTGCATGTTGATATTAACTTGTAATTATGATGTGTGATGAGATATTTTAAAATAAGAGTCATTTTCTTTGTCAATGTATAATTTGGAAATTCATTGTTGGAACAAGTTAAGAATGCAATTGGGAATTGTGGAATTAAAAATATTTTATTTTGGTTTAAAAATGAGATAAGAATGTAATAGCTTGGTATAGTAACAAATAAGGTTTTGTTATGCTAGTTTAAATTTACAATTTGATTTGGAACAAATAATTCATGAAATGTGCTTCCATATGTACTATAAACATAATCTTGAGGAGTTTAGTTTGTGTAATGTCCCTTTCTTAGATAGCTAAGACTAACGAAGGTTGGCCTACTATTAGGGTTCTCGTAGGTCAACAAAATGGTTAGGGGACCCAATTGAGGGTTGTGGAGCTTAGTTGGGAGCTTTATGAGCCTTTCAGTTTGGAGTTCAGTTGATGAATCCAGGGATAAATTGGAAATATTAAAGTTTTCTTTAAGGGAATAGTAAAAAGTGAATAGTAACATAAAATTATAAAGGGAATAGTGAAAAGTGCCCCTCCATCCTAGTAACTCAAGTTGTTTTTAAAAAGTGGCCCTTTCTTTTCATGAGGAAAGACCCACAAGATGGGTGTAGCCTTTTGGGAGGAATATTTTATTGCTTTTTATAATAAAAAAAGCTCATGGAGGTTATAAAGCAATATGTTGGGTTCTTTTTTGGGCATTCTAATCTCATTTTGACAAAAGCAAATTATAGGTTTGAGCTCTAGAAGAGGGATTCAATAGCATATAGGTCTTTTGAGGATGAAATACCTTGGAGGATAGTGAATTGGACGAAAACCTAGTTCACCAAACAAGGAAATCTACCCAGGGTTTCCATTTGGGCTTCATTGGTCTTCATCATAGGTTAATTTGTAGCTAGAATTGATTGCAACAATGAGTTATCAGAATATAATTATAGATTGGGGCTTCTTAACAACAGATATCATCATCTCAGTGCATTCACCAACTAGCCATACTATTTGGGTGTCATTTTCAATCAAACCCTAGTTGGAAATTAGGGTTTTTAGACCACTAAGGAGAAAATTTAGTTCGGTCATTGTTGTCATGCCTGTAGCTAGTTACTGAAGTTCATATTGGTCAAGTGTTTCAAGGTTTGGATCAACCACATCAAGTTTATTTGGAGTTGTATTGTCAAGGAAACCATCAAACTATCATCGGGTATGTTCTTGGCATGTTGGGAATATAAATCTTTCATTTGTACAGGGTGTAATAGTGTTGTTACAACTCTGATAACTTTATATCAAACTTGTTATTATTGTAAATTAGACCTGACATAAATTGAATAAAAGATAGCTTTTGAAGTGGAATTCATGTTATATGTTTATGCAATCTTTGTTTACCATTTCTATACATGTTCTTTTTAATTTGGAAACATTAAGCACTCCAACAAGGCTTCAAACAACACATACACACTCATAAATTAGTCTCAGACTAGATTACATGCCAACCATTTGACAAAATGTCAAATGTTCAAAACTAAGTTTTTGAGTTATATCTAGCAAGGGATATTTCAATGGTATCAAAGCCACAATCCTTCCAACCTTTTGGGTGAAATCAGTTGGGTACACTATAGTTTGGATTGCTTTTTAGTTTGGACAGTGAGTTAGTTTCATGGCTAGAATTATAGAAGATTATTACCTACCTTCCTTCCTGCTCTTCCAAAGAAGGAAAAGACACCTACTATGGAGAAAATAATGAAAGACCTTGAACAAACATAACAGATCAATCATAAATGGTAGTGCTTAGATGATTCAATTTCAAGGAAAAGTGAGCACTATAAGGTTTCTTCTCCATCTACAAGTACAAGTAAGAGACTTCATGCCGTGGCAACACGTGATGCAATTATGAGCAGCTACCATAAGTATCACTCGTTTCCTAAAAAAGATACAAAACATCCTTTCCTTTACACAATTTTTGGGTATACTGAATGAGGATGAAGATGACTTGAATTTTTCAAGTCCATATCAGTAGCGAAAAAAGAACAAAATATCAAAGGATAGTAAAGAAACCATTGGGAAAGGTGAAGAGTTAAATGTGCAAGAACAAGAAAAGAAAGAAGATTTGTTTCAACCTATCCATGTTCATGATAAAGACAAAATTAAATCATGTGGAAGCCCTAGAATGGATGAAGGTATTGAAATTCATAAGGACCATGAAGTTGAAGAAGACACCATAATGGATCAGCCACTTGTAGGGTATGCAAAAGAAAGGAAAGAAGAGGTGTCACCATTTTATTTGCATCCTAAGGAGAACAAAAATCAATCAACTTATGACAACCCTATGGTGGAAGAAGAGAAAAAAGAGTGTTTCAACCTACCTTTGAGGATAAGAAGAGAAAAATTCAGTCATCATGTGAAGACCATAGCTTGGAGGAAGAAGAATCATATAGTTTTCATGTTGAGCACAAAGATCAGCCGCTTGAGAAGGAGTCTCTATGTACCTTGACATCACATCCATTGGTTGATGATGATGGAACAACTTGTGGATCCCTAGCTGTCAAGAAACATGAAGGAGAGATCATAATTCCTAGTGTTATACATGGTATGGTAGCCTATAATAACCTTGGCTCCCCTAATTTTACACACATGTTTACAATATAAGAGCATTTGATGAGGATGATTGAGATTCACTGCATTGAAGAGTTGTTCATAGAGACTAGGAGGTCACCAAATGGGAAGATACTTCACTTCTACAATGTGTGGTTCATCATAAACCTTACACCATGGAGTTGGTGGGAATATAAAAGCAGAGCTGCTATAGAGATGGAAGCATCTAGCAAGTTTGAGACACCTAAACCAACTAAGGAGACATATTATGTTCAACTCACTACTCCTAAACTAGCACTTCTTGAAGGCATGATCAACATTTAGATTTTCTAAGTTTGAACAACAGTATAACGTCCTCATGTGAGTTTGAATCCAATGAAGATTATGGAGATAATGATCCTAGTCATGCTAAGTGGGAAGATAAGTATGTGATGGGAAATTCATTTTGCCAATATCCTATATCAATAGATGTAGAGAGGCCTGAGTCTATTGATATGATTCCAATTCACTCTTATCATGATAATCCCTTGTTTGAATATGTTGATGAACATGCTGGTACAACTAAGATATTGCATGAGGAGGGAAAGTGCTATCATTCACGTCCCTTGATGAATCAGTTGAAGGTGAAGGATGATATGATCATGGCAGCCTTATCCCATTTTGATCACATTTATGAGATGGTGGTAGATTTGTGGGGGGGAAATAGGCCCCAAGATCGTGAAGTGTTGCAAGAAGCTTTGATCAAGATGAAAAACAACTATGTGCACCTTCTTGCAGATAGAGATCACCTCTTTGCACTTGCATTGAGGACCATGAAAGAGAAATTAACTCATAGCAATGATGCCCATACTCTTTAATCGAGAACACATTTAGTTGATGACCTTCCACCCATAAGGGAAGAGAGGATAAAGATCTATGAGGACTTCACACACAGGCATGTTGCATCTTGTCCTTCACACATTGGTGATCATGAGACGACTGAGGCACTACACTTAGTGATCCCATGTGAGGATCCAGGCATTTTGATTAGTGAGGAGATTGAGCATATGGAGGACAAAGATCACAATGAGATTGGAGCCACACATAACTACATTGACGATGGTTTGGTAAAGAAAAGAGGCTTGCATTGTAAAGATTTTGAGGGCTTTGATGTGACTATAGTAGGTGGACTTACTCTTCTTTGCAAGAAGAAAGTAAGCAATCTTAGCATTATCTTTGATGAGTATACCCTTTGTGATGAATTTTATGTACTTGATTTGAAGGGCAATGAAATTGTACTTGGTATGCAATGGCTACATTCTTTACAAAGGGTCATCCAAGATTTACAAGAAATGGAGTTGAGTTTCATACATGATGGGAAACAAGTGATTATGAAATCCCTCAAGTATACCTTGCTTAATCAAATAGCAGCCAAATCAATGATAGCTTTGGGTCATGATGTGCTTCATGAAGACCCACTATTTGCATGTGAGGAGGCTTGTATTGAACTATAAATTGATGGTAAGCATTTGAATGTTGAAATTGATGACAAATTTATGGATTGGCATGACATTATACCTAATTTTTTTGAGGAAAACAGTCCTATGGTTTTTCATTCTCATGAAATAGACATGTTAGCACCTTTGGATGATATTTACTTATGGTCTACTAATGATGTCATACAAAATTGGAGTGTTGGTTATGGTAATTATGTTGAAAAACAAGGCACTACACAATCTGATTTTGCATATCAAACCTTTGAAGATGTGGAAAAGACACGAGAGAAGTGTAACATTTGGCTAGCAAGAGCAGGGAAAGCTAAGCTAATTGTTGGTCAAGCAAAACAACATCTAGAGATGGTAAAAGGAATGAGGCAATAAACTTTGTTTGATCATCATGGGCCAACCATTGATGACATGCATGTGTGTGGTGATGTAGATGGAGGTAATTCAGATATGCAAGGTACATTGGTTCCTTTTGATAGGCGGGGTCAAATCATTGAGTTGACACAATTTTATATTGATTAGGATTCCATATGGGAGTATGTGGATTGTTGGATAGACTATTCTCCATGGTTTGATTGTAATTCTTCATTATTGGGTATGGAGATGTGTGATTTCAGTTTTGATACAACAATGTTTAGAATAATTTATAATGATAGAAATCATTGTCTTTGTTGAGAATGGGTCTAATGATGGTTTCCTACCTCTATACACTTGGATTGACACAAATCATAAATAAAAATTGCATATTTTTGTTCTATTCCATGACAGCAAGATAAGAAGGATGGAGGGAAACTACAAAAAAGATATATGTTGGATAAGCCAAAGTGAGGAAAGACAAAAAGGAATAAAGCATGGTATTTCTTATCCACATTTGTACCCCTTCAAAGAGGTTTTGGAGCTGATAAAAACATACCACTTACAGATGGGTAGAGTTAGAGGCTTGGATATCCAATTGGAAGGGAAACAACGAAGGAAGATTGCTAATCCTTGTCTACTTTTGAGTAGGAAAAATCACTTTTTGCATCAGTTAGAAATTCAGTCTTGTATAACAGTTTTTTCGAGGGCACAAGGTGACAAGGTAAATGGTATAAGAGTTGAACAAATTGAAGAATCATACAATGAGGATTTTTGCATCCATGTGACATTTAGTGTTGAAGACTTCTTTGAGCCACTTCCACCCCTACTCACTTGGGAAGATGATGAGACATGTCATTTGGATAATGGAATGGGGACTTAAGAACTTTTGGTTGTTGATTGTGGTGATAACACTCATAGTGGACCAACCACTCAAAAGTCACCTTGGATGGGTACAGAAGGCATCCATAACCCATCTATGGTTGTGTCACTAATTTTTTATAGTATGACAACTTTCTATTTGTTGATTGTTGACTACATCCCCATTAATTCATTATGGGAAATTAGTTGTCCTACTTGGAAGCACATTCATGGGGTCAACAGGGAGTATGATATGGGTTTCTTTGACATGTATGATGAACCATATGACTTCGTTCTCTCTTTAGATTTGAGTTACAACAACATTTGGGGGTCTAATGAATTGTTTCATGTGCATGTAGGAGTTGATTTCCATGTCTTTTTAATGGACTCCTCTTATAGATGGTTGGTATGCGTTGCTTGTATTATGATGGATATCTAATGGGTAGGACGATTTGGGATCCGAGTATTGACATGAATGGTGCATTGCTACTCAATGATCGTGGTGATTTGGTTATTTGCTTCAGAAGTTATGGTTATATGGCATGTATATCAAAGTGGAGCAGTAAATTGGCATACAATTGCTTGAGGACAAGTGATCCCAGGAAGGGAGGACTGCAATGTCCCTTCCTTACGTAGCTCAGACTAACAGAGGTTGGCCTATTATTAGGGTTCCTATAGGTCAGCAAAATGGTTAGGGGACCCAACTGAGAGTTGTGGAGCTTAGCTGGGAGCTTTACGGGCCTTTCAATTTGGAGTTCAGTTGATGAATCCAGGGCTAAATTGAAAATATTAAAGTTTTCTTTAAGGGAATAATAAAAACTGAATAGTAATAGAAAATTATAAAGGGAATAGTGAAAAGTGCCCCCCCATCCTAGTAACTCAAGTTGTTTTTAAAAAGTGGCCCTTTCTTTTCATGAGGAAAGACCGTCAAGATGGGTGTAGCCTTTTGGGAGGAATATTTTATTGCTTTTTATTAAAGAAAAAGATCATGGAGGTTATAAAGCAATATGATGGGCTCTTTTTTGGGCATTCTAATCTCATTTTGACAAAAGCAAATTGCAGGTTTGAGCTTTGCAAGAGGGTTTCAGTAGCATACAAGTCTTCTAAGGACTAAATCCCTTGGAGGATAGTGAATTGGATGAAAACCCAGTTCACTAAACAAGGAAATCTACCCAAGGTTTCCATTTGGGCTTCATTGGTCTTTATCATAGGTTAATTTGTAGCTAGAATTGATTGCAACAATGAGTTATCAGAATATAATTGTATATTGGGGCTTCTTATTAGCAGATATCATTATTTCAGTGCATTCACCAATTGGTGGTACTATTTGGGTGTCGTTTTAAGTCAAACCCTAGCTGGAAATTAGGGTTTTCAAACCACTAAGGAGAAAATTCAGTTCAACCATTGTTGACATGCATGTAGCTAGTTACTAAAGTTCATATTGGTCTTGTTTCAAGGTTTGGATTAGCCACAACAAGTATATTTGGAGTTGTATTGTCAAGAAACCATCAAACTATCATTGGGTATGTTCTTGGCATGTTGGGAATATAAATATTTCATTTGTACGCGATGTAATAGTGTTGTTACAACTTTGATAACTTTATTTTAGACTTGTTATTATTGTAAATCAGACCTAACATAGATTGAATAAAGGCAACTTTTGAAGTGGAATTCATGTTTTATGTTTATGCAATCTTTGTTTACCATTTCTATACATGTTCTTTTTAATTTGACAACATTAAGCACTCCAACAAGGCTTCAAACAACACATACACACTCAAAAATAAATCTTAGACTAGATTACATGCCAACTATTCGACAAAATGTCAAATGTTCAAAAATGAGTTTTTGAGTTATATCTAGCAAGGGATATTTTAGTTTTTTATTAGTTCAACTTTCAATTCTCCTTAAAATGATATAGGAACAATGTTTTATACAATTCTTCAACATACAATTTGCACTTTATAGTGTGTGTGCTAACTAACAACAATGACATTAAGTTGAGTTTCCTTGGTGTTACAATAAATTTTGAATTTGCAAGTGAGAGATCCAAAATTTCCCTAGCAAACCTTGTATATGGGATTTAAGTAGGTGCAAATACTCTTTACTTAAGTAAAAACAATGCTAATCTAAATAAAAATACACTAGTATTTATGAAAGATAAACATATTTTAAAATCAACAAGTGCCACGTAGTGGCTAGTACTTGCCTTTATAGTATTTTAGATTTAATAATAAAAATAAATGTAAATTTTGTTAATGTGAATAATTTTTTTGTTAATTATAGTATTAACATAATATTTAAAAATGTTTCATAAATGTTAATTTTTATTAAAATTATGTAAATAATATATTAATCATTATAATGTAAATTGTAGGATAAT
Organism: Sequoia sempervirens; assembly: GCA_007258455.2. NCBI lineage: Eukaryota > Viridiplantae > Streptophyta > Pinopsida > Cupressales > Cupressaceae > Sequoia > Sequoia sempervirens. The sequence continues at coordinate 992,924,346 of VDFB02271358.1, read as the reverse complement.
GAATGTCTATATTCAAACTTAATGGAATAAAATATAATTAATGCATTTATATTAATATTAATAGCTATTAATTTTATCTTAATTATATTCTATAAAAATCAATTATCTTATATACAAATAATTATATATTAAATTTTAACAACATATCAAAATAAATCTACAAATTAAATAAGAGGACTTAGGCAAAATACATATCTGGCAAATGGCGAAGCAGTGCGAGTGCGAAATTTTTTTGCAGAAGGGAGCAGGGCACTTGCAGGACTCCAAGCGACAAGGAGATGGTGCTTCAAATGGTAAGGTGGTTTCAGGAGAGATGGCCAGAGATGGTTCCACAACCTGGGGTGATGAAGCAACAAAGACAATTCTAAAAGATCGAATCATGATCGAGCCAGAGCAGACGAATGGGGTACTAAGCAGCATGGTCAATTTGGGCAGGATTTTTCACGTAGAGGTGGGTTTGGGTGGCAACGACAAAATCAAACCTTCTCTCCTTATCAAACCAGGGCGGGAAATTTTTTCAAATCTTGATAATAAGTAGCATTCGAACCGTCGTCGAAGGGGAAACCCTAGGGCTGCTAAGGCTTGGTCTGAGGATGATTTTGGACGATCAAACCATCGATCTATGGTGCTAGACTCAAAGTTTTTGGCACCATCAATCAAACATCATGAGCTTTAATTATGAAATGGTTTGGGTCGAATTTGAACTGGGATGAATTGTTTAGATGGTGGCATAGTCAGTGGGGCCCAAAAATGGGTTTCAAATATTTGGAAAATGGCTTTTTCCTAGTTGTTTGCTCATCTCCTACTATTCACAAAAATATCTTAGAAGGTATATGGCTGATGGATGGTTTTGGTTTCTACATGAAACAATGGGAGGCTAGATTTGATCCTCTTAAACAATAGTTGGCATACATTCAGGACTGGTATAGTCTCCCCCGCCTTCCCTATGAATTTTGGCAAGCAAATATTCTAGAAGATATTGGCAACAATATAGGGAAATACATTTGTGCCGGTGAATGGATTGGGGATGATGGTATTAGTACTTATGTGTGCATAGGTGTGGAGAACCCTCCATCGAGCCCTAGATGGAAGGAAATTGAAATTCATACGGACTTGGGAATTTTGACTCAACCTTTGGTCTTTGAGCTGAGGCCCAAAGGTAGTTGGATTGGGACTTTGCGCTGGAGGTCCTAGGCGGACTCCACTGTGATAAAATACAATAATGGGGCTCCCATCTCAAATCCTTGCTTAGGAACTCATACTGAGGGGGCACCAGGGGATGGGGTGCCTCTTGTGGAGACTTGCAATGGTCAGCCAAACCAAGAGAATAATGTTATTTCCAACCCATAAGTGATTATGGAGATTTCAAATGCAATCAGGGACCCAAACCAAATTCTAAATGACAAGGTAAGCGATGCATTGGAAATGCTAAATAAATCCTTTAGAGAAGAAAACCTAGACTCCCTAATTGAGGTGAGCAAGGAGATTGTGGAATTGGTGGAAGAGGCGAAGGCTGCTTCAAATGACCAATTCATTGGGGTCACAAATCTGGAAGAAGAATGGTTGGCGGATGGGGGTCTTGAGGAATTAAGGCGAGACTTGGTTGTGGGAGAAAGCTTTCTAGATGTGTTAGGCACTGGTGATTTGGGTATTGTGCATAGAGAAGTGGGGAAATCCTCCCCTGACTATGGAGACCATAAAAGAAGGGGCAGAACCCCAAATGTGGAGAAATTGAAAGTTGATGGAGAAGCAATTGGGCAGAAAAAATCTCTGAGATGCTTAAAGTAGGGAAGGGGGAGCCCCTTCTTGAAAGAAAATGAAAATCCTAAGTTGGAATGTTAGGGGCATTAATGCCCCTAACAAGCATCGTCTGGTGAAGGATCAAATTGAGTCTTCTCAGTCGAATTTGTGCATTCTTCAGGAAACCAAATTGAATCAAGGGGAGGCAATAACTTTTGAAAATAGAATGAGGTCTTGGAAGTCTTTGGGAGTTGCCGCTACAAGGGCTGCTGGTGGTTTGATAACTTTGTGGTGTCCTAACAAGGCTTTAGTGGAATTAATGGCATAAGGTAACAAATGGTTGGCTTGTAAAATTAGGAGTTTCTCCTCAAATCTATGCTTTTTATTAGTCAATGTCTATGGGTCGATCTCTTGTGTCGACAAAAGAAGAACTTGGCTAGAAATTGAACAAGTCTGTGCAGTTGCTAGCCTGGAACATTGAATCATAGGGGGTGACTTCAATGCGATTTTCATTCTTTAGACAAATGGGGAGGTGTTATACACAAGTCACAATCCCAGATTGATTTCGAAGCCTTTGTGGAGCGAAACCACCTTTTGAAGTACCCACAACCAACAAATCATTCACATGGACCAATAGGCGCCTAGGCTTCTGCTCTATTGCAAAAAAGTTGGATAGATTTCCTTTCCAAAGCAATATGGGTTCTTTCCCTTTCTCCCTGGAGTGTAAAATACTCCCATGCACGGGATCAAATCATCTCCTTGTCCTTTTAGAGCTTTTAGGGGAGCATAGTCTTGCTAGATGTCCTTTTAAATTTGAGGCAATGTGGATAAAGGATCCAAACTTTCTTTCATTGATCGTTGCCTAGAGGGAGGAAGGAGGCAATGTTGGTTCAAAAATGTTCAACTTGGCAGCAAAATTGAAATATGTAAAGAATAGGCTAAATGAATGGAATAAGTCATGTTTTAAGAATGTCTTTGCAGAAAAAAGTAGAATTGAAGAAGAGCTGAAGAGCCTAAATGAGGAGGTCATTCAATGGGGGATGGATAATGAGAGGTTTTTGAAGGAGTAAGAATTGCTTAAAGAATGAAATGAAATTGCTTAGAAAGAAGAGATTTTTTTAAGACAGAAATCAAGGGAGGTTTGGTTGAAGGACGGAGACAAAAACACAAAATTCTTTCACAATTCAACCAAGGTGAGGCAACAAGTTAATCGTATCTCTCATATTATGTCTGCTGATGGAAGATCTTTGGATGATCCGACCCAAATTGCTGAGGAAGTTGTCTCCTACTTTCGAACCCTCTTGAATGATTGGGAGGGATCGAGACTTCAAGAACAACATCTTTTGGAGTTTATACCAAAGTTGGTAATGGAGGATCAAAATCTTGCTCTACATAAGAGTTTTTTGGCAAAAGAAATTCGTGATGCTCTCTTCCAGCTCCACCCAGACAAGTCTCCTAGGCCCGATGACTTTCCTGCTTCTTTCTTTCAACATTGTTGGAGCATTGTAGGTTCGGATGTCGTAGCAACCACAAAAGATTCTAGGGCTACTGGGAAAATTTTGAAAGAATTAAATAATTCATTCATTGCTCTAATTTTGAAAAAGGAGAAGCTAAATAGGATGGAGGACTTTCGGTCTATTCCCTCTGTAACATTGTCTACAAAATTTTGGCGAAAGCAGTTGCCAATCGTCTTAAACCTTTGCTCCTAGGGTTAATTTTAGAAGAAAAAACAGGCTTTGTTCTAGGTCGTTCTATCTATGACGGGGTTATTATTGCCCAAGAGGCAATTCATTCAATCATCAACACTAGGAAGCAATCCATGATTATGAAACTAGACATAAAAAAAGCATATGACAAGGTTGATTGGAATTTTTTGTTTAAAGTTCTGGAATGCTTTGGTTTTCAAAGGACATGGTTGGATTGGACCTTTGGTTGGATTGCCAGTCCAAGGTTTTCAGTTCTTGTAAATGGCTCATCGTGTGGTTTCTTTGAGGTTTCTCAAGGGCTCAAACAGGGGGATCTGCTCTCTCCATTTCTCTTCATCCTTATGGCAGAAGCTCTTGGAAGATATTTTAACAGGGCAATAGCTCGAGGTGATCTCAAGGGCATACAAACCTTAGTTCTCTTCCTTCAGTAACTCACCAACAATTTGTAGATGATAATATGTTACTCAGTAAAGTAGAGGTGAAAGAAGCTTGAATTTTCAAAAATATACTATCTGATTACTCTCGCGCCTCAGGTCAGGAGGTAAGCCTTGGTAAATTTGAAGTTTTCTTCTTTTTCACCGACTTTGTGCTAGAAAAATGTATTCTTCAGATTCTGAAATTCAGTAAAGGAAAGCTTCCTTGCAAATATTTGGGTCTTCCCTTGGCTTTGGGGACTCAATCTGGCAAACTTTAGGATCCGTTAATTGTAAAAGTGGAAAATCGGCTTTCTTCCTGGAAAGGTAGATGGCTGTCTTGGGCTAGGAGGTTGACACTATTAAAGACCGTGATTGCTGCCTTGCCAATCTATATGCTTTCTTGTCTTCCTCTAACTAGGAATGCTTGTTCCATATTGAATCAAAAAATGAGAAATTTCTTTTGGCAGGGTAATTCAGATGAAAGAAAGTTGCCTTTGATTAAATGGGAGAAAGTGTGTAGAGCACGAAAGTTGGCTGGAGCTGGCCTCATAAATATTTCTCAACAAAATAAAGCCTTGGGCGCCAAACTAGCATGGAAAATGTATGAGGGACAAAACCTTAAATGGGTAAAAATCCTAAGGGCGAAGTATCTTAGTGAAGAGGAAATGAGCTTCTTCACAAGCAACCACCTCCCCAAGGGGTCAAGAATTTGGAACTTTATTTGTGACTGTAGATATCTCATCTCGAATTCTCTCTCTTGGGATGTCAGAGACAATAGTTTTGCACTCTTTTGGGAAGACTCGTGGGGTGGCTATGGTAAACTTGCAGTGCATGACAATATGAGAAATGTCATGAAAGTCACTAAAAGGTTGTGGGGTAGTCAGGTGAAAGATTACTTCACTTCTTCTCAGGCCGATGGGATTCTAAGGTGGTAATGGAAGAATCTTGATCAATTGGGACTTAATAAGGAGGAAGTGGTGGCCTTTGAGAACATTCTAAAGGCTAGGTATCTCCATGTTCAAGCTGGAAAAGATGTTCTAAAATGGTGCGGTTCAGATTTAGGCATTTACAAGGCTAAGGATGGTTATTGAAAGTTGGATCTTGATCAAGAAGGAGCCTTGGATTTGGATTTGGGTATCCCTAACAAGCTATGCTGGAATAGTAAATGTCTTCTTAAGGCAGTTATTTTCTCTTGGGCAACTATTCAAGGTAGAGTGTTAACAATAGATAGGTTGGAAAAGTTTGGTATTCTTGGGCCCTCTAGATGTGTTCTATGCAAAGCAACATAAAAAATGAGTGATCATCTCTTGCTTAATTGTCCCTTTGCAAGAAAATGTTAGGAGTGGTTGTGCGCTAAATTGAATTGGAAGACGACTCGGCCTTTAAAAATCCTAGATTGGTTTAAAAGTTGGCCAACTTTGGGAGGTAACTCAGTTTTTGGTTGTTTGTGGGGCTTTGCTCGTCCTTGGTGATTTGGGAAATATGGAAAGAAAGGAATCGTAGGATTTTCAAAGATGAGGCTTTGGGTTTTCTTTCTTTTCTTAATAAACTAGAAGCTTGCATTGTTGAAATAGCTAATGTAAGAGCGGTAGAAGCAATAAATGACAAATCCTCTTTCTCTAGTTGGGATTCCAGGATTATGTTGGCTTGGGTGGGTTTGAAGGTTCCAAGCATAATATCCTCTAGGACGAGTCATAGTTCAACAAAAAAAGTGGAGGTGAAATGGTGTCCACCCCCGTTGGGTTGGTATAAGGTCAACTTTGATGGGGCCTCTCGTGGCAATCTTGGGAAGTCAGATGTGGGATGCATTATAAGAGATTGGAAAGGGCAAGTGATTGGAAGGTTGGCTCAACCTTTGTGTGAAGGGACTAATAATGCTCTTGAACTTCAAGCGACAGACTTAGGAATCAAGTTTGGTAGAGAGGTGGGTGTGCATAAGATCATAGTGGAAGGAGATTCATTAGTAATTATTAATGCTTTGAGACCAGGCCTCTTGAAGAACTGGAAGTTGAATGCACTCCTAGAATCTACTCTCTCCAATTTAAAGAGCTATGAAGATTTTGAAATAAGCCATATCCTACGCGAAGGCAATTTAGAAGCGGATGTCTTGGCCAATTTAGGTGCAGATGGTTTAGACAAAAAATAAATTTGTGTTGATGCAGTGGCGTAGTGGGTGGCAGGGTGGGTGCCATCACATCCTTGCAAATCCTGATGTGGTTGGCCGAGTGGAAGGTTGGGTATTGACGAGGCACCTCTTTCACGTGAACTTTCTAGAATGGGGTTCCTTTCATTATTCCCCATCGACTCTTTGTGCAATGATGGATTTTAAAGGTGAATGGATAGTTTGCGTAAGGTGAAGGATGTGCTCGCTCTCTGAAGTTTTTAAGATTGTGTGGTGGCTTTGTTTCATTCATTCCATCCACAGTGGTTTGGTGTATGTGGCCTTCGAAGGGGATGAGCAGGTTTATTCTCCTTGTTTCTGCAGAGGAGTTAGAGATGTGGGGGCTGGTAACGCCAGTGGAGTTGAAGAGCTCCAAGCGACAAATTGATTTTGAGGGGCCCATCTCTTCCTTGCGGCTCCATCACATCATCTGCCATCATAATTACTTGGCATTTGTAGCTATCAAGTGTTTGGCGGGGAAAGCCTTTATGGAAGACGCCGAGGGTTACCGCTTGGATTCACACATTTCTTCAAGGATTCTAGCTGGTTTGCTCGATGTTGGTGTGTAAAAAATAGATGCCCATGTGATTATGAAGGGTCTTTTTCACAATGATATGTTGGTTGGCCTAGACTGAGCCTTGGCAACGACACGAATTGGTAAGGGAATTCCTCGGCCACAGGACTTGCATTTGTTAGATGACCTGGATGCTTTGGTTCGTTTTCATCCTTTCATTCACGATGTGTCTGGTGTGGAGCTTATGGAGTATAGGCGTTTGGCTTTGGTTGGTGCGAAGTATTTGAAGAAATTTTTTTGCCTGGTACCTGTTGCAAACTCGGCCTGGAAAAGGGATTTTCGTATCTTTGCTCAACAAAATGTATGGTGACTAGGGTTTGGTGTTCCTAGGTGTCATTAGGATTTAGTATTGCTCTATTGTATTTTGGTTAGGGTCTGGATATTTGAGTTTATGTTCTGTAATGTTTTTTTGGTGACTATGTCTATGTTGTGTTAGATCGATATAAGGCTTAGTTATGGTGAATTCTAATGAATTTTGGGGCTCTAGCCCAGTTTGGATTGTAAATGTATTTTTTTTTTCAAATATCAATAGAAACTATCCTTGCTTACTGATAAAAAAAAAATTATATATTAAATTTTTAAATATTATAAAAATATTATAAATATCAAACAAAATAAAAATAAATCAAATGATAATATAATATAATTACATAATTATATAAATATAAAATTTATCTAATAATTATGTTATTGTATAATATAATATAAATTTATTATATATTAAATAATATTTATTGATTATATAATATAATTTTAAATAAACTTTAAATTTAAACAAACTTTACCCAAATCTAGAAACTCTAAAAATACCTTTTGTGGATTGTTTGAGACTGTTTTTGGCAACAAAAATAGGCAAAATAATATTTCAAACAGCAAAAATAATAGTTCAGCTTTATTAAAAATATAGACAAAATAATAGTTAATTTTCACTTCTCGTCAATAACACACAAAAGCTTTTATATTGAAGAAAAATAATTTTTTATAATTTATAAAGTTCAATATTTTACAAATTCACTTTATAAAATTGAATTTTATTTTTTTTCAAAAATAATTATTGTTTTTGATTGATTGAAAACTAACTTATTAATAACTAACTAAGAAAAACAAAACTCATTTACAATAGTATTGTAAGGAAAATAAAACTCATTGCAATAGTATTGGGCAAGTACTAATAAATATATAAAATCCAACAAAATCATATTTATACAACCTTTATACAAAGTGACATAAAATAATGTCTTTAAAGCTACTAATATTGATAAGTAGGAGGTATTTTTCCACAGCGTGTCAAATTATGATATTGCTATCAGGATTCAACCGTGTAGTTTCGAGTCAAACTCATTGACCCATGTTTCATGAGTAGTGGTTCAACAAGAACCCATCTCTCATGATATCGAATGGTCCACTTAGCACTCATTGCATCTAGGTGATGCTCAGTGACCGGTCCGTCCGGAGGTCACCCATCCCGTCTTGCTCGGCTCAAGCAACGGAGTTTTCCGGTTCATAGGCACAACACTTTGAAGGTTTTGCAAATGGGGTAACAACTCAAGCGGGCCTTGGAAAAACTCCACTGGTTAGCGGCTTGGGGCGTGGGATGGGTGACCTCGGACGGACCATGCTTCACTTGTGAGCATCACCTAGATGCAAGAGTGCTAAGTGGACCATTCGATATCATGAGAGATGGGTTCTTGTTGAACCACTACTCATGAAACATGGGTCAATGAGTTTGACTCAAAACTACTTGAATCCTGATAGCAATATCATAATTTGACACGTGGAAAAATACCTCCTACTTATCAATTGATGAGCTAAAGGGGCTCTATTATGAATGGTTCATAAGGCAACACTTGAAGAGGTTTTGCAAATGGGGTAACAACTCAAGCGGGCTTAACCTTGGAAAACTCCTGGTTAAGCGGCGAGGCTGCTTTGGGCGATCTGGGATGGGTGACCTCCCGGGCGGACCATGCTTCACCTCTGTGAGCATCACCTAGATGCAATGAGTGCTAAGTGGACCATTCGATATCATGAGAGATGGGTTCTTGTTGAACCACTACTCATGAAACATGGGTCAATGAGTTTGACTCGAAACTACACGGTTGAATCCTGATAGCAATATCATAATTTGACACGCTGTGGAAAAATACCTCCTACTTATCAATTGATGAGCTAAAGGGGCTCTATTATGAATGGTTCATAAGGCACAACACTTGCTGAAGGTTTTGCAAATGGGGTAACAACTCAAGCGGGCTTAACCTTGGAGAAAACTCCCTGGTTAAGCGCGCTTGAGCTGGAGCAGTACTGGGATGGGTGACCTCCCGGGACGAACCAGTGCTTCACCTCTGTGAGCATCACCTAGATGCAATGAGTGCTAAATGGACCATTCGATATCATGAGAGATGGGTTCTTGTTGAACCACTACTCATGAAACATGGGTCAATGAGTTTGACTCGAAACTACACGGTTGAATCCGGATTGCAATATCATAAGCTACTAATATTTCACCTCTAGCCTCAAGCAGAAGAAAGAGGAGCCGCATTAATGTTGCAGCCGGCGGGAGATTGGCGAGGGATTTTGGCAGAGATTTGAAGATTATAACCCTGCACTACCGATTGGCACGATTTTGGGGGCTATTGTTACCAGAGGGCTATTGACGCCCTGCGACTTCAACGTCCACCTGCACGATACAGCTGGTCCCATCCTTATTACAATAATGAGTAACAGCGGCTCGTTTGGACTACCAAATGGAAATGGTGGATTATTTGCATTCTTTGTCACACACGGCGAGAGAAAATTAGAAGTGAAGCGTCCGCCAGGCCTGCGTTTGTTTGGGTTGGGAGAGGAGTTGAAATTGAGAGGGAAAGGCAGAGGAGTTGAAATTGAGAGGCAGAGGAGTTGAAGAACAATATGGAAGTGTTGGCTTTTCAAGAAGGTTGGAAGGAAAAATCTCTCACCTTCGTCAAGGAGTTTTATGAGAACATTCAAGCTCCCATGTGGATTGACTTCACCCTTCCTGTTCTTCAGCAACCTCTAATTGACGACAATGCATGGTTTTGTGTTCGAGCGGGTATGTTCTTGTGATTTCATAGATTTTTGTTCCTATCATTTTTTCAGTAGCTTGGCATAGATTTCCGCCATACCCACTCTGAATTTCCTTATCTTTGCCCATTTTTTATGGCTTTTAGCTTGCCATAGATTTCTGCCATACTGACTCTTTGGCCTCCTGATGTTTGCCACAACCTACTGGGTTAGTGTTCTTCCATGTCCTCTTTAGGGAGAGGAGTTGAGTGCCCACAGGCCTTTCTCCTTATTGACCATTCCTGAAGATTTTTTCACTCGTAAAAATAAATTTAAGGCGCACAATCTAATGATATCTTATTCCGAAGAGCATCCCCTGCACCCCTCTCCCCTGCCCCCGTGATCACTGTATCTTGTTGCGAAGGCCGATGAGGTCTCTTAGCTTCAGAATTAAACTATAGAAAATAAAGTTTGTAGAATTCAATGTCATAGGCTTGCAATTTGTACTGAATGTTATGTTATTCATGGGACTAAACTGTGGCTCATTTAGGTCAAAAAATAATTTGCTTCTACTGTTTCCAGTCTGCATTGATTTATCCTTATCGTCTTTTCTTTAGAGAGCTAGTGTAGTTTACCTGGATTTGCAATTTGTACTGAATGTTATGTTATTCATGGGACTAAACTGTGGTTCATTTAGGTCAAAAATACCTGGATTTGCAATTTGTACTGAATGTAATGTTATTCATGGGACTAAACTGTGGTTCATTTAGGTCAAAAAATAATTTACTTCTACTGTTTCCAGTCTGCATTGATTTGGAGAGTAGCTTAAATTAAATAATTTGCTTCTACTATTTCCAGTTTGCATTGCTTCAGCCTTGCTCTGATTCTTTCATGTCAGATTCATATCTTTTCAGTCCAACCTTTAGCTTCAAAAGTAATTGCACCACTATTATCTGTGTCCATTGTCTTGAACGTCTCTCTCAAACCAGCAATGTCTTCCACTGACAAACTTTGAGCTATTACCTTAAGAGCCATCTTCTTCAATTTATTCATTGAAGAAAATTGTTTTAGCTGGGACAACACAGCTGGATCCAAAGCTTTATCTGGAGCAACACCATCTTTACATATCCAAGGGTGGCATAGAACTTTATGTGCATTGATGCGCTGAGCTAGGTCTTCAGTTAGCATTCTTCTGATAAGATCCTTGGCACTCTCAGAAATTGAAGGCCAAGGTTCGGATTCAAAATCAGTGTCCCCTTGTAGAACAGAATCATAAATTCCCTGTTGTGTTTATGCCCAAAATGGTGGAATTCCACTAAGTAATATGTATAGAATGACTCCAGCTATCCACAGGTCTGCCTGTGAACCATACTGCTTGCATAAAACTTTTGGAGCAACATAGTATGGGCTTCCAACAACATCACTGAACACCTTGCCAGGTTTTAAAAAAAAAAAATAGCCTGAAATCGATTGCCTTCAAAGATTAATCATCATCGTTGTTTACAAGCCAAAAAATTCTCAGGCTTTAGATCATGGTGCATAACACCCAGTGAATGACAGGCCTCAACAACACCCACAATAATCTGGGTCAACTCAGCTGCCATCTGTTCGCTAAAATGTCCTCTTTGCAAACATTGAATGTGTTCCACGATCACCCTCCAAATCACCTTGGCTGTATCTACTAGCAACTGTTTATATGGATATAACATTCACCATTCTCTACATCTAAATTATCAAACATGCCCTTAGCAATGGCAGACAAATTTCTTGTACTATGATGTATCATTAGTTTGGAGTCACTCTGTTTGCCGCTACTTCAAAGTTTTGACACCATCATCTAATTTTCCATTCATGTTGCAAGTTACCTTTAATTTGTCACCAAAGGGTTTGTTGAAATCATTTGGCATGGCAGGTTGCACCAATCCATCACATATGGCATTTGATCTGACTTTCTGCAAGTTCTTTTAAGCTGGAACTTGTTAGATTTGATTGTGAAGTCACCCAAGATCAAAGTGACTAAAGGAAAGCAAGACAAGAATCCAAAGATAAATAAACTCAACACTCTCCTAGCACTGAACTAGCACTTTTGAATAAGTGAACTAGCGAACTCAGCATAGGGAGAGGTGAGGGCTGATTATATAGAAAAATAGAGGCAAATAAAACCAAAAGGAATAATAACTCCCCTTTACCCATAATAGGTGGGAGGTTTTACTTACTTGGTAAGTGCCAAATACATGGTTATGCCTACTCAGGTAAAGACAAAAAATGGTTATGTGGAGGTGGCAAATAAGTCCAAAAGAGGGTGCGACATTCAACTACCCAAAAGTGGGTGTGAGTGACACATGTGAATGATGGATTTATGCCACATGTCCTCATCCTAACCATTCTAATATAACCTAAGCAAGCTTACTAAAGTGTAGGAAAAATAAATAAATAAAAGTCTACACTAACACCCCCCCTTAAGCGTAGCTTAGGTGGGTGAAAAGACACAAAGATGAGTCCCAACTACTAGGCTATGTTAGGTACCCATGTACAAAATAATCTCTCACAACCGGAGAAAAGGAGAAAACCTAGTGGGACAAAACTCCTCCCCAAAAGAGAGAAAATAAAACAAGTTTTCCAACACAAGAAGAATCCCATGCAAGGAAGAGGTCCCCTCCAAAATAGAAAGGATAAGAAAGACTATGCAGCCTTCCCTCAAGTAGTCAACTGTACCAATGGTTGATGCTCGAAACTGGATTTAAAAAATGGTCCATGATCGTTGAACAATGTTCCTCCCCTTAGGAAGAAACAAAACCAAAGGTGCATGAAGAATGTCTTCCATTCCTGAAAGGAATATAAGAGAAGAAAACTCAAAATGTAAGAAGCCTCTGAAAACTGCCCATCTATCTCCATGTTGATGCCGAAAGCTGCCACCATCAAATTAGGCGTTCTAGGCTACATTGATGAAGATGACAATCCAGAACCTAGTAGAGATGTATTTAGAATAAGATCTAAAGACTCTACTATCTCCTTTGAAGACAAAGATGCCTCCCCCAAATGCTACTCAAAAGTATCCACAATCATGTCAAATTGTGATGATGTCAAATTGTGATGAATGATCATGTGGAGAATGAACAAGAGGATCCAAAGGTTCCTCCACAACAACCGAAGAAGAATCAACTTCATCAAAGAGAAGATGGATGTCATGAATAGTGTCTCCCAAGTCTGAAATATGAGACTCTATGAACAAACCTGCAATGTCTATCATGTAGTCATCCTAAGAAACTATGTTTGGAAGATGATGTGTATCTTGCTACACTAAATCACAAGAAGCCATGAATGTAGCACACAAGTATCCTTAGAAGCAATAGTGCATGGAGGAGAAAGAATGCAAGGCTCAAGAACTGGATCACATGTGAGAATACCCAAGTTCAATTAGCCAAAGTTTTCCTCAAAATCAAAGCTCACACTTGGAGTGTGATCAACAACCAAAGGATCAAAACCATCATCAGGTGCAAAGTCTGAAAAGGTATACGACTTAGATGCATGATCAACAACCCCAGTAGCAATTATCTCTCTGCTCTCCAAGTCTCTGATGATAACTGAATCAGGTGTGAATTCCACAATCTTTCTTGTTCCACCATGAGTGATCTGATAGATGGAAAGAAGATTGTTTGAAAGATGAGGTACACACAAGACATCATTGAAAGTGCCATCTCCAATATCAAAAGATCATTTCCCAATTACATCTGTGTGTGTATTGTTTCCCATTAGAATAGGTGGCATAACACAAGGCTCAAAAGAAGAGAACATAGATTGTGTAGAAGTCATATGATGAGAAGCTCCAAAATCTAGGAGCCATCTTCCTGATCCAAGACCTATAGAAGCACAAAGAGCTTTACCTTTTGATTTACTTGTCCCTGTAGTATGGCCTTTTTCCTTATTAGATTCTAATTGTTTTGAATTTTTGGAATTAGAAGCTGAATCAACCATTCGAGAAGGCAAACCGATGTTGTTCTTCTCAAGAAGATGCTTTAGTTCATCAATATCCTTCTTATAACAAGAATGTTCTTCATGTCCAGTCCTCTTGCAATATGCACAAGTGTGCTTCTCCTTCTTAGATGATTCCTCTTTTGAAGAGAATTTAGAGTCTACTTTAGAAGTAGATGAAGAACGATCTGAATCTTTCTTTCTATCTCCTTGGTTCCTTTGTTTCTTATTTTGCCTATTAGTGCTTTGTTTTGTAGTCAAGGCTTGAGACTTGGAAGATTTAATAAATGCCCATTTCAATCAATTTATCTTGCTCCTTTGTGAGATCAGTTGCGAACTCACCTAGAGAAGGCATAGTAAATCCTTTTCCTAAGGCTCTTTTCATTGCATGAAATGTAGAAGTGAACACTGCATAATTAGGACCAAGTTTTGAAAGAATACTCAAAATCAGCTATGAGTCATCCTTTTTAACTCCACATTGCTCCAACTACAATCTTATGGCATTCAATTTAGTAAAGAAATCCTGAATGGTGTCAAAATTGCATGGCTCAATCCTATGAGCTCGTTCTCTAATGAATGTGTTCTCAAATCATCTTGTTTATCAAAGAGAGTATTCAAAGTATTCCATACTTCATTTGGTGATTTTGTAGACATAATATGAAAGCGTGGATCAGGAGATACAACCATGCATAAGGTGCCAAAAGCTTCATCACACTTGTTGAACCATTTAGGCTTATCTTCATCTTCTATAGGTTCCTTATCAATACCCATTGTTATTCTATACAATTTTAACTTTCTTAAGTGAAGTTCCATTTCATTTTTCCACTCAAAGTAATTGTATGGTGTGAGTAGAGGAACCGTTTTATCCATTTTAGATTGTTGTTGCAGTGTGAGAGAAAAATGCAAGAAGAAACACACGGAGACACCTCCCCTTTTTTCACTCAATCAAGAATCCCCCCCAACAAAAAATTATTTGGCACTTTATAAATCAATGCGTTTACAATGTTGGAGTTGTTTTCCAGAGTTTTACAATGTCCAAAAATGGACCCAAATATTGAAAGTACAATAAAGTCTCAAAATGAGAACCTCAAAATAGCACCAATGTGTTGTGTTTGGAAAAATATTCACTTTCAAAAAAAGAATCACCTCGATCAAAGGTCGTACGTGAAAGTTACATCCGTTTGAAGTTCAAAATTTAGTAATTGTCCTTCAAATCTGATGAGAAAACTGAATTTTTGGAAAAACAAGAACACTTGAGCAAGAATGGATGCCACCACTGCGAAGCTTGCAAAATTTTACCCCAAATAAAAAAAAATTGCTTTGAAAAAGACCTCTGTATGCTCAAGATATCACACTCCGAAGTTCAGCTCCTAAACTGAAAATGCAAATGGTGAGGGATCTTCAATTTTGCAAAAGTCAATGTCCACCAAATTTAGCGAATTGCTAAATTTGTCGAAAATGTTGCCAACTTTTGGTGAAACTGCTAGATAAAAATAGACTACAACCAACTAAATTTAGTCCCTTGCCAAAATTAAGGAACAGCCAAAAAGCCACTAAATTGTGGCGGGACGGAAGCTGAGGATGAAAGTACACAAGTACAATATGGATTTTTGGGGCATGTACAGGTACAGTGGGCATTGATTTTAGAAGGTTTTTTGTTTTTTGAAATTTTTGAAAATAATTTTTTTAATAAGAAAATATGAATTTTTTTTGAAAGGCCTTAAAGGCCGATTGAGAGGGTGTGGGGCCCAAGACCTACCCGTGGTACCCTGTTCAGGGTACGGCCTGCGCAGTCTGTGTAGGTCCTTTGACCTTTGAAACTATTTTTCTTTTTTCTTTTTTTTTTTTTAAATTTCAATGATTTTGCTTTCCAATTTTTTTCAAAACACTTTTTTTTTTTTCAAATATCAAATAAAAAAATATTGTGAAATTTTTGAAATTTTTTTTTGGAGACCGTACCGTACTTTGTGCAAGTGGGCCGTATGGCTCACCTCCGAATTTTTTTTTGCCTCAAAAATGACTTTCTCCGATTTTGACGAATTGGCAGTGGATCTTTAGGTTTTGATGCCTTCTAAATGTGATGGTGAGGTCCGTTTGGGCTGAAAATGCTCCAAAAGATCAGCTACCTTTTGGAACCTCCTAAAAAACCTCTGCTTCAACCCTTCACAGATCTCGCACCTGATGTCCGATTTGGATGAAATAAAAGCCAATTCTGACTTTTCCGGCTGTTCTGAACTCAATGGTGAGCTTAGAATGTCTCCGGGAAGCTCCAAAATACTTGCAATAAAAAGAAATAGAAATGAACCCCCCCCCAGAGACTAAGATCTCTATCAAGTGTTTCTGATTCTCTAGGTCATCATCGAATGTAAGAGAAGATCATATTTTGCTTTCAAGAATGGATTGAGATATCTGCTAACCCACAACTTACAACCAGCTCTAATACCATGTTAGATTTGATTGTGAAGTCACCCAAGATCAAAGTGATTGAAGGAAAGCAAGACAAGAACCCAGAGATGAATAAACTCAACACTCTCCTAGCATTGAACTAGCACTTCTAAATAAGTGAACTAGTGAACTCAGCATAGAGAGAGGTGAGGGCTGATTATATAGAAAAATAGGGGCAAATAAAACCAAGAGGAATAATAACTCCCCTTTACCCATAATAGGTGGGAGGTTATACCTACTTGGTAAATGCCAAATACATGGTTATGTCTATTCAGGTAAAGACAGAAAATGGTTATGGGGAGGTGGCAAATAAGTCCAAAAGAGGGTGTGACATCCAACTACCCAAAAGTGGGTGTGAGTGACACATGTGAATGATGGATTTATGTCACATGTCCTCATCCTAACCATTCTAATATAACCTAAGCAAGCTTACTAATGTGTAGGAAAAATAAATAAATAAAAACCTACACTAACAGAACTGTCCTTTAAAGAAAGAGTCCTAACATTCTCAAGGGAGCTAGATCCTGCTACTCTGGCAGTGTTTTCGTCTTACGTGCTGAATCTATTGTTGTGTACTTGTCACAGAGGCAATATAATCTGCTGTGCTATCCTATAAAACCCTTTCCATTTCTATTTGATGCCACTATCATGACACGTTTGACTGCCCTTAAAAGTGACAGTGCAATGGTATTTAAGCTACTCTCCAAATCAATGCAAACTGGAAGCAGTAGAAGCCTTTTAACTGAACATCGAATTCATTTAGGCCAAAAAATAATTTTCTTGTCATTGTTTTCAATTGTCTAATTTGAATTATTCAATTTTATGTTATGTGTATAATGGAAACTTTTGATGTTGAATGGTTTTCTGTTGTGATTCAGGATGTGATCAGAAACACGGCACGCTGTTGGATCAAACACCTAATCATTCTTACTCGCTGAAGGTTGTGATCTAAGTCACCATATTCGGCCGAATATCAACTTGAAATCCGAAATTCGTCGAATTTCAATTTTTTTTTTGAAATTTGTTCATATTCGAATAAATTCGTACGGTCAAAAAATTTGCATTAAAAAATCTCAAAATGTTAGCAAAAATTCATTGAAATTCGTCGAGGGCACTGTGATTTTATTAAAAGATATCTTAAAAAACGTTTTTTAAGGTTTTTTATTTCCCCAATTTTTGTTGGAGGTGTTATCTTTTCTCTGTTTATCCCGCGTGGGCTGGTTTGCAGGGCTGCACAAAGTATTTCCGAGCGTTGGTGTGAGGCGGACACATTCACTCATCCATCGCACACTCGACCATGAACAGGTCGTTGGGATTCAAGCCGCTGGAGCTGGAGCTAGACTGTAAATGGATTCGAGCAAGTCGGGTTTGCAGGGCTTCAACGCTGGGGGGTCCTTGCCTTCGATTTGTTATTTTTAATATGTTCTCAATATCATTTCTTTTGTTATGTTTTTTATATTTTTTTTATATTATTTATTTATGTTATGTTTTCATATATTTTAAAATTATTTTATATGTAATATTATTTTTATTTACAATGTTAAAATTTAATATTTTAAAATAAATAAATTAAACTTTTATTATATATATATATTATTTAATATATAATTTAATTAATTTATTATTTATATATTAATGATATTTTAAATTTAAAGTATATTTTTAAACATATTTTATTATTTATTTTGTTTTGTGTTATATTTAAACATATTAATATATTAATATTATTTTTTATTTATTTTAAATTTATTACTTATATTTTTAAAAAATCAAAATTATATAAGTCGAATTTAATTCGAATTTTTTAATTTTCGGATTTTTTTCTTGTCGAATTTCATCCGAATTTCAATGTTGCCGAATTCGAATTCAAATTCGAACCTGGTGACTTAGGTTGTGATTATGTTTGTCCTTTCCGTGTACAATATCTCGTTAGTTATATGTACTTGTTATTTGATGATTTTGACTGGAAGGATGACTGCTGATTTTCTACATTTTATGCAGTCTCAAGCATCCAAATCTACTAGTTGTATTTCCAAGTCGACAACAATGGAGGGTAAACCTAGGTGAGGTCTATCATCCTTTTGTACACTTGTTCTCTAGAGGCACTAACCATTAGTTCCCTTGCTGACTTTGGCCTTGCATGCTGCTATCAGCGTCAGACCAAGATGAAGAGCTCAGCTATCTACCCCAACATCAAAGGGCAAGGACAGAACACCAGGGAAAGCAAAACCTCCTGTTATGTCTGCTAGTAAACTCAGACAGAAACAATGCGAGGAGAATGAGGATCCAAACTCAACAAATATTGGAACCCTTAATTTCAAAATGGATGCCATTGGTGCTGAAGGCCTGTCATCTCCAAAACCATCATCCAATGCAGATGGGCTAGATAGTTTGGAAGAGAATCCACCTGGTATCTTGACAGGAAAACAGATAGTTGCAGCATCTGATATCAATTTAACTCCACAAAATCAATCTATAAAAGTCACTACAGCCTTTTCCACACCTTGGATTAAAAACAATCACTCTGTCAAACGAGAACCCTTCAGAAGTAACCCAGCTTTGTCAAAGGGGATGAATACTAAAGCTAGAAGCAAAGCAGTTGCACCAAGGCGCATATTATTTGAAACTCCAACTAAATCTGCAAAAAAGACTCCATCAAAAGACCTTACACCTATGACAAAACACTTTGCTAACCCTAAGAAAGATGTACAGTTTTCTGTAAATGACAACAAATACTCTTCACCCGCAAAGGTAATTCCTAGGGCGTGTTTTACTCTTTGTAGTCTCCAGCCTAGTGAGTCTCCTCTCTCGAGGGCTCATAATTTCCCAAGTTCTTCAAGGCCAAAGGATTCTAGAAAGTGACAAATCACCCTCCTTCCTCGCATAGAAATGTCCTCTCTGAACAAAGTAATGAGAAAGAAAGTTTAATAGGGGCCAATGTACAGGAAATGGATTTGGTACAGGAGAAGGTTGGAAGCCCTCATAAGGATGGAGGGTGGAGTGAGAATCAGTCGTCAATTAAACAGCCACACACTGGCAATGGTGATGAACAGAATCCTCTGACATATCCTGGAGAAAATTCAAAATAGTACAGAGGAAAATTCTAAAGAAATCATGAAGCGTGAATCCAGAATGGAAGAACAATATGCGGCACAGCTTGTTACTATAATTTCTGGTAAGCGATTAACCGATGGCATTAGTGAGAAACAAAGCCATAAAGAATCTGAGAGTTATGGTGCAGAGGAATCTACTTCTGATCAAGATGAAGCAAATGGAGTGCAGCAAATCTTCAAAGGTTTGAGAAAGGACAGAGAAAATAAGAAGCAAAATCATTCCGATGGGAAAGCTGAGATAACAATTCTTGATATTTCTGATTCCAGGACTAGTCTTTCAGAGGTTAATCACCAGTCCCATCTTGCAGGAAATGAGATGATTAGATCTGATGCTTGGGGCCATGCACACATGTTAAAAACTTTTGATGAGGACCACCATGGAGGATTGAATTGTCTTCAATCGAAAGGTATAGATGGTGGACTGGATTGTGATGAATGCTCTGTTATTCCTCAATCGAAATCTAATAGGAGTTCTCAATTATTTGTGTCAGATTCCTCAAGTAGTGAAGTTGTTTATCAGCTACCAAGGGACTGTGATGAAACCCCTCAAATTGCTGAACTAAAAAAAATGAGGAGATTAGGTTGCCTGACAGGGATTATTTGCAACATTTGAAGACTGATGGAGCTGTGGAAGTTTCAGCTGTTGCGGGTTGCATTGCTCATGTTATACCTGATCAAATATTTTATGAGCACAGCGAGATGCACAACAAATATGTAAAGAAAGAGATTCTCTCGACTCCATCAAAAGGAGAGAAGAGGTGAGCTACCGAATTCTCTTTTATCTTTTTCTTTGCATAAAGGATTTTGTATTTTGATCTAGAAACTCCAATTTCCTACAAAATTGATATAATTTCTTTGGATCTTCAACAGGACTAGTGGTGAGATGAATGCAAAAGATAAATTGTTCCAATGCTGAAGTCTGTCAAGATGAGAGTTGCTGCATGGTTGGTTTCTCAATTCTTTCATTTATTCATTTTGTGTTCACCCTGAAAAAACATACATGGTATGTTAATTAATAATTTCTCTGTGCTATGTTATTAGTAATTTCTCTGTTAATTGGCGTTCTCCACCTGCCAGTCAGCCTTGCCAGCTAAAGCTCATGGGACATCTATACCACATGTATTTAACCATAAGAGGATTAAACCTACATTGCCTAGACCTTTTCGACTGAGAACTGTGGTATGCAAAAGTTCTTTTTGGAGGAGAAACAGTTTTGGAATCTTCCTATTACTTTGCATAGAAACCTACAATTTGTGTGGCCTTTCTTGTAGGAAAGAGGAGAGCATAAGGAGATGGGCCTCCGCCAAAAAACACAACTCCCAGAGGAAAATGAAACCTCGCCTCTGAGGGAAAAAAGGGCAAACAAAGCACAGGTTAACCCTTTTCCTTGGTAGTTTAAATCTACATGGTAGGTTGCTTCAATTTTTGTAGCTTCAAGCAGAAGACAGATGTGATTAAATTTTTGAAACCATAGATGTTTTGGATCAAAATAAAGCTCCTTATATAGATAAATCTGCAAGGTAGATAAGATGCTGAGAGTGTCTGGCCAAATGAGATTAATAAGAGGTCCTTCCTGAATCTGTTTTCTAATAATTATGAGCTGTGGAAACCTTAAAACTCTGTAATCTTATTGCTTTAAAATTTTTTTTTCCATGACAGGGGAACCACTCACATATTGATCCATCGAAGCATGGGAAACCTGAAACACTTAAACCTGCGAGTGTTTTGTGTGAAGCAACATTTTGAGGGCTTCATTATTTAGGGTTTCTCCTTTATTGATCACTAACACACCCCTGTTTTATTTGAATGTTTTTCTATATGGTAGGATGAAGGGAAACCTAAATCCAGACCTAGGCATACTGAAACCGTCAAAGCAAAAATGGTAACTGATTCTTGTACTCTATGTCGACTTATTTATTGAATAGCTAAT
Source organism: Sequoia sempervirens (assembly GCA_007258455.2). Taxonomy (NCBI): domain Eukaryota; kingdom Viridiplantae; phylum Streptophyta; class Pinopsida; order Cupressales; family Cupressaceae; genus Sequoia; species Sequoia sempervirens. Next base: position 992,903,274 of record VDFB02271358.1, on the reverse strand, counting down.
GTACTGAAAATGAAGACTGAAATGCTGATATACTTCGATCTCCAGGTGGAAGACAAAGCAGAGGAAATAAAAAGTACTCCAGAGGAGCCACTACATCATCGGCCTGTTGTTAAGATGCCAAACTTTTGGAAACCACCTTTTAAACCAATGAGGTCTTGCTCCTTCTCATTCTTTTCTTTCCAAAACTTCTAGAGTTTGCATTAGCTGTTGATGTTGACCTCGGATTCTCTATAGAACCTCCTCTCCTGTACTAACATGGCTAGTGGTTTTGGAGTCTTGCTATTGTTTATTCTACTGAAAGCTTTTGTAATTTATATCAGTTTCCTCACATTGATCTTTGATTTTTTATTAAATCCTCCTCCTCTCCTGTATATGGCATCTCTAGGTTGTTGTTGTTATCATGTGAAATGTAATATGCGTCTAATTTCCCCATAGTTGATGATTTTGTTCCATTATAATCTCAATGATTCAAATGTTGCTTCTATCTTAATACATTATCTAGACTTCGTGTTGGGTAATTTCTGAAATAGCTGATTTGGATCTTGCTCATTATTATCTAAATAACCTCTCTAATAAAAAAAGAAGCATTTGGAATGATCTGATGCGATCCATGGAAGCTTCAGAGCTCTAAAAACTTACTTTCTTGATCTGTCTGTTGATATTACAGATCAACTAAAAAGCTGACGACACCTAAGGAGCCAAATTTCCATCCCATGCACTCCAAAATCAACTAAAAAGCTGACGACACCCAAGGAGCCAACTTTCCATCCCATGCACTCCAAAAAACACTGCAATAAAGAAAGGAGAGGAATCATCGGACAGAGCTGTAGTCTGAATTTCAATGTGATGTTTGCTCGATCAGTGCTGAATTCCCAATAATTCTGCGATTCTTTATCTGGTCTTACCAAGTGTGTAAAACAAGAGGCTTATATGCGGCTGTTGTAGCTTTTATGACACATATCTTATTCCATGTATGTTTATTTGAGTGTGTTTCATTCGGAGAAGGCTCTTTTACAACAAGCGAGGGGTGTCGTACTCTGCTGATGCAAAACAGTTTGTATTAACAGCGAGTCCCTGCCTTATTCTTGTATCAGTGTAACTGTAGTATAAAAAAATGAAGTTAAATAATTAATAATTTTTTATGAGAATAATGACAATTCATAGATAACTTAATAATTAGCATATAGATAATAATTGTAAAATTATTTATTAAATTTTGACTTATTTCAATAAAATAAAATAAAATAAAAATATTGAAAAATATATTTTTGTATTAAATGAATTGAATATTAGTACATATTAGGTTTTCATTGTCCAATAAAATGATAGTAAGGTTGTTTTAAAAATTGTATATGTTTCGATTATGTGGTTCTATCAATAGAATGGAAGTAAATGATAGTAGCATTGTCCTAGGCACAAATGAATAGAGCTAAGGGATGATTTGAATGTTTTTCTCTATAATGGAGTATTTTATATTTAAAATAGAATTGTAAGGGTGAAAAATGTATCCTTAACGCTTTCCTCCACTTTGACTTTTTTTTTCTTGGCGCAACACTCTAATATGTAATTCACATATTTATGTGTGAAAGTTGATATTTTTACTTAAGCCTCAAGTAAGCTTGACTCTCTGTTCAAGGATTATTGGGATTTGACACACATTTGCAATCATGAACTTGGTTCCAAACAACACATGCTGTTTTGACCCTCAAATTTTTTAAAGAAATAATGCTAGGCTAAAGTTGACTTAGTCCCAATTAGTCATTACTTGTCAATTTGTGTGTGAAATATTCAAATCACATGCTAGGGTGTTGTATATAAGGATAAAGCCCTAGGTCATTTGATCATCCAAGAATCATCAAGAGGATACATTGCATTAGAACATTATAACATCAACCTCTACACTCGTAAGAACAAATATTTACTTGCTTGGTGTGTTCGTGAATTGTTCCATATCATTGAATTGATTGAGTGTTTGACTATAGTGGAGTGAGAAAATATTCTTTTTCTCTTAATATAATATACTCAATGTTCTTTATCACCACATTGTCTAGATTATTGTAGGAAAATATTAATCGTGCAAAAATTGTATGAGAGGTTCAAATCCATTGTGAGATAAAATTTAAGCTATTGTTTAACTTATTGAGTTAGGAACTAGAAGCAATGAAACAATATAATATAGAGGTACTAGAACTGCAAATGAGGATTTTGGAAACTTGATCGAGAAATTCACTGGCCAAGATGCAAGCATGATATGATGACATTCAATTGGCACATTTTTGTGCAACTTTCGTATTGTTGTTCACAATTGATGCAAGACTCGAGCATGCCTCTAGAATCTAGATGGTTTTGTACACATAACCATAAAAATGAGAACAATAGAGTATTAGATATGCCTAAAATGCATGACTAAAAATATGTTAACAAAAAAAGACATAGATAAGGAATTTGAGTTTAAGTTGCTTGAATGTTGTATTTACATCGAAGGTGTTCCTTATATGAAGTGAACGACCTCTGAAAATCAACAGTTGAAAATTGTGGAGAATGATACAAGACGATTGAAATGATCTCAACCATCAAATTTTCTAAAATGTTAAAAAATATAATATATAACTAAAGAAAAAATGACTACATTTTTATATAGTCTTAGTTTTAAATTAAGAAAAGATAGGATAAGAATTGTTTTTTTCTTTTAAATTTTTTAAATTTAGATTTTTAAATAAATAATAATGTTTTTAATAAATAGATATATTATTTAAATAATAATATTGTTAATAATAAATTAGTAAATTACAAATTGACTTTTTATCTTTTAAATAGGGTTTCATTTTATTTTCACTTTTTACTTGTAATTTTAGATATAAAAGCTAGAATTTGACTTTTAACAATTTTAATATAGTTTATGTTTAGTTTTAATATTTTACTTGAAATACAATTTTAGTTTTTAAAATATAATTTTTTTAATATAATTTTTTTGTTTGTTAATATTGAGTTTATGTTAATATTGTTTGTGATATATATATATATATAAAGGGGTAAAAACTTTATTGAAAATCAGAAATGAACATTACAACCAAAACAAAGGGAGTAAGCCCCATAAATCAAAAGAAGCAGCAAAACAAGTACATAAAAAAATCAACTATCTTCTAGTATCCTTCCATCCTCTTCAAGGAATCTATCCAAATCCCACCGTAACTCAGGGGAAACCTGCATCCAATCCTCAATCTTCTAGCCAACATCATGCTTAGAAGCCCATTTAGCCAAGCAGTCAGCAACCCGATTCCACTCCCTCAAGATATGAACAAAAGAAACCTCTTCCATCCTGGAGCTAACTTGAAGAATACGCTGAACAACTGAAGCCAGTTGCCAATTAATATCAGACATCTTTATTTCATTCAACAAATTAATCAAAATCTGTGAATCAACTTCACAAATAACCTTTTTCCATCCCAAAGCAAGGGCCCACTCCACAACATAAAGAATCACCAAGCCCTCCATGAGATTAACAGTTTTCTCCCCTTCATGAATAAAGAAAATGAATATCATTGAACCCTCAGAATCCCTGCCGACCCCACCAATCCCAGCAGGCCCAGGATTACCTCTAGAAGATCCATTAGAATTGATCTTCAAGACTCCAGCCGGAGGAGGTAGCCACCTACCCATCTGTTGCACTCTCCTGGGCCCATGCCTACTTCCCCTGGAACCACCAGAAGAAGAATGTATCCCCTGAAGACCCAATCTATCCACCAACTTAGCATCCCCTTTCCCCAGGGGGAAAAACACTTCACTCTTAGCCACAACCGACTCCTGTATCATACCTAATATACGCATCCACACCTGCTGACCCACCAATTTAACACCGCGGAATATCCTGCGATTCCGCTCCAACCAGGTCTTCCAAAGAAGAAAAGTAGGTCCAACATACCAAACCTCGTGCAAAAAGGAGGCCAATGAGGGGGGTCTTCCCATACTATCCCATAATTCCACCAACAAGGAAGCATGAACACAAGGTTGCTTCCAAACTTCCCACCACCAATGCCAAAGTTGCACAACAAAGGGACATCAGAAGAACAAGTGTGAGGAATCCTCTTCCTCTTTCCCACAGAGAACATCGACCAAAGGCCCCTGGAAACCATGCTTACGAATGTTATCCCAAGTCAAACACCTATTCCACGCTAAAGACCAAACAAAGCAATTACACTTAGGCCATGATAGCTTACTCCACACCCTCTTCCACCACTGAACCTCCACCCTAACCAACTTTTGAGCCAATAACACCTGATATCCACAAACAACAGAGTAAATCCCCTTGGGATTGTGAGCCCAAGCAATAATATCCTCTTCTATTAGAGAGCTACAATGCCTACTGCAAAGAATTGTGTTAAGCTCAGCCTTGCCATCCTCCTCGCCCAATCCCGGCCACTGAGTGGGATCCTTCCAGCAAGCCCTCTCCAACTGACCATAAAAAGAGGTGGTCTTAAAGTCACTCACCCTAGACCAACCAGCCGCAAGAAATCTCTGACTCAAAGGAAGCAAGTGAGGAAACTAAGAGATAAGCGGAGGGAAACCATCCCAAGAGTCTGACCAAAAAAAGAGCTTTCGAACCCCGTCGGTAGATCCAAAATAATCCTTCCTTAATGAGCTGCGCACCCTTCTGAAGAGTACTCCAAATCACTGAACCTTTCCCCTCAAGAGGGTACCTAAGGAGATCATGCCGAGGGACACCAGGGAAATACTTATGAGATAATATCCTGCTCCACACACCATCTCCAGAAAAGTTTAGCAACCACAACCACTCTGAACAAAGTATATTGACGAAGACCCAAACCTCCATATTGCTTTGGACTACACACATCTTCCCACTTGACCAGGCTCAACTTGGAGGATGACAAACTTCCAGCCCATAAAAACTGTCTTTCAAGAGAATCCAACTCCTTAAGAAACCCCACCGGAGCCACCTGAAGCATACATCTATAAGTAGGGAGTGCTTGCACAACTGACTTAAGAAGCTGAACCCTCCTAGCAAAAGACAACCATCTATGTGTCCAATGATTGACTTTCACCCGAAACTTATCAATGATATTCTGCCAAGAGCCCTTAGGAAGACCAACATAAATTGGAATGCCCAAATACATAAAAGGGAGAACCCCTATCTGAAACCTTAAAATATTAGCAATTCTTCTCTGAATGGTGGTAGGCGTATTGAAGAAGAAGATGGAAGATTTGTCCTCATTAATCAATTGCCCCGATGCCACAAGGTAAACATCCAGCAACTGTCTCAAAAAAGTAGCTTCCCTGACAGTAGCCATCCCCATCAAGGCCGTATCATCAACAAACTGTAAATGAGACTGCGGAGGTAAATCTCCGCCCCAATGCCAACCCTGAATGATGCCTAACCCAACATTTCTTTTCAACAAACGTCCAAGACCTTCAGCAAGAAGAAGAAACAGGTACGGGGAGAGTGGGTCCCCTTGGTGAAGCCCTCTAGAAGCCCCAAAGAGTTCAGAATGATCACCATTTATCAAAACCGAGAAGGATACTGATGTAACACAACTCATAACCCATTGGATCCATTCCTTACAAAATCCAAAAGCAACAAGGATCTTCTGAATGAAGGATCATCTAACCCTATCATAGGCCTTAGCCATATCCAACTTAATGAACATTTCCTTCTCATGGGAACTGGCCATGGAGTGGATGGTCTCAGTAGCAATAACAACCCCATCCAAAATTTGTCGACCTGCAACAAACCCACTTTGTTCTTCCGAAATCAGCACTTTAAGCCACTTCTTCAATCTTTCAGCCATTAACTTTGAAATAATTTTATATGCCACATTGCAAAGGGAGATAGGCCTAAACTGCGTTAACCTATCCGTCCCTTCACACTTGGGGATGAGAGCAATGAAAGTGGAATTTAGAGCATGCAACATCTGCTTGTTCCTCTGGGACTCCTAAACAACCGCTAGAAGATCCAACTTTATGATATCCAAAACTCTTGAAAGAACGCTATTGGGAAACCATCAGGGCCAGGAGCTTTTCCTTTCTTAATCTGAAACACAATCTCCTCTAGCTCCTCTAGAGAAATCTCACTCATCAAATACTCATTCACCTCCCTAGAAACCAACTAATGGATACAAGAAAGAACCTATTCCTCCTCTATTGAACCCCCTTGTGAATCCTCTTTGAAAAGAGGAGCAAAATACTATGATGCCTCAGTCGCGATTTCCTGAAATGAGACAACACGATCCCCCCTGTCGTTAACCAACACATAGATGGAATTACCATGCCTCCCGACCTTCACAAAATTAAAGAAGAATGCAATATTTTTGTCCCCTTCCTGCAGCCATTCAACCCGAGCTTTCTGATTCCAATAAACCTCTTCACGTAACTCACATTCCTCCACCACCTTCAAAGTCCTAGCCTCTTCTTTCAAAAGATCCTCTGAAACCCCATTATCCCAAATCAATCTCATAACATTATTTAACTCTTCTAGGGCAATGACCTTATCATGAAAAATATTACCAAAACACCAACGATTCCACCTTTTAAGCTGATACTTGACAAACTGAAGAAGCTTGGCGAAAGTATACATTGTATTACCAAAAGAAGGTCTAACTATCCTCCACCACACATCCACTTGGTCATAAAGAGTAGAGTCCCATAACCACATAAGCTGTAATTTGAAGGAAGGAGATCGAGGCACCCGAGCATAGATGATACGAAGCTTGATAGGCCAGTGGTCCGAACCCCTCCAATCCAAAATTTCAGAGGAGGTTGACCACAAGTCACCAACCCAATAACAAGAGACCAAGAACCGATCCAACCTCTTAGCGACACAGTCCTCACCAGTCCTCCTATTATTCCAAGTAAAATGACCATTACTGGGCTGAACATCAATAAGATTTAGACCAGAAATGCTATCTCTAAGAAGCTGCGCAAAAGACTCCAATCGAGCAATTCCACCCCTTTTCTTAGACAACTCCACTATAGCGTTGAAATCCCCAACTAGAATCCACGAGTGGAAAGGAGCCAGGCTACAAACATATTGAAGGTGGGACCATAGAAGCTACTTACCCTGCTAATCAACAGGCGCATACACATTGGAGAGGAGAATATATTCTCTTGTCACAAAGCATGAGGCCACCAACGAAATAGCGAACCTAGAAGACATCCACCAGAGAGGGAAAATCATCTGTGGGTTCCATAAGCAAGCCACCCCCCAGACGCACCGTGAGCTCCAACACACTGACACTTGCCATACTTCCACAACTTAGGTACCATATTCAACATACTCTCCACATAAAGCTTATTTTCCTGAAGAAAAAGAACATCTAGAGATTGATTCCTAACCAAATCACGAACAACTTTTTGTCGAGGGCCACTGTTCAAGCCCCTTACATTCCAAGATAGAAAAATCATTTCTGGGTACACAAGAAGTGCGAATCCAGGGTCTTAACTGCCCCTGACTCCACCATAGTTTCCCCAGTTGATTTAATCTTTTCCAAATTCTTTTTCCTACCCAGCTTGGGATTCTTCTCACCAACCCCTTTCTTTGGATCCTTTTGCTGAATACCCATGCGAGAAGAGGACATGGAGCTCTTTCCAACCTCCACACCAATTTTTATAGGCAAAGGAGGACCCTCTCCCCCATTCATCAAAGCCCCAATCACAGGATCTGGCCCAGCCGAAATAATCAACTGCTAATCCGTGTCCATCTGCCCAACACCCGTGTCCTGCACAACCTGTATAGCCTCTGAAGGAGGCCCATCCTTTCCTGAACCCAAAGTTCCCTAATCCAAGTTCATCAAACCCAGATTCACTTTTTGTTGGCTGAGATCATCCAACACCTCAAACCTGTTAAAAGAAACATCATCCTACCTCCCCCCCAGAGTCCTCTTCTGCCCCCGATTTCTATTACGAGCTTTGACATGAATATATCCATCCTCCCCAATACCATCACCCAGAATAGGCCTCTTCCCCTTATCAACCCTAGGTGGATTGCGAGGAGTTTGGCCAGATTGGGTCCCCATCAGCTTAGCCTTAGGGCACCTACACTGCAAGTGTCCATACTCATGAAAAAATCGACATCGAAAGGGCAGAGTTTCATAGTCTAACTGTTGTACCCATGTATATGATCTTGCACTCACTTCCATAGAATCTGGCAATGACATGCTTAAATCAATTTCCACACAAATACGGGCAAAAGTCATTACCTTTTTAAACTGCATCTATTGAGAAGACCCAACTGGTTTACCAAGCATTGAAGCCACTAAATGTAGAACATCCTCTCGCCAACATTCGACTAGAAACCACGGTAGTCGAACCCACAGTGGAACCCTATTCGGGAGCTCTTCAGTCCGATTGAAGCTTGCATGCCATGACTTCATAAACAAGCCCACTTGGTTGTAGAAATAGGGACCCCCCTCGAAAATCCTATTCCGATCCGCCATGCAATCAAATGAAACCATAAAGTAATTATTCGCTAAGAGCCTAATCTTCATCTCTCCTTCCGACAACCAGGTCCTCTGAGCCCAAGATTCCAAAAATTGCAATGAGACTCTTAAAACCATAAGCTTGCAATAAAAAGAGTGTTTCAAATAATAATCAATATCATCCCCTAGCATCTCCATCGAGATAACCAATTTCAGTCTCTCCTTACATCTTTAAAAGCATCCATTAATCTTCGTAATCTTAGATCCTCTAGACGACCCATAACCATTCAACTCTTGATTCAGCGCAAACAAATTATTATCAAAAAACTTTGTACCCTATGACAGAGGTTTCGATCCAAAGGCTGATCGAAAATCCATCATGGGGTTAGCGCTAGATGCTTCCCCTTGAGACATGAACCTAGAGCAAGACCCTAAGCGAACATGCAAGCCCTCGGATCAAGGGAACGGAGGAAAAAATCCACACGAGGGTTAACACAATACCCCTCTAGCTCCACCCACAACCCACCACAACTCAAAAGTTTCCGCAACAAGCAGAAAAGCGCTACCCCCAATCAAGGCAACACACAGCCCAAGGAGAATGACAACTTCACAGCAAGCCCTACCCACCAACAGGCTAACTCGTGCCCTCACAACACAAAAACACTCCATGCGACCACAAGTAAAGGACAGACACCTTGCACAACCCAATCCCGAGCTCAAGAGACCAACGCCGCCACCTAGCAAATGCTGCTCCATGCAACCCCCTCCTTCCAAAGCCCACAGAAGATTCAAAGACTGCAGCCCAAATTAGAACACCACCCTTCAAACGATGCCCCACACAGCCGCTAACCACTCATGCAAAAGAAGATTCACAGTCAGTCTTCAAGAACTATCCCACCCTCAACGCGTCAAACACCCCCCTCAGCGCAACAACAGACAAAGAGTAGAGAACGAGCTAGGGCACAAACGCCCTAGCTCGGCTTGTAGACCTCACGAATGACATCCCGTCCCCTATCACTATAGATTTAAATTTTCATCATTCATCGTTTGTGATATAATAATTATATTTTTTAGATACATATTTTATTAATATTTCAATTCTAATAAATTAAAAAAATAGTTTTACTTTTTTATTTAATCATTTTTTTTTTCTTAGACTGTAGGATATTATAACCAATCAAACTAGGTTCCTCACCCTTAATCATTTAAATTAACTTAATAAGTTTATTATTTTTTATTAATTTTTTAAAATTATTATGTTTATTAATATTTAGATTTTGATATATATTTAGTTTATTTTATTTTAGTTTTTAATTTAGATTTAAGTTTGAAATTTATTTTTATTATTTATATCTTTTTATGAAATTACAAATAATAATAATTAAAAAATATTAGAATTAATTTAGTTTATAATTAGTTATTTTATTAAAACTTTAATTATTGTAGAATAATTCTATTTTAGATTTTTGTTATAATTTATTAAAAAAAAGAATTTCAAACTTAAAATATACATTAAAATTTATAGAGTGAGAGAGGGAGAGGTAACTTTTGATTAGTTATTTCATACCAACAATCCAAGGATAGCATGTCTTAGGGAGTTATGCTTAGGGTTGCATGTCATTTGGTTAAGGATATGATAATTCACCTTCAAAACCTCTTCAATGTGCCCATTGCACACTTAGGAAGAAAATAGATAGAGAGAGAAAGAGAGAAAATAAAGAGAGAGAAATAGAGAAACATAGAGGTATACAAAGAGATATAGAGAGAGATAGAGATGCAAAAAAATAGAGGTATAGATATAGAAGAATAATTATGGAGAGAGGAAGAGAGATGAAGAGAGATAAAGAAAGAGAGGAAAAGAGAGAAGAGGAGAGACATAGCTAGATATAGTCACATAAAGAGAGATAGAGAGCTAAACAAATAAAGAGAAATAGGAGACAAAAATATATATAGAGGTCGACAGATCAAGAGATAAAGAGGGAAAGGGGGAGAGAGTAGGGAGATAAATAGGGATAGCAAAAACTAGTAAGGGGAGAAAGATAGGGAGAGGGAAATTGACAAATAGAAGAAATGAGAGAAAGATAAATAGAGGAAGAGAGAAGGGAAGACAAATATAGAGATAAATAGGGGAGAGAGAGGAAGAGAGAGATTGAGAGATAATAAAAAATATAAAGAAAGAGAGGAAGATAAAAATATAAATATCTATCTTTCTCTTCCCATATCTCTATGATATCTCCCCATATGTACTTCTCCCTACCTCTGTCTCTCTATATAACTTCCTATCTCTATCTTTGTATCACTCCATCTGTCCCTCTCATTTTCTCCCTCTCTCTTTGTATCTCCCTCTTTCTATCTTTATTTCTCTCTCCCTCTCTCCATTTACATTTCCATCTTCCTCTTTATCTCTCTCCCTATCTCTATCTCCTTACTTCTCCTTACATCTCATTCCCTCTTTCCCTTCTATCTTTCCCACTATATATATCTCTCTATCTCTCCATCTCACTATCCATATTTCTCCCTCTCCCCCTCTCTCCCTATCACTCTCTATATTTCTCAATTTCTCTATCCTCCCTCCCTCTCTAGATCTATTTATATATCTCTCTATCTATCCCTCTCTCTCTATCTCTCTATTAATTTTCTATATCACTTGGAATTTATCTCTCTTGCCCTCTCTCTCTCTTCCTATCTATTTATAACTCATTATCTCTACCTCTCTCTCTCTCTCTCTTATTTACTCCATCTCTCCCTCCATCTCTTCTACTCTCTATCTCTCTCCATATATCACCTCCTATATCTTTATATTTCTCTCTCCATCTCCCCCTCTTTCATTGAATCCCTCTTTCTATCTCTATCTCTCCCTCTCCCTCTTCCTTTTTTCATCTTTCCATTTATATTTATCTTTTTGTCAGTCTTTGTCTTTGTCTCTCTATATTTCCCTATTTATATTTCTCTATCTCTACTTTATATCCCTATTTTCCCTCTCCCTCTCCCTATCACATCCTCTTTCTATATCTCTCTAATTATCTCTCCTATCTCTATTTCTCTCCCTCCATTGGCCTCCTTCTCTATCTATTTATATATATCTATCTCCCTCTCTATCTCTATCCATATCTCTCTTACTCATACACACACTCGTTATTTCTCTCTCCCTATCTCTATCTCTATCTGTCCATATTTAAATTCTTACATATCTTTCACTATTTCTATCTCATTACCTATCCATCTCTCTTTACCCCTATATCTTTCCCTCTCTCTAATTCTCTCTATATATCACTTCCTATCTCTATATTTATATTTCTCTCTCCCTCTCTTATTCTCTCCATCTCTCCCCCTCTTTATATATTTATCTCTTCTAGATCTATATCTATCCCTTTGTCCTCTCTCTTTATCTCTCCCTCTCTCTCTCTCTCTCTCTCTCTCCATATCCATCTCCATCTCCATCTCCATCTCCATCTCTCCCCCCATATCTCTCCCTCTTTTTGTCCACATATCTTCCTCTCTCTCCCTCTCTCCTTATTTTAAACATATCACTAGCCTATTGGTAACAAAGCCTTATTATCTTCCCTATTCAAAGGTTTTGTGTGTTTAGATCCCTATAAGTAGATGCATATTTGATTTGAAGCTATCATTTCTCTATTGAGACCTTTGTTGCACAAACAAAATCATTTTAAAATTTCCTACCAATTGACCTCATGTGTACTACACAAATGTATGTAAACAATAAACCAAAAAATTCCCTAATTGACCATCCACACTTCTTCAGTGTACCCATTGCACACCAAGGTGTGATTGCTAGTTATACATTGATGTGAAGGATATGAAGATAAGTATAGCTCATGCCTAAGGTATAGAACGTTGTGGTAGGAAATGATATTTAAATTTAACAAAAATATGTCTATTGACATACACAATAGTATCATAGCATAATATGTATGAGCCAAACCAACTTGTGGTAGATTATATTCATGTATAACTATGTTATATTAAATATATTTCTCTATATTCTCATGCAATCTATTGCATTGCATTATACCAATTCATTTATTCTCATATCACTATCTACACGTACATAATTGTATCTCTTTTTATGCTCCACATAACTACCATACATGTATCTCTTAGCTTTGTATGTGTATAACTTTCTATCTTTGTCTCTTTTTCTTTTCCTATATTACAAATTTTGAGCCTATAATTATACCCACTTATAAGTACTTCAAGGAGCATGTCTCTTGTATACCATGTCCCTTGGATGTGTTAATATCACATCTCCTTTGTGGTGGATGTATGTTGTTACAAAGTCAACACTACCTTGTCAACAAAATAAATTTAAACTAATGATTTTAAGCAAGATATTCAATAAATAATAGCAAGAGAAAGAATACAAAACCACTGAGCATTTAAGAGGATTTTAGTGTGTACAAGTTGAGATAGGGAGAATGGAGTGGTGGTTGATTAGGAGCTTGAATTTATGCCAAGCCCCTGATTTGATCTTTTGACATCCATGTGCAACTAATGAATGAACATGAGAGACTAGAATGTGTGTGCTATTAATCTATATGTGTGTTTAGGGATTTAAGAACAACGATATTGAAATAAATCTATTGATGCTAAATCCTTGGTCTACATGGATAAACACCCTAGTGTTTATGTGATTGAACAAGAGGTGGTAAGGATCACTAAGAGATATGCCAAGATAAATAGATAAGCTAAATGATAAACAAGTAGTTGCAATACAACCAAAGAAAAATATAGAACAATCTTATTAGAATGATATTGAAGAGATGAACGAGCATTTGATGATTCCAACAAAAGTGTACTAGCACCTACCCACAACAAGAGGTAAAGTGAAAATTTCTAAACTCCAAATTAATTTTACAAGAGGCTCATGAGGAAGTTGAAAATTCACACACAAATAAATAAAAATATGTTTTCAGCTAGCAATCATTATAATATGTTAGAGTAGGCAATTGGGCAAGAAGCCAATGGTTCAAATTTTAAAAATTAATGGGACACTAGTGCATTGCAATAGCATATTGGAGAGATGCTCAAAACTTGGCTAGAAAACTCAAAATTAGTGAGAAATATTTAAATGTGATAGAAATTGGCTAATTAGTAGAGGAAAAGGCCAGGGCTTGGATAAAATGATCCTAGAATGTGCTATGGGGATGGGCACTAAATTGAACTCAAAACATAATGTGATAATTTCAGGGTGGGTAATTTTTTAACATTACATTTTGTCATCACTTTAGTAGGCTAAGTCCACTAAGTGATGAGCTATACGAAAGCATACATATTAAAATACTCTAAATAATGGTGCAGGAGCACCCAAATCATGTAATGCCTTTAAAAGGCCCTAATTTGTCAAATGTGTGTGTTTAAGTCCAAAAAAATGAGTCAAGACCATGCAAATCCTAATTTGAATGTATTCAAATCATATAATAGGTCCTTAGGTGGTCCCATAAATAGATTTTCAAAATATTTTTAAAAGGTGGGAAAAATTGTCAAAATGTAATTATGCAAAAAGAGAGCATAAATCAAGAATATTAAGAGTTAAGGGGTAGTTAGGAGGTCTCAACTGATGGAAAGGAAGTTATTGGAGGGGAAGAATCCTTAAAATTCATTGTAATTAGTGGGATAAGGGAATGATTGTATTCTTGTAATCAAATTGTTGAAATAAAGACTCTATTTTGCAAAATTTTGAGTTTTTCTTCTTTTACCAGTCCTTGTACGAACTGTACTGAAGCCTAGAGATTGTTATTTTATTTTTGTTTAGTAAGATAATGAATAATTCATTATATTGAAGTGTTTTGAAGAAGATTCATTCCGTTTGGAGGCTTTTGAAACTAGAATTTGTCAAACCCTCAAAACAGGGTTTGAGAGTCCTTTAAGGAACAAGACCTCCATCCCATCGAAGTAGGCATAATAGGTCAATGAGATGGATTGAAATAGGTGTATTTTATTGTGTTTAGTGTTCTTGTGTGGTGTCAGGACAATAGGAGATGAAGGTGCAAGAATATGTTGTTGATTTAAGCCAATTTTTGAGTTTTCCCACTCAAGAATGAAGGATACAAGCAGGGCATTGAAGGAACAACACATGCATGGAATTTGAAATGAATTCAAAAGATTTTGAAAACATATTAAAGCCTATTTCAAGAGGTGTCCGGAGGTCTTGAGGTTTTCAAGTGTGTATTTCATGAAACCCTCACTGTTTTTGGTGTATTTCACCCTATAAACAAGGGTTTATTGAATTTATGTATTGTTGGGTGTTTCCCACCTTGAAACTTGACTATTTGTGAGTTTTTACACCTGTTCTAAGAAATTTTGGGGTTTGGAAGAGCTTCGGTGTTGATTAAGGGGCACTTGGTTTGTTAATTAGACCTAATTGAGGGCTTTTACTAGTGGACAATGTGTTGGTTCTCCTATATTTTGTGAAACAAGTGTAATTATCATTTGAATATGTTATTGTTGACTAAAAGGAGTTTAAGAATATATATTTATTTTGTGAATAATCTTTATGATTGAAAAGAAATCACCCAATTCAAGGATAGACTGACCTATAGAGGTATATGGCATTATTTGATCAAAACATAGAATTTGTAAAAACAGTGAAAAGAATGTTGTTAGATGCTTGGGAACAGTTTCATTTGTGATATTATAGGTGATTCTATGCTTGGTTAGGGTCTACAAGGAAGATTTGATAGTTTTGTGGTATTGAACAAAAGAAACCCTATGTGAGAAAGGTGTCTTGATTGCAAGAACTGATGTTTCCATGCTTGTCTTGAATTGTTTCAATCAAAACATGATGAAATTGGTGTCTTGAAGGACTGGTAATAGGTATGGAGATGGTTTGGCTTTAAGAATGCATAGTTTGTTGAAATTTTGAGGTAAGCTGAAGTAAGGAGAGATATGGTGTGTCTTGATTTAGAGATTATTGAGCAGATTAGTGTTTTGTTTTTGTCAAGTTGATGTTGTTGATGGTCTGATAATGGATAATATTAGAGGTGCATATTTAGTTGTTATTTTTCCTTGATAATAACAAAGTTGAAATTGGTTCTGAAAGTGGTTTGCTAGATGGAGATGGTGAGTTGGCTGTTGATAGCCTTGTAATTTCAAATGAAAATGAATGGATTTTGGTTGAATGAAAAGTAGATTTCTAATGAAATTACAATTTTATCGTCTCTTGATTCAATTGGGTCAGATATACCTTGATGATTGAGTGTTTGGATTTGATGCTCTACATCAAATTGGTATCAGAGCTAGCAAGGTTCTGTTGGTTGGTTGGATTAATGTTGTTGCTAACAGAAGGTTGAGATTGTTGGTTGGTTGCAGGTGCTTATCCATCTAAGATGCATTGAGAAAGTCCAAGAGACTAGGGAGAGTAAGAGGAGACACCTAGGTGAGGCAAGCTGAATTGTGTTGCATTTAGACCCTGATGGATTCCTGTCTGAGAAGCATTGGAAGAGTTGCAACTTGTTAAAGATACTCCACTGATGGGAGTAAATAATATGAAGGATGATTGTTGAGGAGAAGTAGTGTGCAAGGATAGTCTTGTGTCCTTGGTTGAGCAAAGAGTTGGTGAGAAGATGAAAAGGACAGTCATGTGTCCTTTTGAAGAGGAAAAGATGATTGAGAACTTGATGAAGAAAGAATGAGAAAGGCAAGGAAAAAGGAAGAGAGAAGATAGAGATGAAGGACAAGAGATGACTAAAGGAAGCCAAGATAAAGCGATGAGTACAAGCCAAAGACAAATGAAGATGAAGAGGACAAAGAACAAGGAAAATTAATTTTGTTTTGTAGGTACAAGCATGTTTCCAAGGGACTTGGAAAGATTCAGTTGGTTGGTTGTATGGTGTAGAAGCACCCAGATCATGTAATGCCTTTAAAAGGCTAATTTGTCAAATGTGTGTGTTTAAGTCCAAAAAAATGAGTCAAGGCCATGTAAAGCCTAATTTGAATGTATTCAAATCATATAATAGGTCCTTAGGTGGTCCCATAAATAGATTTTCAAAATATTGTTAAAAGGTGGGAAAAATTGTCAAAATGTAATTATGCAAAAAGACAGCATAAATCAAGAATATTAAGAGTTAAGGGGTAGTTAGGAGGTTTCAACTGATGGAAATGAAGTTATTGAAGGGGAGGCATCCTTAAAAGGCATTGTAAGGCATGGGAGAAGGGAATGATTGTATTCTTGTAATCAAATTGTTGAAATAAAGACTCTGTTATACAAAATTCTGAGTTTTTCTTCTTTTACCAGTCCCTGTACGGACTATACTGAAGCCTAGAGGTTGTTAATTTATTGTTTTTTAGTAAGATATTGAATCATTCATTATCTTGATTTTTTTTTAAGAAGATTCATTCAGTTTGGAGGCTTTTGAAACTAGAATTTGTTAAACCCTCAAACTAGGGTTTGAGAGTCCTTTAAGGAACAAGAACTCCATCCCATCGAAGTAGGAATAGGTTGATGGGATGGATTGAAATAGGTGTCTTTTATTGTGTTTAGTGTTCTTGTGTGGTGGCAAGACAGTAGGAGATGAAGGTGCAAGAATATGTTGCTAATTTAAGCCAATTTCTGAGTTTTCCCACTCAAGAATGAAGGATACAAGCAGGGCATTGAAGAAAAAACATGTGCATGGACTTGGAAATGAATTCAAAAGATTTTGCAAACATATTAAAGCTTGTTTCAAGAGGTGGCCGAAGGTCTTGAGGTTTGCAAGTGTGTATTTCATGAAACCCTCACTGTTTTTGGTGTATTTCACCCTATAAACAAGGGTTTACTGAATTTGTGTATTGTTGGGTGTTTCCCACCTTGAAACTTGATTATTTGTGAGTTTTAACACCTATTCTAAGACTGTTTGGGGTTTGGAAGAGCTTCGGTGTTGATTAAGGGGCACTTGGTTTGTTAATTAGACCTAATTGAGGGCTTTTATGAGTGGACAACGTGTTGGTTCTCCTATAGTTTGTGAAACAAGTGTAATTATCGTTTGAATATGTTATTGTTGACTGAAAGGGGTTTAAGAATCTATATTGAGTTTGTGAATAAGCTTTATGATTGAAAATAAATCACCTGATTCAAGGATAAATTGACCTATAGAGGTATATGGCATTATTTGATCAAAATAGAGAATTTGTAAAAACAGTGAAAATAATGTTGTTAGATGCTTGGGAATAGTTTCATTTGTGATATTATAGGTGATTCTATGCTTGGTTAGGGTTTGGAAGGAAGATTTGATAGTTTTGTGGTATTGAACAAAAGAAACCCTATGTGAGAAAGGTGTCTTGACTGCAAGAACTGATGTTTCCATGCTTATTTCTTGAATTGTTTCAATCAAAACATGATGAAATTGATGTCTTGAAGGATTGGTAACATGTATGGAGATGGTGTGGCTTTAAGAATGCATAGTTTGTTGAAATTTTGAGGTAAGCTGAAGTAAGGAGAGATATGGTGTGTCTTGATTTAGAGATTATTGAGCAAATTAGTGTCTTGTTTCTGTCAAGTTGATGCTGTTGATGGTTTGATGATGGCTAATAGCAAAGGTGCATGTTTAGTTGTTCTTTTTCCTTGATAATAACAAAGTTGAAATTGATTATGAAAGTGGTTTGCTAGATGGAGATGGTGAGTTGGATGCTGATAGCCTTATAATTTCAAATTAAAATGAATGGATTTTGGTTTAATGAAAAGTAGATTTTTGATGAAATTACAATTTGATCTTCTCGTGATTCAATTGGGTCAGATATACCTTGATGATTGAGTGTTTGTATATGATGCTCTACATCAAATAAATAGTATTTTGAGGATAGAAAAAGGATACACAAAAACCCTTTTGCTCAAGAAGCCTCAAGCCACCAACCAAGAATCTCCAAAATCATATGTTAGATAATAAAAACTTGCAACTAAAATAGTATTATAAAATATGAATTACAAAACAAATGTATTAGAAAATTACAAACATGTTTATAGTAAATAAAAATAGATGTAATATCATGCAATGAGAAGAATGTGATGAATAGAGAATTTGACTCAAAAATAACAAACTGATGTACATAGAGAGAAATAAACATTATTGATATGAAAGAAAAACAAATGATTCGAGTGTTAGTTTTTTATTTCACTAGGAATCATGAGAATTAGTTGGTAAGACTAGTTACTTGTACTAGCATACTTTGTTGCTAGTTGATTAAAATTTTTAACGGACGTCATAATTACTTAGATTAGCATGCTCTATAGCTAGGTGATCCATGCATATTTTTTGGGAATTGTATTAAATAAATTGAATATTAGTATATATTAGGTTTTCATTGTCCATTAGAACAATAGTAAGACTGTTTTAAAAATTGTCTATGTTTGTTAGAATTATGTGGTTCTATCAATAGAATGGAAGTAAATGATACTAGGATTATAGTAGGAAAAAACAAATAGAGCCAAGGGATGATTTGAATGTTTTTTTTACATTGGAGTACTTTATATTTAAAACATAATTGTATGGGTGAAAAAAGTATCCTTAATGTTTTTCTCTATTAGTGTGGGACTCACTTTGAATTTTTATTCTTGGTGCAACACCCTAATGTGTAATTCACATATTTATTTGTGAAAGTTGACATTTTTACTCAAGCCTTGACTAAGCTTGATTCTCCATTCAAGGATTGGGATTTGACCCACATTTTCAATCATGAACTTGGTTCCAAACCACACATGCATTTTTTACCCTCAAATTTCAAAAAAATAATGCTAGGCTTAATTCGACTTAGTCCTAACCAGTCATTACTTGTCAATTTGTGTGTGAAATATTCAAATTACATGCTATGGTGTTGTATAAAAGGATAAAGCCCTAGGTCATTTGATCATCTAAGAATCATCAAGAGGATACATTACATTAGATGATTATAAATTCAACTTCTACACTCATAAGAAAAAACATTTGTAAAACATTACATTTTGCTTGGTATTTTCGTGAATTGTTCCATATATTCACTATTGAATTGCTCAAGGGTTTGACTATAGTGAGGGGTGAGAAAATATTCTTCTTTCTCTCTTAACATAATATACTCAATGTTCTTTATCACCACATTGTCTAGATTATTGTAAGCAAATATTAATCATTCAAATGTTGCGTGAAAGGTTCAAATCCACTGTGAGATAAAATTTAAGCTATTTTTTAACTTATTAATTGAGCTATGAAATAAAAGAAAAGAAATAATATAATATGGAGTTACTTGAATTGAAAACATCTAATAGAAATGAAATTAACAAAGAATGATGATTTTGAAAAATGGAATGAGAGGTTCATTGGCCAAGATGCAAGCATGATACAATGACATCCAATTGACACATTTTTATGCAACTTTTGCATTGTTCACAATTGATACAAGACTCAAACATGCCTCTAGAATCTATATGGTTTTGTACACATGAATATAAAGATGAGAACAATAGAGTATTATATATATGAAAAAAGCACAAGACTAATTTTTTTTTTAGCAAAAATAGGCATAGATAAGGAATTTGAGCCTAAGTTGCTTGAATGTTGTATTTATACCTCAATGTGAAGGATAGGAAGATGAGCATAACTTATACCCTAAGTTATAGAAGGTTGTGGTAGGAAATAATATTTAAAATTAACAAAAATATATCTATTGACATACATAATAGTATCATAACATAATACATATGAGCCAAACCAACTGGTGGTAGATAATATTCATGTATAACTTTGTTATATCAAATATCCTTCTTTATATTCTCATACAATCTAATGCATTGCATTATACCCATTAATTTATTCTCATTACACTATCTACATGTACACAATTGTATCTCATTCATTTGTTCTGCACAACTACTATACATGTATCTCTTAGCATTGTATGTCTATAACTCTCTATCTTTGTATCTTTCTCTTTGCCTATATTACATACTTTGAGCCTATAATTATACCTAATTATAGTATCTCAAGGAGTGTCTCTCTTGAATACCACATCACTTGGATGTGTTAATATCACATCTCTTTTGTGGTGGATGTATGTTGTTACAATTCAACTCTACCTTGCCAACAAAATCAATTTTAACTTATAATTTTAAGCAAGATATTCAATAAATAATAGAAAGAGAACGAATACAAAACCATTGGGAATTTGAGAGGCTTTTAGTGTATGCAAGTTGAGATAGGGAGAATGGAGGGGTGGTTGCTTAGGAGCTTGGGTTTAGACCAAGCCCATGATTTTGATCTTTTGACATCCATGAACAACTGATGAATTGAGGAGAAATTGGAATGTGTGTGTTGTTAATCTATATGTGTGTTTAGGGATTTAAGAAAAATGATATTTAAATATATCTATTGATGCTAAATCCTTGGTCTATATGAATAAACACCCTAGTGAATATGTGATTGAACAAAAGGTGATAATGATCACCAAGAGATATGCCAAGAGAAATAGATAAGTTAAATAATAAACAAGTAGTTGCAATACAGCCAAACAAAAATATATGACAATCTTATTAGAATGATATTGAAGAGATGAATGAGCATTTGAGGATGTCAACAAAAGTGTACTAGCATCTACCCATGACAAGCTTCAACAATGGAGGTGTAATTAGAAAAGTGCAACCAAGACAAAGAGGAGGTTGTATGCATTTGCAAACACAAAATTAATGTTACAAGAGGCTCATGAGGAAGTTGAAAAGTCATGTGCAAATAAAGAAAATATGTTTTCAACAAATGGGAATTATAGTACGTAAGAGTAGGCAGTTGGGTGAGAAGCCAATGGTTCAAATTTTAAAATTCAAGGTACACTAGTGCATTGCATTAGTATCTTGGAAAAATGCTCAAAACTTGGATGGGCAACTCAAAAGTAGTGAGAATTATTTGAATGTGACAGAAATTGGCTAATTAGTAAAGGAAAAGGCTACAGTTGGGCTAAAATGATCCTAGAATGTCCTATGGGGATGGACACTAAATTGAACTCAAAACATAATGTGATAATTGCAGGATATGTAATTTTTATTACATTTTGTCGCCACTTTAATAGGCTAATTCTAGTAAATGATGAGCTATACTAAAGTATAAATATTAAAATACTCTAAATAAATAATATTTTGAGGATAGAAAAAGGATACACAAAAACCCTCTTGCTCAAGAAGGCTCAAGCCGCCAACAAGAAATTCCCAAAATCATATGTTAGACAATAAAAACTTACAACTGTGATGTAAATCACAAAATTCACAGCCAACATTGACTTAATTTGACAATTCATTTGTCAATTAAAATTCAATTCTAAATTTGTGCAAAAACAATGGTAGCAATTCAATCTTTATTATTATGATCCAATTTCACAGTCTTACATAAATTTGTACAATCTACACTTTTGTCCAATTTTCTATTCAAACATCCCCAAATATGGCTCTACTCTCCAATCTCCTTATCTATCCATTCAATATCCATGCCCCTCTTTATTCTGAAATTTGATTCCTGTGTTTTGATTTCTCCTAGAAACTTCTTTATATTTGCACATCTTTATTTCTTTCTTCAGCCGTGTAGCTTCTACCATTTATTTCTCCTCTGCGATATCTATTTTATTTGGTATCTTCTCTCTTTCTCCATATGTAACCCATCCAATCTTCTTTTTGCTTACATCCTTTTCATATTACCAATATGCCGCAACCTCGTGGTCTTTTCCTTTCCTTCTGGCACTGAATTTATTTAAAATTGCTGATGTTTTATTTTCCCCAGTGCCTCTTCCTTTAACTATGAAAAGCTCTTCAATCTCTATGCACCATAATTCATATCCATCGGCCTCTTCACATTCTGCAGTTGTAGTTCTTCCATTCCCATATACTAAAATTTAAAATTGGATTTTATTTATTATTATTGACCATAAAATTAATAGTTATTTGATTTCATTGAAGTCAAATCTTCAATTAAATTAGAAGAAATTACACACGACAAAAAAAAAAAAGGACCAAGTGTTCATTTTACCATCATATTCGACCATCCGAAACCAATCAAAATTCATTGCAATGAACAATTAAAACTTGAAGATTTAAATCAAAAGAATGAAATTTTGTCAAATGAAATGACAATAATGTTGCACTACTCAACCTTTACAAACCATAGATTCAAATTAAACTGCATACCAAAACTGACCACAAACTCCATAATACATCGAACTAAAATCAGACCAAAACTGAAATATTTTTGGGTGATGTAGATCACTAGTTCACCTAGATTCTCTTGCATCAAACATGACAGGTAAAAATTTTGTGAGCTTGGGCTAACAAAATGGAGTTGAGTTGTAGGACTACTCTACCAAGTTAAAAACAACTTAGAGGACACTCCCATGTTATGACAGGTGCCCTACAAAGTTTATTTCTTCATCTTTTCTTGAACTTGGCCAAAACATTTGTTATCTTTGTCCGCCAAATCTATCCTTCATTTTTATTTCCCTTTGTGAAATCTCTCCCACTGTGAACTAAACTTTGCCTCCAATAGTGACTTCCTATCATTCTTCATCTTGTGGGATTCAACCCACCATGAATCATCCACCTCCACCCAATGCTTATTTCTTCTTCTCTTGTGGGATCTATCCCACCATATCTCGACCACGTCCACCAAAATTCTTCTTCCAATTCCTTACTCACCACTATTCTTGCACACATATCCATATCAATATTTTAAAAATAAAATATTCCATCATCTCCTCATTTACACTTATCACTCCTTTAAACCCTTCTTTTTGCATTCCAACACATTCATCAACATTTCATTGCACAACGAATGTCATATCTTTCAGGATTTCTTCTTTTATTTTCTTCAAATTGAATTGATGCAAATCATCATATACTTCACAATTGCAAGTTTTAGGAAAACCAAAATTTACTTCATCTTTTTCAACTATTGCAAGTTTTTCTCCTACACTCTCAATTGCAACTTCCAATTTCTCATTGTTATGCCTTTAAAAAGACATGTTATGGCTGCAAACTCTTTAGTTTATCCTTCCCTATCCTCTTCCCTCACTGTCCCAACAATTGCAAGCTTTGGAATGATTGTAAAACATATTTTCTCTGCTTCCAAGTCCTTCAAATATTGCTTCTTGGAAGCAAAACAAATATTGGAGCTACTCCCCACTTCCTCTTCTCTATCATTCAATAGATTGAAAATGTACTCTTTTCCATCCTTCTTTATTGCATATGTATTTAATTTACCATCATCAACAACTTGTCTATTGAATTGCCATGATCTTCCCAAAAGAATATGACACACATCCATTGGCATCACATCACACATAATTTCATCTCTGTAATTACCAATTTGAAAACTCACCAAACATTGTTCATTAACCTACAAATCATGCTCATTTTAAAACCGTGAAACTCAGTATAGCCTATGATGTTTGGTTCTCTTCATTTTCAGCTTGTCTACCATTTATTCAAATACTATGTTGTTGGTGCTATCGCTATCCGCAATGAATTTGCAATATTTTTCACTCCCCTTCAATTTGGTAGGAATAAATTCCTTCTTTGAATTGGTTCAAGTTTATCCTTGTCTAGATCAACAAAATTCTTTGAAACATCAATGATTCTCCTTTTTCAGGATCCTCTCCATGCCTTGGTGAAGCCACTATGTCATTTATAGCTTGATCTAGATGCACTCTTTCTTCTTTTTCATTTCCTCCATCATGCTAAATTTGTGGACATTCAAATTCCCAATTCCCTATTTTCCCACATTGGAAACATGTACCATTGAAACCTCTTCCTCTACCTCTTCCATATCACCCTCTTCCACTAGAGTAATCTCCTCTTCCTCTTGAGAATTCTTCTCTTCCTTTATCTTCTTGCGTGCTTGCATGAGATGTGTTTTCTTTGTCTTGCTTATTTTGGTAATCACTATTGAATTTTTCTCTTCCACATAAAAATCTACCTCTACCTTAGGAGTTATTTTTTTGTCTCCTTGTAATCTTCTCTTCCACCTTTAATGCATATTGATATTCTTCTTCCACGCTATTTATTCTTATCATACTCATTTCATCTTGAATGAAATTGTGGATCCCATTCACATACCTTGACACTTTCTCCACAACATCTTCTACATGTCCAACTCGATTGTTCAACTTGTAGAATTCTTTTGTGTACTCTTGCACATTCTTCTCCCTTTGTTTCAAGTTTTGTAACTTTTTAAATAGATTTATTTAGTAATCTATTAGCAAAAAATTTTCCTTCAACTTCATCACCATTCTCTCCCAAGATTCAATTTTATCTTTACCTCTTCACTTCCTTTTAGTTTGCACATGATCCCACCATAGGGAACCATGCCCTTTCAATTTTGTGCATGTGAACTTCACTCATTTTGGGTCTTCAACTAATTCATAATTGAAGTATTTTTCCATCTCTGAAACCATATCAATTAAGTCTTTAGGATTCAAATTTCCATTGTAAGCGGTGTGGGAATAAATGGTGACTCCCCAACACCCCAACAACAATTGCTAGACCAAAACAACTTCCACACGAGAGAGAATGGAAAGAAAGCTTGTTTCAACAATGTAAGATTGAATAATGATTGAATATGCTTGAATTGATGCAAATGTACATGAGATACCTTTCTTATAAAGGAAAGGTTGAGATGTAGGACTAGACAAGATCATGGCAAGTGTCTTAATCATATTACATGAGACAACTAACAAACTAAGTACCTATGAATCAAGCAATACTAGCTAGATAAGAAAAGTTCTAGAAAAGCCAACTAAGACTTCTAGAAAAAATATTTTATCCTAAGTAAACTTAACATGTGAATATGTCCCCTAATTACCTAGTGAATGAATTAGCTAGGTACAAGACAATAATTCACACCAACACCCCCCCTTAAGTGCAACTTAGGGAGAAGATTATTATGCAAACTATGCAAAGACTATGACTATGGGTCTTGGCTCCTAGGCCATGTTAGGTACCCATTTACAAATGAAAATGCAAATACAATCAATCTCTAACAAGCAGAGAAAAGGAGAAAACCCAATGGGACAAAACTCTTCTCAAAAAGAGAGAAAAACAAAACAACATGATGTATGGAGGACTCAATGATACCCCCCAAGGACTACATCCATCATGTATATACAATCAATGACCCCCCATAAGAGGGAAGTAGAGAGATAAGATATCCCCCCCACAATGAATGATCTAAAATTATTGTTAATGTTTGAAGACAAAACATAATCCAATGCTAAAAACAATTTTTCTCTCCTTGGGAAGAAGATACACCAAGTATAATTGCAAGAATGCTTCCCATTCTGGATAGGAATTGGTAGGAAGAGGAATCCATATGCATGTAGATTGTGTATCTGAAATCTGCTCATGTGTTTCCAAGTTCTTGGATGTGAAGATGATGCCACAATCCAATCAAGTACATGCCCAATCACAACAAACTATAACAAACCATGAAGAAGTGGAAACTGATCTTGAACAAACTCCAAAGACACATGAAGTGACAATAGTTGATCCATGACTATCATCACATAGGAGAGATAAACCCTCAAATTGGTCATCCAAATCTAAAATGTGAGGCTCCACAAACAATGAAGCAATGTTTTTCAAGTAGGAATCCCAATCGGGAAGACTATCAAAAATATACTCTTTGCCATTGACCTTGGGCATTGCTCTCAAAAATCTACTCTTTGCCACATTCTTGTAACATGCCCAATGTTTTACCCTTTGATTTTACTTATCTTTTAACCCACATGTGAATAGTTTACGTTTGCCAACATATAGAAATAAAAAAATTATTTTCTATTCCAATAACAAGATGCACATTTGAAATAATTCCATTTCAAACTTTCTCATTGCATTTACAAGAAACATTACAAAATCTCAAGTAACAATTACATATTACATAATCCCATGTAATGATAACAATCTCAATTTACAATTCCCATAAAGATAGAGATACATGATACATACATAGCTTCCAAGAGCTTGATGGTACATAGATACAAATGGTCCAGATGTCCTTTTTGGAATACATCTTCAAATCTCAACCGATAATTGATGAGGGAGAGTATCACTCACTTGCCCTTTTTTGCCAACCATGGACTTATTACTATCCCTCACACATTTATCTAATTGGAAGATGACCCTCCCTTCGACAAGGAGATTGGGTTGGTAACATCATAATATTAGCTTTCATGATCATGGTGTTGTTTCCTACATAGTCTAGTGCTATCATACACTAGCTAAAAGCTACATGTATGGTATTCCCAACCTAGTATGTAAACCTAGATCACAATGAACTAATAGTGTAAACAATGGCTACTTACACTACTTTGGACAAAGTTTCTAATCAGTCACTCAGAAGCAAAGTCGTATGTTCACCCACCCCTTAGCTCGATTTGGTTTTTGACCATTCATACTCTTTTCCAATCTTAACTTTACTTTCATCCTAAAAGATAATACTCTTCTAAGAGATCTATCTCACCAATAGGTTACTCCCACCCATGGATTTATCCCAATCTCAAGAAAAACCAAATTAACCATACAAGTAAACATAATGTCACAACATTAAATCTCTATTTCAAAAGTATAATCTCAACAATAAATTTTTCCATTCAAGAATGCAATATCAACACTAAACAACTCCAATCAAAAGTATAATCTCAACAATAAACTACTCCCATCAAAAGTATAATCTCAACAATAAATGACTCCTTTCAAGAGTATAATCAACAATAGACGACTCCAATCAAAAGTATAATATCAAAAATTAATGACTTCTTTCAAGAGTATAATCAACAATCAAGTAATCATAAATAATCTTAAAACCTCTACATTCAATAAGACTCAAATATTCGCATGTTTACAATATTCACTACATTTGCATATAATTTGGAGGATGTTAGCCTGAGAGGAGCTTGTGCTGTTGCATCTAAAAGTCCTCTTCACAATACGGCTTTGGGTTACCAGAACGTGAGTCCTCTTTAAGAATTATGTAAAATGGAATAGACTCTTAATCAAGAATAAAAAAATAATATAGAAAAATATATGTTTATCAACCCTATTTGTTGATTATTGATATAACAATTGAGTATGCGCCCTAATCCTAGGAAAATACTCTCTTCCTACTTTCAAGGAGATATGAGTAATCAATTAAGTATGGACTATCAACATGGTTTGCATGACATCACAATCTATCAATGATGACATGTCTATCATGCTATCATTCTCAT
The DNA here is from genome assembly GCA_007258455.2 of Sequoia sempervirens. NCBI lineage: Eukaryota > Viridiplantae > Streptophyta > Pinopsida > Cupressales > Cupressaceae > Sequoia > Sequoia sempervirens. The sequence goes on along the minus strand of VDFB02271358.1, from coordinate 992,875,645 downwards.
TGTATTACTAACCTCATTATCCACAAAGGTTTATCTAGCATCATAAGATAACAAATTCTAGATAGCACTTCAATGTAATATTAATTCCTATACTTCATAGCCTATGAAGTATATATAATCTATGGAAATTTAGGTATTTACGCTAATACACTCAAATTATCTTATATAACCACACAAAATCTAACATAAAGAATATCTATATATATTGTATCAACCATTAAGGTTTCGTAATAAATCACCCAAGGATTATGCAAGTTCTTTACAACAAGAATAAACAAAATATTGAATAAAAAAAATCATCACAATAAATAATACGATATTTTCTCAACCACTTGCATTTAGATGAAAATTTCAACATAAAAAGAATAAATAAGTAGACACAACATGCCTAGAATTTATAGCTCCCAATGAAGATATCGTTCTCCAAGCTCAATCCCACAATCACACTTGCTTCTCCTTCTAAGATCAACCTAACACCATTTCTAGCCTCTCACCAAGCTCTCAACAATATGCAATTATTCTAAAATTAACTCTCTTTCCTTACTAAGCTCTCAACAACTCTCTCACATAGAAAACTACAAAAAAATTATGAATAAGAAATTAGAATGATTGAGCATAACAAAAAGGTAGAGAGAAGACCTCTATTTATACTAAAATTTGAGCATCTTAATGCTAAAAATAAGCTACTAAACCTGCCACCTTCTTATTCCAAATTCATAGACTAAGCTCAAAAAGTGAGAGGTGGTTGTTTAAAACACTAGTTTGCAAACACATATATAGTCCAACTTCTTTGCTAAAGATAAGTCACTCTTATCTTGGTGACATCAATGATTCTTACTCAATAATGCAACCTGCAGGTTTCCTTATTGCAAAGAAAATCAACTATCTCAACTAGCTTGTGGATGAAGACCAAGTCTCATGCCTTCACAAAGTAATGCATTGGATAATGACACAAATTTAGATTGCTTATCAGTTTCCAACTTTTACAAAATATGGCGCCACTAAGGATGTTACATGCCCTTATTTCAAGTGCAGGTTTGACAAAGTCATCAATCAAACGTATGTCATTTACTTTTTGCAAGTGAAACAAATCATAATACTTATGCGTTGTCATATGCATCAAGACTTCTTCCCTCTATGTGCTATGTTTATTACAAATAGCTTTTAATATAAATTAAACAATATACAATATATATATTATATCTTTTATATATATATATATATTCACATGATTATTAAATGCATTATTTTCCAATTGAATTTATATCTATAAACACATATTAAGATAATTACGTATATTAATGTATAATATGTATGTATATACATTTACATTAATGTAACTATACACACACACACACATATATATGTATATATATAACATTATTTTAATATCCATAATTAAATATAGGACTCAAAACCAAAACAAGCACCAACTCAAAAGGAAAATCTAATCTAGAGTACACTAACCTAAGACACCAAAAGACAAGAAAATTGAACAAAAGCGGGGTGTCCTCGTTTTGATGAGGTGTGTGCAAGGCACAACACAAACCAATGCAATATGCAAACTCACCATCACATTGATAACTTGAAAATTGAGATAACAAAGAATATAACTTGTAAACCTCTCATAACTCAAATACCAAATCAACTCCAAATCCAATTTGTTACACAAATCCATAGATGGGTAACCATAGTCAAGAAGGCAAACAACCTCCTAAAGCTAAACCACACCATCACTTTTAATCATGAACAAATCAAATATCACAACCCTATTCTATTAATCACATACAATGATCATTTCATGTCAATGCTAAAAAAACCATAAATACTCATGACACCATAATCATCACCATTTATTTACTTATACTCGACTCTCATTAAACTAAGACTCCTAATCTCAAACTTATCAACCATGTCCTCAAACCAAAAAAAACTTATGTACCTGTCTCCATCAAAGCCCACTTTAAAAAAAATTGTAAACCTATATCAAAAAGAAACAAACAAGTACAAACCTTTTGAATGCTCAAACAAGAACAAACCTCTTTTTACTCATCAAACTAAAGAACCACTTGATCTAGTGTAGTATACTACAAATGCTTTCCATCGCCTAGTCAAAATCTAAAAGTCAACTCCCTATACTCAAGATATCACATATTAACCATTCAAAAGCAATATTGGCTTCAAGCACCGAATTATAACACAAAAGAAAAATCATAAATCCATACTTGTACCACTACATAGTGCTCTAAGAGATATTTTTGATGCCTATAAAAAGGAAACAATTCAATACCATATGTGAAAATTATTCCCCATGGAAGAAAAAGACTTGATAAGTGCTAAAAGGGGGGCCCAAAGGACCCTATCCATTTAATTGACATCACACTGATGTCATCAACAATGCTATAACAACAATGGAACAAGGGAAACATACAAGATACGGGTCAATGGAAAACTTCACAATGTTCTTAAATCAATTTAATTTTTCAAATTTCAAATTTGTTACAAAAGCTCACAAGGGCTATAGATAGGTAAACCCAACTAGGGGCCAAGATTGAGGGCTAAGCTAGATTGCCACAACAAATATTGAATGGGGGTCGTGTTGTGCATGTCGCACACATGTTTCGTCTAAGGTGGGGAGCCCCTCTTTCAATCCCGCTTTAGTTGCTACCTTTTCCCCTTAGGGGATGGGTCCTCATAATTTTGATGATTTCATTTTCCTAAGCCTGCAAAGATGATTTGAGTTGATGAGTTTGGTTTACAACTAATCCCTGGGGGTGTGTGCAAGAAGTTGAGTCCACTTCTTGGCCAAAAAGTGGAAGTGCTTTCCCTAATTTTCAAAATTTGTCAAAATTGACCTAAAAATTTGAAGCACTTAAAGAACAAATCTTAAAAAAATCAATGATATGAATTTGTTAAGGTTCAAGTAGATTGGAGAAATAAACATTAGCAATTATATGCAAATTAAATAACCTAGAAACAACAATGAAGAATAACACAAAAGAGATCAACACAAAATTTTAACGTGGTTCACCAAATATGGGCTACATCCAAAAAAACTCAACCATCCAATGATTTGATTATCCAGTGCAAAATAAATTACAATCTCGCAAATATCATGCCACAACATACATCCCAATTGCTTATAACAAGCTTTTTGGAAGCTTCTAGAATTAGGGTTTTACAAAGTCATTTTTTTTTTCATTTGAAGTGTTAATGGGAAAACCTTGGCGTGTTAGCGGGTAAACCTTGACGTGTTAATAGAAAAAAATGAGTGTATAGTGTTTGCATGATTAGTCGCCGCATACCAACAATCCCCACTTGGAGACTAATCAGGCTGCACACCAAACAATCTCCCACTTGAAGAATAATCCTGGATGACACCACTGCACTTGTAGCTCCCACTAGATTACAGGTCTGGCTAGTTTCTTAAGTCCACCATTATCAGTCATGAAGGCCAATGAAAACTAATGAGGAAATCAATTTCTCCTATGTAACCGCCTTTATGAACATATCTGCAAAATTCTCGCTTGTGTGAATTTTTTCTAGCTTCAATTGTCCATCCTCCAAATTGACTAGATGAAGTGGTATCTGAGTTGTATGTGCTTATTTTTTGAATGAATAGTTGAATTATTAGCAAGATGAATGGCACTCTGGCTATTGGTGTACAAATGGATATCTTCTTATCATTGTACCAATTCTTCCAAAAAATGTTGTAACCAAATCATCTCCTCGCTAGCTTCTGTAGCAACTACTCAACTTCAGTGGTTGAAAGCACAACAACCTTTTGTAGCCTTGAAATTCAACTAACTGTAGTACCTCCTACAGCAAAAACATACCCTATAGTACTCTTGCTATCAATATCACCCACCAGATCAGAGTCAACATATCCTTTTAGAGCAAAATTTGTTCCTCCAAAACATAGTTTCTTTGAAGTAGTACCTCTCAAATATCAGAGAATCCATTTTACTACATTCCAATGTTCCATTCTCGAATTGCTCATATACCTACTACAACTCCCATTATGATCTAGGTGGATCCAAAAAACCTTTAAAAAGTGGAAAATTGACCATCTCAAAATGAGGAAAAAATGACACCAAGTTGTAGAGCTCATCGCGTTGATTCCAAAACTATATTCAGTTTAAAAAATAGAGTTCGTATGAGCAAAATAAAGTTGGTCAAAGTTTGCAGACAAAAGGGGTTGACCAGTCAAAATGATGATGTCAAAATGTGACGTGGCAGTTGGTGACATGTCTGTCCAGTTAGTACCTTTATCATCATGGCAAGTGACATCATCATTAGCGAATGGGACTTTGACACATGGCACCATTCAGATCTTGACACGTGTCAAAGCGACACAATTAGAAAACTGCCACGTGGACTCCTCCTCTCCCCATGTGTTTGGTTAAATTAGAACAAAATATAGGTTGGGGATTCGAACCCCCAACCTCACCTCACCTAATTTCATTCTTCACCACTATACCATGTGTGGTTACACACTTTTAAAGGGAGGCATATCTTTTAAAAGCCTTGATTTAAGGCTTGCATGTGATAAAAGTGGTCGGGGCTGCGACCCCACAAAGGTGGGCGCACATGTCAAGCCCTACACATTTTGTAAAAGGAGTTAAGAATAAAATCTTAAATCAATGACACTTTACCCCTAATTTAAAGGATAATCCCTATTTAAAAGGGATAAACCCCTTTAGAAAATCTATTTAAAAATATTAAGGGGTTAATATATTGATAAATGGAAAATATCCCTTAATATTTAGGAGAGCCAACCCTTTAATATTTTGAAAGCTCAATAAAATGAAGATTTAAAGGGGCTATTTATAAGGCTTTTAGAATATTTTAAAGATTTTTGGAGGATTTTAAGGGATTTATTATCCTTAACAAATTTAAAACACAATAATAACAAATTAAATCTCTTCTAATCCCTAATTTATAGTTTGACATATTTTTAGCCCAGAAACATGATAAATTAAGGGCTAAATAAAATATTTAAAAGATTGTCATAAATTTTTTAGCCTATCTTAGAAAATAAATTGGTATATAAAGGGGTGTGTTTTGGCTTGTAGGGGGCAAGTCTGCTTGGAGAAATAATTCCAATGTGAGAATTTTGGAGAAGAATTACAAGGTGTTATTATACACCGAAAATTGTAATAGTGAGAGATTGTGAGGAATTTTATGCAAGTTCTTGAAGCTTGATATTGTAAGAAGGAATTTTCAAGTGCTTGGAAATATTAATGAAAGCGGTCCAACATTGAGAAGCGAACCCAGAGACGTAGTCCTTTGAAGGACGAACTCCATTATCAACCTGCGCCTGATCTTTCTATCTTTTGTCTCATTCTTCTTCTATCTCCTGTCTTATTTCATTTCATATTATTTTTCAATTTAGTATTTGATTTCTAATTACAACATTTAGTAATTAGTAATTTCATTAATTTATGTAAAAGTGGACTCAACGGTTAAACAACATAGTCACACAATTCTGTTGGATCGGGAATAATTGTAATTAAGGTTAAATACATTTGAATTGTAAACCTCTAATTACATATCACATTGCATGTGCAATATCTGGCCTTGTGCATACCATTACATACATCAAGCTACCAATTGTTGATGCATATGGTATCTTAGACATTTTGTCTTACTCCTCTTGTGTCTTTGGACACATCTCCTTAGTCAACTTAAAATGACTAGGCAAAGGTGTACTAACTATTTTTTGCATTCTGCATATTAAACTGTTTCAACACCTTCTCTACATAATCACTTTGAGACAAAAATATTTTTTTGTTTATCTTGTCCTATGTGATCCTTATACCAAGGGTTTTTTTTGTTGCACCCAAATCTTTCATAGCAAATGAATTTACTATTTTTTGCTTAATTTCATTATTATGCTACATGTTATACCTAACAACAAGCATGTCATCAACATAAAGCAACATAATAATATACCCGCCATTACCCAATCTCTTAAAATAAAAACAATAATCAAAATGGCATCTTTTGTAACCTTGTTCAACCATAAAACTATCAAATTTCAAATACCATTGTCGAGATGCTTGCTTCAAGCCATACAAACTCTTCTTTAACCTGCACACAAATTCCTCCTTACCCTTGACCTCACATCCCTATGGTTGTTGCATGTATACTTCCTCTTCCAAATCCCCATGGAGATGTTGGAAATAGGATGCCATTTAATTGAAAATCTTAAACATTAATTATTTTATGTATCTCCTAGATTCTTGGAATGTGTTCAACAACACTAAGATTAGGATGAGATTAATATTTGATGAAATAATCATGATTATTGACATTTGTAATTAACTCTAAATGTAAAGAGCATGTGAGGGAATCCATAGTGGGTTCCTAAATAATAGGGGCACATGGGGCACCCATATGGTAAGGTGACACTCACCTTGTGTTCAGTTAACTATACAGAGTAACAGTTACACTTTTGAATGCATGTAAAGATCCTAGGAGTCAGGGTTTGATGTTTGCATGCATGAAGTTCAGTTCAGTTTAGTTTTGAATCAGTTTAGTTTAGTTTAGTTTAGTTCAGTTGTATGTTAGTTAACTTCAATTAACTTGGAATGCATGGCTAATAACATTGATTTAAATGACAGATAACATAGACTACCTCCAGTTAACAGGGGATGACCATTCTTGCATGAATGGTGTTGAGTAAATGTTTTAGTTAACTAGAAATCACTTGGAGCCAACTTGGGCACCCGAGATGCTTTCTTGGATTTACCTCTCTTGCATGATAAGATATTTCTGAAGACTCAATTAAGTAGGATTACTTATGGGTGCCAACTTTGAGGAAGAGCTTTGGAATTATCACCAAAGTGAAGGATGAGTTGTAGCTTCAGTTTGGGATGCCCAAATGCATGAAGCACATGTTGTAAGCTTTAGTCTTCACAGAATAACTCAACTTGAAGCAATATGGCGTACCTTTTCTAAGGCTTGAGCTTGTGCATTGTAATTATCACCTTTTGGAGATTACAAGGTTGCATATTGCCTCTATATCTCATTCAAGTTGAAGAGAGTTTTCATAATTGTTATTTGTAGGTGTGAAGAAGATTGGTAAAGACAGAAGAAGCATTCTCAAGAAAGAATTGGAGCTATTGTATTTCAAAGACTAAATAATAGAATAATTCTTGGTGGAGTTTTTTCCTAAAAGGGTTTCTCCTCGTTATATCTTGTGTATTCTTTTTAATATCTTGTCTAGTTCTTCTAGCAACTTTTGTCTGCATTCTACAACAGAAAAATGGATTAATCAAGATAATAACCCACAAAGAATATATGTAACAAAGAAAAAGCTTACTTAGATCAGCAATATTAAAGTTTACAGAGTATTAAGCTAAGAAAACACCTCATATTTCAGCAGGAGAAATGTTGTTTTCACATCTAGCTATTCAAGATGTAATTCTTCAACAACCACAAGACTTAGAATAGTTCTAATAGAAGTCATCTTTACAACCAGAGAAAAAATTTCATCAAAATCTATACCATTTTTTTGTGCAAAACCTTTTACCATGAGTCCAACCTTATATCGTTTTTTGTCTCCATCTTCTTCCTTCAACCTGTAAACCCATTTATTTGACAATGCTCTTTTACCTACAGGAAATTGGACTAAGTCCCAAGTCTGATTCTGCAACAAGGAATCCATTTCCTCTTTCATTCCTAGCTCCCACTACTTTCTGGTATTTTCCTTCATTGCTTCTTCATAGACTTTAGGTTCACCAAAATCAGTTAATAATATAGAATATAGCAATGGAGAAAATACTTTTGGAGGTCTAGTTATCCTTGTATAACATCTAACACTTGCAAGAGTTTGTGGTATAACTTGTGTTTGAGCATTATAGGTGCCACTAGCATTTTATTTTCTAAAATCTCATCCAGCACCACATATTCCTTTTTGGCATGTTCACGCTTCTTTTCCTATGGTTGATCCTTATACATGACCTACTCATTGGTTATAACATCTTTGCTCCTAATTATTTTATGATTTCATAACTCATAACCGATAACCAAATTCACCTACTACATATATCCAATGAAGGTACATTTTTTAGACTAAGCCTCAAGCTTGGTTCTGTTTTCAATATCAACATGGAAAAAATCTTCACAACCAAAGGCTTTCAAAAATTAATAGTTTACCTTTTTACCCATCCATGCCTCCTTTGAAATGCCACCATCCAAAGGATTTGAAGATCCCCTGTTTATTAAATAAACATTATTATGTACAACATTTTCCCAAAAGTGTAATGGTAGTCCAACATGAAATCTCATGCTCCTTGCATTCTCCATAATGGTCCTATTCATCCTCTCAAACACACAATTTTCTTGTGGGGTTCTAGGAACAATTTTCTACTTATGGATTCCATTGTATGAACATTAATTTTCAAATTCTCTACTGTAATACTCACCTCCATTATCAGATCTAAGACACTTCAAATTTTTTCTTGTCTCATTCTCAACCAAAGCTTTCCACTTTTTTAAAAGTTTCAAATACTTTTGATTTTTGTTTTAGGAAATACACCCATGTTTTCCTAGTTGCATCATCAATAAAATTAACATAATAACAAGAGCCACCAAGAGAAGATACCTAAGTTGGTCCCCATACATCTAAATGCACAAGCTCTAATTTCTCACTCTTCTTCTCTTTCCCAACTTTGAGAAATCAAACTCTTTTATGTTTTCCATAAACATAATTTTTGCAGAACTCCAAGTCAATCTACTTCAAACTTGGTAGCAACTTTCTGGAGTGAAGGATCTTCATCCCTTTCTCACTCATATGCCCAAGTCTATGGTGCCACAATTTTGTTTTTGTCCCTATAGCAAGTGTTATAACTGTCTCAGTAGCAATTGTTTCTGTAGCAGCTAAGAAAGAGTAAGTATTACCAGTACACAAATACAATGTGCCTACCTTTTCACCTTTAGCTACTACTAATGCACCTTTAGTGACCTTCCAGAATTTGTTTGAAAAGATAACCATCTAGCCTTCACTAACCAATTGTCCTGAAAAGATTAAATTCCTTCTCAAATTTGGAACATACCTTACCTCCTATAGCAACCATTCATTTCCATTCTGCAACTTGATTTTTATCTTTCTTTTTCCAACAATCTAACAGGGATCATCATCACCCAAATATACCTATCCAAAATCACCTTGAACATAATCTACAAAATATTTCCTATGGGGTGTGGCATGAAATGAATCCCTTAAATCTATTACCCAAGAATCTTTAGCATTATCTAAACACAAAATTAAAGAATCTTACAATTTATGACTTGCAAAATTAGCTTCCTTACTATCATCATGTTTTCAATCTCCTTGTTTTCCATTTTGAGACCAACAATCCTTCTTCAAGTGTCCTAGCTTTCCACGGTGCCAACAATCCATTCTTCCTCTAGATTTAGCTATGCCTTTCTTTGACTTCCCATGATTTGTTGGGATTTTTTCTCTCTCCTTTGTTCTTCCCCCATTCTCTATAGTCAAATCATTACCAAATTTTGAACTCTCACTTGTGATTTTCCATCGCATTTCCTCACTGAGAATAACACTAATGTCATCAAATTTCAATATATCTGAACCAGAGACAGAGTTACAACCATTACCAAGCTATTCCAGCTTGCTAGCAAAGAACATAAAACCAAGAGAGCCCTCACCTCTTCATCAAAATTCACTTTTACAAAAGTTAACTTACTGGTAATTGTATTAAACTCATTTAAATGATCTGTCATAGATCCACCTTCAATCATTTTCAGATTAAACAAACACTTCATGAGAAATACCTTATTTGAGGCTAAGGGTTTTTCATACAATTTAGCCAAAGTTTCCATTAGATCCTCTGTTATCTTTGCTTCTATTATATTGAATACCACAGATGATGTTAAGCAAAACTGAATGGTTCTCAGTGCCTTTCTATCCAAAATCTCCCATTCTTCATCAGACATCGCAAGTTCTTTCTTTGCTTTTCCTTGCAATGGATGTCATAGATCCTTTTGATACAAATAATCTTCAAAAATCTACATCTTCCATAATTGATAATTTTGGCCATTGAACTTCTCAACCTTGAATTTTCCTTCTTCCATTGCTCCCACTCAAATCTAGAGATTTCCTGCCAATCAACTGAAATATACATGGCTCTGATACTAGTTGTTAGGGTTCAAGTAGATTGGAGCAATAAACATTAACAATATGCAGCTTAAATAATCTAGAAATAACAATGAAGAAAAACACAAAAGAGATCAACAAAGAATTTTAACATGGTTCACCCAATATGAGCTACATCCACAAAAACTCATTCATCCAATGATTTTATTATCTAGTGTAAAAAAAATTACAATCTTGCGAATACCATGCCCCAACATACATCCTAGCCACTTATAAAAAGCTTTTTAGAAGCTTCTAGAATTAGGTTTTTACAAAGTCATTTTTTTTCATTTGACATGTTAATGGGAAAACCTTGACATGTTAGCAAGAAAACCTTGACATGTTAACAGAAAAAAAAATGAGTATATAGTGTTTGCATGATCAATCGCCACATACTAACAGAAATATAGTACTCAAAGTCTAGTTTCCAAATATGTAATCTATTTTAATACCCAGATGACACAAATTAATTTTCAATAGGCATGTCTAAAAACCACTATATAAAAGTCACATTTTTTTACCATACCATGCACGTGTACGTCATCCATATTTTGACCTAAATAAAAAAAAATTTAATCCTTTTGAGAAATGATCTCTGACACATTGAAGAATGTTCATGATATTTTTTTGTAATTTTTTTTTGACATATTTTTTTGGTTAATTTTTTATTGGTCATAATTGTTGTTTTGAAAATCCCACGTGTACGTCACACATAAGATGACCTAAGCTTATCATTTTTTTATTTTTATTTTTTCAAATTGAAAAGAATTGTCTAAATATTATTCACATACTTTTTTTTTCAAAAAATTATTTTAATAAAAAGGTAATTAAAATAATAAAAAAAACCTGATATTTTAGGTTTATGGACCAATTTCATCAAAAAATATTTGAAAAATAGAAAAAATAATCCAATTGGAAAAAAATTACATATTTAAAATCTACACAATCACATCTAAAATGGGTTTTAATTTCACAAAATAATTTTGAGAAAAACCCGTTAGCCATATTGACATAGTTTTTTCTATCAATATTTTCATGACCTTGTACTTGCAGGTTTAAGGATAAGGGTTGGTTTACCATGCCTTTTCTAAGCCTAAATACAAATGAGAAACATGGATTGTGATTTTCAAAGCTTTTGGAATGAGTACCCACTTTAAAATGGGTACCTATTCTAAAAAATGAATGGGTACCTATTTTAAAGCTAAAAAATGACACTTCCACTAGAAGTGGACTCAACTTCCTACACTTACCCCAGGGCCCAAATTTACAACGAGTCATCATTCAAGTCCCTTACATTTTGACCAAGTTTCTTTCGAATATTTTTGGCCCCCTTTCATTCCTCGACATCCTAAGTCTCGTGGATTTCATGCCTCTTTGAAATCCCCGATCCTTGGTTTTTTGGAGATTTTTGGATCGCTCGAAATTCCCAATAACTTCTTTGTCATGGATTTCTCGTCAATGAGAAATCCATGATGGAACTCCCTATCGTGGATTTCATGGTGGTCTGAAATTTTTGATGAAAGTGACCCCATGAATTTCATGAAGATGTGAAATCTCTGATGTTGCAGAAACGCCAAATCAATGGTCTTAAATGCATTCTCAGGTATGGATGAGGGACATTAATGGTGATTGAATAAAGGTTTTTTAATGTTTAAAGGTTATTATTTCACCATTTCATTACTATTGTTGCAATCTTTGGTATGAGCCTTTAGACACCTCCATAGCTAGGGTTTCATGTTGTTATTGTGTGAGATTTTGAAGGGATTGAGTGGTGAACTAAATGATTTCTTGATTGGTTTGTGCTTCATACCTTTCATCCTTCAAACTCAAAGGTAAATCACTCGTTTTCATTTCGTTGGTGAATATTTTCATTCCATTTTGCTTTCCTATTTATTTACATTTCACATCATTTTTCTATGATTTACCATAATGGCTTTGCATTTGAGGTCAATTTAGGGTTAGGGCATCCATTTGGTGTAAGTTATCAATGATTTTTATGAGTCTTAGTCAGCCCTAAATCCATCTATGCAACAGATCCATGTTCTCAGCTGGTCTACTTCCAAGTTAGGGTTCATGGACGCATGGTTGGTTTTGTGTGTTGTGACGTCCTCTAGGGTTTCAACCCTTTGCTGCAAAAATAGCTTAAAATAAATTAGCGTGCACATATCTTTGAAAAACCTAGGTCATTCTTGGATGAGGCAACATGCATATGTTGTTTGAGAACATGAAAGTTGTTGGGATTATGATTACGCTTTGCGATGAGGAGAATGTTTTAGGTTGGATTATACATTGATTTCCCCAAATCTTTCTCATGCCCTCACTTAGTTTAAACTTCCAAATGTTTATGACAAAATCTTCAAAAATTCCCGCAGAATCCTTAGCTTGATGAAATGTTGAGCTCATCCTTAGGGTCCCTGTTGAATCCCCAAATTGAAAGTGAGGAAATACTAGTTGATTTTGTTGAACAGTCTAGATAACTGAGAGGGGGGTGAATCAGCTATCCCAAAAAAAAATCTTTAATTAATCCGAAGCCAACTTAAATTAATCAGATAAACATCTAACAGATAAGAACATGAAAGTACATAACACCATGCACAATGAACACCAGAATTATGTGGAAACCCAAGAAGGAAAAAACCACGAAGAATGCTAATTCTCTATTATAGAACACCAGTTAAGGTGATTTTACAAAAAGGATCACTGTCAAAATGCTCACTGCAGGGTAGCTCACTACCGGTGGGCTCACTACCCAAATACAAAAAGAACAAATTACAAAATGGTCTCACTGACAAAAGTGAATTGATGAAGTTGCATCTACATATGCATGAGTTCAGTTCTGATTAAGAGAATAATTTATGTCTGCAGCAGATCTGGTCAAGAATCTTCTGCACACCTTCTTTCCACAACCTTCACACAACCTTCTGCCAAAATAGATTGCTCCTTCCTCCACACTCTTTTTTATATTTGTACATTTGCACTCTTTTATCTATTCACACACATCATACTTCTCCCACACTTCAATATCTTCAATCACAAAGATGTTCTCTATATATATGTATTCTTGTAGAATAGAAATAAGTCGGCCACACACAATATCTTCATAGTCTTCTAAGTCGAGAAAATACAATTTGAATTAGATCACCACAAAACATGTCGGCATGAAGAAAAACCTTGAGATATTCAATAAGGCCTTGCACATTAGCATTGGACCCAAAAGCTAGGTCACACATAAAAATCTTTTTACCACATTACCAAGGGACCAAAAATGGGACAAACATAAGATAGCATAATTTCCAAGAGATAGCAAACTTTGAATTACATGAAATATATTCCGAAGCCGATGAGAATGCCACAACCAAGACCAAATCTATATTATCATCAATTTCATTATCAACTGGAGAAACACAATTTGACATACCAAAACTTGTAACATGCTATGTGAAAGTCTGGATAGCAAGGTTACCCAAAGTAAGCTTTGAGAACAACATCCAACATCAAAAGATTAGCCTTCATTAGTCTGCATTAAATGTCTTCCATAGATATCTCAAAAAGAAGTATTGTCATATCCAGATCAAGGATAATATCCAAACTATGTAACATCATAGCAATCGATAGGATAGATCAAGTTTGTACATCATCCATAGCACAACCTTCCAGATCCAAGGTTTTGACATCAATGACAACAATGCTAAAATATCTTCAACAAATTCTCAACAATTTCCCCCTTTGGCATTGATGGCAAAACAACATAAACTCAAAAACACAAAATTCCACAACTCCAACTCAAAACTACAAACTCCAAAAACTCCAAGTACTCCCCCTTTGTCTAGCAATTCAATACCTCTTTTTGTTTTTTTTTCTCTTCATTTTTCTCCCCCTTTTTTCCATCAAAGGCAAAGGGCCAAAATTTGATCATTTAGGAGCTCAAGTAAAAATAACACTTTTCACATGAAATATTTTCTTGTACCTTTCTCTCAAAATTGGGAGAATCCTCTTCCAAGCTAGCACCACATAATCCAATCTGGCACTCATACTATCCAACATAGTCAACAACATAAATGAGGATGACCAGTCCTAAGATAGGATTGTCGTTCACAATCTTTTGCATCAGAAAGAATCTTGAAGAGACGATCCAACCGGACCTCAACAATTTCCTTGACCAACCACAAAGTTCTAACCAAGTCTCCCCTTTGTCTCTAATCAACCAATAACTCCCCTTGCAACTCACCAACTCTTATCCTCTATTTTACATCTTTGTCTTTGAAGAAATCAAAACTCTTTCCAATATTATTCATCTTAGATTCAATAGCTTCAATTATTCTTTGAAAATTATCAATAGTAGTAAGCCATCAGAGACAATACCTATAGATGTCAGACATCTCCTTAGTGCATTCTCTTGTCTCACCACTGTGTTTGGATAACTTATGTTTAGCTTTCACACATTTCTCTCAATCATAGCTTCGAACTTATGTCCTTCAGGTCCTTCCAGCAACATTGTTTCTTCAACAACTTTTACTAGATTCTCTGATAACAAGTCATAAACATCTGAAACAATAATACCCTTTTTGAGTAGATAATCAACTAAAGCATCATCAATTTTAAGCCTTCTGATTAGAGAGCTAGCACACCATATTTCACCAACCTTCTTCATATCACCTTCATCTAACATCGACCGAATATCATCTGGATCGAAAGAATCGGATCTAGGCAGAGACTCTTCTTTGTTCTCCTTTTCTTTTGAGATAGTGATGACATCTTCTGTGTTAACTTTCATCTTTTCTGGTTCTGGAGGGGAACCACCAATAATAGCTTCCAAATCCTTCTTACCAGAGGAGGAACCCTCCTCAAACTGACTGGACACCAAAGCACAGATTCATCTGCAGGGATGATAAATAGACTTTGTATGCACTTACTTCATCTTCCATACATTCCAAATCCTTGTAAACTTGCTTTCTGACAGGGATGCCAGACTTCCATTTAACATTCCCCTTTGTCGGTAGTGAACTCAAAAAGTAAAATACAAAACATATGAGAAGAGATCTAAATCAGAAAGGATAAATCTCAACCAAATACATTTTGACATTCTCAATTAGGTTTTCCATCATGAGGCTACACAAGTCAAACTGCTTATTTTCCTTCACCATCATGTGTGCAAGATATACAACAATGGCCAAAGTAGAACCTTCACGATTTCTAAAATAGATTTTATAAGAGATGTCATAAGCAACATACCTTACTTTAGGATCAACAATGGTATTTATCAGTAGAGCTCAGGGGTCTTTGTCAATACTAGTAAAGTTCCTCCACATCTCTGTATTTCACTATTTTCTTCCCAGGGAGGTCACCAACACTACACAAACTAGTAGTGGCTTCAATGGATTCCTTCGTGATTAGATAGGGTTTGTCCAAAATAATGTTGCCATCCTTGAATTGACATAATAGGAACAAGATAGATTATTTGTCGGCAAACTAGAGAAATTATCCCCATAAATCCATACCTAGAGTATTTGCGTTATGAAATTCATTTATCTTCAATTGTAGTTCCATTTCCTGAATTTTTCGATGATCAAACTCATCCAACTCAACTCCCTTCAGCTGTAGCAGAATATCACCTCTATATCCTCTATTAACAAATTCCATCATCACACTTATCTCCTTCAAACTCTTTATCACTCAACAAAACTTCTTCTCTCTTGCAAACTGTGAGAAATGATTTTTAAAACTCCCACCTTTTCCTCTTAATTACTCATAATGATTTCACTGCCAAAAACGCACATTGATGACGCTAGCAATTGTACTTTTCTTTTCAATTAGCCAGATTAAGCTTCATCATCTATCATCAACCAGTTCGAACTTAATCATATTGCCTCAGATACCGGTAGGGAAAGTACCGGGATCCGGTACCACGAAAGTATTCTCTGCACTTGTTTCCTTCTTCCTCCAAACCGTGACCATCTTCTTCTTGGATTCATTTGATTCTGCAACCTTCTTTTTGTTCTCAAGCTTTTCTGAAGCAACATATTTGCATGTGTTAGCATAATTTCTGGGTTGAATGCACTTGTAACATATTTGTCTTGACTTAGCCAAGTGAACCCTAGGTCTACACATATTAGATTTGTGACCATAATCGTGACATGAATAACAATTTCCATGAAAGAGATTATTCATTCCATTCTTTCTATCCGAATTAGATAATTGACTTTTGCAATGACTTGCTTTGTGACCAAACTTGTGACAGTTAAAGCATTAAATACTTGGTTCCATCTTTCTTCTACATTCTATAGCCTTATGTCCAAACTTTTTGCATACAAAACAATGACCATTGAATGATAAGTACCTTTAAGCATCTGGTTGCCTGACTAGAGGTCTTTTTGTAGGGACATTAGAGTTTTGGACTTTGCTTGTTACAACTGATCTTGCTTGAGCATCAATTGCTTTGTCTTCACCCATAGTGTTCTGATTTGATTTTTCACCCGTGAATCCAAGTCCTCCTTTATCCTTGTGACATTTCTGTAGGGGAAAAAGTTGATCTAGAATCATGCTACTTTCACATGCTCTTGCTTTAGTTTTCAGCCTTCTTAATTCCTGATCTAACTTCTCATTTTCTTCTGATTTTTGTTTAATGGTATCCTTGAGATTTTCTTTAGTCTTCTTCCATTCTTCCATTTTTTGTTTGATAGTATCTTTTAGATTTTCTCCAGTCTTCTTGAATTCATCCATATGCTACTTTAAATTCATAATACTTTCTTTTGAATCTTTTAATTCCTAGCTAACCTCTTTGTGTCTTGCTTTGAATTTCTGGATTTTCTCCCTTAGCTTTGCGATACAAGTGTTTTCCTCAATATTTTCTTTCAATTCTTCATTTTCAGATTTCGTGCTTTCCATATCATCTGAGATTATCTTCAGTTCTTCCTCAAATTGATAAGCTCCTACCATCTGTTCAAACTACCAAGATCTCCCTTAAGCAGTTAAGCTCTATCTCCAAGGGACTAGGCTCTGATATCAATTGCTGAATAGTCCGGATAACTAAGAGGGGGGGTGAATCAATTATCCCAAAACAATTTTCTTAACTTTAATTAATTTGGAGCCAACTTAAATTAATCAAATAAACATCTAACAGATAGGAACATGAAAGCGCATAACACCATGCACAAGGAACACCAACATTACGTGGAAACCCAAGAAGGGAAAAACCATGGAGAATGCTCATTCTCAATTATAGAAAACTTGTAGACCAACCTTTAGGATAAAATCACCATGATGAAATTCGCTTCATTCATGCATTTATGTACAACCTTATGTAAATACCAAAATTCGGTTTCAAGTCATGATTCAAAATTCACTTCTAGTCGAATTGACAAACCAGAACACACTAATCAAAGCCAAAAAAACACACAAAACTTCCGCAAACCTAATAGAGGCTTTTTATAGTTTAATCTGCCTCCTCAACCTCAACCTCAGTCAACCCAATCCGTTCAAATCAAGTGGCCGTTGTTAGGGTAGTCATGCCTTATCATTATGGAGATCCAAACAGACAATTCACCCCTTTACCCAATACCCTCCATCACACAATGAACCAATTAATTAAAAAATGCATGCTCACTTTTCCACCCATTTGACCACTTGATCCAAATCAGCCATTACCACCTATCTTCAAACCTAATGCTTATTGCCATTTTCATTGTCAAAATAGCCATAACATCGAACATTGTAAGCATCTTAAACATTTAGTTCAAGACCTCATTGATTTGGGTGAATTAACCATTGCGGGTGTTAATGATCAAGGCAATAAGTCCGTTGCACCTCCTAACCAGAATTTACAAATTTTCACCAATCCTATGTCAAAATATACTACCTCGTTTGTCAAGGCTAGTGAACCTTCCAAGCCTGATGTAATGACTATTGATACAAGTAATGAACAACATGATAACACTATTGTTACCCAAGCTAGTCCTATGGATAACCTTGTGGCTATAATGTATGTTATCCCTCGTAAGGGCCAAACCAAAAAACTGCTTGATATTACTTTTTCTACTAAAGACATACTCCAAAAGCTTCATGATGGTCCTCTCTACATAGTTGGCAGAATCTATGATAAGCCTACTAATGGGATATTAATAGATCCCGCTTGTGGTGCGAACGTGATCACAGAAGAATTTTTGGTATTACATGAACTATATCAAGATGATTACAATAAACCCACCTCATGGATTAAAACATAATGGTTTTACATGCCCTACGATTGGATTGATTGTGCTACCCTTACAAATAGGACCTAAAACTCTAGAGGTAACATTTTCAATTATTCCACAATTTGACCAATTTTGTTTGCGGCTAGGCCTCCATTGGCTTCGCTCAATGAAAGCAATCCCATCATTTGTTCATAAGTACTTGAAGTTTCCACATGACAACAAGATAGTCACCATACACCATAGTGGCTGTAATCCTTTATCTTTCAAAGGTAACTTCTCATTAGAAGCCTTCTAGCTTGAGCCCATGGATCCTATCACCCCTCGCAAGGACTTCTTTTTCATATCATATGAAAAGTTTAAAGCCAAAAAGATAGCCAAATTATCTCTTTGTAACTCATCCTCGTCCACTTCCACACCTCCTATCATAGATGAAACCATGCTTCAACCCGAGTCTGATGTTGAGCAACCCATCCAACCTCTTGAACAACCACCCTTCAACACTTCCTCTCCATCATTTAAAAGACCAAGAGAAAGTGAAACCAACCCCGTTGTGCCTCCTCAAATTAAACAAATGTATAAAGCCAAACAAAAAGTGGTTGATCCATCCTCTTCGATTTCTTCTATTCTTTTCCCTTTGGAAGCTAAAGAACCTATGACGACTCAATCCGCTCCTACACCTCAACAACTCCAAAACAAAATTAAATGGAACCACAGTGTTAGGGAATGAAGGTGTTGTCATCATCTCCTTGCTCGTCAATCTCATATAGAAGACAATAAAGAAAATCAAGCTTTACCTTTGATAGAAGTAATAGATAACCACCCTCCTTCTTCTGACTCCCCACAAGATAGTCTAGTGCAACAATCATAAAAAATTGAACCAATCCAACAACCTTAGCTTTTAATACATCCATCTTTATAAATCACCCTTTTTCCTCCTATTTTCATTAATCTTGACGATGATAATGATGATAATGACAATGCAAAAATTGCCAAAATCGATGAAGAAGTGCATAACAATTTAAATTCTTTATTTTCATCTATAATGAGCTTAAATGATACTTCCTCTCCACCAAGTAAAGAACTTGGTACATCTCCTGGTTTGATGCTTGCAATTATTCCTTTGGATAGTCAGCCACCCTTGCATTACACTGAACATGATTAGGAGGCGGATGACCTATTAGATGGTTGACTTGCATTCACCTAACTAGCATTTTTACTTTTTTCATTTTATTTTCTTTTTCATGTGCATATTTTGTTCCCCCATATCATGCATTTGTTTTTCTCTCTCTTTGTACACTTCTATTCGTACCTCTATTCTTCTATTCATTGTGCATTGTCTTTTTCACTTGTGTTTTGTGTTCTCCTTTTGGGGATGACGCAAAGTGTAGACACCCTATATCTCTTCCATGTTTACCCAAATGGTCCTTGTCTTTTTCTCTTCTTTGTTTTTTGTTCTCCTTTTGGGGATGATGCAAAGCGTAGAGACGCCCTATGTCTCTTCCATGTTGAACCAAATGGTTCTTGTCTTTTTCTCTTCTTTGTTTTGTGTTCTCCATTTGGGGATGACTCAAAGCGTAGAGACACCCTATGTCTCTTCCATATTGACCCACAAGGTTTTAGTCTTTTTGTTTTTTGTTTTTTCCTTTTGGGGATGACGCAAGGCATTGAAACCAAAATGTCTCCTTCATGTTGACCCAAAAGATTTTTCATTTTCTTTCACCTTTTTGTTTTCTTTCTTTTTTTCTTGTGTTTTCCTTTTGGGAACGATGCAAAGCATTGAGACAACAATGTCTCTTCCATGTTCAATCAAAATAGACTCTCATTTTCCTTTTTTTTTTAATCTCTTTGTGTCATTCTTCTCGTTCTATGTATTTGGGGAATGATGACAATTTCGAGCTCTTTAATACAAAAAAAATGTAGCAACGAACATAATGACCCAAAATCCATAGATCCCTTATGTGTTTGGTGTGCTTTCTTTGTTGGGGGGAAACTCCCTTTTCTTTGTTTTTCATTTTTTCTTGACATGACACAGCCTAACTTTGAAACAGATGACTTGACATAGGGCTTTCCAAGTTGGCTCTCATGTCTTGTTTTCTTTTTTACATTTTCTTTTTTTCTCTACTTTAAAGTAATTGCTCAATATGTGTAGCAATTCCTTTAAAGTGGGGGGCATACATTACCATTATTTCATTTGCATTCTTGGTTCCTAGTGCAACCTTGTCGTTTATCTGATGCACTCGTCACTTTGTGGATGACATTGGGTGTGATGTCCTTCATAATTGTGATCTATCTTAGCATATTAAATTCCTCTTGGTGGCCTGATGTGATGTACTGCATCCCCTAAGTTGTGAATATACTATTCTTTGATTGGTCCTCTCTTGGAAGACGTTAGACACAATGTTCTCTGAGTGACTAACCTTGCATAAACTAAACAAGACTCCTTTAAACATCTTTCACTTTTTACATTTTTCATTCCTTTTTGCCACCTTGCATAATGCAAATTACATGATTGTGGTACCTTTCCTTTTTCTTTATGAGAATTTTCTTGTAGCACCTTGTTAAAGTTATCGGGTGATATAGCTTTGGCATGGTTGATCGGGAATCCCACCTAGCAACATGACTTTTCCCCATAGCCACCTTTGTGTTTTGTGAGTGCATACCAACTAGCATATGTATCTTACTGGAAGAGAGGGGGATCACTGTGTGCAAGACCCTAGGTCACAGAGGGTCAAGACATGAGAGGCTGCCCTAACTTACCTTAGCTAAGTGTAGTGTTTAGGGTATGTAAGGTAAGGGTAACAAGGACCATAGGGTCTCTTAGCTACGCAACAGGCCTGAAATGTAGAAAGAGGCTAGGCAAACTGGTTTCTAGGTTTAATACTTTGTCTTAGAAAGCTCTTTGTACGAGGACAAAAGCATAGACTTTGGATGACAGTGCGACACACTAGTGTCTCAAAAGTGCGTTGTCATCCATATGGCCAGACAACAATAAAAATGAGGTTAAGTCACTAAAACCTAGCTAACATCCTAGCAAGCTAACTAAGGGGCCAAAATGACAGAACTAAGTAAATTATGTAATCTATCATATGATAAAGCAAATAAGAAAGAGTGATGAAGATGAGAATTTCACCAATGAACTCGTTCACCAGTTGATCCTCTAGGAGCTCACACATCTACATAGAAAAAAGGGAAAATCTTGGGTGGTTGTATAGGGGTCTACCTCAATTAGACCCTTGTTTAGGTGTTTCTACCACCACAAAAAGCCAAAAGAATGAGCTAAAGAAGCAATGTAATGAAAGCACAAACACTACAATGTAGTACTATGCTACTCACCAAATGATAGAGGAGAGAGGAGGGAAGCTTACCCCCTCCACCAAGAGAACTCAAGGCTACTTGAGGGAGAAAATGAGAGGAACTCAAGCCTTTGTTATGAATGGTGTGGTCCCAAATGTGCTTTATCGAGTTGACAAAGTGTGATATTTCTGCAATGGAATGCTTGGAATGCCTCGAAGTGAGCTTGTGAGAGTGCAAGAATGAGAGCTTGAAGTGATGAAGAGTTGGATTGAATGCCTAGAAGCCTCAAATGCAAGTTCATGGAGTGAATATGAAGGAATGAGGAAGAAAAAAAACCACCATGTTCAGGTTAGTCAGCCAAAGGAGGCGGTACAATTTCACTGCCAATGAGAAGAGTAACGTCTTTGTTGGCTCAGCCACAAAAATTTTCTAGGGACATAAGTGCACCACATAGACGTCTGCACACCACGTGGTTTTCTCTGATAGGAACACCTCCACTGACACAAAAAAATAGGCTAAGCCTCTAAATTTGGTTTTCTAAAGTGTATAAAGGAAAAAAGGCGAATTGCACCTAGGGTGTAAATTCGTTCTTATACATTTTTCCCCCACTTTAGCGAGCACGAGTACTGATGAGTTCTTGGTAAAGTAGATCAAGAAGAAATTAGGGTTAGAAAAGTATACTTGAACCGTCGAGGAAGTAGTACTCAGTCTAGCATACCCAAAGGTGCAGGAGATGAGAAGGACTCCATAGCTGCTCAGAACTATGAAGTTGGAACAAAGCATCTTACAAGCCTACAAACTTGCAAGGATGAAACCCCTAAGATCTCTTGCATGGAGAAATCCCCAAGGAAGAGGACGCCGCAAAGTTAGGAAATGGCAACATGTCTACCCACAAATAGAGCATGTCTAGAGTGGCAACACATCTACCCGCAGATAGAGCCTATCTAAAGTGGCAACACGTCTACCCACAGAGACTGTGTCTGAAGCGGCAACACATCTACTCGCAGATAGAGTGCATCTAAAGCAACGACACATCTACCTGCAGATACAACATGTTGAAAGTAGCGACATGTCTACTTGCATATAGAACATGCCAAAAAGAGGTCAGTCGCACAGACCATAACACTTTCAAAGGGGTCCCTTGGGAACCCTTCAAAAGGAGAGGGGTCCACTCAAGGGACGTGTTGTTTGAAAGGTAAGGTCTAGTCAGGTTTCCCCCAAGCTAGATGTGAAAGGGCGAATGGAATGAGCCTAGTCGAGCTGCCCCCAAGCTAGACATGAAAATGTCCATTCATTACAAAGGATTTTGAAGAAAGGGTCCCTAGGGAACGTGTCGTGAAGAAGAAAGGGGTTCCGCTCAAGGGACATGCAATTCAAAAGTGACCGTTCACCTTAGAGTGATTTGTCATCAAGGGATCCTTTCGAAAGATGTTCACTTCATCAAGGAATTTGAAAGGAAGGTCATGCCCCCACATGAGAGGAATTCAAAGCAATTCCCACTTTAGAGGAAGGTCTTCAAGTCCTTTCTTTACAAACCTATGATGAAGGAAACACATTCCGCTAGGGTTCCAAGTTGAGAATGCAATTCTAAGGAAAAATTGTTGTGAAGACTTTCAAGAAAATATTTGTTGGAAACAAATTCATTTTCTAAAAATTGAGTTGTTAAAGAGGAGAACGTTTTCACACATAGGAGGGGAAACTCAAGCAAAGAAGAGAGAAAGATAAAGGGAAAATGAAAGAGAAAAGAAAAATACAAATAAAGGGCACAGGGGGATTTGGTTTAGCAGGGTCAGATCTGTCCAAACTCATATAGTAATAGGCAACCACAATGCAAGGCGAAAGATCATCAATCCCCAACCAAATCAGGAAGAATGCATGAAAAAAAAAGTAAAAATAAAAAATTGGGTCAACATGGAAGGGAAACCCAAATGCCTGCAACGCTTTGCATCGTCCCCAATTTATCGAAAATCAATCACAAAAATGGAAGAATGATGGTACAAATAGAAGAAGGTTTACAACACAAAAACCACACCCGTATCCAAGCACCAGCAGGGGTGACGAGGGTCATCTAGGCACACATAGCATGAGTATGGGAAAACACATCATGAAACACACACACACACAAGATCAAGAAAGGGGACCTCCTCTTAACACTGATCATCCAAGAGGTCATCGACTTCCCAGTCTAGATCCTCATAAGGGGAAGGAGGATGAGCCTACAAGGGTTGAATGTTAAGAGCGCAAGCATCTAACCCTCCCATAAGGGCCAAGGAAGAGGGCCCCCAAGGTCCTCTCCATCGAGCTCTTATGGAGTCAAAGTTAGCGATTTCATGAAGATCGCCGACAAGGCTAGGACTTCGTCCACAAAATTAAACATGCATCCCATAGGAGCATCATGCTTATCCTCAACGAATGACGTAGGTTGTGCCATAGATTCACCATTAAGCTCATCAAATGACTCAAGAGTGGTGACAAACTCAGAGAAAGCTGAGACTAGTTATGTCACAAGGAAAAAATATGTCATCATGGGGCCACCTTGTGAAGAAGGTGGATTCCTCTTACATCCTTTGTTGGAAGGACCAACCCCCCCTCTTTCTTTGTGGGAGGAGATGAAATCCCCATAGATGAAGCTAGGGGCGTGAAGGAAGAGGAGGACAAAACCGCAACAAACATGACCGAAGTTTTAACCATGTCCACGAGCTTAAGGAAGGGTTGAATATCTAGGACAAACATCAGCAAAGGTGGCTTCACTAAAGGAGTGATAAACACCTATACCCATTTAGGGTTAGACACATTTGTGCTCGTAACAAAAGCCAGGAGTGAATCGGGTTGAAGGGAAACATTAGGAAGAGAGGAAGGAGATGCGGCAAGAGACCCTAAAATAGGAGTGGTCACTTCTTCCTCCTTCTATTGTGAGGTGACTTGCTTGGCCAGAAGAGCCTTTTTCCAGCGCTTGTGCTCACATGCAAGGCAGTTTCTATGACACTTGGAGTTAGAATCCAAAGCTTGCAAAGGGATGAGAGGTTCCTACTTGACCATAGGAACGTCCAGTACAACCATTTTGGCCAAAGGAATGGCTTCCTGTATAGGAGCAAGGGGAGCAGGATGAGGAGAAACAAAAGGAGTCAACTCAAGAGCATCGACAACGAGCCTCTTTCCACTCACTTCCTTAGGAGTAGGAGCAGTAGCAGGCTGCGACGGTTGAGAAAAGGAGGACTCTCCTCGAAGGATATTCTTCCTCTCATACCAAATAGGTCTAGGCTTTGTTGGTAGAATAGGAAGCCCGAAGGTGGGACACTTATGCTTTCGCTAAGCAGGCACCAAAGGGTTCTCTTGCAAACAAGGAGCAGAACCCGATGGTACCACAGCTGAGTGAGAAGAAGCATCAAACTAGGCAGTAGAAGAGGAAGGAGGATTAGAAGACCACTTCTCTTCTTTCCTCTTTCAGGCCTTGGTGGCCCCGTTTTCAACCTTCAAACAAGCCCTGTGTGAAATAGCATAGGGCGAGGGAGGATACCTCACTTTGGCCTCAAACGTCCTCTCTTATAGTTATGATATGTCTAATGCAAAAGGTTCATCCTAGGTGGAAGGGGACCCACAGACGTAGGCCATGAGTGATCTAGAGAGTATTTACCACATGCAATCAATGGTCGATAACCGACTTTGTGGATTACATGAACGCAACCTTTTTGGATAAATTTCAAACATTTATGCATGACGAAGGGTACCATGTTTATCGCTACAAACCAAGGGATACCCAACTTTACACGAAAGAGTTCAGACCCAGGGATGATATCAAACAAGATGTTTATAGACTAAGGCCTGACTAAGACTAATAGGACAATGCTACCCAAGGGGGGTACGAAAATTCCATCATGCAAGCAAATGAAACTCACAGGAGCATCATATCCATCCTTATGTAAAAAGTTGATTAGCATAATCTCCTCAATTATTATATTTACTTGTGATGTCAGGTCAACGAGAACACTTGTTATGATGTTCCCATTTGATCTGTGCAAGAATGTAAAGAGGAGATGGCTCCTTGTTGAAGCCCATCACCAGGTCATGTGAACTAAAGGTTATACTAACACTGCTATCCACAGGCTGCACAGAGGGGATGGGTTGATGCAAAAAGGAGGCCATTACACACACTAGAAAATGCTTTCACAGAATCTCCAAAGGTTATTGGATAAGACAATGACTAATTAAGGTTTTGTCATGCAATACCTTTGGAACCTTCCAACCACATCAACTAGGGGTCGCAAGTTGGGTTGCAAGGCAATAGCCTTACAACACTCACACCAACAACACCCCTAGAGTACGAGGAAATGAACTGTTAATATCGCAAGAATGGAACCAAAATGGTTCACGTCGGGCTCACCAAAAATGTAAGAAAGGGGGACCACCATGTGTAAGACCCCAGGTCACGAAGGGTCAAGATGCGAGAGGTTTACCTAACTTACCTCAGCTAAGTGTTGTGTTTAGGGTATGTAAGACAAGGGTAATAAGGACCGTAGGGCCTCTCAGCTATGCAACATGCCCAAAATGAAAAAGAGGCTAGTCAAGCTAGTTTCTAGGTTTAATACTTCATCTAGGAAAGCTCTTTGTCTAAGGAGAAAAGTGTAGACTTTAGACGACAGCGCGGTGTGCTAGCGTCTCAAAAGTATGTTGTTTGTAGGACCAAACAACAATAAAAACGACGTTAAGTCACTAAAAACTAGCTAATGGTCCAACAAGCTAAGTTGCCAAAATGATAGAACTAAGTAAAATATGTAATCTATAATATGATAAAGTAAATAAGCAAGAGTGATGAAGATGAGGAGAATCTCACCAATGAACTTATTCGCCAATTGATCCTCCAGGAGCTCGCACACCTACACACAGCAAGAAGGGAAAATTTTGGGTGGCTATATAGGGGCCTGCCTCAGTTAGACCCCCGTTTAGGTGTTTCAACCACCATAGACAACCAAAAGAATGAGATAAAGAAGCAATGTAATGAAAGACAAAAACTACAATGCAGTACTATGCTACTCACCAAATAATAGAGGAGAGGAGAGGGAAGCTTACCACCTCCACCAAGAGCACTCAAAGCTACTTGAGGGAGAAAATGAGAGGAACTCAAGCCTTTGATGCAAATGGTGTGGTCCCAAACGTGCTCTATCGAGTTGACAAAGTGTGATATTGCTGCAATGGAATGCTTGGAATGCTTGGAAGTGAGCTTGTGAGAGTGCAAGAATGAGAGTTTGAAGTGATGAAGAGTTGGATTGAATGCTTAGAAGCCACAAATGCAAGTTCAAGGAGTGAATATAAAGGAATGAGGAAGAAAACAACCATTTTTAGGTCAATCAACTAAAGGAGGCGTTACAACTTCACTACTAATGAGAAGAGTAATGCCTCTGCCAGCTCAGCCGCAAGAATCTTTCAAGGACGTAAGTGCGCCATGCAGACGTTTGCGCACCGTGTGGGTGTCTCCGATAGAAACGTCTCCACCAACACACAAAATAGGCTCCACGTGGACCACCAATAGTGGGATTAAGTAAATTTAAGCCTTCGACTTTGGTTTTCTAAAGTGTATAAAGGCAAAAAGGGGAATTGTGCCTAGGGTGCAAATTCACTCTTATACACTTACCTTTTTGGGCTTTCTCACCCCATGGACAACTAGTTATGTGGCCCCAGAGTGACTATACAGTTGGGCTTTCTCACCCCGTGGATAGCCTGAAGTTCCATGGCCCCAGAGTGAGTACACATTCTCTTTTTCAAACAATCAGCCTAGATCTCTTTCCACAACTAGTTGGATTGATGATCAAAGCTTCATCCAAATCATTTGAACACTTGTGTGTTCCTTTGTTCTTATGTCTAGTTTTCCATGGGATCTTCATCTTGGGGGCTTGATCATCCCTCTTGACCGTTGTCATTCCATCTTGCTAACGTAAGTGCATCTGAACCATCCCCTCGATGTTCATGGCTACTTTAGTGTGAGTTTCAATCAGGTTCATCCTCTCACTAAAGTGGGGGCTAAATGTGTTGTAGAAAAATGGCCCCTTGTCATTTTCATGGCCCCTTGTCTTGTTTCATGGCTTTTTAGGTTTCCAAACTCATCGTCGTGGATTTTGTGGTCCTTTGAAATCCCTAGATTTTCCTTAGCCATGAAATTCCTAATCCTATGAAATGCTCAAAACTCAAGATTGCCACGGATTCAACATGCTCATGAAATACCTAACACACCCTTCATTGTGGAATTCACCTCGTCTTAAAAGACTTGAAAAACAATGCATTGATAATTTTGTGTGTTCATGAAATACCCAATAGACATTTCCCTAGTGAAATCCTTGTCTTCATAAAATTGTCGATACACTTGATGTTGTGGATTTCCTACCTGTTGGAAATCCTTGATAATTCCCACCGTCACACATTTCCTACTCCTTAGAAATTCCTGATAATTTCACTTCTTGTGAATTTCTTATCCATGTGAAATTCCCAGACTTCCATCGTCATTGATTTGAACATTTGAATTTTCCGATGGGCTATATGGATCATAATTGCACGTGCTTGTAATAAAATGATTTCTTGAATCTTAAGTTTCCCCGAGATACTTGAAATGTCAAACCTTGATATTACACCTTGAGATATTGCTAACTTACCCTACCCCTTGGATTTCCTAACTCCAAGAAATCCTTGAAGCTACTAACATCGGTGATTTCTTGACCTGTGGAAATTCTCAATAGGTTTTTTGTCGCCAATTTCTTGAGCATGCAAAATCCTTAGATTTCTTGAAGGGGTTGAATCTCTAGATTTGTTGTCTGACCAAAAAGTTTGATCCTTTCGTTTTGAATGGATTTAAGGTTTCTGATTATGGATTATTAGGCATGATTACTAATGGTATTATTCAATGATTTTCCTTTATGAATGTTTGATCATACTAAAACTCTTAATGTAATGATAATTTTTGCATGTCAAGTAATTATGATACTTTTTCCAATAGATGGAGGCTAACTCTGAAAAACCGAAGGTAGGAAAATGAAAGAAAACTTCATTTGACAAGGAAGAACTTTCTAGGGAGAGAGGATGAAATACGATTCAAGGGTGTACTTCTAGAGTTAAAGATTGTATCCTACTGGGGAGATGTTGGAGACACCAATCTAGGTCACATTGACTTGGAAGACATCAAGAAGAGAATGTACTACCTTGTCCCCACAGACTTGGCAAAGAGGTTGGTTAGAACGAGATTGGCACAGGCTATAGAATTTTGTCCATCTATTCAATGCTTGGAACTAATTGTGGAATGCTCTAAGCATTATGATTCTAATCGAAGAATTATCATTTCCCACAAGGGAGAATAATGGCCAACCTCACAGAGGAGTCCTTGGTAGAGGCTTTTGGGATCCCCTCACACCAAAAGTTGGTAATGTTTTCATTGGATACAACAAAGAAATTCTACAATGATACCCTTGATAAGGCCTTGGAGATCATGAATTCAACATGGATGGACAAACCTAGGAAACACTACACAAAATTTCCCAAGGCACTACATATAAGTGACTTCAAAGTAGAATATAATGATATCATAACACTCCTAAGTAGGGTGATGGGACTTGAAAGGGCCCCACAGTTTGAAGATTGGGTGTTTTATGTAATGGTTGAGATCGCCAAGGGGACAAATTACCATTGCACCAGATTGATAAGTGATAATCTTGATAAGAAGCTCCAAGAGGTCTAGAGCACAAATAAGTTCACTATGACACTTCAAGTAAAGGGGGTTGAGTTGCAAAGGAACAATTGGATAGGATGTGTATGATTGTTACACTTAGTTCCACCTATCTAGCACCTAACATTACAAGAGGGTGAATGATGCATTCAACATGTACATCACTAAGACATTGCAAGAGTCCCTTCACATCCAGATATCTGCAAAGGCCATGGAACTTGTTGTAGTGTCAGAAAAAGTATCCCTTTTTCACACTTAATTTGGGAATAATTAATTAATAAAATAACTTAATTATACCTTAATTTAGAGTTGCAATATGTCTTTCATATTCACATTAAGTTTAGGGCACTTTAAACTAAATGGACTTAATTGTGCCTTATTTTTAGTGTTGTAAGATGTACCTTTACGCTTTCACACTAATCTAGGGCTTTATTAATTGATTGAGGTTAATTTTCCTTAATTGGCCCCTCTAATTCAAATCCAAGCCTAATTAAATGCAATTTTTGAGGGATAAAATCTGAAATTCATAAATGCCATTACACAACACAAATTTGGAAGATGTGTGTCCTAGTTAAGTGACCTAGGACCCATTCGCCATAGGGTGAATGGGTCCTCACTTAGTCCTTGTGTCATAGACAAATGGCCCCTTGTCATTTTCATGGCCTTTTAGGTCTTGTTTCATGGTGTTGGAACTATGTTGCTTTCATTTTATGTTGTAACATGGCTTGAACATGCTTATTTAGGTACTAAAACCCAAAGAACGACATTTTTTGAAGGTGTTGTGAAGTGTTGTAAGACATTTCTACATTCTTCTAGACTCTATTTAATGTAATTTACCTAAAAATCACCTTTTTACTCATCAACAAGTCTTATTTTGAAGTGTTGTAAAGTATTGTAACAAGCTTTCACACTCTTCTAGGCATATTTTCACTATTTACACCCTTCTCATGCTTTATTTGGTCTTTTTATACTCTCATAAGTTGTAATAAGTTCATTTTTTGCATATTATCCTGACAAACAACATTAAATACAACATTTTTCCTGAAACATGTTTTTAGGTCCTAGGTGGGATCCATTCGCCATGGGTGGCGAATGAGTCCCCCTTGGCCCCAAATTCAAAATATTTCAAATTTCCTTTCAGGATTTTGTTCAAAATCACTTGATGTTGGCCTGTGATGAGGTATGAAAGGATACTACAACACAAGAATTGTATAAATAAGTGATATTCACCTCATTTTACATCTCCTCACTCATTCAAGCATTCAATCCTACATTTCAAGCATTCAAGAACTTTACATCAACAATTCAAGCATTATTCAAGCACTTTGAAGCAACCATTGACATTACTTCAGACTTGCATCATCAAGGGTTAGGTAAGTTGATAGCACTTGTATGTTATTAGTTTATCTTTCTCTTTCATTTCGTAGTCTTTTCAAGGGTTTAATTACCAAAAGTGGGGTTTCACCAAGGAAAACCCCTAATCAATTTTCCCCTATTGCATGTTTGTTTCTAGCCCTTTGTTTGTAGATTTGATAGGTTATTAGGTGTTGAATATTGATTTTCAAGTCAACTTGAGTCAAATTCAAACTTGGAGAGAGTTATTTGTCTATTTTCTACAAATCTGACTTTGGCAACCTGACAAGCAGACATTTCCAAATCTGGTGTTGTAGAGTTGTCTCCCAAATTTTTAGAAATTTGGGAGAGGAATAATTTTCCACCTATGTCAAGAGTCCCACCTTAGGATTGGAAACTTGAGTTTTGTTAGATTCTAGATCCCGGCAGACAAAAACCAACTCCTGACAGTTTTTCACTAGTAGGTGGACTAATTCGCCACCATTGGCAAATGAGTCCCACTGTGAAAAATTAGTGATTTCCATCATCATCCAAAACACTCCAAAAACATCACAAGTCATCCAAGTGCACTCAGATTCATCCCTATACTTTTTTTTTTACATTATTTCTTCATTTACATATTTTTTGCATATCACAATGTGTTTTCAAACATAATTGTAATTACACTTTTGCATTCATTTTTGGTCATTTAGATTAGCCAATTGCATTTAGTTAAATTCATTTACATTAAACAACATTGAATACATCCTAATTTGAGTGATACATTAGCATTTTTGGCCCTATCTTTCTCCTTTTAGGTGAAAAACCTTAGAAGTGTAAGAGTAGTTTATAGGGTCCCAAAAATCTATGTTTCAGGCCTATGACCCTGATTTTGCATAATGTTTTACATTTCCCAATGTGTGTCCTAGGTAAGTGGTGCAGGAGCACCTTGTTGCATTCAAGCCTCCATGAGGCCATATTATATAAATTCATTAAATTAGGTGTTTTAATGTTGTAATAAGGTTGAATGAGCCATTTTATATATGTTTGAAGTCATTCAGAGTCATTGATGAAGGTTTGGTGTCATTTGGTTGAAAAATGAAAACATTGTCAAAAGTTGTCAAATGTTGTCATAACAACTCTTCTTGTTAAATGACAACTTTTTAAAATTATGATATTGCTATCAGGATTCAACCGTGTAGTTTCGAGTCAAACTCATTGATCCATGTTTCATGAGTAGTGGTTCAAGAGAACCCATCTCTCATGATAATGAATGGTCCACTTAGCACTCATTGCATCTAGGTGATGCTCACAGAGGTGAAGCACTGGTCCGTCCCGGGAGGTCACCCATCTGACGCTCCAGCTCAAAGCGCAACCATGGGTTTTCTCAAGGGAGTTAGAAAATAAGCAATTATTCCAGTACCAAAACGACGAAGTGTTGTGCCTTATGAACCATTCATAATAGAGCCCCTTTAGCTCATCAATTGATAAGTGGGAGGTATTTTTCCACAGCGTGTCAAATTATGATATTGCTATCAGGATTCAACCGTGTAGTTTCGAGTCAAACTCATTGACCCATGTTTCATGAGTAGTGGTTCAACAAGAACCCATCTCTTATGATATCGAATGGTCCACTTAGCACTTTCATTGCATCTAGGTGATGCTCCGCAGTTAACGGAGTCGTCGGGGAGGCACAACACCCTGGCGAAGGTTTTACACCCGAAATGGAAGTGGCAACTTTCAAAGCGGGGTAGCAGCGGGAGAAAACTCACCTTGAATTGAAAGCGGCGAGGTAGGCATTACCGGAGATTTAAATTGGACCATTCATTATCATGCGAAATGAGTTTACGCGTATTTCATGGCTGTAGTCAATGAACGCTATTGACTGCAGACTAATGGTTCATAAACGCTGCGAAATTCAATGAGCGCTAACTCGAAAGCGAGGCAACTTACCCTGGAAAACTTTCTGGATGGCGCTGTATGGAGAGCGATTGAAATAGGCTGTTTCGAAGACGTCTGGTATCACCAAACGAAGATGAGTTCTTGAACCCACTACTCACCTTCGAAAACTACCAGTCAGTTTGCGGCAAAACTACTACGTTGATCTACATTAAAAAATAAATACCTCCTACTTATCAATTGATGAGCTAAAGGGGGCTCTATTATGAATGGTTCATAAGGCACAACACTTGCTGAAGGTTTTGCAAATGGGGTAACAACTCAAGCGGGCTTAACCTTGGAGAAAACTCCATGGTGGCGTTGCCAAAGCTGAAGCTTACCGAGATGGTACGACACTAGGGGCGGACCGGTGCTTGCTTCACCTGTGAGAGCATCACCTAGATGCAATGAGTGCTAAGTGGGACCATTCATTATCATGAGAGATGGGTTCTTGTGAACCACTACTCATGAAACATGGGTCAATGAGTTTGACTCGAAACTACATGGTTGAATCCTGATAGCAATATCATAATTTGACATGCTGTGGAAAAATACCTCCTACTTATCAACTTTTTAAAAGTTTATCATAAGTTGTTAAATGGTAGTTGTAGGTTGGTTGGGGGAATAAATTTATTGTACAAGCATAAAAATGGGCCTCCAAGTCGAATGGGGGGTTGGTATGTAGTTTGAACAAAAATTTATGAATGAAGACATGAATTTTTCTGTAACTTTCCAATGTTCTTCCCTATTCTTTTACATGGTATGGATTTGTATAAAGTTTTACAAACCTAAAATTGATTTTTATTCATAGAGGAATGAACTAGCTTTCATTTTCAATTGGTTTGGTGTTTTTTCATTGAGTTTGGAGAAAGTTATGATCATTTTACCATTGGCAGCCCTATGGGATTGATTTCTTTGGAAGTTGCAGGATGTTGCAGAGAATGTTATAGATTGTACAGATCAAATAAAGAGTTCAGACCTATTGGAAATGTGAGATATGTGAATCTAATTTCATTTTCACTTTTTTTGATCAATTTTCATTGGGTTTTGATTGATTTATGACAATTTTTGTGAAGACTACCCAGTTCAGAAACTAGGGTTTCCAGCAGATAAGAAAAATTCATATCTTTTTATTCCACCATAAAAAACTGATAAAAATTGGTGATTTTTTTTTCACGTGTTCTAAAAACCCTTTAGAGGAAAAAGATCCATTTATTCATTTTCATGAGCTATGTTAGATTGTGTGCTTCATTTTGGTGGAGAGTGGTCAAAGAAACATGGTTTTCTTGATGTTTGAACAAAGCTATGCATAGTTTGTTTATGGTTGGCCTCGAATCATCGTTGTCTGATCTTTGGATGGTTGTAATGAGTTTTTGGGATGAATATAAGCATGTTGAAATCATTTACCAAGTCTTATAGAGATTGAAGTCCATTTGTGTAAATTGGAGCCCATGTTGTTCAAGGTTAAATGATTGAGATTGCCTCAAGAATGAAGAATTTCAGTTGTGTACTTGATTATTGCCAAGAATATAGAAAGTTGATGGTATTAACTCTCTTTCTCTACCTAAAATTGGTATCAAAGCGTAGAAAAAGGTATGGGTTAGTGTTGGTTTGTGGTTTTATGTTGTGGTTGTGTGCAGGTTAAGAAGAACTTGATTGTTGCCAAGGAAAGGCGGAGAAAAGTTGAATAGAAGCAAGGAGAGACTTGTGAAGACATTTGCAAGAAGAGGAAGATAGGAAAAAGAAGAAAAAAGAGGAAAAAGAGAGGAAGAGAAAAGAGAAAGGCAAAAGGAGTTTCATCAAGAAATCAAAGCGTTGGAGGAAATGATAGAATAGTTGCTCAAAAGAGTCACAAGTTGGCACTTGAACATGAAAAAGAAAGTTGAATGGCCCATACAAAATATTATTCAAAGAAGAAAAAGACAAGAAAGGATGGAAAAAAATGAGGCAAAGGTAAAGTTTGTTGAGCAAAGTAAGTTACAAGTTGAGATGCATGATATTCCAATTGTTTTTGAAGATGAACAAACTTCTTTATTGGTTGATGAACATGTTGATACTGAGATTAATGATATGGTTGTTGTTGATACTCAAGTAGTTGATGAAATTTTTGTCGATGAACAAGTAGAGAATGTTGTTGAGGTTGTTGATAAGGTTGGTACTGATCCTCAATATGTTGATAATAAGGTTAATAATGACAGTGTTGCATATTTTTTTGCTAATGAGATATATGCAGATTTTCAAGGATATGATGCAGGTTATATATGGTACTCTGATGATGAGAGTGAAGGTATAGATGATGTTGCTAAGGTATATGCACAAGAAATGGACCTTTGGGACATGAAAATAGCAAATGTAGTAGAATATTCAATGGTAAAGGTAGAAGAATATGATGAAGAGTTGGTGCCTACACTTGAAGAAGAAGAGGACAAGAGTGAAATAGATTTGAAATTACAAATTGAGCCACCAAGGTATGATAATGATATATTTACTTCATTGTTTCATGATGAGACTAATGGAATTTTCAATTTTCTCCATGTATAAGTTTGTTTTTATCTTGAGACAGCATAAATAGAGACATTATGGTTGTAGGAAAATCATGGTGTAGGGATTGTGGATGAGTTTAAACATGTACATGATGGGAAGATTGAAAGAAGATATCTTCTTCTTCTTGTGTTTGTAATTTCAAGGAAGACAAAACCATGGGTTAAGATAAAGATTAAAAAATTTGTGATTACTGGTGATAGTGAAGATTCATTTCTATTTGTAGGTCTTTTACTCTTTTCTCCCTCAAGGGAATCGTGTATATTTTTTCACATTTTCAAGGTTTTGGGGAATGGCAGAATGAATAGGGGAAGATTTGCATGGTTCTAGGCCTAACATCCTCATGTGACAAGCCTAGATTATGAAGCAAAAATTGGGTTTTTCTTGTTTTTGGTGATTTTGATAAAGGACGCACTTAGGAATGTTGAATTTAGATGTAATGAGTCTATAGGAACCTAATTCAAGGCTTTGGGGTGAAGGGGAGAGCCTAGATAATTAATTGGTCTATTGTAGCCTACCAATTAGGCCTCTTGGAGCAGTATTATGTTGGCCTATTGTTCCTTTTTTGTATACTGTCATGAAGGAAGGTTTTGAGGCCTTGTAGGGGCATGCAATAATTGTTTGAATTCAGGAGTTTGGGCCTGGTACTAGCTTGTGTGTGGTTTTTATATTGACTGTCCTACCAGGTAGGACTACAAGCCTTATAGTGGTAGAGAGGCCTATTGGTTAGAGTGAAGGAAGAATGGAGTTTCCTAAGTGCTAATTAGCCTGTTATGTGTTGGTTGAACCTATTTTTCATGTTCATAGGGGTTGCAAATCCTCTTGGTTGTTGGAGTCCAAGAACCCTAGGTGTGTAGGGTCTTGTCTTTGCATTTCATTTAAGGTTTTAGGATTGCATATTTTGCATTCTTTAAATATGAAAAATACAAAAAATAAATCATCTTGCATATCATACACATAATATTAACTTGCATTTGAAAATTGAAACAAAAATTGCATATCAAACTAGCTTTTCCAGGTTGTCATTTTG
Organism: Sequoia sempervirens; assembly: GCA_007258455.2. NCBI lineage: Eukaryota > Viridiplantae > Streptophyta > Pinopsida > Cupressales > Cupressaceae > Sequoia > Sequoia sempervirens. Next base: position 992,839,451 of record VDFB02271358.1, on the reverse strand, counting down.
TCACGTTTTGCACTTACATTTCATAGAAAAATCAAACTAAACCTTGTTGTAACAAACTAGAATCTGACAACCACTAAAAAAACACTTAAAAATCTATACAAAATTGTTTCAAATCCCTCATCTAGGACCCATTTTCTCTAGGGTGAAGGAGTCCCTAATCAGGTCATAATCTGAATTTCTAGGCATTAAAATATTCATTTATGCATTTCTATATGCTACTTTCAAATTTTTGTTACTATTCCCAAAATTTATGTTTCATCAAATTGATCATATCTACCTTAATTTGGTAAATTCAATACATTGTGTGATTTCAAAATTGCATTTACAAGACTTCATTTTTAGATTTTTACATAGTGTAATCAACAAATTAGCTTGTTTAGAATCTGAAATTTGGATTCTAGGTCATTGCATTACACCTTTACCCTCTTTCCATTTTGGGTTGGCATTGAGTTTGTAAAACTTATATGAGCTTTACAACTTGGTGTCCTATTAGCAATAATGTTGTGAGATGTAGTTCGAGACTCATTTCATCCTATGATACACCATTCGTTGTGGATCTTGGGTTTTCTAACTCTCTTTCTAATAGTGTTGATAATCAACCCCCTATGGATCATAGCATGCATACCTCATTTCCAATGACTTCCTTACCTACAACCAATGTGCATGATGTTGTTCATGTCCCGTAAGAGAACATAAGGTTGCTAGATGAAAAATTGAAAACTTTACAAGACCTTGTGAGAGATGAACCTATTGCTATCTATGTTGTTCCTCTTATAAGAAACTTATGAAAGCTACTTAAATACGAACAAGGAATAGAATACGTATATAACTTGGGTTACCTCATCAACAAAAATTTGCCTCCTCAACCTGCTTCCAATACATTACCCATGAATAAACGAAAATAATCCACCCTTTCAAACACTTTACTACCCCTAACAAATCCTTTTTTTCTGAAAAAGGGAAGGACTTGCAATTAGAAGATGAAGTTGATAAAAGCATAGTTATCATACCAAAGAATAAGAAACCAAGAGTGCATGATCATCAAAAGTTTTAGTTACAACAGTTGTATGAACCTCTTGAATCTTTTTATATCCTCTTACAACTATCCAAAACCAAGACAATCTTCTATGCTCTTTTGTGTTGGCAACTAATCAAATTACCACCTAAACATGAAAACTTGACTAAAGGACAAACTGATAAAACCGGACCATATTGTGCTTATCATAGATTCTTTGAACATCACACTGATAATTGGAATCCACCTTGACTTAAAGCATGCCCTTTTTCTCCTTGTCATGTAATAGTTGTAGGATCCTAATATCCTCACTATTACATGTTTTACATTCATTGAAAAATCATTCTCTTTTTTGCAAGGAGCCCATTCTCATCACCCATCTCCGCTCATCATTTTCCTACACTTAGTAAGGGAAAGGGGTTAGATAGCATTTTCCTAGCTTTGGTACTTGATTTTTTCCCTTTGGCTAGTTGTTTTCCTTCTGCATATATTGACTGAGATTGGGATGTGAACGACCTGCTCAAAGGTTGACTCACATGTGCCTTACTAGTCTTTTCCTTTGTTTTCTTTTTCATATTTCTTTGTGTGATTGCATGTACATAATGTGATCCCTCATACTGTTCATTTGGTGTATCTCTCTCTTTTTGAGCATTCCTCTATTTGTATCTACATTCTTCTCTATTTCATAAACATTTTTATCTATTTTGCTTGTCTTGTGTTTTCTTTTTGGGGATGACGCAAGGCGTTGAGACAATTAGGTCTCTTCCATGTCAACCCGAAAGGATTTTTCTTTGTTTTCGCTCCCTTTGTGTCATTCTTCCAGTTCTATGAGTATTTTGTGAATGATGACATTTTTGAGCTCTATAACAACATTGTAGCAAAGATATAATGACCTTGAATCCATAGATGCCTTATGCATTTTTGGGGGCAACGCCTCCTTCCTTTTCCTAGCCTAGCTTTATTTCGAAAACATATGACTTGGCATAGGGCTTTATGAGGAAGCTCTCATGTCTTAGGATTGTACATTGGCTACTTTAAAACAATTTCTCACAACAATGGTGTTAGCAACTGCTTTAAAGTGGGGGCATACATTGACAATATCTTATGACATGTTTCATGTTTCATGGTGTGATTTTCTTTATTCTTGTTATATGTCCTTTTCTTGGTGGTGTCATTGGGTTTGATTTCCTCCAAGAGTGTGATATTTTTTAGTGTATGACTTTCCTTTTAGTGGTGATGCAATGCACTATATTCCCTAAGTTGCGGATCTTTTAATCTTGACTTATCCTCTCTTGGAGATATTAGGCGCGATGTTCCATAAGAAGAAGACCTTACACAAACTAAAAAAAATCCCTTTGAACAAAAACCTTTTACTAGCATTATTGTTCATAAGTTTTAGCATTACGTAGCTTGTTAGCCTTATGAAGCTTAAAACCCTAAAATTCAGGGCCACCAAGCATAACGAACCATGCTTTCTAGTGGAGCCTTTCCTTGTTCATAGGTGTTTAGCATAACACATCTTGTTAAGCCCTATGAAGCTTGAAAACCCCTCTAAATTCAAGGCCATCTAGCATTATACACCTTCTTGTCTGTGGAGCCTTGCCTAACATTGTGGTTCCTTATTGAAGCTATCAAGAGGATAGCTTTTATATGGTATGGGAGCCTAATATGATTCTCTCATTTTCTGCCCTTTTAGGATACTCACTTAGTGGATAGCCTGAGGCACTACCCCAAAGTGAGTGCGGAAAAATAAATTGATAGCTTAGATGTGTTCCACATTGTGTTGGATAGTCTAAGCTTGATCTTCTTGGTCTTTGATGTTGTATGATTGTGTATCTTGTCATTGTTGCATACATATGTGTCTTGAATTTCAACTTTAGTGTGAGTTTAACATGGGGTCATACTCTCACTAAAGTTGGGGAAAAATGTAGTGTCAAAAAAAGTATCCCTTTTTCACACTTAATTTGAGAATAATTAATTAATAAAATGAGCTTAATTATGTCTTAATTTAGTGTTGCAATATGTCTTTCATATTCACATTAAGTTTAGGGCCCTTTTAAACTAAATGGACTTAATTGTGCCTCATTTTTGGTGTTGTAAGGTGTACCTTTGCAATTTCACACTAATCTAGGGCTTTATTAATTGATTGAGGTTAATTTTCCTTAATTAGTCCCTTTAATTTAAATCCAACCCTAATTAAATGCAATTTCTGAAGGATAAAATCTAGCATTCATAAATTCCATTACATAAAACTTAAACATTGGAAGATGTGTGTCCTAGGTAAGTAACCTAGGACCCATTCACCAAAGGGAAAATGGGTCCTCACTTAGTCTTATGACCCTGATTTTGCATAATGTTTTACATTGCCCGATGTGTGTCCTAGGTAAGTGGCTTAGGACCCATTTGCCCTATGGCGAATAGGTCCTCACTTAGACCTAGGACCCCTCTTTTGAATATATTTTTGGCAGTATTCTAATGATTTCAAATCTAAAATTCAATTTCAACTTGTTATATTTGAATTTTGGGAATTAATGTTAAGATAGGTATAAATACAAGGTTATTTCACTAAATTCATCCTAGAGTTTTTATGCAAGCATCCTAATAGCAAACTTATGATCAAGAGAGCATTCAAGAGCATTTTCAAGGCATTCAAAGGAAGATTTATTTAAGAATATTACAGCAATCAAGATTCCATTGTCATATCAAATATGTCTTGCAACATGCATGTTGTTTGAGCTCATATGTTGATCTAGTGTTCAAGATCAATCCAATCATATCAAAGTTATTGTTTCACATCAAGTTTCATGATCAAGATCTACATTCATTGAGACCACTTCATGCAAGTTTGTAGATTCATCCAAGGTTTCAATTAAGGTTTGGCGAGTTGCTACAAATTGTTGTTCATTCATTAAATCTTGGTAAGGTTTGGTGAGTTGTTACAATTAAGGTTTAATTACCAAAATTGGGTTTGACCAAGGCAAACCTCCATTCCCTAACAAAACAACATTTTTCTCTCTTAGATGTGTGATTGCAGATTTTAGGTTG